>CM038672.1:703615543-704215543 GCA_021605145.1 Aegilops bicornis
GTACGGTTTAGTTCTCAAACTTTTCTCAGATTTACCTACATCCTACTCTTGCAAAGATTTGGCCAAAAATCTCAAGAACAACATGCATCTCCCCAAAAACCTAGAAGCAAAAGAACGAACCAAAGAGAGAGGGATTTGGGGAGAAACCTTGTTCCATGGCAAGAGGAAGTGGTGGGGAACGATCCCACCGACCGGAATCCGAGGAGAGCGGCCGGAGATGGAGATCCGGCGTCGTTCTTGGGCAGGAGAGAGAGAGACGGCGTGGGGAGGAAGAGTGAATGGGTACGGGGGAGTTGGAACTCCCCATGCCCGCTCTTAACCCCCACGCGCTCTCGACTGCATGGTAGTACCGCGTGTCATCGCGGTAGTACCGCCTAGGCGGAAGAACCACACTGAGGGCGGTAGTACCGCTCCCCCAGGTGGCAGTAAAAAATTACCGTCTTGGCCGGTGCGGTAGTACCGCGGCGCAGCTCTCGCGGTAGTACTGCGTGGCAAGTCATGGTAGTACTGCAGCCCAAGAAAATGCAAGTTTCAAAACAGAGAAGACCAAAAGGGCCTTTGCACAGCAACCTTCAAGCGAACGGACGCACCAAAACGCTGACACACGAGACAACACGCACAAGCTCGGCACAAAGAACGAGAGACAAGAGACAACGAGGACTAAACATGCAACACAACCTCTCCAAAGAGGGGCGATGGCTGAAGCAGCCTATGTTTGAGTCAATTGGTATGGCACCGCGAAGAATTATCCTTGGGCCCATGACCAAAACTCGTCTTTGAAGCACAAGTACCATCAACAATGGCTAATGTGAAAGAGTTGATCAATTTATGCATAATGGGGGGAGGGAGAATTCATTGAGAGAACAACACTCCCCTATGTCCATGCCTACACCTAAACAAGATAACAAGTTGAGTATGGTGGGGTGTGCAAGGGTTCAAGCAACATTGCTCGAATCAATGATATTTAGCTCATGCCTTAACTCACAAATCTTGCTTCATCCAAAGGCTTCATGAAAATATCTGCAAGGTTATCATGAGTGTTGACATAGTTGAGCTCGATCTCCCTCGCCTAATGTGATCCCGGATGAAGTGATACCGAATCTCAATATGCTTCGTCTTGAAGTGTTGAACCGGGTTGAGAGAAATCTTGATGGCACTTTCATTGTCACACCAAAGAGGCACTTTGTCACAAATGACACCGTGGTCCTTTAAAGTTTGCCTCATCCAAAGAAATTGTGCACAACAACTACCGGCCGCCACATACTCCTCTTCGGTGGACGAGAGAGACACACAACTTTGCTTCTTAGAAGACCAACTTACCAAAGAGCAACCAAGGAATTAGCACCCTCCGGAAGTGGACTTCCTATCCACTTTGTCTCCCGCCCAATCCGAGTCCGAATATCCTGCAAGCTTGAAGTTTGCTCCTCTTGGGTACCATAAGCCAAAGTTTGGGGTATAAGCCAAATATCGAAAGATTCGTGTGACCGCCACAAAGTGGCTTTCCTTAGGTGCGGCTTGAAACCGTGCACAAATTCCCACACTCAACATGATATCTGGTCTAGATGCACAAAGGTAAAGCAAGGAGCCAATCATGAAGCGATATACCTTTTGATCCACCACTTTACCATTGGGATCTATGTCAAGTTGGAATTTGACGGGCATTGGAGTGGAAGCCGGCTTGACATCACTTAGCTTGAATCTCTTGAGCATATCTTGAGTATATTTGGGTCGATGAAGGTTCCCTCTCTTCTTTGCTTGACTTGGAACCCGAGAAAGAACTTCAATTCTCCCATCGAAGACATCTTGAACTTTGTGGTCATGAGAGCGGCAAATTTCTCATTGAAAGCTTTGTTAGGGGAACCAAAGATAATATCATCAACATATAGTTGGAAGACAAACAACTCCCCTTTGACCTTCTTAGTAAAAAGAGTGGGGTCGATTTTCCCAACTTCAAAACCACGATCTTGCAACAACTCGGTTATGTGGTCATACCACGCACGTGGGGCTTGTTTAAGGCCATAGAGTGCCTTATCGAGTTGATACACATGATAGGGGAAGTAGGGATCCTCGAACCCGGGGGGTTGCTTGACATACACCAACTCATTAATAGGACTATTAAGAAAAGCACTCTTCACATCCATTTGTTGCAACTTAAAGTTATGATGAGAAGCATAAGCAATCAACAAATGAATGGATTCAAGGCGAGCAATGGCAGCAAAGGTTTCACAGTAGTCGATGCCCTCGACTTGGGAGTAGCCTTGTGCTACCAATCTTTCCTTGTTGCGAACGATGGTCCCATGAGCATCTTGCTTGTTCTTGAATATCTACTTGGTTCCAATAACATTGTGGTTCCCCGTTGGCCTTGGCACCAATCTCCACACCTTGTTGTACTCGAAGTTGTTGAGTTCTTCATGCATGGCATTGAGCCAATCCGGATCTTCGAGTGCCTCATAGACCTTTTGGGGTTCAACACAAGAGACAAACACGTGATGTTCACAATAGTTTGCCAATTGTCTACGAGTGCTTACCCCCTTTTGAATGCTTCCAAGCACATTCTTCATGAGACGACCCTTGGTAGAGAGCTTGGATGCAATCTGATGCACGACGCCTCCAATTCCTCCTCGGGAGTTGAGGAGCGGTCACTTGATCATCTTGAGCGTCGTCTTGAGCTTGTTCTCGATCTTGAGCTTGCTCTTGATCTTGAACTTGCTCGGAGGAGAGAACTTGACCTTGGGCATCACTTGGTAGCCGTTATTCTCATCAAACTCCACGTTACACGTCTCCTCAATAAGTCCCGTGGATTTATTGAGGACACGGTAAGCATGAGAGTTTGTAGCATAACCAGCAAATATGCCCTCTTGAGCTCTAGCCTCAAATTTAGACAAACGAACACCTTTCTTGAGAATGAAACACTTACACCTGAATACCCGAAAGTACTTGAGGTTGGGCTTGTTACCGGTGAGTATCTCATATGGAGTCTTGTTCAAGCCTTTGTGGAGATAGAGCCAATTTGATGCATGACACGTGGTGTAGATGGCTTTGGCCCAAAAGTTGTAAGGAGACTTGAATTCCGCCATCATGGTCCTTGCCACATCCATCAACGTTCGGTTCTTCCTCTCCGCTACACCATTTTGTTGAGGGGTGTACGGTGCGGAATATTGATGCTTGATCCCCTCATCACTAAGAAATTCATCCAAGGTGTAGTTCTTGAACTCGGTGCCGTTGTCACTTCTTATTGTCAAGATCTTTGCATTGTGTTGGCGTTGAGCTTCATTTGCAAAGTCAATGACGGTTTGTTGGGTCTCGCTCTTCCTCTTGAAGAAGTATACCCCAAGTATCTTGAATAATCATCCACAATCACCAAGCAATACTTTCTACCCCCAAGAGTATCAAAGGATGGAGGCCCAAAGAGATCCCAGTGAAGGAGCTCTAAACGCCTCTTCGAGTAAATGATAGTAGTGGGAGGGTGAGCCTTTTCATGTAGCTTTCCTTTGATACAAGCACTTCAAGCACGATATTTAGCAAAACTAACATTTGTTAGTCCACTGACATGGTCCCCCTTGAGAAGACTTTGCAAAGATCTCATATTGACATGGGCTAAACGGCGATGCCAAAGCCATCCCACGTCAACTTTAGCCATTAGGCATGTCGTGGTCTTAGTGGGTCGCTTCGAAAAAGTTAATCACATAGAGACTGTTCTCGACATGCCCAACAAAGGGTACTTTAAGAATCTTGCTCCACAAGAGGGCCACGGTATCAACATCAAAGAAAGTGGCAAAGCCCATGAGTGCAAGTTGACGAACGGAAAGTAAATTATATGCAAGGGACTCAACAAGCATGACCTTCTCGATCGTGAGATCATGAGAAATGACAACCTTGCCAAGTCCCAATACCTTAGAGGAAGAGGCATCACCCCACTCAACATTGGTGGGCATAGATGGAATCTTGTGAACGTCCACCACCAAGTCCTTGCTTCCGTTCATATGATTTTTAGCTCCACTATCGAGCAACCATGATCCCCCACCGGAAGCAAACACCTACAAGAGATCAATGCTTGGATTTAGGTACCCATTTTGTAATGGGTCCTTTGATGTTAGTGACAAGGGTCTTAGGAACCCAAATAGACCATTCAATGTACTCATAAGGAGAACCAACAAATTTGGCATAAACATGCCCATCACTAGCACGGCACAACAGATAAAAAGGGTTAAAGTCGCTGGCTTTGTTGGAAGGGGTGGCATTGCCCTTCTTGACACCACCACCCTTCACATTGTTCTTATTCTCCTTGGAAGTACCCTCTCCCTCCTTCATAAAAGTTTGCTTGAGAGGAGGAGGTTGTTTGGTCTTGTCATTCTTCTTCTTGTTCTTGGGCACGGGTGCGAACCCAATCCCTTCCTTGGCCACAACTATCTTTTGATTGCTCAAAAGGTTGTTGAGGTTCTTCTCTCCTTGTATGCACGACAAAAGGCCTTTCTCAAGTTGCTTCTTCAACTTTGCATTCTCCTCAACAAGATGCACATGCTCACAACATGGGTTAGTAGCATTTGCATTATCAATTAAAACCATGTGAGGAAAAGTGGCTTTCTCCTTTCTTAGCTTCACTTGGAGTTGATCATGAGACTCCTTGAGGCTAGCATGAGCACCTTTCAAGGCCTTGTGAGCCTTGTCAAGTATATCAAAATCCTCCTTGAGTCTAGCAAGATCAACCCCAAGCTTGGCCTTCTCGGAGTTTAGCGCATGAGATACAACAAGTGCATGATCAAGTTCTTTCTTTAATTTAGCGTGGTCCTTGTTGTATGACTCCTCAAGAGCCAAACGAAGACCTCGCTCTTCCTCAAGAGTATTGGAAAAATCTGAAATCTCATCAGCATAGTCACAACTATGCCCATCCATCTTAGAGATGGTATCTTCGTGATCCTCGATCATGTCATTGGCTTCACCAAGTTGTTCCAAGAGAGCAACGAAGTGCTTCTTGGATTTACCCTTGAGTTTACTCATAAAAGACTCAAATTCATTCTCCTCCACATTAGACCCTCATGTTCATCAATGCAATCCATGAAGGAAGGATTATTAATGATGGTAGTTTTGATGTTGGGAGTTACCTTGTTGGTGGCTTTAGCCATGAGGCACTTGGCGGTGATGTTCTCATTGGGTGAGTCGAAGAGAGACACCCGTGGAGTTGTCGCAATGGCAACGGAGGCCATGGCAACCGACTCACCATCTTCATCATCATCATCATCCTCATGGTACTCTTCTTGTGCCACCAACCCCTTGGGAGGAGTCTTCTTGATGAAGTTGCTCTTGTTGGGGAAGGACTTGGCCTTGTCCTTTCGGATGAGCTTGCCACCATTGTCTTCCCTCTTCTCATAAGGACATTCTACAACAAAGTGGCTCACATTGCAACAATTATAGCAAGTCCTCACTCGTTGCTTGACCTTTGCACCACTTGAGTTGTTCTTGTTGAAGTTGGGCCTTGTCTTCTTCTTGCTCCAAAGTTGCCTTGAAGCAAGAGCCATGTGTTCATGATAAGCATACTTTGTATCTTCGGGATTGCTCTCCTCTTCTTCCTCTTCTTCCACACAAACCTTGGCCTTCAAGGCAAGGTTGGGCTTCTTTGCTCTTTGAGAGCGTAACACCGCATTGTCGGCGGTCTTGTCCAAGATGCTCATAGCCACAAACTCATCCAACACTTCACTTGAGGACAAGGTGTGGAAGTCCGGCCGTTGACGGATGACGGAAGACATGGCCTTGTGGTAAGGCATCATGGCCTTGAGGAATTTGCGCTTGATCCAATTGTCATCCGTATCCTTGCTCCCATGATCTCGGAGTGAGACCGCGAGAGTAGTTAATCTCCGGTAAAGCTCACGAGGTTCTTCATCTTCTTTCATTGCAAACTCATCGGCTTCATCTTGCACCACTTCATAGTTGGAGCGTTGAATGCTTGCGCTTCTCCGGTAGAGGGACACAACATGGCGCCATGCATCCTTGGTCACGGTGAAGGGTCGGAGATGAGCAAGATCTTCGGGTGGAATTGCATCTTGGATGATGAAGAGAGCATTCTCATTTAATTGATTATCCGCGGCTTCTCTAGGGGTGAAGTTGCTTCGGTCATGCGGATAAAAACCTTCTTCAATGATTCTCCAAAGGTTAGTATTAACATGGTTCAAATGACGCTTAAAACGTTAAACCCAAGAATCAAAGTCCTCATTTTTCACAATCTTAGGGGGAGGACCGGCATGATTTAAATGAGTGGAAGGAATCGGTCCACCATAAGTAAGTGGAGGTTCCACATGGGCAAAGATGCGGTTGCCGTTTTTACCACTAGTAGAAGGAGCCTTTTCACTAGTAGCTTCCCCCTTGTCGGAGTTAGCATCCGTCACCTTGTTAGTGTGATCACCCACTTTCATCGGTGCAGTGGATAGTTAAAGACCTTCTAAGAATTTGTTAAACATGCTTTCAACCTCGGTCGTCATGGAGGTTTTCAACGTGTCCAAAGCCACATTGAATTCCTCACGAGAGACCGCGGTTCCCCCATCGGCCGTAGACAAGACCAGAGTCACACCGGAGTGCTCCTCCCCACCGTCTACAGTGTCAACCATACTCTTCGGACGGAAAAGTACTTAATGAAGAGATGAGGATCCGATACCAATTGAAAGGATCGATATAGTTGACTAGAGGGGGGTGAATAGGCAACTAACAATTTTTAGCTTTTCTTTACCAATTTAAACTTTGCATCAAAGTAGGTTGTCTAGATATGCAATTAGGTGAGCAACCTATATGATGCAACAACAACAAGCACACAAGCAAGCAAGGGAAATAACACAAATAAGCTTGCACAAGTAAAGGCACGAGATAACCAAGAGTGGAACCGGTGAAGACGAGGATGTGTGATACGTCTCCAACGTATCTATAATTTATGAAGTATTCATGCTATTATATTATCCATCTTGGATGTTTAATGGGCTTTACTATGCACTTTTATATTATTTTTGGGACTAACCTATTAACCCAAAGCCCAGTGCCAGTTTATGTTTTCCCCTTGTTTCAGTGTTTCGCAGAAAAGGAATATCAAACGGAGTCCAAACGGAATGAAACCTTTGGGAGTGTGATTTTTGGAACGAACGTGATCCAGGAGACTTGGAGTTGAAGTCAGGGAAGCTTTGAGGAGGCCACGAGGCAGGGAGGCACGCCTGCCCCCCTGGGCGCGCCCCCACCCTCGTGTCTCCCCTGACCGGCCTCTTTCACCTATATATACCCATATACCCTAAAAACATCGGGGAACAGAATAGATCAGGAGTTCCGCCGCCGCAAGCCTCTGTAGCCACAAAAAACCAATCGGGACCCTGTTCCGGCACCCTGTCGGAGGGGGGATCCCTTACCGGTGGCCATCTTCATCATCCCGGCGCTCTCCATGATGAGGAGGGAGTAGTTCACCCTCGGGGATGAGGGTATGTACCAGTAGCTATGTGTTTGATCTCTCTCTCTCTCTCTCTCATGTTCTTGATTCAGCATGATCTTGATGTATCGCGAGCTTTGCTATTATAGTTGGATCTTATGATGTTTCTCCCCCTCTACTCTCTTGTAATGGATTGAGTTTTCCCTTTGAAGTGATCTTATCGAGGATTTGAGAACACTCGATGTATGTCTTGCCGTGCTTATCTGTGGTGACAATGGGACATCACGTGATCCAATTGATGTAGGTTTTGGTGATCAACTTGTGGGTTCGGCCCATGAACCTATGCATAAGGGTTGGCACACGTTTTCGTCTTGACTCTCCCATAGAAACTTTGGGGCACTCTTTGAAGTTCTTTGTGTTGGTTAGAATAGATGAATCTGAGATTGTGTGATGTGATGACCCACAAGTATAGGGGATCTATCATAGTCCTTTCGATAAGTAAGAGTGTCGAACCCAACGAGGAGCAGAAGGAAATGATAAGAGGTTTTCATCAAGGTATTCTCCGCAAGCACTGAAATTATAGGTAACAGATAGTTTTGTCATAAGATAATTTGTAACGAGCAACAAGTAACAAAATTAAATAAAGTGCAGCAAGGTGGCCCAATCCTTTTTGTAGCAAAGGACAAGCCTAGACAAACTCTTATATGGAGAAAAGCGCTCCCGAGGACACATGGGAATTATCGTCAAGCTAGTTTTCAACACGTTCATATGATTCACGTTTGGTACTTTGATAATTTGATATGTGGGTGGACCGGTGCTTGGGTGCTGTTCTTATGATTAACCTCTATTGCAAGCATCCGCAACTACAACAAAAGTATTAAGGTAAACCTAACTGAGGGAGTCCTGGACTAGGGGGTGTCCGGATAGCCGAACTATCATCTTTGGCCGGACTCCTGGACTATGAAGATACAAGATTGAAGACTCCGTCCCGTATCCGGATAGGACTTTCCTTGGCGTGGAAGGCAAGCTTGGCGATACGAATATGTAGATTTCCTACCATTGTAACCGACTCTGGGTAACCCTAACCCTATTCGGTGTCTATATAAACCGAAGGGTTTTAGTCCGTAGGGATCAACAACAATCATACCATAGGCTAGCTTCTAGGGTTTAGCCTCTCCGATCTCGTGGTAGATCTACTCTTGTACTACCCATATCATTAATATTAATCAAGCGGGAGTAGGGTATTACCTCCATCGAGAGGGCCCGAACTCGGGTAAAAACATCGTGTCCCTTGTCTCCTATTACCATCCGCCTAGACGCATAGTTCGGGACCCCCTACCGAGATCCGCCGGTTTTGACACCGACATTGGTGCTTTCATTGAGAGTTCCTTTGTGCCAGTCACCTTTAGGCCGATGGCTCCTTCGATCATCAACAACGACGCGGTCTGGTGAGAATTCTCTCCCGGACAGATCTTCAGATTCGGGCGTTTTGCACCTGCAGGCCAATTCACTTGGCCATCCGAGCAGATCGAAGCTACGCCCGCCATCAGGTCAGATTTGGGAGTTTGAACTACACGGCTGACATCCGCGGAGACTTGATCTTGATGGATTCGAGCCACAGCCCAAGCCGCCGCCGCACTGTCTCGATGGGTATGATCTAGCTCTGCCAAAGGTCCTCGAGGTGTCACGGACTGCCCCGCTCCGACTTTAGCTCGAAGCCGACTTCGCCGATCGAGGACGAGTGGCTGGACATCACCTCGGGGGCTATAATCTCTACGGCGATTGAGCCGAACACCATCCCTGTCTTTACAAAGCTGCGTGACTCGAGGTGCGGACTCCTCTCTGGACTCCAAACCTCCGCGCCCTACCGCCACGAATCCGATTGGGTGCGGTTAGGGAGTGCATCGTCATGGACATCTTTTCAAAGACTCGCCCTTGGCGACATCCTGAATTCATTAAAGTCTCTCTCTTTGTCCGGAGAGCCCTGGCCGGACTATGGTCAGGAAGGTTGGGATGCGGAAGACGAAGAAATTCGACGCCCACCCACCACCCACTTTGTAGCCACTGTCGAAAGTTTAAACGACGTGCTCAATTTCGACTCCGAAGACATCGACGGTATGGACGACGATGTAGGAGATAACCACGAACCAACACCTATAGGATACTGGACAGCCACCTCATCTCACGATGTATACATGGTGGATACTCCTAAAGGAAGTGACGATGAGGAACAACGGACGCTATGAAGGATAAATCCTCGAAAAGCAGTCTAAACGGCAACGTAAACGCCGCACCAAGTCGCGCCGACAAAAAACGGCAGCCACACAGACCCAGCCATCAAGGTGTCGAACCGGTGGACGGCATTTAACACACCATCGAACAACCGTCCGAACAGGACAACTTGGATAAACAACCCATCCTCGGCGAAGATAACAGTCCGCACGATCTCACACGGACAAGTTGTTGGAGCAGAAGAACCTCCACAAAAGGCTCGTTGTTACCACGCGTAGCTCGAAAAAAGCAGAAGCGGAAGCTCAAAACAGCGGAAGATGCACTCGTAATCAGATGGAGCAAAGTACTCAAAACCGCAGACAAATACGGAGATACGCCAAACAAAGAGCTACCTGAAGCGCAAACTACTGCCTGAATTCGATGAGGAGGCCTTAGAGCCCTCGCAATCAAAGAACCAAGAGGCCGCCCGGTCGGATAGATGACCACATGACAAGCATAGAGCGGCAAGCGGCGCCGCACACAATCCGGAACGCGATCCTCATAAGGATTCGCATCAAAAGGATGGCCCAGTTAAGTCCATCTACGGGCCAAGAAAGCAAGCTCTTCTAAGCAATGCAACACGCAAATATCCAGACATTACGGCACACCCAAATATAGGGGTGCCGCACACCCCCTATGTTTCACCGATGAGGTGCAGGATTTAAACCCGTAAACATAGAGGCATACGACGGAACAACAGACCCGGGAGTCTGGATTGAGGATTACATCCTCCACATACACATGGCTAGAGGAGATGATCTCCATGCCATAAAAATACTTACCCCTCAAGCTCAAAGGGCCAAGACGGCACTGGCTTAAAAGCCTCCTGAAAATATCAATGGAAGTTGGGAAGAGCTCGAGGATGTTTTTAGGCGAATTTTCAGCGACTTATGTCCGCCCTCCGGATGCATTTATTTAAGTCACATAACTCAACAACCCCGAGAGTCAGCCGCAAGATTCTGGAACAGGTTCCTCACCAAAAGAACCAAATAGTCGATTGTCCGGACGCCGAAGCCTTAGCAGCTTTCAAACACAACGTCCGAGACGAATGGCTCGCCAGGCACCTTGGCCAGGAAAAGCCAAGAACAATGGCCGCACTAACAAGCCTCATGACCCGCTTTTGTGCGGGAGAGGATAGTTGGCTGGCAAGATGTAGTACCAGCGACCCAAGTACATCCGAAGTCAGAGATGGAACGGGAAACCACGACGCAGCAAGGACCAGGCGCGGACAAGGGAAGCAGCCCGAAGAGCACGACATACCAACGCCGGATTCAAAAGCTCTCGGCAGAATCATAAAAACTGCCCCACAAGGATAACAGCCACGAAGCTATCCAACTTAAACGAAATCTTGGACAAAATATGCCAAATCCACAAGACTTCGGAAGCGTGTAAACCATAACCACAGAGATTGTTGGGTCTTCAAGCAGTCCGGCCAACTCAATGCCGAACACAAGGGGCTCGACGCACCAAGCGAGGACGATGACGAACCCCACAAGCAGAGCACCGGAAAACAAAAGAATTTCCCACAAAAAGTCAAAACAGTAAACTCACTTCAAGTGACAAAGGGAAAATCAGAGCGGCGCCTCTTAGGAATACGCTACCAGCACGGCCTATCCTGGCCGAGTCCCGACATTGGTTGTCAAAACCAATCGCCTTTGATCATCGAGGGTTACTCGAAGTATCCTAACGCAGGATGGACTGCCCGATACTAGATCCTATAATCGACGGACTCCAATTCACGTAAGTCCTAATGGACGGCGGTAGTGATCTAAACCTGCTATATCAGGACACAATCCGCAAAATGGGGATAGACCCAACCAAAATTCGCCGCAAAGAACACCTCCTTCAAGGGTAATGCCAGCATACATGCCCATTGTACGGGCTCCCTCATCGCTAGAAGTTGTGTTCGCTCATCCGACAACTTCCGCCATGAAAAGTTAACCTTCCATGTCGCCCCATTCAAAAGTAGCTATCAAGCACTATTGGGACGTGAAGCTACCGCTTTAATGCAATACCGCATTATGCATCTCTTACACTTAAAATGCCCGGTCCACGCGGCATCATCTCATTAAAGGGAAGTATCAAGTGTTGCTCGAGCACGGAAGAACGTGAGACTGCCTGGACAGTCACACACTAATCCGGCTCCACTAAATCAAGCACCTGAACAGGTCATTCGGACCCCGGACACGGCTAGACGAGTCCGGCGTAAACATATAAAGGCCTACTAGCCGCACACCCCCGTACAAGGGGCTGCATGCATGTACAACAAGAGACAATAAGGCTCAATTTTATTCGCTTTTTGAATCGTACTCCGTTTATTTAATATCAAGTACATTTTTCACACGATCTTTCTTCAACTAAGTTCTTCTCTTTTACAGATGAACACCGTACACCTGGCCCGTGATACGGCACAACGGAGGCACAAAGCAGACGCGAGGGACCCGCTGCAAGGATTCTTTTCAGATTAAGACCCCGCGTAAACCTTTTTTACTCTCTCTTGTTGATACACATCCCCCGGTTTCTTGCTATAACCGAGGAGGAGGCTGGCTTTTGGCATCGGGCCGCGTTAGAACTTTTGCGCGTGCATTCGACACTGTGGGCTTAGGGCATTGTTGCCTGCTTTTCATAAAGACCTAATACCTTAGGGAGTGTTCGCGCCTCGAGTTAGGCCTTATATGCATCAGCTCCGAATCATGTCTTTGGTCAAATGTTGGGTTTGCCTGGCTCCTGTGTTTTGCTGCCTTATGTTCCGTTTTATCGGCTAACGCGGCACCAGGAGAACTACTGCGATTGTGCCACATTCGGCCGGGTGAGCACCTCAGTAGAGAAAGCCGAAAACTGACTGTCATGATGTAGCGTGAGACCGGTCAACCACTTTCGACCCACAGAATGTTTAGAATTCCTCCGCATTAACGAAGGACCGCTTTCGGTCAGGCACATACGCTACCGAACTCGGGAGAGCGCGGTGCCCCTAGGGGCTATATAGTAGCCCCACCATCGCATCTCCTATGGCTAAGTGAAAGTGATAAAGCATTATAGTCCGGTTGCCTAGTTTGCTACGCTTATCACCTCCTTTACAGGACCAAGACGTTGGATTAAGTGTGAAAATGCGCCTTTTTTGCAAACACCCCGCGCACTATAAAAGCGTGGGGGCTAAAGCCAAGGACTGCCATCTTTCAGTTATATACACATATACATTAACGGGCCAAGACAGAGGTATTTTAATACTTGAACACACAAGTATAAAAAGCTATTATATTATATTGAAACATTGTTTCACAAATCATACATGTCATTAGAACATAATATCCTTCGAGCACTTTGCGTCTCTATTAAACGAGCGCCTTGCGTGACTTCCTCAAAATAGTGCTCGGCGGGTACTCGCTTCGTCCGAATCTCGGGATGCAACGTCGGTTGCCTTCATCTCCGCCAAGATGTCTTGACACGGGCAGGAGCCATCCGCGCACCCTCTATGCATGCTGACCGCTTCATTGCACCAATATGCGGCACCACACTAAGGAACTGCTGCACCAAGCCAAAATAACTCTTCGGCTCGGGCCTGTTCGGCCACAAATGAGTCACGACATCCTTCATGGCAAGTCCGGACAGCCTATTAAGCTCAGCCCATTCGGCCAAACGATCGGCCAATGGAAGCGGACGCTCTGGACTATGGAATCGCGACCAAAAAGCTCTTCCATTCCGTGATCCTTTTGGCCTCGGAAGTGTTCGGCCGCGTCATGCAGACTTGCCGCCAAGTCCGTGATAAGCATCCTCCGCACCCCACAGCTGGCCCAACTGAGCATACTTAGGATCCGGTGAATTTCCTCCGCAGCAGAAAAAGGCTTTCCGCCGCAATATCTTCGGCCCCGACGTAGCTCCTCTTTCATAGCTCTCATCGCAGAGCGAGCATCCTGGCCCTCAGAGTTGCCTTTTTCCAGGTCCTCTTGTTCCGCTTCGACCTTCCTTTTCAAGAAGCTCGCAACGGTCGGGTAGCATTCTTCAACTTTACGGCCATCTCGGCCATTTCTTTCTTGCTTCGGCGGTGAGCAGCCTGTTCGGCTCTCGGTGTTGGGGAACGAAAGCGTAAAATTAAAATTTTCCTACGGTTTCACCAAGATCTATCTATGAGTTCATCTAAGCAATGAGTCAAGAGAGAGAGTTTGCATCTACATACCACTTGTAGATCGAGTACGGAAGCTGCTCGAGGGAGTGGTGATGATGAAAACGCTCCCAACGTGATTCCGATCACCGATGACCAAAGTGCTGAAAGGACAACACCTCCGGCGTTGCTCAACACACGCACGGGACGATGGCTGCCTCCTCCGCCTTGATCCAGCAAGGATGAAGGAGAGGTTGAGGAAGACAACTTCAATGGCAGCACGACGGGCGTGGTGCAATTGGTGTAGAGGTTCTCCGACAGGGCTTCGCCAAGCTCACACGGAGAAAGAGAGGAGTTGGGGAGGGGAGGGGCTGCGCCTTCAATTTTTGTGTTGCAGCCCTCCCCTCACCCCTCTATATATAGGAGAGAGGGGCAGGGGCCGGCCCTCTAGGGAAAACCCTAGGGGGGGGGGGGGGCGGGGGCCAAGGGGGGGGAGGAAAGGGGGGGGTTGCCCCCCCAGCCAAGGGGCGCCCCTTTTTTTCCTTAGGGGTTCCTCTCCCAAGCCCTAGCCAAAGATGGGCCTAGGGTGGGGGTATGCCACCAGCCCACCAGGGCTGGCTCCCTCTCCCACTTAGCCCATGTGGCCCTCCCGGAGGTGGCCTCCCTGGACCTGAAACCTCCGTGGCCCCTGCATTTTACCTGCAAGATGCCTCAAACTTTCGAGTCCGCTTAACCACTTTCCATATATAAATCTTTACCTCCGGACCATTCCGGAACTCCTCGTGACGTCCGGATCTCATCCGGACTCAACAACATTCGGTAATCACATACTTGTCTTCCTAATAACCCTAGCGCCACCGAACCTTAAGTGTGTAGACCCTACGGGTTCGGAGACATTGAACATGATGAGACTACCTCAAGTCAATAACCAACAGCGGGATCTGGATACCCATGTTGGCTCTACATGCTCCTCGATGTTGTCATCGGATGAACCACGATGTCAAGGGTTCAAGCAACCCCGTATTCTATTCCCTTTGTCGACGGTATGTTACTTGCCCGAGACTCGATCGTCGGTATCCCAATACCTCGCTTAGTCTCGCTATCGGCAAGTCACTTTACTGCATCACCGCAATGCATGATCCCGTGACTGCACACTTGATCACTTTGAGCTCATTATGATGATGCATTACCGAAAGTGGGCCCAGTGATACCTCTCCGTAACACGGAGTGACAAATCCCGCCTCGATCCGTGTCAACCCAATGGACACTTTCGGAGATACCTGTAGTGCACCTTTATAGTCACCCGCCACGTTGTGACATTTGGTACACCCAAAGCACTCCCACGGTATCCGGAGTTACACGATCTCATGGTCTAAGGAAGAGATACTTGACATTGGAAAAGCTCTAGCAAAACGAACTACACGATCTTTGTGCTATGCTTACGATTGGGTCTTGTCCATCATGTCATTCTCCTAATGACGTGATCCCGTTGTCAATGACATCCGATGTCCATAGTCGAAACCATGACTATCTCGTTGACCAACGAGCTAGTCAACTAGAGGCTCACTAGGGACGTATTGTAGTCTATGTATTCACACGTGTATTACGCATTTCCGGATAATACAGCTTATAGCATGAATAAAAGACAATTATCATGAACAAGGAAATATAATAATAATGCTTTTATTATTGCCTCTAGGGCATATTTCCAACAGTCTCCCACTTGCACTAGAGTCAATAATCTAGTTACATTGTGATGAATCGAACACCCATAGAGTTCTGGTGTTGATCATGTTTTGCCCGAGGGAGAGGTTTAGTCAACGGATCTGCGACATTCAGATCCGTATGCACTTTACAAATTTCTATGTCTCCATCTTGAACATTTTCACGGATGGAGTTCAAGCTGACGCTTGATGTGCTGGTCTTCTTGTGAAACCTGGGCTCCTTGGCAAGGGCAATAGCTCCAAAGGTTGTCACAGAAAGAGTTTGATCGGCCCCGACGCATTGGGTATGACTCCTAGGTCGGTGATGAACTCCTTCACCCAAATTGCTTCATGTGCTGCCTCCGAGGCTGCCATGTACCCCGCTTCACATGTAGATCCCGCCACGACGCTTCGCTTGCACTGCACCAGCCATCGCTCCACCATTCAACATATACACGTATCCGGTTTGTGACTTTGAGTCATTCAGATCTGCGGTCGAAGCTAGCGTCGACGTAACCCTTTACGCATTTCAGCTCTTCGTCACCTCCATAAACGAGAAACATGTCCTTTGTCCTTTTTAGGTACTTTAGGATATTCTTGACCGCTGTCCAGTTGTTCCTTGTCGGGATTACTTTGGTACCTCCCTACCAAACTTACGGCAAGGTTTACATCAGGTCCTGCACACAGCATGGCATACATAATAGATCCTATGGCTGAAGCATAGGGAATGACACTCATCTCTTCTTTATCTTTTGCCGTGGTCGGGCATTGAGCTGAGCTCAATCTCACACCTTGCAGTATAGGCAAGAACCCTTTCTTGGACTGATCCATTTTGAACTTCTTCAAATTCTTATCAAGGTATGTGCTTTGTGAAAGACCTATGAGGCGTCTCGATCTATCTCTATAGATCTTGATGCCTAATATATAAGTAGCTTCTCCAAGATCCTTCATTGAAAAACTTTTATTCAAGTAGGCCTTAATGCTGTCCAAGAGTTCTATATCATTTCCCATCAAAAGTATGTCATCTACATATAGTATGAGAAATGCTACAGAGCTCCCACTCACTTTCTTGTAAACGCAGGCTTCTCCATAAGTCTCAAGATAAAACCCAAACGCTTTGATCATCTCATCAAAGCGAATGTTCCAACTCCGAGATGCTTGCACCAGCCCATAAATGGAACGCCGGAGCTTGCATACTTTGTCAAAGATTCTTAGGATCGATAAAACCTTCCGCTGCATCATATACAGCTCTTCCTTAAGATATCCGTTAAGGAACGCTTGTTTTGACGCCCATCCGCCATATCTCATAATCATAGTATGCGGCAATTGCTAACATGATTCGGACGGACTTAAGCTTCGCCACGGTGAGAAAGTCTCATCGTAGTCAATCCCTTGAACTTGTCGATAACCCTTAGCGACAAGTCGAGCTTTATAGATGGTAACATTACCATCCGCGTCGATCTTCTTCTTAAAGATCCACTTGTTTTCTATCGTCACGATCATCGAGAAAGTCTGTCAAAGTCCATACTTTGTTTTCATACATGGATCCTATCTCGGACTTCATTGCTTCGAGCCATTTGTTGGAATCCGGGCCCTACATCGCTTATTCATAGTTCGTAGGTTCACCGTTGTCTAACAACATGATTTCCTGGACAGGGTTGCCGTACCACTCTGGTGCGGAACGTGTCCTAGTGGACCTACGAAGTTCAGTAGCAACTTGATCCGAAGTACCTTGATCATCATCATTAATTCCCTCTTCAGTTGGTGTGGGCATTACAGGAACATTTTCCTGAGCTGCATCACTATCCCGTTCAAGAGGTAGTACTTCATCGAGTTCTACTTTCCTCCCACTTACTCCTTTCGAGAGAAACTCTTTTTCCGTAAAGGTTCCGCTCCTGGCAACAAAGATCTTGCCTTCGGATCTAAGCTAGAAGGTATACCCAAGGGTTTCCTTAGGGTATCCTATGAAGACGCATTTTTCCGACTTGGGTTCGAGCTTTTCAGTTGAAGTTTCTTGACATAAGCATCGCATCCCCAAACTTTTAGAAACGATAGCCAGGGTTTCTTCCCAAACCATAATTCATACGATTGTCGTCTCAACGGATTTAGACGGTGCCCTATTTAAAGTGAATGTAGCTGTCTCTAGAGCGATCCCCAAAAAGATAGCGGTAAATCGGTAAGAGACATCATAGATCGTACCATATCCAATAGAGTGCGATTACGACGCTCGGACACACCGCTACGCTTGAGGTGTTCCAGCGGCGTGAGTTGTGAAACGATTCCACATTTTCTTAAGTGTGTGCCAAATTCGTGACTTAAATATTCTCCTCCACGATCCGATCAGAAGAATTTTATCTTTCGGTCACGTTGATTCCCTACCTCATTCTGAAATTCTTTGAACTTTTCAAAGGTCTCGGACTTGTGTTTCATCAAGTAGACATACCCATATCTACTCAAGTCATCTCGTGAGAGTGAGAACATAACGATATCCTCCATGAAGCTTCAACACTCATTGGACCACACACATCGGTATGTATGATTTCCAATAAGTTGGTTGCTCGCTCCATTGTTCCGAGAACTGAGTCTTGGTCATCTTGCCCATGAGGCATGGTTCGCATGTGTCAAATGATTCATAATCTAGAGACTCCAAGTTCATCAAGATGGAGCTTCTTCATGCGCTTGACACCAATGTGACCAAGGCGGCGATTACCCACAAGTATGTGGGACTATCGTTATCAACTTTACATCTTTTGGTATTCACACTATGAACATGTGTAACATTACGTTCGAGATTTATTAAGAATAAACCATTGACTATCCAGCATGACCATAAAACATTTCTCTCATATAAATAGAACAACCATTATTCTCGGATTTAAATGAGTAGCCATCTCGTATTAAACGAGATCCAGATACAATGTTCATGCTCAAACTTGGCACCAAATAGCAATTATTAAGGTTTATAACTAATCCCGTAGGTAAATGTAGAGGTAGCGTGCCGACGGCGATCACATCGACTCTGGAACCATTCCCGACGCGCATCGTCACCTCGTCCTTCGCCAGCCTCCGCTTATTCCGCAGCTCCTGCCAGAGTTACAAATATGAGCAACGGCACCGTATCAAATACCTGTGAGTTACTACGAGTACCGGTAAGGTACACATCAATTACATGTATATCAAATATACCTTTAGTGTTGCCGGCCTTCTTATCCGCTAAGTATTTGGGGCAGTTCCGCTTCCAAAGGACTGCCCTTGCAATAAAAGCACTCGGCCTCAGGGCTTGGGTCCATTCTTTGACTTCTTCTTCTTCCGGCAACTTGTTTACCGGTGCGGCAACCTCTTTGTCATTCTTCTTGAAGTTCTTCTGGCCCTTGCCCTTCTTGAACTTAGTGGTCTTATTGACCATCAACACTTGATGTTCTTTCTTGATTTCAACCTCTCACGACTTCAAAGCATTGAGAATACTTCGGAATGGTCTTCTCCATCCCTGCATATTGTAGTTCATCACAAAGCTCTTGTAGCTTGGTGGGAGCGATCAAGGATTCTGTCAATGACCGCCTCGTCCGGGAGGTTTATGTCCAGCTGGGACAAAGGTGATGCAACCCAGACATTTTGAGTATGTGCTCACCGATGTAACTGTTTTCCTCCATCTTAATACTATAGTTCTTGTCGGAGACTTCATATCTCTCGACCCGGGCATGAGCCTGAAAAACCAGTTTCAGCTCCTCGAACATCTCGTATGCTCCGTGTTGCTCAAAACGCTTTTGGAGCCCCGGTTCTAAGCTGTAAAGCATGCCGCATTGAACGAGGGAGTAATCATCAGCACGAGACTGCCAAGCGTTCATAACGTCTTGGTTCTCTCGGGATGGGTGCTTCACCTAGCGGTCCTTCTAGGACATATTGTTTCTGGCAGCTATGAAGATGATCTCGTGTTAGGACCCAGTCCGTTATAGTTGCTGCCATCATCTTTCAGCTTGGTTTTCTAGGAACGCGTTGAAGTTCATGGTGACATGAGCGTTGGCCATTTGATCTACAAGACAAATTATGTAAAAGTTTTTAGACTAAGTTCATGATAATTAAGTTCATCTAATCAAATTAAAAATGAACTCCCACTCAGATAAGACATCCCTCTGGTCATCTAAGTGTTACGATCCGAGTCGACTAGGCCGCGGTCCGATCATCACGTGAGACGGACTAGTCATCGTCGGTGAACATTCTCATGTTGATCGTATCTTCCATACGACTCGTGTTCGACCTTTCGGTCTCCGTGTTCCGAGGCCATGTCTGTACATGCTAGGCTCGCTGGTTAACCCTAAGTGTTTCAAGGCGTGTAAATCTGTCTTACACCCGTTGTATGTGAACGTAAGAATCCATCACACCCGATCAACACGTGGTGCTTAGAAGTTTACGAACTGTAGCAACGGTGCACGCTTAGGGGAGAACACTTCTTGAAATTGTTTTAAGGGATCATCTTATTTACTACCGTCGTTCTAAGTAAACAAGATGCATAAATATAATAAACATCACATGCAATTATAAAGTAGTGACATGATATGGCCAATGTCATATAGCTCCTTTGATCTTCATCTTCGGGGCTCCATGATCATCCTGTCACCCAGACGACACCATGATCTCCATCATCATGATCTCCATCATCGTGTCTTCATGAAGTTGTCATGCCAACGACTACTTCTACTGTGGCTAACACGCTTAGCAATAAAGTGAAGTAAGTTACATGATGCTCTTCAATGACACGCAGGTCATACAAAAATAAAGACAACTCCTATGGCTCCTGCCGTTGTCATACTCATCGACATGCAACTCGTGATTCCTATTACAAGAACATGATCTCATACATCACATATATCATTCATCATTCATCACAACTTTGGCCATATCACGTCACATGACAATCGCTTCAAAAACAAGTTAGACGTCCTCTAATTGTTGTTGCATCTTTACGTGGCTGCAATTGGGTTCTAGCAAGAACGCTTTTCTTACCTAATGAATAACCACAAAGTGATCTTGTCAACTTCTATTTACCCTTCATAAGGACCCTGTTCATCGAATCCGCTTCCAACTAAAGTGGGAGAGACAGACACCCGCCAGCCACCTTATGCAACTAGTGCATGTTAGTCGGTGGAACCGGTCTCACGTGGCGTGCACGTGTAAGGTTGGTCCGGGCCGCTTCATCCCACAATACCGGCGGAAGCAAGATACGACTAGTAACGGCAAGTAAGTTGACAAGATCCACGTCCACAACAAAATTGTGTTCTACTCGTGCAAAGAGAACTACGCATAGACCTAGCTCATGATGCCACTGTTGGGGAAACGAGGCAGAAAATTAAAATTTTCCCTACGGTTTCACCAAGATCTATCTATGAGTTCATCTAAGCAACGAGTCAAGAGAGAGAGTTTGCATCTACATACCACTTGTAGATCGAGTACTAAGCTGCTCGAGGGAGTGGTGATGATGAAAACGCTCCCAACGTGATTCCGATCACCGATGACCAAAGTGCTGAAAGGACAGCACCTCCGCTGCTCAACACACGAGACGGGACGATGGCGTCTCCTCCGTCTTGATCCAGCAAGGATGAAGGAGAGGTTGAGGAAGACAACTTCAATGGCAGCACGACGGCGTGGTGCAATTGGTGTAGAGGTTCTCCGACAGGGCTTCGCCAAGCTCACACGGAGAAAGAGAGGAGTTGTTGAGGGGAGGGGCTGCGCCTTCAATTGTTGTGTTGCAGCCCTCCCTCACCCTCTATATATAGGAGAGAGGGCAGGGGCCGGCCCTCTAGGGAAAAACCCTAGGGGGCGGCGGCCAAGGGAGAGGAGGAAAGGGGTGGCTTGCCCCCAAGCCAAGGGGCGCCTTTTTTCCTTAGGGTTTCCCCCTCCCAAGCCCTAGCCCAAGCATGGGCCTAGGTGGGAGGCGCGCCCAGCCCACCAGGGCTGGCTCCCTCTCCCACTTAGCCCATGTGGCCCTCCGGAGGGGTGGCCCTCCCGGTGGACCTCCTGGAAACCTCCGGTGGCCCCGGTACTTTTACTTCGGCATGCCCTCAAACTTTCCTGAGTCCGCTTAACCACTTTCCATATATAAATCTTTACCTCGGACCATTCCTAACTCCTCGTGACGTCCGGGATCTCATCCGGACTCAACAACATTCGGTAATCACATACTTGTCTTCCTAATAACCCTAGCGCCACCGAACCTTATGTGTAGACCCCTACGGTTCGGGAGACATGCGACATGACCGAGACTACCTCAAGTCAATAACCAACAGCGGGATCTGGATACCCATGTTGGCTCCCTACATGCTCCTCGATGTTGTCATCGGATGAACCACGATGTCAAGGGTTCAAGCAACCCCGTATTCTATTCCCTTTGTCGACGGTATGTTACTTGCCCGAGACTCGATCGCTTGTGATCCCAATACCTCGTTTAGTCTCGTATCGCAAGTCACTTTACTCGCACCGCAATGCATGATCCCGTGACCGGACACTTGATCACTTTGAGCTCATTATGATGATGCATTACCGAGTGGGCCCAGTGATACCTCTCCGTAACACGGAGTGACAAATCCAGCCTCGATCCGTGGTCAACCCAATGGACACTTTGAGATACCGTAGTGCACCTTTATAGTCACCCGATTCGTTGTGACGCTTTGGTACACCCAAAGCACTCCTACGGTATCCGGGAGTTACACGATCCTATGGTCTAAGGAAGAGATACTTGACATTGGAAAAGCTCTAGCAAAACGAACTACACGATCTTTGTGCTATGCTTAGGATTGGGTCTTGTCCATCATGTCATTCTCCTAATGACGTGATCCCGTTGTCAATGACATCCGATGTCCATAGTCGTGAAACCATGACTATCTATTGACCAACGAGCTAGTCAACTAGAGGCTCACTAGGGACGTATTGTAGTCTATGTATTCACACGGTATTACGATTTCCGGATAATACAGTTATAGCATGAATAAAAGACAATTATCATGAACAAGGAAATATAATAATAATGCTTTTATTATTGCCTCTAGGGCATATTTCCAACAGTCTCCCACTTGCACTAGAGTCAATAATCTAGTTACATTGTGATGAATCGAACACCCATAGAGTTCTCGTGTTGATCATGTTTTGCGCTTCATGGAGAGGTTTAGTCAACGGATCTGCGACATTCAGATCCGTATGCACTTTACAAATTTCTATGTCTCCATCTTGAACATTTTCACGGATGGAGTTCAAGCGATGCTTGATGTGCCTGGTCTTCTTGTGAAACCCGGGCTCCTTGGCAAGGGCAATAGCTCCAAGTGTTGTCACAGAAGAGTTTGATCGGCCCGACGCATTGGGTATGACTCCTAGGTCGGTGATGAACTCCTTCACCCAAATTGCTTCATGTGCTGCCTCCGAGGCTGCCATGTACTCCGCTTCACATGTAGATCCCGGCCACGACGCTCGCTTGTACCTGTATCTACCATCGCTCCACCATTCAACATATACACGTATCCGGTTTGTGACTTTGAGTCATCCAGATCTGTGGTCGAAGCTAGCGTCGACGTAACCCTTCTGACGAGCTCTTCGTCACCTCCATAAACGAGAAACATGTCCTTTGTCCTTTTAGGTACTTTAGGATATTCTTGACCGCTGTCCAAAGGTTCCTTGCGGGATTACTTTGGTACCTCCCTACCAAACTTACGGCAAGGTTTACATCAGTGTCCGGTACATAGCATGGCATACATAATAGATCCTATGGCTGAAGCATAGGAATGACACTCATCTCTTCTTTATCTTTTGCCGTGGTCGGGCATTGAGCTGAGCTCAATCTCACACCTTGCAAAGATAGGCAAGAACCCTTTCTTGGACTGATCCATTTTGAACTTCTTCAAAATCTTATCAAGGTATGTGCTTTGTGAAAGACCTATGAGGCGCCTCGATCTATCTCTATAGATCTTGATGCCTAATATATAAGTAGCTTCTCCAAGATCCTTCATTGAAAAACTTTTATTCAAGTAGGCCTTAATGCTGTCCAAGAGTTCTATATCATTTCCCATCAAAAGTATGTCATCTACATATAGTATGAGAAATGCCACAGAGCTCCCACTCACTTTCTTGTAAACGCAGGCTTCTCCATAAGTCTCAAGCATAAACCCAAACGCTTTGATCATCTCATCAAAGCTTAATGTTCCAACTCCGAGATGCTTGCACCAGCCCATAAATGGAACGCTGGAGCTTGCATACTTTGTCAAGATTCTTAGGATCGACAAAACCTTCCTATTGCATCATATACAGCTCTTCCTTAAGATATCCGTTAAGGAACGCTGTTTTGACGTCCATCTGCCATATCTCATAATCATAGTATGCGGCAATTGCTAACATGATTCGGACGGACTTAAGCTTTGCTACGGGTGAGAAAGTCTCATCGTAGTCAATCCCTTGAACTTGTCGATAACCCTTAGCGACAAGTCGAGCTTTATAGATGGTAACATTACCAACCGCGTCGGGCCTTCTTCTTAAAGATCCACTTGTTTTCTATCGTCACGATCATTGGGCAAGTCTCACAAAGTCCATACTTTGTTTTCATACATGGATCCTATCTCGGATTTCATGGCTTCGAGCCATTTGTTGGAATCCGGGCCCGCCATCGCTTCTTCATAGTTCAAGGTTCACCGTTGTTCAACAACATGATTTCCGGGACAGGGTTGCCGTACCACTGCAGTGCGGAACGTGTCCTAGTGGACCTACGGTTCAAGAGCAACTTGATCCGAAGTACCTTGATCATCATCATTAATTTCCTCTTGATTGGTGTGGGCATCACAGGAACATTTTCCGAGCTGCATCACTATCCTGCTCAAGAGGTAGTACTTCATCGAAGTTCTACTTTCCTCCCACTTACTCCTTTCGAGAGAAACTCTTTTCCGTAAAGGTTCCGCTCCTCGGCAACAAAGATCTTGCCTTGGATCTAAGGTAGAAGGTATACCCAAGGGTTTCCTTAGGGTATCCTATGAAGACGCATTTTTCCGACTTGGGTTCGAGCTTTTCAGGTTGAAGTTTCTTGACATAAGCATCGCATCCCCAAACTTTTAGAAACGACAGCTTAGGTTTCTTCCCAAACCATAATTCATACTGTGTCGTCTCAACGGATTTAGACGGTGCCCTATTTAAAGTGAATGTAGCTGTCTCTAGAGCGTATCCCCAAAAAGATAGCGGTAAATCGGTAAGAGACATCATAGATCGTACCATATCCAATAGAGTGCGATTACGACGTTCGGACACACCGATACGCTGAGGTGTTCCAGGCTGCGAGAGTTGTGAAACGATTCCACATTTTCTTAAGTGTGTGCCAAATTCGTGACTTAAATATTCTCCTCCACGATCTGATCGTAAGAATTTTATCTTTCGGTCATGTTGATTCTCTACCTCATTCTGAATTTTTTTGAACTTTTCAAAGGTCTCAGACTTGTGTTTCATCAAGTAGACATACCCATATCTACTCAAGTCATCTGTGAGAGTGAGAACATAACGATATCCTCCGCGAGCTTCAACACTCATTGGACCACACACATCGGTATGTATGATTTCCAATAAGTTGGTTGCTCGCTCCATTGTTCCGGAGAACGGAGTCTTGGTCATCTTGCCCATGAGGCATGGTTCGCATGTGTCAAATGATTCATAATCTAGAGACTCTGTAAGTCCATCAAGATGGAGCTTCTTCATGCGCTTGACACCAATGTGACCAAGGCGGCAAAGTGCCACAAGTATGTGGGACTATCGTTATCAACTTTACATCTTTTGGTATTCACACTATGAACATGTGTAACATTACGCTCGAGATTTATTAAGAATAAACCATTGACTATCGGAGCATGACCATAAAACATTTCTCTCATATAAATAGAACAACCATTATTCTCGGATTTAAATGAGTAGCCATCTCGTATTAAACGAGATCCAGATACAATGTTCATGCTCAAACTTGGCACCAAATAGCAATTATTAAGGTTTATAACTAATCCCGTAGGTAAATGTAGAGGTAGCGTCGACGGCGATCACATCGACTGAACCATTCCCGACGCGCATCGTCACCTCGCCCTTCGCCAGCCTCCGCTTATTCCGCAGCTCCTGTTGAGTTACAAATATGAGCAACGGCACCGTATCAAATACCCAGGAGTTACTACGAGTAATCGGTAAGGTACACATCAATTACATGTATATCAAATATACCTTTAGTGTTGCCGGCCTTCTTATCCGCTAAGTATTTGGGGCAGTTCCGCTTCCAAAGGTGACCCTTCCCTTGCAATAAAAGCACTCGATCTCGTGCTTGGGTCCATTCTTTGACTTCTTCTTCTTCCGGCAACTTGCTTGCAAGGCGCGGCAACCTCTTTGCCATCCTTCTTGAAGTTCTTCTGGCCCTTGCCCTTCTTGAACTTAGTGGTCTTATTGACCATCAACACTTGATGTTCTTTCTTGATTTCAACCTCTGCTAACTTCAGCATTGAGAATACTTCGGAATGGTCTTCTCCATCCTCGCATATTGTAGTTCATCACAAAGCTCTTGTAGCTTGGTGGGAGCGACTGAAGGATTCTCATCAATGACCGCCTCGTCTCGGGAGGTTTATGTCCACCGGGACAAAGGTGATGCAACCTGCACATTTTGAGTATGTGCTCACCGATGTAACTGTTTTCCTCCATCTTACAACTATAGAACTTGTCGGAGACTTCATATCTCTCGACCGGGCATGAGCCTGAAAAACCAGTTTCAGCTCCTCGAACATCTCAGATGCTCCGTGTTGCTCAAAACGCTTTTGGAGCCCGGTTCTAAGCTGTAAAGCATGCCGCACTGAACGAGGGAGTAATCATCAAGACGAGACTGCCAAGCGTTCATAACGCCTTGGTTCTCTGGGATGGGTGCTTCACCTAAGCGGTCCTTCTAGGACATATTGTTTCTTGGCAGCTATGAAGATGATCCTCGGGTTCCGGACCCGGTCCGTATAGTTGCTGCCATCATCTTTCAGCTTGGTTTTCTCTAGGAACGTTGAAGTTCATGGTGACATGAGCGTTGGCCATTTGATCTACAAGACATATTATGTAAAAGTTTTTAGACTAAGTTCATGATAATTAAGTTCATCTAATCAAATTAAAAATGAACTCCCCACTCAGATAAGACATCCCTCCGGGTCATCTAAGTGTTACACGATCCGAGTCGACTAGGGCCGTGTCCGATCATCACGTGAGACGGACTAGTCATCGTCGGTGAACATTCTCATGTTGATTGTATCTTCCATACGACTCGTGTTCGACCTTTCGGTCTCCGTGTTCCGAGGCCATGTCCGTACATGCTAGGCTCGTCAAGTTAACCCTAAGTGTTTCAAGCGTGTAAATCTGTCTTACACCCGTTGTATGTGAACGTAAGAATCCATCACACCCGATCAACACGTGGTGCTTAGAAGTTTAACTGTAGCAACGGTGCATGCTTAGGGAGAACACTTCTTGAAATTGTTTTAAGGATCATCTTATTTACTACCGTCGTTCTAAGTAAACAAGATGCATAAATATAATAAACATCACATGCAATTATAAAGTAGTGACATGATATGGCCAATGTCATATAGCTCCTTTGATCTTCATCTTCGGGGCTCCATGATCATCCTGTCACCGGCACGACACCATGATCTCCATCATCATGATCTCCATCATCGTGTCTTCATGAAGTTGTCATGCCAACGACTACTTCTACTTCGTATGGCTAACGCGCTTAGCAATAAAGTGAAGTAAGTTACATGATGCTCTTCAATGACACGCAGTCATACAAAAATAAAGACAACTCCTATGGCTCCTGCCGGTTGTCAAACTCATCGACATGCAACTCGTGATTCCTATTACAAGAACATGATCTCATACATCACATATATCATTCATCATTCATCACAACTTTGGCCATATCACGTCACATGACAATCGCTGCAAAAACAAGTTAGACGTCCTCTAATTGTTGTTGCATCTTTTACGTGGCTGCAATTGGGTTCTAGCAAGAACGCTTTTCTTACCTACTGAATAACCACAACGTGATCTTGTCAACTTCTATTTACCCTTCATAAGGACCCTGTTCATCGAATCCGCTCCAACTAAAGTGGGAGAGACAGACACCGCCAGACCACCTTATGCAACTAGTGCATGTTAGTCGGTGGAACCGGTCTCACGTAAGCGTGCACGTGTAAGGTTGGTCCGGCCGCTTCATCCCACAATACCGCGGAAGCAAGATACGACTAGTAACGGCAAGTAAGTTGACAAGATCCACGCCCACAACAAAATTGTGTTCTACTCGTGCAAAGAGAACTACGCATAGACCTAGCTCATGATGCCACTGTTAGGGGAAACGTGGCAGAAAATTAAAATTTTCCCTACGGTTTCACCAAGATCTATCTATGAGTTCATCTAAGCAACGAGTCAAGAGAGAGAGTTTGCATCTACATACCACTTGTAGATCGAGTACGGAAGCTGCTCGAGGGAGTGGTGATGATGAAAACGCTCCCAACGTGATTCCGATCACCGATGACCAAAGTGCTGAAAGGACAGCACCTCCGCGTTCAACACACGCACGACGGGACGATGGGCGTCTCCTCCGCCTTGATCCAGCAAGGATGAAGGAGAGGTTGAGGAAGACAACTTCAATGGCAGCACGACCGTGGTGCAATTGGTGTAGAGGTTCTCCGACAGTGGCTTCGCCAAGCTCACACGGGAGAAAGAGAGGAGTTGGGAGGGAGGGGCTGCGCCTTCAATTGTTGTGTTGCAGCCCTCCCTCACCCCTCTATATATAGGAGAGAGGGGCAGGGGCCGCCCTCTAGGGAAAACCCTAGGGGGGCGGCGGCCAAGGGAGAGGAGGAAAGGTGGCTTGCCCCCAAGCCAAGGGGCGCCTTTTCCTTAGGGTTTCCCCCTCCCAAGCCCCTAGCCGCATGGGCCTAGGTGGGAGGCGCGCCCAGCCCACCAGGGGCTGGCTCCCTCCCACTTAGCCCATGTGGCCCTCCCGAGGGGTGGCCTCCGGTGGACCTCCTCGAACCTCCAGTGGCCCCAGATTTTACCCAAGCATGCCCTCAAACTTTCCTGAGTCCGCTTAACCACTTTCCATATATAAATCTTTACCTCCCGACCATTCCGAACTCCTCGTGACGTCCGGATCTCATCCGGACTCGAACAACATTCGGTAATCACATACTTGTCTTCCTAATAACCCTAGCGCCACCGAACCTTAAGTGTGTAGACCCTATGGGTTCGGGAGACATGCAGAATCGACCGAGACTACCTCAAGTCAATAACCAACAGCGGGATCTCGGATACCCATGTTGGCTCCCACATGCTCCTCGATGTTGTCATCGGATGAACCCACGATGTCAAGGGTTCAAGCAACCCGTATTCTATTCCCTTTGTCAGACGGTATGTTACTTGCCCGAGACTCGATCGCCGGTATCCCAATACCTCGCTTAGTCTCAAGTATCGCAAGTCACTTTACTGCATGCAATGCATGATCCCGTGACCAGACACTTGATCACTTTGAGCTCATTATGATGATGCATTACCGAAAGTGGGCCCATGATACCTCTCCGTAACACGGAGTGACAAATCCCAGTCTCGATCCGTGTCAACCCAATGGACACTTTCGGAGATACCTGTAGTGCACCTTTATAGTCACCTAGTTACGTTGTGACATTTGGTACACCCGAAGGCTCTCCATGGCAGCGGCACCATCTGCGTCAAGCATACGTGTTGTAAGGCACAGACATTAAGCTACCTTACCGGGTGTCAGCGGAGAAGCTGCATACCTTGTGACTCGTCTGCCGCCATCGACAAGCGTGATGTCGACATCCGCCACGTCAAGTTGCCACTTTAGTTCGGCAATTCATCGATCCGCTTGCCACCGGACGCTTCGCCACCTACATAGGAAGAGCGATATTATACCTGGGATTATGATCCTTGGCGCGCTGTCATTTTTGACAACGCACCGAGTCTCGTGGCTACTATCTATACAGGGCGATTCTATATGCAAACCGCCGAAGGTACATCATTTTATGCATTTCAAAACCCACAAGAAACTTACGACGGCTTCATACGTAATCCGCTTTAAGCGGATGAAATCCTTTCAATCACCGTACCCATTTGCGCACGGTGATCTTCCGAGATAGACGCTCGCCCGAGCAGATCTTTCAGCTCCTCCGACCGTACACCAGTCGGTGCCGGACTCGTCCGATGACCTTTTTTGAAGGCCAGACGCGGAGGACTTTGAGGGGACATACGATCGCCTTTTCGGCCCCGCCAGATTCGGAGAAACCTCCGCGACGACACCTGTGGTCGTCCGCCTCGCATGATGGTACGGCAGGCGGAGGCGTTTCGCTCTCCATCATCTCCGGATCAAGATCCCCTGAAGACGAGCTCTGCTGAGAAGGGCTGAGATCCGAACTACAAGAAAAAATTTCGGTTATCTTCGGAAATAAAACAGGATGTCCCTCATTTTAAGAAAACGCCCTTCTTTACTTACGGCTCGCTGGAGGGCTGATCTCCTTGGGGAACTAGTGCGGCCGGCATCTCCAGCGCAGGACCCTCCGGGCAAAGATTTCTTCCCCGCTCGAGGCCTTGGTCTCCGGATCTTGAAGCGGTCCTCTTCTCCTTGGAGGGAGGGATTCTCAATCCCTCCTTTCTTGATAAACTCCTTCATGGAGGCAGTAGCTCCCTTGTTCCCCCTTCGCCTTCCTCAAAAGGCACCGCCTAGCATCTTGGTTAATACAGGATCCGGCGCGGTCTCAGGGAGGGGGGCCGGACACCTGACCAGTTTTGCTTTTGCTATCCACTCCTGTTTAAAGGATAGCTCTTTTAAGGGCAAGTTTATGATAAATACGCGAATAGCATGTCCTGGTGCAGGACTACTTACTTGAGTATCCGGGCGATTGCAGCTCAGACCTGCATCCTCGGTTAAGTCCGGACACATTGCCTGTGATCCGAAGAACAGTTGGTACATCTCCACGGGCGTTGCGCCCATAAAATGTTGGAGAGCTTCGTGGTCCCTCGGATTAAACTCCCACAAAGTGAGGGGGTGACGTTTGCATGGCAAGGTGCGATTTAATCAGCATGACTTGCGCTACTACGACCAGATTGATCTCTCTCTAGGAGGTCTCGACACGGCCCTGCAATGCAGGTACGCCCTTGGACGGTCCCGGCCGAGCCCTTTATTGACCCATGACGCTAGTCATGTGGAGGACCCGAGCGAAAGGCAGGTGGCGCCACCCATTTGGTGCCCCTGGGAGCTGTGATATAAAACCACTCTTGCTGCCACAGACTGAGCTCCTCTTGAAAAGAGCCCTCGGGCCATGGAGCGTCAACATTCTTGCTTATAACAGCCCCTCCGCACTCTGCCTGCTGCCCCTTGATCATCTTTTGGTTTCCACTTTGAAGGTTTTAAGCCACAACCCAAAGTGAGGGGTAATGCGGAGGAAGGCTTCACATACGACAATGAACGATGAGATGTGGAGGATGGACTCGGATTCAAGTCATGGAATTCCAGCCCATAATAAAACATGAGCCTCAAGACAAAGGGGTCCGTCGGGAAGCCTAACCCCGAAGGAAGTGAGACACGAACACCACGCTCTCACCAGGCTTGGGAGTAGGAATAACCTGCCCTTGGGCAGGCAGCACATCTTGAAATTTACGCGGTTAGATACCGGGCGTCTCTCAGCATTAGCACGTCTTCTTCCATAATGGAGGAAGGCATCCACCGGCCTTGCAGGTTGGAGCCGGACATCCTCGGAGGTCCGAAGCGCCTGAATCTGGAGCTTTGGGTGTTGGAACTCGAAGCGAGGGGCGGATTCGATTGAGATTGAAAGAAAGGAGCGGGCCTTGGTCACGTTATAAGGAGGTTGAATACCAAGAGCCCTCCCCGTGACCGCTCGGGGCTCGCCGATAGAGGAGGCGTGCTAACGGGCACGATCTGGTTACCCACGTCCGAATTGAAGAGAATCCCGGAATAAGGGGGACAAGACCTCTGCTATGACAAGACGTGCCAAGGAAACCGCCGCTAAACGCTACCGAGGTGGTATAGTAAAAGCGATTCGAACGAAGACTTGGTAAGGGCGTGATGGCACGCTGAATACGCCGCCAGATTGATTTTGTGTAGATATTATTCTCTCTCACGATTGTTATGTGGAAATTATTTTGCAGAGCCGGACACTATCCTTGTGTTCAAAACCTTCTATGAAGTATTCGGAGGAGGAACCCGCCTTGCAATGCCGAAGACAATGTGCGCGCCGGACTCGTCGTCATTGAAGCCTGGTTCAGGGGCTAATGAGGGAGTCCTGGACTAGGGGGTGTCCGGATAGCCGAACTATCATCTTTGGCCGGACTCCTGGACTATGAAGATACAAGATTGAAGACTCCGTCCCGTGTCCGGATAGGACTTTCCTTGGCGTGGAAGGCAAGCTTGGCGATCTGAATATGTAGATTTCCTACCATTGTAACCGACTGTGTAACCCTAACCCTATTCGGTATCTATATAAACCAAAGGGTTTTAGTCCCAGAGGATCTAACAACAATCATACCATAGGCTAGCTTCTAGGGTTTAGCCTCTCTGATCTCGTGGTAGATCTACTCTTGTACTACCCATATCATTAATATTAATCAAGCAGGAGTAGGGTATTACCTCCATCGAGAGGGCCCGAACCTGGGTAAAAACATCGTGTCCCTTGTCTCCTATTACCATCCGCCTAGACGCACAGTTCGGGACGCCCTACCCGAGATCCGCCGGTTTTGACACCGACACATAGCATGAAACATATGGATCCAAATCAGCCCTCAGACGAAGCAACGCATAAACTAGGGTTTAAGCTTACATCACTCTAGCAACCCATCATCTACTTATTACTTCCCAATGCCTTCCTCTAGGCCCAAATAATGGTGAAGTGTTATGTAGTCGATGTTCACATAACACCACTAGAGGATAGACAACATACATCTCATCAAAATATCGAACGAATACCAAATTCACATGACTACTAATAGCAAGACTTCTCCCATGTCCTCAGGAACAAACGTAACTACTCACCAAGCATATTCATGTTCATAATCAGAGGGGTATTAATATGCATAATGGATCTGAACATATGATCTTCCATCAAATAAACCAACTAGCATCAACTACAAGGAGTAATCAACACTACTAGCAACCTACAGGTACCAATCCCAGACTATGAGACAAGATTTGGATACAAGAGATGAACTAGGGTTTGAGATGAGATGGTGCTGGTGAAGATGTTGATGGAGATTGCCCTCTCCCGACGAGAGGAGTGTTGGTGATGACGATGGTGATGATTTCCCCCTCCCGGAGGGAAGTGTCCCCGGCAGAACAGCTCTGCCGGAGCCCTAGATTGGTTCCGCCAAGGTTCCGCCTCGTGGCGGCGGAGTCTCATCCCGAAAGCTTGCTTATGATTTTTCTTCAGACGAAAGACTTCATATACCAGAAGATGGGCATCGGAGAGCCAACAGGGGGCCCACGAGGTAGGGTGGCGCGCCCAGGGGGTAGGGCGCGCCCCCCACCCTCGTGGACAGGTGGAGGCCCCCCTGATGTATTTCTTCCGCTCAATATTTTTTATTATTTCCAAAAATAACTTTCGTGAAGTTTCAGGACTTTTGGAGTTGTGCAGAATAGGTCTCTAATATTTGCTCCTTTTCCAGCCCGGAATTCCAGCTGCCGGCATTCTCCCTCCTTATGTAAACCTTGTAAAATAAGAGAGAATAGGCATAAGTATTGTGACATAATGTGTAATAACAGCCCATAGTGCAATAAATATCGATATAAAAGCATGATGAAAAATGGACATATCATGATGCATATCATATAATCATACCCACGGATACTTGAGGTGACATTGGAGTATCTAGGTGACATTAGGGTTTTGGTTGATTTGTGTCTTAAGGTATTATTCTAGTACGAATTCTATGATAGATCGAACGGAAAGAATAGCTTCGTGTTATTTTACTATGGACTCTTGAATAGATCGATAAGAAAGAATAACTTTGAGGTGGTTTCGTACCCTACCATAATCTCTTCGTTTGTTCTCCGATATTAGTGACTTTGGAGTGACTCTTTTGTTGCATGTTGAGGTATTGTTATATGATACAATTATGTTATTATTGTTGAGAGAACTTGCACTAGAAAAAGTATGAACCCTAGGCCTTGTTTCCTAGCATTGCAATACTGTTTACGCTCAGTTTTATCGCTAGTTACCTTGCTGTTTTTATATTTTCAGATTACAAAAACCTATATCTACCATCCATATTGCACTTGTATCACCATCTCTTCGCCGAACTAGTGCACCTATACAATTTACCACTGTATTCGGTGTGTTGGGGACACAAGAAACTCTTTGTTATTTGGTTGCAGGGTTGTTTGAGAGAGACCATCTTCATCCTACGCCTCCCACGGATTGATAAACCTTAGGTCATCCACATGATAGAAATTTGCTACTGTCCTACAAACCTCTGCACTTGGAGGCCCAACAACGTCTACAAGAAGAAGGTACTATAGTAGACATCAATGTGTTACCGAAGTTCCTTCCTTTTGAGGGGAAGTACCTCCGTTGGAGTGGTGTCGAGGCACAATGCTCCCCAAGAAGCCACTAGGGCCACCGTATTCTCCTCACGCCCTCACACAATGCGAGATGCCGTGATTCCACTATTGGTGCCCTTGGAGGCGGCGACCGGACCTTTACAAACAAGGTTGGGGCAGTCTCCACAACTTAATTGGAGGCTCCCAACGACACCACAAAGCTTGAACACAATGGAATATGGCTCCGCGGTGACCTCAACCGTCTAGGGTGCTCAAACACCCAAGAGTAACAAGATCTGCAAGGGATGAGTGGGGGGAATCAAATTTATCTTGGTGGAAGTGTAGATCTGGGCCTTCTCAACCAATCCCTAGAGAATCAACAAGTTTGATTGGCTAGGGAGAGAGATCGGGCCAAAATGGAGCTTGGAGCAACAATGGGGCTTTGGGGTGGAAGAGGTAGTCAACTCGGAGAAGAAGACACCCCTTATATAGTGGAAGAACAAATCCAAACATTATCCACCAACTCAGCCTGCGCAGCATGGTACTACCACGCCGGGGACGCGGTACTACCGCAAGGGCACACGATACTACCGTAGGGCCCCACGGTACTACCGCCCGTGCAGGAGAAACCAGAACAGCCCAGATGCAATGAAGCAGAGGGCGGTGGAACCGCTGGCGTGGTACTACCGCAAGGCAGGGATAGTCCAGTTTTTGGGAAGGCACAGACATATAAAAATACATCCGTGGCAACTTCAGCTGAGTTGGGATCTATGCAAAAATCTGACACGGTAATCTTGCAAGCCGAGGCGGTACTATCACAAAGTGCGGATGTAAAAAATTACATCCGCTCGCCACAAGACGCCGCCTTGAGCCCGGCGAGCGCATGTTACTACCAAGACTGGCGTGGTACTATCACAGAGGGCGCGGGTGTAAAAAATTACATCCGCCCCACTACCGCAAAAGCAGCAGCTCCTGCCTGAGGCCACAGTACTACCACTCCAAGGAAGCGGTACTACCGTGGGCACTTGCGGTACTACCGCACCAGAGGCCTAAGATTATCAAGAGGGGCTCATGGGTATCACCGCTCCTAGGAGCGATACTACAAGATGCCCCAGTTCAACAATCACGACATTTTGCATAGACAAGAAAAGATGGAGGATGCTCCAAAGTGCCAAAGGAAAGGCGATGCAAATGGAGTAGACGTGTACGTGATGATTCCACCCAAACCATTCCAAAGCGGACCCCTCTTAATAGTACGGCTTTCCTATGACTCAAATCCATCGAAAAGAAACGTAGAGAAACGCCGTCTTTAATAGTCTTCGAGGGGCACCAAATCGTCTTGTGCCTAGTGAAGAAATGTCTGAAATACTCAATGCACACGATTAGTCCGTAAAAGCATTGTCATCAATCACCAAAACAACTAAGGGATAAATATGCCCTTACAGTCTCAATCCTGGATGTTTTATATGCAATTATATACTATTGTATATCATTTTCTGGGGCAAACCTATTAACCCAGTGCCAGTTGCTCTTTTTGCCTATTTTTGATTTTCCAGGAAATCAGTACCAAACGGAGTCCAAATGCCACAATTTTTTTGACAATTTTTTTCTGTACAAGAGAGATCCTAGAAGCTCCGGGAGGAGACCAAAGGGCAACCGAGGAGACGGCAAGGCAACAGGGCGCGCCCAGGGGGGTAGCCACGCCCTATTACCTTGTGGGCCCCATGGGGCTCCGTCTGACCTAATTCCGCCTCTATAAATTCTGTAAAATCTGGAAAACAAAAGAGCCACCCAAAACACTTTTTTCGCCGCCGCAAGTTTCTATTCTTCCACGATCCCATCTATAGGCCTGTTCCGGTACTCTGCCGGAGGGGGAATCAATCACGGAGGGCTTCTATATCTTCCTTACTGCCTTCCGATGATCCATGAGAATTCACCAAAGACCTACAGGTCCATAGCTAGTAGCTAGATGGCTTCTTCTCTCTCTTTGATCATTAATACAACGTTCTCCTCGATCTTCTTTGATTTCTATCCGATGTAATCTTCTTTTGCACTGTGTTTGTTGGGATCTGATGAATTCTGGGTTTATGATCAGATTATTGATGAATATTAATTGAGTCTTCTCTGAACTTTATTATGCATGGTCGTTATAGCTTTGTATTTCTCTCTGATTTATCCGTTTGGTTTGGCCAACTAGATTGATTTATCTTGTAATGGGAGAGGTGCTTTGTGATGGGTTCAATCTTGCAGTACTCTATATCCCAGTGACAGAAAGGGACAAGACACGTATTTGTATTGTTGCCATTAAGGATAAAATGACAAGGTTTATTCATATTGATTGGGTTTACTTTGTTTAAATCATGTCATCTTGCTTAAGGCGTTACTCTGTTTTATACTTAATACCATAGATGCATGCTGGATAGCGGTCGATTGGTGGAGTAATAGTAGTAGATGCAGGCAGGAGTCGGTCTACTTGTCCCGGATGTGATGCCTATATACATGATCATTGCCTTGAATATCATCATAACTATGAGTTTTTATCAATTGCCCAACAGTAATTTGTTCACCCATCATAGGCTATGTGCTCGAGAGAGAAGCCTCTAGTGAAAACTATAGCCCCAGGTCTACTTTTATCATATATAAAAACACAAAAATATCTTGCTGCAATCTTTTTTGCAATTTACGTTATTATCTACCACTACAAGATTTAATCTTTTGCAAGTAACCGCCGAGGGGATTGACAACCCCATTGTTTGTGTTGGGTGCAAGTATTTGCTTTTGTGTGAGCAGGTGATGTTCACGAGGTTCTGTGTGGTTCTCCTACTGGATTGATAAACTTGGTTCCTAACTAAGGGAAATACTTATCTCACTGCATCGCTTCATCCTCTCCTCTTCGTGGAAATCCCAACACAGCTCACAAGTAGCAATCCTTCGTTAAAGATAGTTGATCAAGTAGTAAATAAAGGCAATCTTCAATTTTCTAGTTGTGAGAATAAAGAGTCTATTTGTGATGCTTGTCAATGTATCAAGAGTCACCAACTCCCATATCCTAAGTCATATAGTGTGTCCCATGCTCCCTTGGAATTGACATTAAGTGATGCATGGGGTCATGCCAGATATTCCTTTGGAAGAAAGAAATACAATGTTAGTTTCATTGATGATTATAGTAAGTTTACTTGGATATACTTGCTTAAGTTCAAATCTGAAGTTTTTTCTGTCTTTCAAGAATTCCAAAAACTCGTTGGCGTTAACTTGACGGAAAACTCTTATAGTCTAGAGTGACTGGGAGGAGAGTATGAAAAACTCAATTCATTCTTCCGGAGCATAGGCATTGAACATCATATTTCTTGTTCACGTGCACATCAACAAAAAGGTTCAGCTGAACGTAAACACCATCATATTGTTGAAGTAGGGCTTTCTCTTCTTGCTCATGCATCTATGCCTCTAAAATATTGGGATGAAGCATTCGTTGCTGCCACTTATCTTATCAATCATTTGCCTAGTAAGGTCATTGGGAACACAGGTCCCTTAGAATGATTATTTCATCAAAAGCCAGATTATAATTTCCTCAAAGTTTTTGGATGTGCGTGTTATCCTAATCCGCGTCCATACAATCATCACAAACTTGAGTTCCATTCCACTCAATGTGTTTTTATCGGCTACAATAATCTTCAAAAAGGTTACGAGTGTTTAGAAATCTCAACTGGACACATATATATCTCTTAGGATGTCATCTTTAATGAAAATATTTTCCCTTTTGCAAAGCTTCATCCCAATGCGGGAGCCCTTCTTCGTGCAGAAATTTCCCTCCTCTCTTATGCTTTGACACGTTGTGATCACGGGGGAGAGTTAATAGAAAATGATCAAGTGCCTAGTCCAGAAGAAAATGATACTAATGAAAAAATGCAGAGTTTGGCTCTGATTTTATGTGTGCAGAAAAGAATAGAAGCAACACTGGATCCCAAGCTGATTTGCTGTAGAAAGTCTGTTCCAGAGAGGGCATGTGATCCCAGGATAATTCCGTCGGTGGGCGTGCAGTGGTGTCTCCCTTGGCGCCAAGTGGCGGGCCAGTACGTCTGCGGAGCCCATGGTTGACCGAGGCTCTGGCGTGGATCCCACAGAGTTGGACGACGCGGGGTGCAGCCCATCTCCACGCGCCAAATGGGAGCAGGCCGAGCTAGCGGCCGACAGCCCGACCAACGCGGTGTTGGGAAACGTTGCATGGAAAACAATTTTTTTTTCTACATGCACGCATATCCATGGAGATACATAGCAACGATGGGGAGAGTATGTCTACATACACTCATAGACCGTAAGCGGAAGCATTGCACAACGCAGTTGATGTAGTCGAACTTCTTCGCGCTTCAACCGATCAAGTACCAAACGCACGGCACCTCCGCTTTCTGCACACGTTCAGCTTGATGACGTCCCTCGCCTTCTTGATCCAGCAAGACGTCGAGGTAGTAGATGAGTTTCGTCAGCATGATGGCGTGCTGACGGTGATGGTGATGTGATCTCCGCAGGGCTTCGCCTAAGCACTACAAAAATATGACCGAGGGAGTAAACGGTGGACGGGGGCGCCGCACACGGCTAAGACAATGTTTGTGTCATTGTGTGGCGTCCCCTCCCACATATATAGAGGTGGGAGGGGAGAGGAGGCAGCCAGTCGTGCCCTAGGGCTGGCCGCCGGCCACTAGGAGCCCTGCCTTGCCCTGCACCCCTGCCATGTTTTCCCAAGGGGGAAGGAAAGAGGGGGGAGGGAAGGAAGGGGGAGTCCTACTCCACACTTTCCTTTCCTTCCCCTCTTTCCTTATCCTCCTAGGTCGGCCTGCTATGGGCGCGCACCAGCCCCTTGTGACTGGTGTGTTCCCTCTTTTGGCCCATAAGGCCCATATCTTTGCCGGGGGTGTCCGAAACTCCTTTATGGTGATCCAATAAGTACCCGGTACCCTCCGAAACACTTCTGGTGTCCGAATACCATCGTCCGATATATCAATCTTTACCTCTCGACCATTTCAAGACTCCTATTAATGTCCGTGATCTCATCCGGGACTCCGAATTACATTCGGTCACTAAATCACATAACTCATATAACACTATATCGTCAACGAACGTTAAGCCTGCGGGCCCTACGGGTTCGAGAACTATGTAGACATGACCGAGACACCTATCCGGTCAATAACCAATAGCAGAACCTGGATGCCAATATTGGCTCCTACATATTCTACGAAGATCTTTATCGGTCGAACCATTATGACAACATACGTAATTCCCTTTGTCCATCGCTATGTTACTTGCCCGAGATTCGATCGTTAGTATCTCTATACCTAGTTCAATCTCGTTACCGGCAAGTCTCTTTACTCGTTCCGTAATACATCACCTCGTGTCTAACTCCTTAGTTGTCGTGGAATCGTCATGGCAGATGTCCTAGTGTGAGGACTTAGTCGTGAGGCCGACGCACCTATGAGGTAGCTTGAGAGGGGTTGATCGGAACCGAGAGACGCAACATAAGACAAGGGTTTAGACAGTTTCAGGCCCCGGGAAATATCATCCGGTAACAACCCTACATGTTGTTTGTGGCTAGGTCTCATTATCATCACGAGGGATTCGCCGTATGTCCAGCTCTCCTAGTTGTGTCTAGCCTTAAAGATTATCTCGCCTCCCTCTTTCTTAGGGTGCCCTGCCCCTCCTTATATAAGTTGAAGGGGTGGTTTACATGTAGAGTCCACCTCAGATTAAGACTTAAACTATTCTGACTTCTCACCACGGGCTTCTCACCATGGGCTTCTTAACGTCTTGGGCTTCTTAACATCTGTCGGCTTACCACTGTCTGCCGGCTTACCACTATCTGCTGGCTTACTGTAACATCCCAAATTTTCAATTTGGAATGTTATACATAGAGCCTCATTGCATACCATATTTTTCGCTGCATTCTTGCTCGATCCTAGAAATTTACGCAACTCAAGGACCCACGGAGAGAGTTGGGGATTTCGAAATTTTCATATTTGAATTTTCTCAAATTTTGAAAATAGGATCATTCGATTTTATTTATTTTATCTTCAATTATTTCTACTAACAAAACATGAGAGAGGGAATAAAATGACTTTCCCAAAATAAAGAAATAATGAAGATTTAATAATAAAATCAAATAAGATTTTATTTTGGAGTTTTTCGCCTTTTATTTGAATTTAGAAAAAATGCGCGTTTTTCAAAATTGCATTTAGGCCCCAAATAAAAGTTCACCCTGTCCGGCTTGATTTAAGAAGCCGGGGAAAATTTATTTTGGGATTTTTGGAGTCCGTTTAGTATTTCTTTCTTTTTTTCTGCGCATAATTATTTAACAAAACGCGCACCGACCTTGGGCCGTGCCCGAACGGGACTCCGCTGGGCGCCTTTAAATAAGCGCTGCCCGGCACCCCAGCCCAACCGCCTGCCACCCAGCGCCCGTATGGCCCGGCCACCACTTGCCCGAAACCTAACCCTAACTTAGCTTTGCGGCCGCCACCGCCGCCGGACGTCGCCCGCCTCGCCGAACCGCCGCCCACCGCGAACCGCTTTGCCGCCGCCGTGACCCGCCGCCTCGTTTTTCCGCGCCGGTTTTTTTTTAAAACCGAGCGGGTTTTTCTTCGGTTTTTTTTTCGGTTTTTTTTAGTGTTCGGTTATTTTTTTGTTTCGGTTTTTTTTCGGTTAGGTTAATTAGCGAACGTTCATTCGTTCGTTTTTTAACGAGCAGCGTTAAATCGAATTAATTTAGTTAACGAACGTCCGTTCGTTAACCGTTAAATCATTTTTCTTTTCTCGGACTTAACTTCGTGATTTTTGATCGTGATTTTGATCCGATTTTCGTTTTTAGTATAACTTTTCGCTCGTTTATCGGAATCAGGCGATTCAAGCACCTAGAGTTTCGTCTCGAAACCCTCTTTCCGAATAATCTACTTAAACAAGTTTTTGCTTCTGTAAAATTTGACCTAGATCCAGATTAGTAAAACGAAGCTGTTTTCTTCCGCCGTTTGACTTTCGTTGCTCCGTTTGATTTGATTCTTTTTGCAAACCGGAGTTCTTAAGTAGAACTATCTGGTTAGATCTATTTGAGTTTTACCTGTGCATTAGATCAGTACTTATTGTATGCTTGTTTGTTTGTCTGCGATAGAATACCCGGAGTGCGCCGTCACATTACTCGAGTCTCTAGGTTTCATGGATCATCGGCAAGGCAAGTAACACTTTGATCATACCTTTTCTACTACCCAGCTTTTATGCATTAGATCTATCCTCAAACCTTTGCATGATTAGGATCTAATTAAATTGTGGGACGGGAAGTAGTTGAGGTAGTACCTATTACTGCTTTTATTATCAAACCCCGGGAGTTACTTCTCGTTTACTTATTATGCCATGCTATGCTAGTATACGTGGATTGGGTGAGTGTATCCATGACAGATGTGAGATTGTTAATTAATGGTTTATCTAAGGTGGCAACTTAAACACACATCTGGGTGGATTGAGGCACCTGGTTTCTATCATGACTTGCCTGTATTTTTTCGGACCGCCACCCAGGCTCAAAGGGATCATGAGATTATTCATGCTAGAAACTTACGTGTGCAGCCACAAGCCATTGTGGGCTCTGGCATAGTTGATTAAGTTGTCGCGAACTCTACGGGTAGGCTAGCAGGATGTAGGGGGTTGTAGGTGGTACGGTCTACCCACATGTAAGGTGCTAAGCGCTTACGAAAGACTATGTCTCGGTCATCCGTTTCTCAAACACCTTGTAGTGCGAGAAATCAAGCGGAGGCGTCGAGTCTTAATGAGGGAAAAGTCATAAACCTCTGCAGAGTGTATAAACTAATCATGGTTAGCCGTGTCCACTGTTATGGACTTCTTGAGTATCTAGTACTTGGATATCTTGTGAATCTCATCACGTTACTTCTAATTAATATTGTTGGGTTTTAATGAGTACCTTTAATTGGGATTGAGAATGTCATCAACCATTCTCAATGTTTCACAACCACCATGATAGTTAAATAAATTTATTCCTTTGAAGTAGGGAAAAATTGGCTTTCATAAAAGCTATAACCATAGAGCTTTCCACCAGCCAAATATGCATGTAGTATAGCTTATTCCATTATCTCTCTATGTGTTACATTGCCAGCATATTCCATGTGCTGACCCGTTTTCGGGCTGCAACGTTTCATGTTGCAGACTTTTCAGACGACGAGTAAGGTGCTTAGGTCGTGGTTCTATACTCAGTGATGCCGTTGGAGTTGATGGACTCGCTTATTCTTCCAAGCCTTCCGTTGTTATCGTATTTAGATGGCCTTAAGCCATATTTACTTTATTAAGCTCTCTCTTGAGACATTCGATTGTAATAAGTGTGTGATTGCTACTCTGTTATAAATCCTCCGAGTACTGTGTGGTGTCGACATTCTTGATCCGGGGATGACACTCGAGCACAGAGATCGGTTGTTTGAGGTCTGGTCGCTATAGAGATGGTATCGAGCACCAGCTGATCAGAGACACGACCACTAAGCAAAAGCCCTAGATCACTACTCTTTCTTCTCATTTACGACTCCTCATCTTTTCTATTCTTTTAGGATGGCGGAAGCAAGGAACAAGTTCACCCAGCCAGATGAAGATACACCCTTTGGGCGACACACGAAGGAAGTCACTAAGTACCTAAATATCGGATTACCAAGCTTCAGCGGGACTTTCAACGCCACTTTACCCGAAGAGGAGCACTGGATGATTCAAGTCTACATTCCAGGAAGGACGTTTGCGCCAATCACGGAGCCCATAGAGTGTGTTTTCAATGCACCAACCTGGAGTCTGGGAAGGAGTATGGCATCTCACATAACCATGGGGTGCATTGGAGAAGTCTACAAAGAAGACATCAAGGATACTATCTACCAGATTTGCGGACGCCGAGACGAACAATGGGAGATAGTTGGCACTAAGAAGGATCGATCCATTGCAGCTTTTCATCCAGAGTTAAACAAGCACATTCGACGCCAGGAGAACCGGATGTCTTAGCAGACATGATGGAGTTGAAGACCGCAAAAGCTAAGATTATCAAACTAGAAGGAGAACTGAAGGCCACTCGCAAGGACTACATGGAGGAGATTGTAGATCTAGTGGGACAAAACGGCGATCTTAAGGAGAAGATTGAAGAACTCATGGGATATTCAGCATCCGAAGGAGAAGATGAAGGTAGCACCTGTCTAGAGAACTACATCATCATCGATTTACACCGATTCCGATCCTAGTGATGATGATTTGAAGATGAATTTGGGCAGATATCATGGAGTCTTCATCGGAGCAGTTTTTCTAGTTGACCACCATAACGATAGTAGATTTTCCCCCATTTTAAATTAGTTTTAGTTGCGGCACTTTTGTAACGATAGTTAGATCGTTGTATGCCCTTGTTTGAATTGATTGGGTGATATTGTGTGATTGTCTCATGTGCATATGGGTAGTGTTTCTCACTAGACCTCATTCTATTCTTAACTCTCGTCTTTTCTATAAACCCTCGAGATGCCTCAGAGACGACCGGATTTTGTTTTCCGCCAGAGATCACTTTCAGTTGATTCAGCAGCGAATGCCTTGATTCAAACATTGGTACAAAACCAAGGCAACAACAACAACAACAACAACAACAACAACGCACCACCACCACCACCTGTTGACCATCTGACTCGTTTCTTAAGGCTGAATCCGCCGATGTTTTCCAGTAGCACCGAGCCGATAGTAGCAGATGATTGGCTCAAGTAAGATAGGGAGGAGTTGACCGCTGCAGGATGTCTGAGATGGAGAAAGGGTGAAGTTTGCCGCACATCAGCTCGAAGGACCCGCAGCTGACATGGTGGGAGAATTTTGACCACTTACCACTGTGACACCTTTGTCACATGGGATCGGTTTGAACCAAGCTTTCCGTCGCCCATGTTTGGCAGGAGCTATGGCCATGAAGAAGCGTGAGTTTCGCAACTTGCGCCAAGGAGGGCGACAGTTGGCCAATATGTGGATGATTTTAGTAAGCTAGCACGTTATGCCCCGGATGACGTTGCTTTCTGAGATCTGACTAAGCGGAGAAGTTTCTAGAAGGGTGAATGATGAGTGAGCATGCGGTTGATGGTAGCCACTTTCAATAACTACCAGGAGTTGGTAGATCGTGCTCTTATGATTGAAGGGAAGCAGCAGCAGATTGACAATCGCAAGAGAAAGTATGGACAGGGGAAGTATAGCTCTGGAGCTCAGCAGAAACTTCGCTTTACCGAAGCCGGAGGACAATTTCAGCATACCCATGGAGGAGGTAGCTCAGACAACCATAATGGCGCCAAGAATGGAAGCAGGGAATGGAGGAAGCAATGGACAAAACCGCACCAACCCGTCTAACACCATCCAAGGTAGACCTGAGCCACATCACTTGCTTTAAGTGCCGCAAGACCGGGCATTATGCAAATGATTGTCCGAAGGCCAAAATGGTAATGGTAATGGAAGCTCGGGGAAAGAAGTCGAACCCTTTCAACAGGGGACAAGTGAACCACGTTACAAGTGGAGGAGGTTGAAGCTCAACCGGATGCGATAATAGGTAAGTTTTTGGTTGAGTCATTTACTACAGTTGTTCTTTTTGATACTGGTGCATCGCATTCATACATATCAAGGGGATTTGTGGATAAGTATAAACTACCATCCCAAGCCCTTAGGTCACCCATGCTAGTAACCTCACCCGGAGTAGAATACATGGCTAGTTTATGGTGTGATCGATCGCCATTAAGGATTGGACACTATGTATTTCCCTCGGACCTAATAGTTACGGAATCGCAAGGATTGGATGTGATATTAGGCATGGATTGGTTATCGAAGTATGGAGGGAACATAGATTGCGTCGATGAAGTCGATTTTGCTTACCACCCGAAGGGAGGAGAATCAAGTTTGTATCACGGCATGAGCCGAGGAGAGCCCATGTAAATTCCTTAGCAGGAGTTGTGCGGGAGGAAGTACCGGTGGTAAGGGATTACCGGACGTGTTTCGGAAGAGTTGCGGGCATGCCACCGGATAGGGACATTGAGTTTCGATTGAACTATTGCCGTGCACTTTGGGCCTATATCTAAGAGACCGTATAGGATGCCACCCAAGATTTGGAGGAAATTAAGAAGCAGATTAAGGAGTTCTTGGATAAAGGTTTTATTCGCCCAAGTTCTTCACCTTGGGGATCACCAAGATTCTAGTGGAGAAGAAGGATGGGTCATTAAGAATGGTTGTTGATTATCGCGGATTGAATGAAGTGACCATTAAGAACAAGTACCCACTACCGATGATCAATGACTTGTTTGACCAATTGCAAGGAGCTAAGGTGTTTTCCAAGATCGATTCTGATCGTGGTACCATCGATTGAAGATTCGAGGCAGGATATACCTAAGACGGCTTTTACCACGGTGCACGGGCTATATGAGTATCTTTGTTATGTCATTTGGTCTGACTAACGCACCTGCCTATTTTATGAACATGATGAACAAAGTGTTTATGGAGTTTTTGGATAAGTTCGCCGTGGTGTTCATTGATGATATTTTGGTTTACTCGAAGAATGAAGAAGAACATAAGGAGCATTTGCGTTTGGTACTCGAGAAGCTCAGAGAACACCAGTTATATGCCAAGTTCAGCAAGTGTGAGTTTTGGTTGAAGGAAGTTGGATTTCTCGGACATGTTATATCCGGGGAAGGTATAGCGATGAGACCCACTAAAGTTGTCCTTTGTGACAACCGGGAAGCGCCAACAACAGTTGGAGAGATCCGGAGTTTCCTTGGACTCACAGGATACTACCAGAGATTCATTGAGAATTTCTCAAGAATTGCGAAGCCTATGACAGAATTGTTGAAGAAGGATACTAAGTTTATACGGGTGAGGAGTGTGAAGCTAGTTTCCAAGAGTTGAAGAAACGTTTGGTTACCTCACTAGTGTTAATCCTGCCAGATCGGACCAAGGATTCTGAAGTTTATTGCGACGCTTCACGCCGAGGACTTGGAGCGGTGCTCATGCGGGGAGGGAGTCGTTTCGTATGCTTCACGACAGCTTAAGCCTCATGAGTTAAACTATGCCATGCATGATTTGGAGTTAGCAGCCGTAGTGCATGCGTTGAAAACATGGAGACATTTCCTCATTAGAAATCATTGTGAGGTGTATACGGATCACAAGAGTTTAAAGTACATCTTCACGCAGAAGGAGTTAAATCTCAGGCAGAGGAGATGGTTGGAACTCATCAAAGATTACGATATGAGATTACATTATCACCCCGGAAAGGCTAACGTTGTAGCAGACGCGTTGAGCCGTAAGAGCCACGTCAACACACAAATGACGGGAGAAATACCAAAGGAGTTAGCCGAGAATCTTCGAGAGCTATGTTTGGAAATAGTTCCAAGAGGCTATGCAGCAGCATTGGAGATTCAATCTACCTTGATGGATAAAATCAGGGAAGCTCAGAAGACTGACAAAGAGATTGCCTCTATAAAGGAGAAAATGAGCGAAGGAAAGGCTAAGGGATTTCGTGAGGACGAGCACAATACCCTATGGTTTGAAGACCGTGTTTATGTGCCCAATGACCCGGAGATCAGGAAGTTGATTCTACAAGAGGCACATGATTCACCATATTCGATTCACCGGGAAATACCAAGATGTATTTGGATTTGAAGAATAATTTACGGTGGACGGAATGAAGAAGGACATTGCGAGTACGTGGCAGTTTGTGATGTATGTCGAGGGTGAAGGCGAACATCGAAGCCAGCGAGGATTGTTACAGCCATTGCCGATACCGAATGGAAGTGGGATAAACTAGGCATGGACTTTATCACAGGATTGCCCGGGACTCGTTCAGGGCTATGACTCGATTTGGGTTGTAGTCGATCGTTTGTGAAGGTAGCTCATTTCATTCGATGAAGACTACCTACAGACGATTGCCAAATTGGCTAAGATATACATGACAAGGATTGTATGCTTGCATGGAGTTCCGAGGAGTATCGTGTCGGATAGAGGAAACCCAATTCACCTCAAAGATTCTGGAAGCCGTTGCACGAAACTTTGGGAACTAGGCTGGAGTTTAGCACAACTTTTCATCCACAGACAGATGGGCAAACCGAGAGAGTCAACCAGATTTTAGAGGATATGCTTAGAGCATGTGCCTTAGATTATGGATCCAGCTAGGACGAAAATTTGCCATATGCGGAGTTTTCTTACAACAACAGTTATCAATCCAGTTTGAAGATGGCACCTTTCGAAGCCTTGTACGGACGGAGGTGCAGGACCCCGTTGTTGTGGCATGAAGTTGGAGACCGCCCGATTGTTTGGACCAGATTTGATTAAGGAGTGCGAGCGGAAAGTAAAGTTGATTCGCGATAGGCTCAAGGTAGCCTGATCAAGACAGAAAAGTTATGCGGATTCAAAACGCAAGGGGGATGAATCTGAAGTCGGAGGCAGAGTTTATCTTGAGTATCGCCACTTCGAGGAGTTAAGCGTTTTGGTGTTAAAGGAAAGTTAAGCGCCCGATTTGTAGGACCTTATCGTGTTTTTGGAACGCATGGGAGAAGTTGCGTACAAGTTACCGAAGGTTTGTCGGTGTTCATGATGTGTTTCATGTTTCTCGGTTGAAGAAGTGTCATGCGAGATGGCTGATATACCATTGAGGATACTTGTGCCACTAGAAGCGATTCGGTTGAATGATGACTTGACCTACGAGGAGAAACCAGTTAAGATTCAGAGTTTGCGATTGAGTTACTCATGACAAAGGTTATCAAGTTTTGCAAAGTTCGGTGGAGCCACCACACTGAGGATGAAGCCACACAGGAGCGAGAGGAAGATTTGCTTAAGGACCACCCTCACCTATTTTCTAGCCAACCCGAATCTCGAAGTGAGATTCATCTTAAGGGTAGATTTGTAACATCCCAAATTTTCAATTTGGAATGTTATACATAGAAACATCATTGCATATCATATTTTTAGCTGCATTCTTGCTCGATCCTAGAAATTCTACGCAACTCAAGGACCCACGGAGAGAGTTGGGGTTTCAAATTTTCATATTTGAATTTTCTCAAATTTGAAAATAGGATCATTCGATTTTATTTATTTTATCTTCAATTATTTCTACTAACAAAACATGAGAAAGGGAATAAAATGACTTTCCCAAAATAAAGAAATAATGAAGATTTAATAATAAAATCAAATAAGATTTTATTTTGGAGTTTTTCGCCTTTTATTTGAATTTAGGAAAAATGCGCGTTTTTCAAAATTGCATTTAGGCCCCAAATAAAAGTTCATCCTGTCCAGCTTGATTTTAGAAGACGGGGAAAATATATTTCGGGATTTTTGGAGTCCGTTTAGTATTTCTTTTTATTTTTTTCTGCGCGTAATTATTTAAAAAAAACGCGCACCGACCTTGGGCCGTGCCCGAGCGGGACTCCGCTTCGGGGCGCTAAATAAGCGCTGCTTGGCGCCCAGCCCACCCGAGCCGCCCGCCCAGCCCACACGCTTCGCCGCCGCCACCCACCGCCCCTAAACCTAACCCTAGCCGCCATGCATGCCGCCGCCCGCGCCGCCGCCCGAACGCCGCCGCCTCGCGAACCGCCACCGCCCGCGAGCCGCCCGCCGCCGCCCGTGACCCGCTGCCGAGGTTCGCCGCCGCCTCGTCTTTCCGCGCCGGTTTTTTTAAAAAAAACCGAGCGGTTTTTTGTTCATTTTTTTCGGTTTTTTTTAGTTTTCGGTTTTTTTATGTTCTGTTTTTTCGGTTAGGTTAATTAGCGAACGCGCGTTCGTTCGTTCGTTTTTAACGAACGCGTTCGTCAGATTAGTTTAGTTAACGAACGTCCGTTCGTTAACCGTTCGTCGTTTTTCTTTTTCTCGGATTTAACTCATGATTTTTCTGATCGCGATTCTTGATCCGATTTACGTTTTAGTATAACTTTTCGCTCGTTTATCGGAATCAGGCGATTCAAGCGCCTAGAGTTTAAATCTCGAATCCCTCTTTCCGAATAATCTAATTAAACAAGTTTTTGCTTCTGTAAAATTTGACCTAGATCCAGATTAGTAAAACGAAGGTGTTTTCTTCCGTCGTTTGACTTTCGTTGCTCCGTTTGATTTGATTCTTTTTGCAAACCGGAGTTCTTAAGTTGAACTATCTGGTTAGATATATTTGAGTTTTACCTGTGCATTAGATGAGTACTTATTGTATGCTTGTTTGTTTATCTCCGATAGAATACCCGGAGTCGCACTTTGTTACTTGAGTCTCTAGGTTTCGCGGATCATCAGCAAGGCAAGTAACTCTTTGATCATACCTTTTCTACTACTCAGTTTTATTCATTAGATCTATCCTCAAACACTGCATGATTAGGATCTAATTAAATTGTGGGATGGGAAGTAGTTGAGGTAGTACCTATTACATTTTATTATCAAACCCATGGAGATACTTCTACGTTTGCTCATAATGCCATGCTATGATAGTAGACGTGGATTGGGTGAGTGTATCCATGACAGATGTGAGATTGTTAATTAATGGTTTATCTAAGGTGGCAACTTAAACACACATCTGGGTGGATTGAGGCACCTGGTTTCTATCAGGACTTGCCAGTATTTTTTCGGACCGCCACCCAGGCTCAAAGGGATCATGAGATTATTCATGCTAGAAACTTACGTGTGCAGCCACAAGCCATTGTGGGCTCTGGCATAGTTGATTAAGTTGTGTGAACTCTTACGGGTAGGCTAGCAGATGTAGGGGTTGTAGGTGGTACGGTCTACCCACATGTAAGGTGCTAGCGCACGAAAGACTATGTCTTGGTCATCCGTTTCTCAAACACCTTGTAGTCACGAGAAATCAAATGGAAGCGATCGAGTCTTGTGGGGAAAAAGTCATAAACCTCTGCAGAGTGTATAAACTAATCATGGTTAGCCGTGTCCCCGGTTATGGACATCTTGAGTATCTAGTACTTGGATATCATGTGAATCTCATCATGTTACTTCTAATTAATATTGTTGGGTTTTAATGAGTACCTTTAATTGGGATTGAGAATGCTGTCAACCATTCTCAATGTTTCACAACCACCATGATAGTTCACAACCTTTGCAGTAGGGAAAAATTGGCTTTACGCAAAACTGTAACCATAGAGCTTTCCACCAGCCAAATATGCATGTAGTATAGCTTATTCCATTGTCTTTCTATGTGTTACATTGCCAGCATATTCCATGTGCTGACTCGTTTTCGGGCTGCAACGTTTCATGTTGCAGACTTTTCAGACAACGAGTAAGGTGCTTAGGTCGTGGTTCTATACTCAGTGATGCCGTTGGAGTTGATGGACTCGCTTATTCTTCCAAGCCTTCCGCTGTTATCGTATTTAGATGGCCTTAAGCCATATTTACTTTATTAAGCTCTCTCTTGAGACATTCGATTGTAATAAGTGTGTGAGTGCTACTCATTATAAATCCTCCGAGTCTTGTGTGGTGTCGGCATTCTTGATCGAGGATGACCTTTGATACGAGATCGATCGTTTGAGGTCTGGTCGCTACACTTACAATCTGCCGGCTCATAATCTAGCTTACAATCTGCCAGCTTATAATCTGCCGGGTCACCAATGAAACACCAAGTCCCAGCCGGGTCATATCTCCGGCCGGGTCATACCGCGGGGTATATCCCCGACATTAGCCCCCAGTTTAATTTGGATTTATCCATGTTAAACTGGTCCTATAAACAAAACACAAGAACAAATTTGACGGATTGTGCTCCGGGTTAAAAAATTCTTGTAAGCCGGCACCTGAACATCCTTAAGTCCTTGTCATGTCCTTCTTCTAGAAAATCCAGCTCAATAGGCCAGCCTCATACTCAATTTGTTGACGTTGGCTTTTCACAGAAAAATATTGTGAAGAATAATTCCTTTGATTCAACTCTCAATGCTTAATAAAAAATATTGGTCTTGAAATACTCATCTAATTTTCAGCCGGCTTGAAGATGTAGAACTTGTCGGTTTATCATTGCCAAAATTGCCGGCTTGTAAATATTGATGGCACCGGGTCATAATTGTTGTTAACATCCGGCTTGAAAATGTAGCTCCCTTATATGTATATCACTTGTAGCCCCCAAGTCTTAAGAAGGGAATGTAGTAACAGCTTAAGACTTGCTTCAAGATGAATGTCACAAGCTTGAAGAAATCCAGGTTGTTCATCTCAATCATTAATTATAAACTGAATATTCCACATATGTAGCCCTCAAGTGCCGGGTTGTCATGCTTGCAGGAACCTGGGACTTGTAATCGCCTTATGCTCATAAAAACTTCAACCAGTGTAGCCCCCAAGGGCCGGCTCAGTAAGATAATACTGAGCTGGGACTTTATATATATACTAAGGTGGGACTTTGCATTAGCCCCCAAGTGCCATGGTGCATGCTGGCAGTGACATGGGACTTGCATATTTGACGTAATTTCAACTTGAATAACGTAGCCCCCAAGTGCCGGGTCGTAAGCCTGCAGCGACTCGGGACTATTCCTTCCATTGTAGAATAAATCATATCCATTGATAAAATAATAGCCATTGCGCTAAAGCGACTTTGAAAACCTCAATCATAATACTGGTTATTGATAACCATAATAAAAATCCAGCCATGTTGGCTATTCAAGATTTGAATAATATAATCATGCTATCTGTAAGTCATGCCCTCACATGACAATCCAGCGTTTTAACCTTAACGAGTTCAGATATGACTGTTAAGAGTTCGGTGGGTCAATCAGGATTACCTGATGGAGAAGCAGCTGACCTATAGGCAGGATGACCCGAAAGGGTTATGTCCTCTTTGGTGAATACACCTATGTTTGAGCAAGATAACCCAGTCAAGAGGGTAGTAACACTATGTTCTCTTTGGTGAATACACCTATGTTTGAACAGGAAGCCCCCAAGTGACATATTTGGTCAAGAGGGTACTAACGCTATGTTTTCTTTGGTGAATACACCTGGTGTTCCAAAGCAGTTCACGAGGGTAGTAAAACTATGTTCTCTTTGGTGAATACACATATGTTTGAACAGGAAGCGCCGACGTGCTTTATAACCATGGCGTATGAGCCGGACCAAGAGGGATATTCACAGCTATGCTCAATGAGCAGGAAGCCCCCAAGTGGTTTGTGGCATTGAGCTGATCAAGAGGGATATTCACAGCTATGCTTCAAATATGAGCAGGAAGCCCCCAAGTGACCATAAGTGTGGCATTGAGCCGATCAAGAGGGATATTCACAGCTATGCTTCAAATATGAGCAGGAAGCCCCCAAGTGACCATAAGTGTGGCATTGAGCCGATCAAGAGGGATATTCACAGCCATGCTTCAAATATGAGCAGGAAGCCCCCAAGTGACCATAAGTGTGGCATTGAGCCGATCAAGAGGGATATTCACAGCTATGCTTCAAATATGAGCAGGAAGCCCCCAAGTGACCATAGGTGTGGCATTGAGCCGATCAAGAGGGATATTCACAGCTATGCTTCAAATATGAGCAGGAAGCCCCCAAATGACCAATAAGATAAGCCAATAAGGCAGGATACCCATGTTTGAACCGCGCATCATGGCAGCAAATTCTCTTTGGCAACCTTTTAGTTTTTCTGAGACTTCGGGCTTGCGAGGGATGGATTCTTTTTGGACCGGAGTTTTAAACCGGATACTGAGAGCTTCAAAGCTTTATGGGAGAGAGATGTCTCTTAAGCCGGATTTTAAACCGGAATCTTCATTTTGAGCCGGAAATTTTCTGACGGCCTTTAAATTTTCAACAATATGGCAGCAGCCTCCGGGACTGGGTTATCTTCCCCTTCAATGTCCTGGGGTTCTTGAACTTGCTGAAACTGGCGAGACTTGCTGAGTCATATCATTGTAGCCCCCGAGTCTTAAGACGACCCGAGGAGTTGGCTTGGGACTCTCCATACTTGACTGTGATATACTGATATGAACCGGCATATAGTTGAATAGTGGATTGCTGGAATATGTTGAATCTCGGCGGGTTATAAATGACCTTGTCCATTGATCCGTCCGATGTAGGCAAGGGCCATAGTTTGATGGTCTCCTTTGCAATTATGAATTCTGCATAAGAATGTGCACAAACGAGAGTAATTGTTCTTGAAGAAATATAAAAATGTATCAATAGAAACTTGACAGGATGGATTTCACCTGATATGTTTGACCGAAAATTATCAGCCGTAGGGTTGCAGCAATGATGAGAGCGGTGGCAGCTAAACCATTGGATTTTTTAGGAGGCCCGAGGCCTATATCTTTATCCATCGGGTCCAGCTCCACACAAGTAGCTGGTGCCTTGTTCTTGAGCTGTTTCTTTTCTCTCCACGGGTTCCGTCGATGGCGGGTCACCGCAGTGGCGGCTTTAGTGAAGCGGCAGCGGCTTGGTGCTAGAAGGACGGTGACTCAAGGCGGCGCGGCCGCGATAGCGAAGAGGCGCTGGCGGCTCAGAGGGCCCTGGCGAGCCCGCAGTGGAGGCAACTGGCTGCAGCAGGCTACATCGACGGGTCACAGAAGATGGAGGCGGCGGCTCATCACCTGCTCCGGCGAGGGCGGCCCAGAATAAGGGCCGGAGCGAGGTTGCAACTGCGGCGACTCATCAAGGCGGGTCAAAAGCGCCTACTGCAGGGCCGTCTTGAGGTGCCAGCTGTGAAGGCAGAGGCCAGCGGCGGAGACTTTGAAGCAGCCAGGGGCCGTAGCGTTTTGCGAAGGCAGTGGCGGCTCAAGGGCAGTGCAAGGGCGACTCGCGGAGCAGCAGCTCGACACGCGTCCGCGACGGCAGGGCGGCGGAGGAGCGGTGGCGCAAGGCCGCGGCCGTGGGGACGGATACCCGCAGTAGGCGGCTTGAGAGCGCTCGATGGCGCTGAGGAAGGGGTGACGCGGGGCTCAGCCGAGTCATAGGAGGCTGGTGCAAAGCCGTGTCCGCGGGTGGCGGAGGTGACTGGCCACAATTGCTATTAGCGATGACGGGGCCGGCTCAAGAACAAAACCACGGCCACTGCGGCTCGATACAGAAGCAACACGTCTTCAGTTGACTCCTCGGAGGGCAGAGGTTTGCAAAACTGTACATCTCTCTGAGTCGACAGGAACACACGGTGACTCCCAGGTTGAGAATTCCGTAGTGCAGTTTAGTCAATTCATAGTCAATATTTGTTGGCAGATACGTGAGCACCAAGCTCCACTAGCGATCTATGATTTGAGATGCGGCCAGTTGGTACAGCGGAGCCACGGCCGCGCGGCAGTCAAAGGCACACCTGGCGATGGCGGCTCAGGGACGCAGACAGAAGTGAGACGAGGCGGCGCCGGCGAGTTGGAAGCGCAAACCGGCGACAGCGGAGGCGCAGTGGTTCGACGAAGCGAGTCGCAAGAGGAGTCCAAGCCCGGAGACATCTGCTTCCGAGTCGTGGTTGTTTCAACACTGCCGTGATGGTGACCCGGCGACGGTGTCTTGGGACCGCACCCGTGGAGGTGAGCAGCCGCTGCAAGGCCGTGTGTCAGAGGCAGACAACCGGTGAAGTGTGTCGCACCTGTGGCGGCTTGACGGTGGCTCCAGGCCATGGTTGAAGTGTGAATGAGGCCTACTGCGGCGTCCACTGGCGACTCGAGGGCAGCGCGCTCGCGAGGCCGCGGTCGAGGTGGACGCTGTAGCTCGGAGTGGTGGCTTGGCGTGGTCCTCGGCGGCTCAAAGTGAAGGGCAGTTTGAGCCGGCGGAAGTGACCGGAGCAGTTCGTGGATGATCTATGTTCACATCTAGGTTGAAGATCCATCTTTTGCCAGTGACAGCAAGACTGCTGCAAGTCCGGTTTTGAAAACGGCGACTCAAGGCCAGCGAACAGTGGAGGCAGCGCAACGCAGAGTCGGCGCCTTGAGGACGGAGGCGAAGTTGTCAGGTTTGAACCGGCGGGATGCGTCTGTGGAGAAGGAACACGGCGGAGTCGGTAAGGCCGCGGCGACTCGACGGAGCCACAATAGAGGAGGCGAGGCTGGTCGCTAGCTCCCAGGTGAGGCACGACCGGTTCATTCATGCTGAGCCGCCAGCGAAACACGGGCGGCTTGCAGTAAGAGCGAGGCCAGTGATGTGCGGGCGGCTCGCGGCCGGCGGCTCTCACCGTGGCGTGGGGTGGCTTAGGGCCTTGCCGGCGGGTCAACGGAGCAGCTCCAAGGCGGGGCGGCTCACCCACGACGGATCACATCAGTGGACGAGATGCAGGGAAACCATACGGCCGGGGCAGCGACTCGTGACTTCAGGCGGTTCACTGGCAGGCGGCTCTTGGCTGCAAAAAATGGCGACTGACCCGGCCAAATGGGCTACTGCAACCGTACCAAGCTACGGCGGAGGTGGAACGGCTAGCCACGGCAGAGGTCGACGAGGCTTCAACAGTGGCTCAGGGTTAACCCGCCATCTCGGAGGCGGCTCGGCCACGGAGGTGCCGGCTTGAAGACAACCGCGGCAGCTCGCGGCGACGGCAGGTCATGGCAATGACTTGGGGTCGAACCTGTGGCAACCCGGCGATGGCATGTAATGACGGAGGCTCGGTGATTTGACGATGTGGAGGCGGCGCGCGGCAGTGACGAAGCACTCAGTCGCGGCCCGTGACGTCGCTGCTGCCACGGTCAAGAGGCGTCGGGGAAGCGGCGGGTTGAGGTAGGACAACAGGGCGATTCAGAGTCCGGGTCGTGGCCGTTTTCCTTTCTTGGACCGGGATTGATGTGCTTTGGAACATTGATTTACTTGATTGCTTTGCCCAGGAGTTGGCTCAACACACGGTAGGGGATAGATTTGTCAAGCTCCATGCGTCATTGTTGGACTGCGGATTCGATCCTCTCCTTTTTTTTAATCTGGCGGATCAGCTTACTAGCAACAGCACAAGTTGATTCGGACTGATCTGACGCGGCGTACGGCGGCTCATGATTTTTGTCTACCTCGGCGACACGCATCGCGCCGATAGCGCACAAACCGCCAAACCCTAATTTTCCTTTGAACTTAAAAACTTGTACTGGTATTCGATTGAGACAATTCAAATCCTTCCTTGATGACTCTTCTTTAACCGGAAAACTGCGAATCTTCTCAAAACCCTAGGAAGATCCCTCCAAGAGCTCAACACCACCGTGCGCCTAGCCCCACCGTGGGCGCCAACTGTCGTGGAATCGTCACGGCAGATGTCCTAGTGTGAGGACTTAGTCGTGAGGCCGACACAACTATGTGGTAGCTTGAGAGGGGTTGATCGGAACCGAGAGACGCAACATAAGACAAGGGTTTAGACAGTTTCGGGCCCCGGGAAACATCATCCGGTAACAACCCTACATGCTGTTTGTGGCTAGGTCTCATTATCATCACGAGGGAGTCGCCGTATGTCCAGCTCTCCTAGTTGTGTCTAGCCTTAAAGATTATCTCGCCTCCCTCTTTCTTAGGGTGCCCTGCCCCTCCTTATATAAATTGAACGGGCAGGTTACATGTAGAGTCCACCTCGGATTAAGACTTAAACTATTCTGACTTCTCACCACGGGCTTCTCACCATGGGCTTCTTAACGTCTTGGGCTTCTTAATGTCTGCCGGCTTACCACTGTCTGCCGGCTTACCACTATGTGCCGGCTTACAATCTGGCTTACAATCTGCCGGCTCATAATCTGGCTTACAATCTGCTGGCTCGTAATCTGGCTTACAATCTGCCGGCTTATAATCTGCCGGGTCACCAATGAAACACCAAGTCCCAGCCGGGTCATATCTCCAGCCGGGTTATACCGCGGGGTATATCCCCGACATTAGTCATTTGCTTGCAAGCTTATGATGTGTATTACCGAGAGGGTCCAGAGACACCTCTCCGATACTCGGAGTGACAAATCCTAATCTCGATCTATGCCAACTCAACAAACACCTTCGGAGATACCTGTAGAGCATCTTTATGATCACCCAGTTATGTTGTGACGTTTGATAGCACACAAGGTATTCCTACGGTATCCGGGAGTTGCATAATGTCATAGTCGAAGGAATATGTATTTGACATGAAGAAAGGAATAGCAATAAAACTGAACGATCATTATGCTAAGCTAATGGATGGGTCTTGTCGTGGAATTGTCACGGCAGATGTCCTTAGTGTCAGGACTTAGTCGCGAGGCCAACGCATCTATGTGGTAGCTTGAGAGGGGTTGAGCGGAATCGAGAGACGCAGCACACAAGACAGGGATTTAGACAGCTTGGGCCCCGGAAACATCATCCGGTAAAAACCCTACATGCTGTTTGAGGCTAGGTCTCATTATCATCACGAGGAGTCGCCGTAAACCGGCTCTCCTCTTTGTGTCTAGCCCTAAGATTGTTTCTTCTTGCTTGTAGCTTGTCCCTCTTTAGAGCCCTGCCCTCCTTATATAAGTTGAAGGGCGGGTTACATGTGGAGTCCTACTAGGATTAGGACAAACCTATCTCTAATACAAACCGGATACTAGTCCAGGTCTTAACTCCTTCTAAGACAAATATTCCTTATGCCTTTCCTTATAAACCGCCCACCGTAGTTGAACCGCCTTCATGAACCGGCCACCGGGCCACCGGTCTTGTCGCTCCTCGACCCGCCTGCCGGATTACCAATGAACCGTAAACCGCCAGGTCGCTTGATGAACCGCCAAGTGCCGGTAAGGTTCTTGAGTAAACTGCCAAGTCCGGCGGGTTATACTTCCGACCGGTTTACGCCAGGGTATATCCTCGACATTAGCCCCAGTTTAATTTGGATTTATCCATGTTAAACTGATCCTGTGAAATAAACACAAGAACAAACTTGATGATTATGCTCCGTGTTAAGAATTCTTGTAAACCAAAGATCTGATCATCCTTAAATCCTTGTCATTTCCTCCTTCTAGAAAATCCGGGTCAACAAGCCAGCTTCATACTCAATTTGCTGACATTGATTTCTCACAGAGAAAATTTGTGAAGAATAATCCACTTGAGTCGGCCTTCAATGCTCTGATTTGACAAAAATATTGGTCTTCAAATATTCCACTGATACCAGCCGGTTTGAAAATGTAAAACTTGCCGGTTTATGATTAACATCATTGTCGGGTTATAAAAACTGATAATTCCGGGTCATGATTATTGATGACGCCGGGTTGCAGACACGGTCGCAATGATTGGTGACGCCGGGTCAATCCGGTTTGCTCAAAACAGAGACTTTGAAAATAGTTCTTCGATAATAATATAATACCTGTAGCTCCCAAATCTTGAGCAGAACAAAGTGATGGCTTAAGACTTGATTCAATATAAATACTGCCATTTAAGAAGAAATCCATGTTGTTCATCCCAGTCACTTAGTAAAAACTGAATACTCCATATTATGTAGCCCCCAAGTGCCGGGTTGTCATGCTTGCAGCAACCTGGGACATGTAATTGTCTTACTCATAAAAACTTCAACCAGTGTAGCCTCCAAGGACCGGGTCATTATGCAATAATGAGCTGGGATTTGAATAGTTGACAGGAGCAATTGGTAGCCCCCAAGGGCCGGCTCATTATAATATGATGAGTCGGGTCTTCAATAATATGAGCAAAAATTACTTTGCATTAGCCCCCAAGTGTCATGGTGCATGCTTGCAGCGACGTGATACTTGCATATTTGATATAATCTCAACTTAAATAATGTAGCCCCCAAGTGCCGGGTCGTAAGCCTGCAGCAACTCAGGACTATTCCCTCCATTGTAGAATAAATCATACCCATTGATGAAATAATAGCCATTGCGCTGAAGCGACTTTGAAAACCTCAATCATAATATTGGTTATTGATAACCATAATAAAAATCTAGCCATGTTGGCTATTCAATATAATATAATCTGGTATGAAAAACCTTATTCATTTAATATCATAATGAAAATTCAGCCAAGTTTGGCTAGTTGAATAATATAACCCAATGATTTATAAGCGCATGATTCCAATGGCTAATCCAAATATGTCTTGGCGACTTATAGTCCAAAACCAGGCCGGGTTAACAAACACCGGATAATTTCTCATCATATCTTTGGCGACTTATCGTCTTAAAGCCAGGCCGGTTTAATAAACACGGATAATTTATCATCATGCTTTATTCAACCTGTCTCTGCATACAACAAGTTTAAAGTGTCTGGCGGTTTACCACCGGACGGGTCATAATGCCCAACATATAACCCAGGTTTATCACCAAGGCTGCACTTTAATAATAATCAATGAAATATATCATACATGACATTGAATCACATCATTGGTTTACCAATTTTTGTAGTAAGGGTGATGACCTCAATCTTGAGTAATGATAACTCCTTTCATACTGTGGTCGGTTTATGATAAAACCGCGTGCGGGTTGTGATAAACACCGGTTTAACCATATATAATCTTGGCGACTCGTAGTCAAACCAGACCGGGTTAATAATCGCGGATTATAATTAGTCATGTATCTTGACGACTTGTAGTTGAAAGTCAAGCCGGGTTAATGAACGCCGGTTTACTCCATAATAAGATGGTAACATAAAATCAAACCGGGCAGATAGTCTCCGGATTAAGATTTGACCGTGTTCCGCCAATTTGTAATTGACAGTCGAACCGGATTAACAATGTCGGTTTAAAAATGCAACAGAAGTAAAAGGTCTTTAGCAAAAAAGAACAGAATTCAAGCAAAGGCAAAATAAAACCATTGCAAATGAGGCTTTACTGAGCCGATCAAATGGTGTTACCATGGTCGGACACGACCAAGCTCCCAATAAGGTGTAGCTATGGTTCAAGTCAGCCAGGTCCCCAACTGAAACCGTGGCATTATGCCGATCAAGTGGCGTGGCAATGGTTCGGGTTCGACCAAGCCCCCAAGTGACTCTATGGCCTTAGGCCGACCAAGAGGCGTGACTGGTTCAGACTTGACCATGTCCCCAAGTGATCTGGTGGCTTTCGCCTATCAAAAGGTGTTGCATTGGTTCGGACACGACCAAGCCCCCAAGTGATATAACACGATGCTTTTAGCAAACCGAACTCAAGGGTAAACGAAGGCCGCTTTAGAGCAACTCCGTGTAACCTCACATGATGTAAAAGAATGATATCCCGCTTTATGAAGCGAAGCCCCCATGTGATCAATAATATGTCGGGCCGATGAAGGCGGGATACCCATGTTTGAACCGCGCATCATGGCAGCAGGTCCTCTTTGGCAATTTTTAACCTTTTTGCAAGAGATAAATTAGTCTTGAACCGGGATCTTGAACCAGATATTGAGAGCTTCAAAGCTTTGTGGGAGACATCTTTCCCTTGAACCGGATTTTAAACCGGAATCTTCATTTTCAGCCGGAAATTTTCTGACGGCCTTTAAACTCGAACTTGCGAGAAGTTTAATTCCTTTTTGAACCGGACATTTTTAAACCGGATTTGAGCGCTTCAGAGCTTTGTGGGAGAATAGATTTCCCTTGAACCGGAATGTAAACCAGATATTTGAGAGCTTCAGTGAAACTGACTTCCCTTGAGCCGATCTTTAAACCGGAATCCTTTCTGATGATCCGGAACTTCTTCATTGAGCTGGGTTTTTGTAACCTTCATATACTTTCTAAGCTGGAAATTTTCTGACGGCCTTCAAATTTTCAACAATATAATAGTAGTCTCCGGGACCGGGTTATCTTCCGCTCCATCGTCCTGGGGTTCTTAAATTTGCTGAAACCGGCAAGATTTGCTGAATCATGTCATCGTAGCCCCCGAGTTTGAAAGGTGACTCGAGGAGTTGGCCTGAAACTCTCATATTTGACTGTGATATAAACCGGCATAACTTGTATGTCATTGGTGTTGATAGCGATGTGAATCCATATAAGGTTGAGGTGATCGCGGCGGGTTATAAATGACCCCGTATAAGCCGTGTCAGCAACTCGGCCATTGGTTCCTTCCAACTGGCGATTTGAAGTATAACCAAACTGTAGTGACGGCGACTTGTGCGCCTGCCCATTGAACCATCCAGTGCAGACGGCGGTTGATAATATCTGATAATTTGGCTCCAATTTGTTGGAAGAAAACCGGGCTTCCCAAGTAGTGACTTGCTCATACTCAATAAACAGCTCATACAGAAAAAAGGGTGGCCCGGTGTGTTGATGTAGACCAGGCCGCGAGAGACGGTCGGTAAAGACGACCGCAATATCAGAGACAGCTCGGATAGATGAACCAGCCGCGGCATTGTAAGCTGGTGCGGATGGGGAAAATCGGTACCGGTGTTGTAAACCGGCACGGACGAGCGAGGTAATCACGGGTGCGGTCCCGGCAAGCTGATGTAAACCGGACCACAGGGACGGCGACTTGCTCATGTTCATTCACCGGGTGGTATAACACGGACGAAACGCCATGATCTGCGAGCATTGCCGGCCGCGTGCTACATGTGCCCGTAATATACCGCCTCATTTGTAATGAACAATTGTTTCAATAAGCAGCTCATGCAGACAGGTGCGGCCCGGTATGTTGATGTAGACCAGGCCGCGAGAAACGGACGGCAAAGATGACCTCAGCATCATAGGCGGCCCAAACAGATGAACCGGCAGCGGGTTGTAAACCCGGCGCAGACCCAGGCGAAAGTTAACCACGTTGTTTTGTTGTAATGAACAATTGTCCTGCATCCACAATATTGCAGACCAAGGCAAAGATAAACTGCTCTTTGACAAAAATAATATGTGCCAATAAAATGTATTTTAGATGAACATCACCGATGTGCCAGCCGGAAATAATCCGCCATGAAATCGATGATCGCTAGGGTGGAGTTGAAGTCGCCACGGGTGAATCGGCCATGGCGTGGTAAAACGTGCAAGTGACGGCTGAGTCGGCATAACGCTTGTAAGCCGGGCGCGGACACGTGAACCGGCCGCAAGGGCGGACGGGCGAGTCACCCGTGGCGTTGTAAGGTGGCACGGATGGGCAAGTCAGCTGGCGCGTTTTGATGTAAACTGGACCGCGACGCGCATGCCCATGAAGCCACGCAGCACAGTTGAACGTGCCTCCAGCGTATAACACCACCTCGTTTTCATTTAATAGCCGTCCTGCATAAAAAATATTACAGGCCAGAGTAATTGTTGCCTGATGAAAGCAACGTGTTAATTAATATGGACTTAGATGGATATCACCTGATTTGTCCGTATGACAGATGATCCGCATGTGACATCTGTAGATAACCTTTCAGTACTGTTGCTTTGGTCCTTATATATATCCAAAGGATTTTTATGTTGATGCTGCCGATCTTATTTTTCATTTGATCTACTTGCATGGGTCGTAGTAGTACTCGTAATACTAACTGATTTTGCTTCCATGTATGTGTATGGGAGTCAAACAAGTAGTTTGACCCTCTCTCTTCAAACAACGTATTCACGTTTCCTTCCAATGGTGTCAACTTATGTCTGAAACTTGACAAACATATTCAAACTGCAGGCATCTGGTGTTGGGGTCTCTGCAGTAAAGCGCCTGCAACACTTTCTTCTGAAGCAAACAGAACAATCTAAACCACCGGCTCTTATCGCCAAAGGTAAAGCCGTCGGCGAGTCTTCTTAAGCAGTGGCAGAGGCGGTAAGTGGAAGCAGTTGGTGTGTGTCCGCTTAAAGCGGAACAAGGCCGGAGTTGGCAGAGAGATGGGTCACGGTGGCGAACCAAACCGGCAGCACAAGGTGAAAGCCTAGACAAAGCGGCGACAGCCCAGAGCAAAGATGAGAGGGGGCGGCTCAACGCAATGGGTCACAGCGGAGGCAACCCGGAGGAGGGGTGGTTTGAAGCAGAGGCGACCGCTCGCGGCGGCTCACGACGACTCAGAGTAGCAGAAGCTGCGGCGAAGTCCGATGACAGAGAACGGCCGGCTGGCAATGGAGTTCGAGACGAACGGCGGCTCAGCGAGGAACAGCACAGGGGCGGCACTCGAGATGGCGCAAGGCTGCGGCGGTTCAAGACCTGATGTACGTGTGAGGGCAAGGGAGCCCAAGGCCAGCGGATGATTGACACGGTGCTTTGGAGACGGCGGGTCATGCGCGGTGCAGCCGAGGTAAAAACGGATTTTGATGGACTCAGTACAGACAGCCACGAAGCATACCGGCGGCGGCTCGGCCCTGACGCGGCTAAGAGGAAGCTGCTCGCGGTGCAGCCGGAGAAGCACCGGCGAGTCGAACGACCAGGGCGCAACGTCAACGCCCGGACCGGAGGCGATGGGAGACCGCAGTGGCAATAGGGCGGGGTCGACCCGGCGACAGTAATCGAGCGGCGGCGGTTCAACACGCGCCCGCGACGGCAGGTTGGAAGCAGGAGGCCGTGGCCGGTTGAGCGCAAGTGCGCAGTGCAGATGGAGGTGAGGTCCATGGTGAGGCGGAGGCCGCAGACGCGCAAGCTGCCGGACGGGTCAACGGTCCCTTTCCGTGTTGCCGTGGCGCGCTCGCTTCACACGAGGAACAGGTGCGCATGTAGGTTGCCTCAAGGGCCAGTCAATCTGCAACTTTTTCCTTTCCTTAATTCTTGAATCAGCTTCCTTTCTTGTTTATTCAGATCTTAGCCGGGCCAACACGGTCCTCTGTCAGGACACGGTGTATCTTGCTTGATACGGAGTAGTAGTTGCCTAAAAACATGCAGATCATAGATTGTCTGAACTCCAATAGCGGGTCATGGACCGTATCTTTTGTTGATGTAGGCGGCCTATTGCACGATATTTCATGAACATCTATGTAAGCCTTTGGTCATCCAACGGGTCATGGCGGTTTCGAAGTCGCCCATGTCTCACCCTTTTTCTTTAACCTAGCGCTGGAGATTAAACCCCGCGGCTCGTGTCTCCTCGTAAAGGTTGTATACAGGTTGTGTACATCCGACTTTTGCATAGGAAAACGATCTGGTTGAACCGGCGGCAGCGGAGGAAATACCAGCGAGACCAAGTCCAGCTTAAGTCTGATTCTGGCAGTAGCTTGAGGTCAGCAATGAGCGACTCGGCGAGGAATTTGCTCGGGTCAACCCGAGCAGAAAACGGCTTGATGAAAAATCACAGTAGCGAATCCGTGTCATAATAGCAATTCGCCTTGTGGCCTGTAGCTGTATTAGAAACACTAGCTCCTTTGGAGTTTCCAAACTCATCGGTTTCGGGCGACTTAAAACCCACCAGATAAATCGCAGGACGGCAGCAACGAACAGACTGCAACCCTAATTACTTGAAAACTGGCTATTCTTCATCCGAAAAATTATGAACTTCTCGATCCTGTGAAAGATCCTTCAAGAACTCAAGACCACCATGCGCTGGGCCCCACGGTGGGCGCCTAATCGTCAGGAATTGTCACGGCAGATGTCCTTAGTGTCGTGGACTTAGTCGCGAGGCCAACGCATCTATGTGGTAGCTTGAGAGGGGTTGAGCGGAATCGAGACGCCAGCACAAGACGAGGGATTTAGACAGCTTCGAGCCCCGGGAAACATCATTCGGTAAAAACCCTACATGCTGTTTGAGGCTAGGTCTCATTATCATCACGAGGGAGTCGCCGTAAACCGGCTCTCCTCTTTGTGTCTAGCCCTAAGATTGTTTCTTCTTGCTTGTAGCTTGTCCCTCTTAGGGAGCCATGCCCCTCCTTATATAAGTTGAAGGGGCGGGTTACATGTGGAGTCCTACTAGGATTAGGACAAACCTATCTCTAATACAAACCGGATACAAGTCCAGGTCTTAACTCCTTCTAAGACAAATATTCCTTATGCCTTTCCTTATAAACCGGCCCACCGTAGTTGAACCGGCCTTCATGAACCTTGATCAATACCGGGTCTTGTCGCTCCTCGGCCGCCGGATTACCAATGAACCGTAAACCGCCCGGTCGTGGTGAACCGCCAAGTGCCGCCGGTTCTTTCAGTAAATCGCCAAGTCCGGCCGGGTTATACTTCCGGCCGGTTTACGCCACGGGGTATATCCCCGACAGGTCTTGTCCATCACACCATTCTCCTAATGATGTGGTCCCGTTATCAAATGACAACACATGTCTATGGTTAGGAAACCTGAACCATCTTTGATCAACGAGTTAGTCTATTAGAGGCTTACTAGGGACACAATATTTTTTTATGTATTCAGACATGTATTTAGGTTTCCGATCAATACAATTCTAGCATGAATAATAAACTTTTATCATGAATAAGGAAATATAAAGTAACAACTTTATTATTGCCTCTAGGGCATATTTCCTTCACGTGGGGCCTGCCAACTGTGTGCCGGCCCACATGCCCGGTCGTGCATCTCCAGGAGCTGCCACGCGGAGTCCCCTTGCTGGTGCGCCCGTTGCGAGGCGAATCTCGTTGGATCTCGTGTCTACCTTGGATCAAGAGCCTTCAGGTGCAGCAGTCCAGGGTGATTTGATGAGATCTTCTGTGGTTGGTTCTGGTACTACAGAAATTGTGACTGCTCCTTCCATACATCATCTGAAATTCCTTAGCGCATTACCAGATCGAAATCTGGGGTATTTAAACCTAAAGAGTACAAGGATGTACAATAAGGTATGATCCTTGTAAACGTGCTTTCCTTGCTAGTACCGGTGAACCCACTCATTTAACTAAAGCTCTTGCTCACAAAGAATGGAAAGGGGCTATGGACAATGAATATCAAGCACTCATGAAAAATACAACGTGGCACCTAGTACCACCAGAAAAAGGAAAGAATTTGATTGACTGCAAGTGGGTCTATAAGATTTAAAGAAAATCATATGGAAGTATAGATAGATACAAGGCTAGATTAGTTGAAAAAGTTTTTAAGCAAAGCTTTGGAATTGATTATGAGGATACCTTTAGCCCTGTTGTCAAAGCAGCTCCTATCAGACTTGTACTGTCTATTGCTATTTCTAGAGGATGGAGCCTACGGGAGCTAAATGTTTAGAACACATTTCTTCATGGTGTTCTTGAGGAAGAAGTGTTCATGCGGCAACCACCAGGGTATGAGAACAAAAGCACACCTCATTATGTCTGTAAGTTGGAGAAAGCTTTGTATGATTTGAAACAGGCCCCAAGAACTTGGTACTCCAAGTTGAGCACTCATTTACAACAACTTGGTTTTACTCCAAGCAAAGAAGATACCTCACTATACAACAAAGGCAACATCTCTATGTTTGTTCTTGTCTATGTTCATGATATAATTGTTGCTAGTTCCGGCTCAGAAGCCACTACATGTCTGCTTCGTGATCTTAACGTGGAATTTGCGCTCAACGACTTGGGTGATCTTCACTATTTTCTTGGTATAGAGGTAAAACAAATCAAGAATGGGATACTTGACGACACGGGAAAAATACACCACAAACATCTTAAGAAGAGTAGGACTGGAACATTGCAAACCAGTAAGTACACCACTCTCCATTTCTATAAAACTTACAGTTGAGGGACGAGAATTACTTGGGACAAATGATGCAACTAGCTATAGGAGTGTTGTTGGTGCATTACAATACTTAAATTTGACTAGACCCGATATTTCATATTCTATCAATAAAGTATGTTAGTATTTACATGCACCAAGTACAGGTCATTGGAAACATGCTACTGTGTCAAGATCCAGCACTGAAGCAGAATACAAGGCTCCTGCTAATGCAACTGCTGAAATTATGTGGATTCAGACCCTTCTATATGAACTAGGGATCAAAGCTCCACAAGCTGCAAGGTTATGGTGTGACAACATTGGTGCAACCTATCTTTCAGCAAATCTTGTATTTCATGCACGTACAATACACATAAAGGTTGATTTTCATTTTGTGAGAGAAAGAGTAGCGCGTAAGCTACTTGACATCAAGTTTATTTCCACAGGAGATCAACTTGTTGATGGCTTCACTAAACCACTCACCACGAGGAGACTGAATGAGTTCAAGTACAATCTAAACCTATACAAGGTTCCATAGGTTTGGATTGAGGGAGGATGTTAGAATAGTTACATAGAGGTAGCAGATATGTCTGTTTAGACTATTTCTATCTCTTCTTCTGTTGTATTCTTCCTCCCGTGAGTTGTAATCTCTCTCAATGTAATCTGGAAGAATCCTAGCGATATTCCAAGTTTGTAAGCCACGGCAAACCTTCTATATATACACATGAGGCCCGAGACAAAGGGTTTAATGTTTCCTATAGTGTTACACATATTTATTTATTTTGAACACATCACAAGCTCAGATGCTCATATACACTCAACCCTATAACGTACGCACACACCTTACCTTTATGAGCATCTCCGAGATACTAAGCTGATACCTCGTAAAAAAAAAGAGATACTGAGCCGATACGGACAACATCTTGAGATTGGCGAAGTTGTCGGAGACGCCTTCATATGCTAGGTATAGGCTTACTCGTGCTACATATGCTAAGTAGAGCTTACTAATTGGGAGGCTTTAGTGCAAAGTGCACATTAGTAGACGTGGTCGACTGACCACTGAAGTGGCCTCGGTTCTTGACGCACGACGTCGTACATGTGGGTGGAGCGCAGCCTGGCGAAGTCGCGTGGGAGGGTGATGAGGTCGAGGCCGCCGTCCCGCCTGTGAAGCTGCACCACGGCGATGTTCTCGTAGTAGCGCTCCCACCACTAGTAGAAAAACAGGCTTCCGTCCAGCCCCATAAGTCGCGAAGCTGTAGGAACCGCGACTAATGGGACCTTTAAGCAGTTGGAGGTGAACTGCGACCAAAGGCTCCGGGCCAGGCGCTCGGTGGCCAGTTGGATACGTGAGGGCTTTAGTCGCGGTTGGCCAGGACAACCGCGACTAAAGCCTTTCGGGCACCTTTAGTCACGGTTTGCTGTGCCAACCGCAACTAAAGCCCTCCCTATATATACCCATCCAGCAGCCAACACTTAGCCATTTGGAGCCATTCTCTTCACAAGTGGGTGTAGGTTTGCTTTTTGGTTCCTCTTATGCACATAAGGTGTTTGATGAAATGCCCCAAGAGCATGAAAGAAACATGACATGAAGTGTTGGAGCCACACTCTTCGATCATGATTAGCAACTTGATGAACCTTTGATGTGTCAATATGCATGTGTGTAGTTCATTGTTTAATTTATATTGTTTGTAGCTAGTTAGTTTAACAAATGCATGATGGTTAATTATATATTTTATATTATAATAATGCAGATGAATCGGCAATGGATGTACTGGTAACCGACTCTCCGTGAGTTCACTACGGGTTTGAAAGATTTCCTCGTAGTGGCTAATGCGAACAAGCGGGGGGTTTTGTTATCTGTCCATGTGTTATCTGTAAGAATGAGAAGGGTTACTCTTCCTCAAGAGTTGTTCACATGCATCTCGCTTGAAGGGTTTCATGCCAAGCTATAATTGTTGGACCAAGCATGGAGAAAGAGGGGTTATAATGGAAGAAGATGAAGAAGGGGATGATTTCATCGATGAAAGCTATCTTGCTCATTTCGGTGATACTTTCATGGAGGATGCTTTGAAGGTGAAGGGGAAGGTGAAGAAGAGGCACGTGATGATCCCGTTGATGATCTTGGTGGACCATTGCTGATGCACGAGACGCTGCGAAACCGAAAAGGAGAGGGAGAATTTGGATCGCATGTTAGAGGATCACGAAAAGGCGCTGTACCCCGGATGCGATGATGGTCCGAAAAAGCTGGGCTGCACAATCGGATTTGCTGAAATGGAAGGCGAGAGGCAGGTGTAGGTGACTCGGCATTTGAAAACTTGCTGAAAATGTTGAAGAATATGTTTCCAAAGGATAACGAAGAGTTGCCCGCTTGATGCGTCTGAAGCAAAGAAGGTTGTCTGCCCTCTAGGTTTAGAGGTTACGAAGATACATGCATGCATCAACGCATCGCATCCTCTACCGCGGTGAATACGAGAATTTGAATGAATGCCGGTATACGTGCATTGCGTTATAAGATCGAGGCGATGACCACGGTGACGATGTTGAGGGCCGAAACCGGAAGAGGGTTCCCGCCAAGGTGATGTGGTATGCTCCTATAATACCACGGTTGAAACGTCTGCTCAGGAACAAAGAGCATGCCAAGTTGTTGCGATGGCACAAAGAGGACCGTAAGTCGGACGGGGAGTTGAGACACACCGCAGATGGAACGCAATGGAGAAAGATCGATAGATGGTTCAAAAGATTTTGCAGCCGACGCAAGGAACATAAGATTTGCTCTAAATACGGATGGCATGAATCCTTTTGGCGAGCAGAGCTCCAGCCATAGCACTCGCCCGTGACTCTATGCATCTACAACCTTCCTCCTTGGTTGTGCATGAAGCGGAAGTTCATTATGATGCCAGTGCTCATCCAAGGTCCGAAGCAACCCGGCAACGACATCGATGTGTACCCGGCAACCCGGAGCCTCCTCGCTACCCCGTGGACGATATAAAGGAGATGAAAGAATGTCATCTGTATTATCCTATCGGGAACATGTCCATGAAGGTAGCCATCGGCAGTGCTTTACCATGTTTACCTGGAGCACTCCACCACAACAACCCCATTCAAGATGGCTATGCTCGTGTCACGGTGGAGGACATAGTCCAAGGGTTTGAGGACCTCGGAGATTGACATTGCTACACGAAGGGGAGAAAAGACTTGGAGATGTCAAGCGCCATTTCATTCTATGGCAAAAGAAGTTTATCAAGTTTCGTGCGAGGCGCCAAGGACAACAAGTCCACCCCTCTCACGGTGGTGGTGGTGGCGGTGGCGGTGGTGGTGGTGGTGGTGGTGGTGGTGGCGGTTCACCTACACCTCCGTCACGTCAGCCGACGCCGCCCCCCAGTCCACAACGTCCGGCGGGTGATCAGCCGCCGCCCCCCAGTCCTCGTCCGGCGGGTGATCAGACGCCGCCCCCCAATCCACCTCCGACAAAGAAGCAGAAGCAGTCCTGGATTATTAACCCGGACCCTTATGTACCTAAGACCACAAAGGTACCGGAGCCATCACTGAAGCCTCTCCCCACAAGGCCTTGCGAACGTAGTGCCGAGGAAGTCGACGCTGCTTGACATGGCTGCTCATTATGAGAAATGGAAGGCGGACTGCAAGAAGAAAAGAGAGCCCGAGCCCAAGCCAAGATTATATTACGATGAGCAAAAGAAGTGGGCTAAGTCATTTTTGAGCACACCGTCCCAAGCCATGAAGAATCGCCCTAACGACTATGCACGTGAACTTGGCAGCAGGCACTCATGTTCAAGGAGAACAAAGAGCGGGAGAAGGCGAAAGTAAAAAAGCGGGAAACAAGTTGCCCAGCTCGGGGAACAAAGTAAACAATCGATTGCCCGCTTATAGTGGAAGCCTTCCGCCCGATGCCCCGAGATCATACAAGCCATGACGGCAAAGACATGGATTGACCGTAACGAGTGCGAGAGAACAAGCGGCCAACTTAGGTATTACTCTTCGTGAACTGTTAGGCCTTGATGAGGCGCCCGATGAAGGAGGTAGTAATTACATATGTCAAGAATGGGCCTCTCTCGCCGAGCTGCGCAGAAAAATGATCTACGACCAAATGAAAGGTCTCATTGAATTGGTACAAGGGTTACATAAAAATAAAAAACGCCAAAGAATATATTTATGCGGAAGTTAGACATGAGCATCACTTCAAACATTACTATGTACAAATTGCACCTTTGAGTGAATTGTTCCAGCTTTTCAATCTCATGAGCTCGACAAATCTATCATCGGTTGCTCGTTACGTAAGTGATTTATTAATTTCTACCCCATCTCGTTCATATTGCCTGCACTATATATATGTCCTAACTATATTGTTGTGTCCGCTATTATACATGCAGAATGAAGATTAAGGAATGCAGAGTAAAGGAACATCCATGATGTTGGGTTCATTGACCCACACATCGTTAATGGACATGTGTTGGAGCGTCCACCCGCCGACGTGGAGGCGCACTGTGGCGATTTCTTACAAAGCGAGGAACTCAAAAGTGATATTCTATTTCCTTACCATTTTGGGTGAGTGTTTCTGTCTTGAGCACATTAATTCTCTTTTGTTTACTCCATGCATGGTATGTGGCCGGCTAATCGATGAGTTATGCATGACGTACTATGCATGTATCGTGTCCGCAGGTTCCACTGGATTCTGCTAGTAATTAAAGTTAACACCTCAGAATGTCTCGTCCACGACTCTCTGAATATGGATCCAAAGCTTTGGGCCGACATGAGAAGAATGCTGCGAAGTAATTATTTTCATTCATTTGCGCTCTATATCGATCGGCCTATTTCGTTCATTTCCTAATATCAAGTAACTAATAACTCTCTTGTTCACTTAATTTTCTTTTGCCTCGTAGGGTTTGGAGACGGTTCAGTAGATACAAAGGTCGGTGAATTCAAAAAAGAGCTAGAATTCAAAATGTTAAAGCCTAAGAATCCGGGGATATTCAGCCACCGGAGACCAATCTATGTGGATACTATATGCGTGAGAGGATCCGGAGATACACCTCTGAGCGGGTTCCGAGTGATACCAATGCTCAGAGGAATAACCTCGGATGATGCTTAGTCCGTAAAGCTCGCTTCCGACCACTTCAAGAGGAACTAGCTGGATGGTTGTGGAGGGAAGTCCTCCATCATAAAGGAGAACACTATTACGAGGACGTAGAACTTTATATTGATTAAATCATGTATGGAAACTTGTTCAAAATTGTATATGGTCATCCGATGATATTGAATATATATTGTATATTCCTCTTGAATTCTTTTTGGTTCTAATTTCAAATTTATTTGAGATTGTACATTCATATGCATGTATGTAGTACCGTAGAATATATGAAACTCCTTCAAAATTAAAATAAAGCACAAAAGAAATAAAACAATACAAATTAAACAGAAAACAGGTTTAGGGGGGTGGCTAAAACCCTAAACCTGTGGCGGCCTTTAATCGCGGTTGGCGAAGAACCGCGACTAAAGGTCCTCCCTTGACGGCAGCCTTTGGCGCCCACGTGGGCCAGGCCTTTAGTCGCAGTTCTTAAGCAGCAGCGACTAAAGGTGGGGGGCTTTAATCGCTTATTTGAGTCGCGGTTGCATAACCGCGACTAATGGCGATTGCGAACCGCGACCAAAGGCCTTTTCCACAGTGCAGGCGACCCGGCCGCTCCGGCGCCACGGCGGCGAATGACCGCATCGGCTCGTTGGCCCGGGCACGTACACCAGCGCCTTGCTCTTCGCCGTCGTCGATGCATCCAGCTCCATCACGCCGTCCTTCCGGAACACCCACGCCTCTCGCCGCCATATGTCTACTATCTAGCTTAGCCGGTGTTGGTGTCACAAATTTGCCTTCCGAGTGCGTGCGTGAGGTGCCGGGCATTATATCACCGCCGCATTACAATCCCAATAATGCAATAAATCGGTGAACCACATGCAGAATATGCAGGACAGACGAAGTCGTCGCGATCGAGGTGCAGTAGCACATGAACGCATTACATACGCGAGAGCTGCGGCTTAACTGGCGAGCTGGTTTGCCAATTCGAAAGCGGTGTGCGGCGTACAGAAATTAAATCTGTGCCGACTGACGTCGATGGCGACCCGGCTAAGCCAAAATAGCGACGGACCACCGATTGCGCCATGACACAGCAGTGAGCGCGTTTTTTCATGACACTTCGTCATCAACATATATTATTTATTGTTCGAAAAACAACATATACTATTTATACGCGTCATTATTCACAGAGATTTCTGTCAATATCTAAGACACCAAGTCTTTATTACCTCTGTTTCATACTCGCAACGGGCGCGGTGGATCTTGGCAAGGGCCGGCGGGACGGCTCCGATTTTAGTCGTTTCTTTCAGTTTTATTAGGGTTTGTGTCCTGCTTAGGAAGACGAGATGATGGCGTCTCCCTGAAGATGAAATAAAGGTCTCCCCGCCTAGCCCGTTCAGACGGTGCGTCTAGCATCGTTGGTGGGCGTGTGGAGGTGTGTCTCCGGCGGATCTATCTTTGATGGATTTGCTCATATCTCGTCGTTGCTCGTCTACGTTCGTCTGTCTTTGGTTTGGATACTTCTGATCTACGTTATTCTTCATCGGCGGCGGTTGCTGTTCAGGTGTTGTCGTGGATTTGTCACGGCAGATGTCCTTAGTGTTAGGACTTAGTCGCGAGGCCAACACATCTATGTAGTAGCTTGAGAGGGGTTTATCGGGACGAGAGATGCGATACATAAGACAAGGATTTAGACAGCTTCGGGCTCCGGGAAACATCATCCGGAATAGCCCTACATGCTGTTTATGGTTAGGTCCCATTATGCTCATGAGGGAGTCGCCGCATAAGCCGGCTCTCCTCTTTGATGTGTCTAGCCCCTAGAGATTATTTTCTTCTTTCTTGCCCTCTTTGGGGAGCCCTGCCCCCTCCTTATATAAAACGGAGGGGAAGGTTACATATGGAGTCCTAGTAGTACTACGGCTAGTCTATCTTTTTTTACAAGTTGAATACAAGTCCAGGTCTTGCTTCCGCGTAAAGAAAATATTCGTCATCCCTTTCCTCTTAAGCCGGCCCACCATAACATGAGCTGGCCTTCTGGGCCTTGGGCCTAGTCTTCTATCTGACCCGCCGTCGGGGTCATCCTTGAGTCGTCAGGCACGTAAGTCGTCTGACCAGTGAACCGCCAAACCTGTGAGTTGCCAGTCCTCTGGCGGGTCACGGTGAAGCGCCAAGCCCTGCCCCCTCCCATAAATACCTTCATCCATCGGAACCCACAAAGCTCGCAGCAGCAACTACACACAACAATCAAATTTAGAAAAGGTTCCACCTGCATATGAAAAATGTAAAATGTGTAAAAAAAATTATAGACATGTGTTGAAAAAAAGGAAAGGAAAAAAATCCGGTGATGGAACACAGTATACCCGATAAAAAAACGTGTAGAAACTTCTAAAGCCGGTCCAAACCGGTAAGAGAAGCTTTGTAAGACCGGTCATACTGTGCCACCCCATGTAGATTTTTTGTCGAAAGAGACCCTCTGCCGACTGGAATTGCCAAAAAAGACCCCCTGCGGACGAAATTGACAAAAGAGACCCCCTCACAAGTGGCGGCAGGCGCGGCAGGCGACACGTGTCACCTGCCGCCACTCCACGAGGCGGCGGGCCCGGCCGCCACCGCAGGAGGCAGCCTGGCACAACGGCCAGATGCAGCGTGCCGCGTCAGACGCGAACGGGACGCCGCCACGTGGGCCCGGCCGCCACCGGGTGAGGCGGCCGCCGCTGCATTGCCGCTTCCCCTGCCGACCACGGCTCGAGCGCTGGCTCAGCAGTGGGCCACGCCGCCACCAAATGAGGCGGCATGCCCCCGTGATGCTGCAAGACGCTGCCGACAAAGGCGCAAACGGCATCGATTCCGAGGCGCCGACAGCCTACACCGGCAGCGGTGACTCCGACGCGCGGGAATATGGACGCTTTTGGTTCTTTCGCCCGGGAATCAGTCCTGCCATTGTTTCTTTTGCCATATCGGATGCGATGGCACTGAGAATATGATGCTGCGGGAAGCTGTTTTGCCGACACTACAGGGATCCTAAATTTCCGCTTAATTTTCTCGCCATCATTTATCGTCTGAGCTTATAAAAGGAGACACCGAGGCTCTCGTCCAGCCATCCTCGAAATCGGCACTGCGCAAAGTGTGTAACACATTTTTCAGTCGGTATGAGTTTGCCTTGCTCGGATCAAAGCATTAGGCCGAGGAAAATGAAGAATGCAAGTTTGCCTCGGGGATGGCAGTCCTGCGGTGTTGGTGTGGCGATCTTTGCAAGGTGAAGGAGGTTACGGATTTTTCAGATTGGTTGGGCATGAAGTTTTCATGTGCGCCAATTATGAGGAAGATCCACCCATAGCTATTTCAGAGTACGACAAGCCTCCGGTATGCTTTAACCATCACAAATAGATATTGTTGGTATTTTGATAGATTCTTTAATAACATTCTGGTTTCTTGTTGTAGTCTCCTCCGCCTGCGTGCATGTACTATCGTTGGATTGACACGGAGATGCCGGCTTGGGCAGTGACTAAGATTCGTGAAAAGAAGTCGCCGTGCGTGGGAATAGTTTCTATGCGGAAGAGCGGCGCGAGAAAGCGGAAGCCGAGGAGAAAGCGAGCAAGAGAGAGAGTTAAAAGAATACTATGCGGAGAAACACCGGTTTTTTTCAGGATTTAGGAAAGAAAAAGCAGGGAAGAGGCTCGCCGCATGGAGGAGCAGGAACGACAACGAAAGGAGGCTCGTGGAGGCGGAGAGGCAGAGAAAGAAAGAAAGGGCTCGTCAGGCCAAGGCAGCGTAAGAAGTCATGGCGATGGAAAAGGAAAATATCCACGTTGGACTCGTAGATTCCTGTGGTAGTATTTTAAATTTCGCAATCATTTGTATCTTTATTTCTGCAGTTTAATGTAGCTTTATTTCAGTAGTTAAATGTAGCTTTATTTAAATTCTACGATGTATCTTATTTTCAGTTGTACCTTGTCGTGTTGTATCTTATTTTCAATTGTACCTTGTCGTGATGGAAAAAAATATAGTTTTACAATAAAGTAGTGGCATTTTCTTTCCCTCCACTAATTATCGAACATCGTGGCAACAACTACAAAATGAAATTAAGATAGAACATAATGCCTTACAATAAGAGAGTGCAAACTAATAATGCAAGTACATCTGAATTAAACGGTACAACCGGAATACAGCTTTAAAAACTACATGAAGGCATCATCGTCATCCTCCGTCGATGCAGAACTCTTGCCTTTCGAGGATGCAGAACTCTTACCCTTGGACGATGAAGAACTCTTGCCCTTCGAGGATGCAGTACTCTTGCCCTTGGACGATGCGTAACTCTTGCCCTTTGATGATGCACGAGAACCCGGAAGCGGCGGCATGAAGATATCATCTTAAATCCTCGCTCTCCTCGATCCATAAAAATGGATGCTTTTCTGCAGTCCTTCTAAAAGTTTCACTCTTCGCTCCACTACCTTCTTCCACCTTGCATTCAACCTAAGAAGTTCTTTGCGTACCTCCTCATAGGTCCTTTCAGGCCACCCAGGACTCTACGTAATTGGTGAGCCAACTCATTCATTATGGTGTCACTACCGGTGAGTTCGTCCCATGGAACTATCCTATTGTCCATCCCGAAATCGGTAGCTAGCCTCGGAAGAGTGCTGCTCATCCTGTGGTGAAAACTACGATCGAAAGGATAATGGGACATCTCGACTACACTACACTCGAATGCTTATCCACCTCCGTCTGAAGGGGTTTTATAGGTAGAGAGGAGAAAATGGCGGAAAGAACGATCGCGGTATGGCGGGGGGAAAGGGTTGGCGGGGAAGGGGTTGGCTCCTCAAAGCGAAAGTGAAAGGTGTGGGTTTCAGTGTCTCCACCGGTCAACGAGGGATGTCAACAGGGGATGGGTCCGAGCATTTCTTGGTCGTCGCATGATGTGAGCCTAGAAAAACCTTGTAGTCCATAAGCGTCAAGGTGAGCAAGGAAAAAATTGTGTATTGGCCATGTTTTCTTTATGGTTCGAAGTCTGAAAGGCCGATAATCATGCTTAGTATTTGGTTTCAAAAATAGGTGGCAACGGTGGCCGGCGTCATGGGGCCCCTGCAAAAGCACTGGCACTTCATCCATAACCTGCACACAAATATACAAATATACATTACGAGGAAGACGGAAATACAAATGCAAATCAAAATTAACTTAAAAAATACAAAGAGATCTGATTTACATTAATTATCTGAAGTTAACATCGAGTACAATAATACAAAGAGATTCAATTTAAATTTAATATAAGTATACATAACGAGTAGAAATATAAATAGACATGGCGGTACATATATATATCAACATCATGCGTTGTTGTTGGCTCGACACGGGCAGTCTTTGCGTGAATGTCAGGGACACTCGCAAACGCTGCATCGCTTTTGGTTCTCCCATCTGGCTATGGTCCATGTCATTGCGATGACGCCCTAGATCGACGCCGTCCCTTTGGCGGTTCTCATCAATTCGGCGTTCGGAACCCATTTATTGCCCATCCGCCACAACATTTTGTAGTTCATATCAATGCCCCAAGCCCGTAACTCACAGGTTCCAAGTGTTGTACAGATTGTACATGTTGAAATGCGGCGATATGTATGGCTCGACGCTGATTTTTTGATCAGCAGCCACCGGAGCACATGACTGCAAGGGTAGCCCTCAAGCTTGGGCTTGTTACAAGTGCACTCACAGGAGGTTGAGCCAAGGGTGACAACTTGCTTTTTGATCCTCCTGTGGTGACCCTTAACGTTACTTCAACATAAAAGGCCAACTTTCCTACAGACCATGACTTTGGGACTTCTTTGCTTTCTCGCCCGAGATGTCTTTGCATCTTCTCGGGACCATGGCTTGTTCAATTCAACTTGTGCTTTGGCGACGGTGACCTGTCGCAAAGTATGACAGGTCCGGTTCTAAGTTTCTTCAATTAGGGCTGTGATAGGCAGTGCTCGCACTCCTTTAAGAACACCATTGTACACCTCCGACATGTTGCTGGTCATTATTCCATACCGAGCTCGGTGCCTTAGTGAGCTCGCGCCCACTTGTCCAAATGAGGGCAATTCTTGCCGATCCACTGGCTCAAATTTATGGGCGTCCTACGACCCCTCCGGTCTTCTCTCTGCGGCAAGGCCGCGCGGTCAATCTCACCATTGATAGCTGCCCAGATCGCATTCATTTTGGCTTCAGTTTTTTGCATGCACATCCTCTTGAATAACTTGAACCAATCCTTGTTTTTGAATTTGGAGTAAAGTTTGCTGCCAAATGCCTCATGCACCACCTTCCCTCTAGATCGGGCCAGCCCCACTCTTCTTCCGATGCCTTAATTATTTCAAGAGCGCTTAATAATCCGGTGTTGCGATCGAGATGATGCAAACACCTTTATGCTCTTTCACGACACCAATCTTCACGCAGCAGCTCGGGAACCACAACCAGCTATCTTTTGTTCTCGCTCTCGACCAATGCATATGCAATAGGAAGAAGCTGATTATTTGCATCCGCTGCAATCGCCACCAATAGTGTGCCCTTGTACTTTCCAGTGAGAAAGGTACCGCCAATTGATAATACCGGGCGACAAAGGTTCGAAGGCTTGTATAGTGCAGGCGAATGCCCGAATTAAGCGGTCCGTGATTAGCTCACCCGGGTTCAATGGGTTTGGATGTTCTCTCCGCCAAACTTGAGTCCCCTATTAGCACTTGCTATTTGATGAAGCATTCTAGGTGCATAAGAATGTGCCTCCTCATAGGTACCATACAAGTTCTTGAATATATTTTCCTTCATACGCCTAGCCTTGCTTTGTAGCTAACAGGAATCCAATTAGATCCCTGCATCTTTTTGCAGAGCCCTAACACTAATGTTGAGACTTCCACCGCACAATTGTTTCCATCGTCTGCGTGCCACATATTTGCTTTGTCACATTGCAGTGATCCGAAGAGTCCCAGTTTGCTCACAGGTATGCTCCACTATTTTTGTGATATGCCATGACCGGACACATACCCGTGCTTCAAATCTGTTGGAAATATGCCCTAGAGGCAATAATAAAAGCATTATTATTATATTTCCTTGTTCATGATAATTGTCTTTTATTCATGCTATAATTGTATTATCCGGAAATCGTAATACACGTGTGAATACATAGACCACAATATGTCCCTAGTGAGCCTCTAGTTGACTAGCTCGTTGATCAACAGATAGTCATGGTTTCCTGACTATGGACATTGGATGTCATTGATAACGGGATCACATCATTAGGAGAATGATGTGATGGACAAGACCCAATCCTAAGCATAGCACAAGATCGTGTAGTTCGCTTTGCTAGAGCTTTTCCAATGTCAAGTATCTCTTCCTTAGACCATGAGATCGTGTAACTCCCGGATACCGTGGGAGTGCTTTGGGTGTACCAAACGCCACAACGTGAATCGGGTGACTATAAAGGTGCACTACAGGCATCTCCGAAAGTGTCTGCTGGGTTGACACGGATCGAGACTGGATTTGTCACTCCGTATGACGGAGAGGTATCACTGGGCCCACTTTCGGTAGTGCATCATCACAATGAGCTCAAAGTGACCAAGTGTTTGGTCACGGGATCATGCATTACGGTATGAGTAAAGTGACTTGTTTGCGACGAGATTGAGCGAGGTATTGGGATACCGACGATCGAATCTCGGCAAGTAAAATACCGATTGACAAAGGGAATTGTATCTGGGGTTGTTTGAATCCTCGACATCGTGGTTCATCCGATGAAATCATCGAGGAGCATGTGGAGCCAACATGGGTATCCAGATCCCGCTGTTGGTTATTGCCCGAGAGCCGCCTCGGTCATGTTCGCAGATGTCTCCCGAACCCGTAGGGTCTACACACTTAAGGTTCTTGGACGCTTAGGGTTGTATGAATATGAGTATGCAGCAAACCGAATGTTGTTGAGTCCGGATGAGATCCCGGACGCCACGAGGAGTTCCGGAATGGTCTGAGGTAAAGATTTATATATAGGAAGTCTTATTTTGGTCACCGAAAAGTTTGGGCATTATCGGTATTGTAAGGGAGTGCCACAAAGGGTCGAGGGTCCACCGGGGGTCCACTCTGCCCGGGGCCACATGGGCTGTAGGGGTGCGCCTTGGCCCATATGGGCCAAGGGCACCAGCCCCAAGAGGCCCATGCGCCTAGGGATAAGAAAAGGGAGAGTTCAAGGGGGAAGGCACCTCCGAGGTGCCTTCGGAGGATGGACTCCTTCCCCTCTTGGCCGCACTCCCTTCCTTGGAGGAAGGGGCAAGGCTGTGCCCTCCCCTCTTTTGCACCTATATAAAGGGAGGGAGGGAGGTGGCCGCACCCATTAGCCCCGAGCCTCCCTCCTCCCTCAAACACCTCCTCCTCCTCCGTAGTTGCTTTGCGAAGCCCTGCAGGAGATTCGCTGCATCCACCACCACGCCTCGTCGTGCTCTTTGGATCATCATCAACCTCTCCTTCCCCTTGCTGGATCAAGAAGGAGGAGACGCCATCCGCTCCGCACGTGTGTTGAACGCGGAGGTGCTGTGTCCGCTCGGCACTAGGTCATCGGTGATCTGAATCACGGGCATGAAGTACGACTCCATCAACCCTGCTCCATTGAACGCTTCGCACGCGATCTACAAGTGGTATGTAGATGAAATCACTCTCCCATGACTCGTTGCTAGATGAACTCATAGATGGATCTTGGTGAAACCGTAGGAAAAATTTTAATTTTCTGCAATGTTACCCAACACAGTCTAGCGAGAACTCTTCCGCGGCAACCTTTCGCGGTGTGGATGCATATGACCTTCAACTCTTTTTTATCAGACTGCTTCACTCTATGATGGCGGTGGATGCCAACTGCATAGCTACCCATTGCTCGGTAAGCGCACTTCTTGTCCGGGAAAACTTGCCCAACCTCCGTGCTCCCCGGCTCCTAGGCGAAGCGAGTGAAATTCATTGGTGATGCTCATATCCTGTAAAAACCCAGGTTGCGGTTACGCCGCGACCGCCCTCCGAGGAGGAACATCTTCTTCTTTTCGCTTGACTCGAAGAGCCTTGAAGAATGATCATCATCATCTAGCGCCTCCGGTAATCCCTCCACGTGTTCGCTCATGTCAACGGCCGTAGACCAATATCATGTGTCATACACAGGCTGGCCGCTCGTCGGTTCCGATGGGCCGACGCTATGGGCTGATGTGATGGCCAACTGGACCTCACCACCCCTGCTACTGCATCCGGCAACATCAGTGACTGAAATGAACTCCACATACACCATCGGCTCACCATACATTGAGTTATTGGGATTGCTTGCAAACCTCATGTACGATCCCCACGACCGATCACCTGTGACCGGCCGCAAACCCCAACGGGCAACTGTCTCATCATTTCCTCCGTCAACGACGAAGGCCTCCAAACACCTCTCGGATGCACCTTCTAACTGCTGCGTAACCCACGTTGACCATGTCTCTCACTACAACTGTAGTCGACTCGCACAAGGACACATCCACCCCCAATGGACCGTCGCGTAAGACGTTCCCATAGTACACTACTAAATTTTCCATAGTACCTAACCAACATACATGTTTACATTGCAAACAATTAGTAACAGAACATTTAGTAGTAGTACGATGACAACATTTACATATCATCGACTAAAATAATAATCGTATTTTCGTTACAAAAAATAATAGTCATTTGCTTAGACTTTCCGGGGTTGTTTGGTTAACAGGTATTTAGAGATCTAATTTTTCTCAAACTCGTCTACTAGCGTCACAAACTAAAACTCTGTTTGCTTATCTCTAACTACCCCTAAAATATCCTAAACTCTGTTTGCTACTAAGATGAATTGTTTTACCTAATTACATACATCATCAAGTACATTAGCACAAATTCGTAACATACAAATTTTAGATTATTTCGACATAACAATGTAGACCTGCAGCATCCTAACTATAGACTTATTAATAAACATACCACATGAAATAACATACCACATGCAATGAACAATTACAGTACAAGTGTTTCTTAATTACCGTATTAAGAGTTCTTGCATGTCAATACTAATGGATGCACCTAACATTGATACAACATCTTCAACCTACTCTTCTAAAAAATATATTATAAATGCTACATCTGTCGTCTGAAATTATTTCTAACCTCTAATCACTAACATTGCATAGTTAATGATGAGCTAAAAGACTAACTAATTAACACCTTGCATGCACAAAAAAATCAATTTATTGCAAAGCTCATACCTTGATCTTCAACTTCGTAGTTCACTTCGCTAGGCAAATCATACTCCTGAAGCTCTAAATGACTCCAAAAAGTGATGAAATAATGCCTAACAAAATAGATAACACATAGTTATGAACTAAACAAAAAGGGTAAAAACATAATGCATGCAAACGAAACCAACAAAAATGGATAGATCTTACCTTCCGTCTATCTTTTCTTCCAACTTCAACATATTCAAAATCCAACTCCAAATCGCCCTAAATCACGGTGAAAGTTCCTGCTGAGTTTTTCTTTCCTCTGTTCTTACACACTCGAGAAGGTAGAAGAGGATGCCAGTGTGCTTGCGCACGGAGCAGAAGCATACTATATAAAAGGAAGAGAATCCACCGTAGTGTCGGCACAACAACAGGTTCCATAACCTCGGATATCCGCGAGTGATTCCCTTGGTGCCATCGAATCTGCTGAAGCAATAATCAGCGTGATTCTTGCGGTGCCGTCGCATCCGCTAAGGCAAAAGAAGCAAAGCCAGAGTGATTCCCGCCCGTGAAATTGTGCCGCCCTCCGGCGCTGGGAGTCAGCCCGATTAGCAACAGCGCGAGCCCGTGAAATTAAATGAGTCCTCCGCTGCGTGGGGAATCAGCCCAGTTAGCAACAGCGAGCCCGTGAAATTCGTCGTCGTTGCGCCTGGCAAAGCAACAAGATTAAGCAAGCAACAAAAGTGACGCGCACGGGAATCAGCGCCTGAAAAAGTGTTCGCGTATGCAGGAATAAGTGCTGAAGCGGCTGCCGCCTCACAGTGGCGGCGGGCCCGCTGTCTTGTCGCGCAGCGCAGCGAACCGTGTCGGCAGGGAGCGGCGGCGGCAGTGGCGGCCGCGCCTCACCGGTGGCGGCCGGGCCCACGTGGCGCTGACCCGTTCCGTCATGCACGCTGTCGCCAGACTGCAGGCGTTGTGCCACGAGGCCGCCTCCTGCGGTGGCGGCAGACCCACGCCTGCTGTGGAGTGGCGGCAGGTGACACGTGTCGCTGCCCGGCGCCTGCCGCACCACTTGTGAGGGTCTCTTTTGTCAATTTCGTCCATGAGGATCTTTTGGCAATTCGGTCGGCGGAGGGTCTCTTTCGACAAAAATCGAACGCCTTCTGTGAGGCGGAGTATCATCTCGCATTAGGCGAGATATAGCCCTGACGGGGGTATCAGAATTTTTTTTTTGCGTGACGGCTGTATCAGACTTTGCATACGAGAAAGAGGGATGTTGACTCATATTCATCAGATTTAAGTTTGAAACACCCTAACCACCTAGCTAGGTCTTTGGGTCTGCAAACAGTTTACCAAATACTTATTGGATCCAGATCCAGTAGTGGCCTCCACCTCTATACGGTACAGCACACGTACGTACTTGCTCTGTTTATGTGTGTACGTACTGGTTGTAGTGTGACGAATTCGAGACATGTGTAATTTGGCATAATTAAGCTCTCTTTCTAGCCGTTTCCCAAATTTTGTTTGACAATATTGATACGAAGAGCTATTTCGTTGAGTATTACATGGATATTTCGTTGATTTCATATTTGCCATTTTGCCTCATAATAATCGGAACAACAAACTAAAGATCACGCAAGGTTATAGGACCGTCTTGGTCCAGCTAAGCATGCACGGGCACTGAACTCCATTCCAGCCGAAAGAAAAGGGCAGGTTAGACCGTCAGAGACGAGATGACATGCATGCAGAGATTGTCCCTCCGATGGTGGCGCCGGGCCGCATACGCATCAGCGGACAGGCCCGGCCACAGCCAGCCAGCGAGATCGCCGGAGCGCCGCTGGTCGCGCGCTCTCTTCCGCCCATAAATACCAGGCAGTTCATCCATTAGAATCCACACAGAGACACAGCTCGCACCACCAGCTACATACACATAACAGCAATCAAATCTCTTGGATCAACCGAGAAGATGGCCTCCTCCTCGAGGATGCTCACGGTGGTGGTGCTGGCGGCGCTGTTCGCCGGCGCGATGGCCGTGAAAGTGAAGTTGACGGTGCAGAAGGGGTCCGACAAAAAGAAGCTGGCGCTGAAGATCGACTACACAAGGCCAAACGACAGCCTGTCAGAGGTGGAGCTCCGGCAGCACGGCTCAGAGGAGTGGCAGCCCTTGACCAAGAAGGGCGACGTGTGGGAGGTCTCGTGCTCCAAGCCGCTGGTTGGCCCCTTCAACTTCCGCTTCTTGTCCAAGAATGGCATGAAGAACGTCTTCGACGAGGTCTTCTCCACCGATTTCAAGATCGGCAAAACCTACGAACCGGAATATTGATCCACACCGGCCAAGTTTCAGTTGATCAAAATCGTCGTAATTAATTAACACCCATGTATGAGTCGCGTAGGAAATATGCGCCTGCATGAGTGGATAGCTAGTGAATAATTTTAATATATTATGCACGTACATGCATATGGTAGGAGAGGCATCGACGGATGTGTTCCCGTTGCTCTCCCATGCATGCATCCACTGTCGATCAATGCAGCACTTTTCTTTTGTGTAACCGAATATGCTGAAGATTTTGAAATATTTGAATATTTTCTGTCCATTTACCTTTAACTTTGATACCCCTCTGTATGCATGGTATTCCCTCTGTATACTAATATAAGACCGTTTGAATCACAGTCTTATATTTGTTTACAGAAAAGGAGTACTTTTGAGGTAACAAGGGTGCAATATGTCTGAAAGTGGCGTGTGAATGATCTATGTAAGAATAAGCTTTATTCTTGTGTCAGGAAACTCACTAGCTAGCGCTCTTTCTTTAATTAGCAAAGAATGTTGTGATTTACAATTGTCCTGTTTTTAAGAAGAGGGACATATATTTTTTATGCAATTCAAATTCCGCTTCACGTCCAAGAACAGCATGAGGTACAACTTCGACGAGGTCTTCCCCACTGACTTCAAGATCGGCAAAACCTACACCCCGGAAGACTGATCCTTCCATTGATGTCGTAAAAGGTTCACCATTTTCCAAAATCGTACTGCAATGCATGCGTCACGTTTGATAATTGCGCGTGCATACAGTAGTAGTAAATAATGGTCGATGCACACAACAACAAACCATGACAGTTACTCCAAAATTAACCTTTTTCTAAACGAGGCAAAAGATTTAACATTTTCGTTGGCTAAGAAGAAGCCTTTAGGAGTTTAGGCCAAAGGCCGAGTTACAAAGCACTACTTTCGCGGCAATAACTTTACACAGAAATTGTCCCCCCGCGAGACACTATAGCGAAGCTACCTCTTTGATTTTTGCGACAAGGACTCTCACCCGTACTGCATTGTTGCAGAAAACGCGAGCATTTCACTCATTCCATATCTCCCACGAGAGATGAGCGCCCGTCTTGGAGTGCGAAATGCTGCAAGCATTAAGTTGCCACCAATCTTTGACCATATTCATCGCTACCCAGTTCGAAGGGTGCACATCCACTAGGGCAAGCCAAGATTAAATCACCTCCCAAACTCTGATCGTGTAGCGGCATCGGAAAAGAAGGTGAGTCGCCGACTCCTAGACTTGCTTGCAGCCACACTCAGGACTAACATCAGGTTGAGAAAGCAACAAAATGGGCATAGGTCTCGTCCAGACTAGCAGAATCATATTCGTGAAAACAAAAATCCAGCAGAATCAGCATGCCATCGCAGCTGCAAACATGGGTACAAACATCCAGACTATGGAAGACTAACATATGGAAACTGGAGCTAAATGAAAAACAAACCGTGCCTGTTTCTACCGGGGTCTTGCATGCTCGTCATGTGTGTAAGTGTACATAATGAATACAATTGTTTTGTATTGGTTTCGTGGGACCACCCACTGTATAGAAACAAGGCATTTATTGCACTCAGACTATTTTACTATTTCACCACTCAATCCATCCACCCATACTTTTAGTCTGATGCTAAATTTTGTAACTCTTTTAACTTTTGAAGCAATGATCTGATTTAGAATCTGTTTACAGATTCGTGTTCATGATATTTATATCTATAAAATAAAATCAAACTTTAACATGCTATGAACAAGTTTAAAGTCAGTTTGATGCCATACTGAAACTTCTGTGAAATGTGAGATGATACGACAATGAAACTGAAGTGAACCAATAATAAAAGGGATTTCTATTTTTGTGCCCTCGGTTCCTTAGTTCTACTCAGCGTTGCCCATGGCAACAAACATACATCACTTTTGCCCTTCTCCCTCTAGCTGATCCTCACATAAGGCCAAATGCAGCATTTCCATTGGGTCAACCCCTTTGACCATTACATGGATGAGTTGGGACTGTGCAAAATAGGCATGTGCGCCCACTGTAAACTCCGGCCGGCGGTGAGTCGCCAACGTATAGTGGGGCAAAGCAGAGTTGCTCGTCCGACCGATTCCAGTGATGGCTGGAAGATATCATAGCCTCTACGGGTTGTTGGTGTGCGGGCACATCGATGGGTGGCATCAGGATGGCCGTGGGTGGACGAAAACGACGCCAGTGGGTGAGTTCCATCGTGGCCGAAGTTTGGTGATTGCAGGCAACAAAGCTATAGAGCACGAATTCGAACGAGTTTTTCTGCTAGTGTCGTTCTACGGCTGCGTGCAGTGTAGTTTGACATGGTCACTGGAGCGTCTACATGATCTCATGTGTGATGAGCAAAGGGAGCTCAAGGTTAACGGCACTACGGCATGAAAACATTGACAAGGAGAGAGGGAAAATCTATGGAGCTCATGGTAAGGCTGTAGAGCACATTAGCGAGCTCGGGGATGGGCTGTAGGCGATGAATCGACAACGGCGACCTCGGCTACAAACAGCGAAGAAGGCCACGATGGTGATGATTCAGGGCGTTCGGTCTTGCAATCTTCGTTGTAGAGGTTCAGGGTGTCAAGGCGAAGCTAAAGGACATGGTTGTGAGGTGAGGAGATTACGCTGGCTAGGAATGCTAATGTATTCTTCCCTTCCTGTGTATGCCATTCTTTTGCTTCTTTCTTGGTCGTTCAGTTTGGTGCCTCTTTGTGCATCTGATAACCAGCTTGTCGCTGGCAAGCCGCTCTTCCCTGCAGTGTCCTCGTCTATCAAGATGGGGTGTTTGCCCTGGGATTCTTCTCCCCGTCCCACTAGTAGAAAAAGGGCCTATAGACCCGGTTGGTGAGTGCCTTTAGTCCCGGTTCATGAACCGGGACTATTAGTACCGACCCTTTAGTCCCGGTTCAATCTAGAACCGGGACAGATGGGCCTCCACGTGGCCTGTCCGCTGAGCCCAGGCAGGAGGGCCTTTCGGAATCCATGCTCAGCATTTCTGTGGCTGGGGTTTGTGTTTATTTTTTAAAGGGGGGGGGGGGGGGGGGGGTTTCGGGGTTTTGGGGGGGTAATTTAGGTGTTTGATATATTGTGTTAGCTAGCTAATTAATAGAGAGAAGTGTCCTCTCTTTTGTTCGGCAGTGGTCGACGCTTCGTGACTATACATACAAGATAGAGAGGACTAGCTAGACACGCTAGCTAGCTAGTAAGCAAGCAAACAGAAGATCGTCATGAACATATATGCATACGGAGAAGTGATATCGACCACCTCTCCTTCTCCGAGAGATTGGTCGAACAACAAGTTCTCGTATATCTATCTCGACACTACTGTGCTACATATATACAATAATTATCTTTACAAATATAATCTCCTAACATACGGACGCGTGGTCCACATAGTATTCTCCGCCTTCAGCGATCACGTGGTCAAGAAAGAATGCCGCCAATTCCTCTTGAATTGCTCGCATGCGATCTGGTGCTAGGAGTTCATCCCGCATCCTAACATCTAATTTTAAGAAGGGGTCAATACATACATATATATATATATATATATATATATATATATATATATATATATATATATATATATATATATGAATGGATGAAACTCAACACAAATGATGGTAATAAAATAAAATTGTGAATATTGTTATTTACGCACTTCATATTGTTCGTCAGAGTAGCCCCGCTCACAGGTCGTGTATGGATGGACTGAAAACGTAGTATCCATGTAAATCATTCCTGGTGCCTGCCACAACCACTTTACAAGAAATAGAGGTCAATCAAACTGATAAGCAAGAATGCCAAATGGTATTGATGAAACTAGCGCTTGAATCACTAGGAGATGTGTGGAACATGCTACTATAGTACTTACTTTCGGGTGTCTAAATTCCAGCTTCTTCGGCAGTCCCGGAGCTTTTTTGGTGAATTTTCTCCAAACCCTGCCATACAAAGAAAACAATTACTTGATATCAGAAATGAACAAAGTTGCTGATATGGTGGATAATGATCGATTTAACTTACTTCGAGCATTTCAATCATGTCCCAGATACTCCTTGGGATCTTTTTCGTCTCGAGTCCGAGACAAGCATTACTACTCCCCTGCTCAAGCTTAATCTCTAGGAGAATATAGTGGAACCTGCACGCATGCATAACTCATCAATATTACATTACTATAACCTGGACTAATAAGGGAAACCTAATATGCCACAAGACAGTAACACTCACTTGTAGTTGTAAGGAAAGAGTATTATAATTTTGTGTTCATTTATTTCCAACGATCGTAGCAAGTTGGCCTCGGTTTCTTGGCACGATATTTAACCTCAGTTGCATCTATGAGATATGTGTTAATGAACCCAATATCACCCACTTGTCTTTTCTTCAATTCGGGCGATCTTCAATCTGCATAATATAGTGAGGATAATTATAAATACATGCAATGAAAGAGCTGAGTTATATAGAGAGACTTAATGATGAAGTAGTACTACTTACAGACAGAACAGGTGACCGTTGCTTTATCGAGGGCCAATTGATTGAAAACTGATAGAACTCCTCAAATGGAATAGACAACAGTTAAATTCCAAGGAGGTCATGCTCCTTTTAACTCTCACATACAAAGTACTCCTTCCTCGGACTCTGCAGGTTTTCATGTAACAATCATGCAATCTTCGTGATCATCGTTGATAGAGAACTTTCATCTTGACGAGAGGCTTCCTGCATCGTATCTTTGTATCTGCACCTCCAAGAAATCATAATGTACATCGTCGGGCAGGTAATCTGCAGGATTGCCATAATCGGGCACCATCCTCGGATCGACGATGTCGCTAGCAGGCACCTTGAGCGGGGGGCACGATTGCTTCGCTTGTTCGCCGAGCTGGGCAATTTGTTTCCCAGCTAAATCGCTCTTTCATCCTTTGATCACTTTTTGTACTTCCCGACCTCTCCGCTTCGGCAAATGCCTTCCAATAATGCGCTCATAGTTGCCTTTCGGCGGAGACTTGGGTGGTTTTGTCGTGGCAGCCAGAGTGCGCTTCGCTTTCACCGGATCTACTCTTCTCCTCCGGAGGTGGATGTCTCTTTGCTTTCAACCCTTGAAACCAGTCATCCACTTGGTTCAAGGCGATCTTCGCGTTTCCTCCTCGCCTTCCTCAGACGGTAACTTCTCCGAGTCTTCGTGAGAAGGATCGAATCAGATTCTCCTCCCGCCTTTGGCTGTATCGCTAGACGCCGAGCTGCAGCAGACGGAGCAGATGTCTTCTTTCCTTGCTTACGAGGCGGAGGAGAAGGACTACGACAGCTACGGGAGCAGCCGAGCGGCCGTGGGTCTCTTCCGCCTTGCCGACGAGGCGCAGAAGAAGGAGGCTGGCTGCTTTAAGGGCCGGGCGCAGGCAGAAGAAGGAGGCGGAGTGCCGCCACGCCGGAGAAGGAGCCGGCCGAGTGCCTTGATCGTCACTCACCGGAGGAGGAGGCGGTGGAGGAGGCGGAGTGCCCTAACTCACGGAGGAGGAGGAGGAGGCCGAGGCGCCCAGTTCGGAAGGTTGATGAGATCCTTCCGCCATAGGCATGGAGTCTTCAGAGCAGATCCCAGCCGATACTCCTCTTCACCGGTAGGGTGGTCAAGCCGGAGGTCCTCCAATCCCTCCGTTATTTCATCCACCATCACCTTAGCATATCCTTCTGCAATCGGCGGCAGTGAAAAGTTGAGTCGGGTTGAGTAGGATAAACAGAGCCAACAGCCGCTTTGACCTTCAAATTGCTCCATTCCGCCATAAGGTGGCAATTTTGAGACTCGTGATAGCAGCCACGGAATAGCCGGCGAAGGAGCCGTCAAGGCATGCTCCGATCGGCAGCTTCGGTGGAAGCCACGCTGCTTCTCCGGCCGAGATGGCGGGGTAAGCTGGGGAAGCTTCACAGTGTCGCTTGCTGCGATCCGCTTCTCGTTCCTCTAGCCCCATTACCCTTTCGTGCAGCGCTGCAGTTGGCTCGCCGGTTTCTTCCTCCTCTCCTGGGTTTTGTAACCCCTCGCGTCCGGAAATCCAGCCTTCCACGAAACGGAGCCTAGCGTGCCTCGTGTCCGCCTGTGGTGCTCAGGATTCCTGAGGGCCATTGTGAGCTCGTCCTTCTCCTGTCTCGAACGAACGCCCCTTGCTGCGCAGCATCGATATAGTGCGAAGCCTCTTGACCGGTATTTCCAATTGTTCGCTCGCCCAAATGCACTTCCCTGTTACAGGGTCTAAGGTTCCGCCAGCCTCAAGAACCAAGTCCGCAACGGTCTCGGCGATTCATTGTCTCGGTTCGATCCCTTTATCAAGCAGATCATTCTCAGCCTTGGCCCATTTCTAGGCCGCCACGAGGTAGCCACCGACCCCGTGCGATGGTGAAGCTTCTTCTTCGCAGCATTTTGCTTGTTTGTCGCCGACATCTTTTTACTCTTTTCCGATGTCTTGTGGGCCACAAATGCGGACAGTCATCTCGATCTTCTCATATTTGCCCTTGAATTCTAGTGTCTCATTTTATCGACATACCTATTCAGGTCTTTCTTCCAATTCCTGAATAGGTCTGCCATCTTCTTAAGAGCAAAAGACTTGATTAATGGCTCTATAACTTGCTTCTACGGATCATCCTCTGGCAAGAGGGTGAATTTGACTTCAGCTCGGTCCAAAGATCATTTTTCTGCATATCATTGACATAAGACACCTCGTGGTCTTCGTTCTTAGGCTTATACCATTGGTGGATGCTGATCGGGATCTTGTCCCTAACCGTAACCCTTGACCGAGCAACAAATGCCTTCTTTGTCCGTAGGGTTCAATCGGTTGGCCGTCAAGGCGATTTCTATGATCTCAAACTTTTCATCCGAAGCTCAACTTTTTCTTCGGGCCTCGTCTCTTTACCGAAGTTGTGCTCGATCCGGAGGGCTAGAAAAAAGAACAAAGATGAGAGTTAATTAATATGTGTACATACCAAAACAATGAATGCATCAAAACCCTAGTCAGCACAGGCTTAACTAATATTATACCTGGCCGGACTCGGTTCGGTGATCACCGGAGCCGTCCTCACGGTCTACTTCTTCACCCTCTCCTTCTTGCACCGGCATTGGGTCCCTAGAGCCATGTAAATCATAGCCAGCTGCTTCTTCATCCTCTCCTTCTAGACCATCGTTGTCGTTGAGAAACATCAACGAGCAGACAACATCACTTCCTTCTGCGATTATGTCCCTCAACAACGCTTCTTGTGCTTCTGCTCAAGGCGGGGTGTCCATAGTTTCTACAAATATTTACAACATGACAATTATTATTCAAACATGACAGATATGGATATATTAGTGGCAAACGAGAACTAGCTAGCTAATCACAATAAGGAATCATATTAATTAGTCAGCCGACGCTGCTTCTCTAGGGTTTGGTGGCCTCGACAACGCTTCAAGGGTTAGGGGTGGCCTCGAGAACGCTTCAAGTAGGGGTAATATCGAATTTCCCACATGTTGAAGCTATCGAGGAGGGTATATCGACAACAACAACAACGACACTACATCTATGTCCCACAAGTGACGTGGGCATCGACGCCTGCGTCACTTGTGGGACGTGGATGTAGTGTCATGACACGACGGCCACATGTATCTCACAAAGCGATACTTGCTATTTAATTAGGGTTTCTACCACTGACGACCCTCGCTCCCGATAAAAAGAAGAGGAAGAAGAAGAAAAGAGGAGAAGAAAGAATGAGAAGATCTCCTCTATTCTTTCTTCTCCTCTCTTTTTTTTATCTTCTTCTTCTTTTTTATCAATGGGTTGAGGATTGCCGGGGTCGAGGTTGCCCTAGTGTCAAAGGATTCAACAAAACCATGTCTTCATCATTAGGCTAAAGTGGTGCATGATAGTGCAGAAGCTCTCCAAAGTTATTTTTGGAGCGGAGTCCCAGGATAGGATAATTCGGCTTTTTGGTACAAAGTTCAGCAAGAACCTTCCGAATATCTTTTATTTGGAAGGCCTTTGCTGAAATTAGTACAAAAGGCAAATTATCCTATCCGGACTCCATTCTGTAATAACTTTGAGGACTTCTGCATCATCATGCCCTCGTTACTTCAAGCTAATGATGAAGCCATGGATTTCTTCAATACTTTGACACTACTTAAACCTCTCTCGACCCTCGAACCCTCGGCGACCACTGGAACCTCGACCCTAGACGACTCTTCGAACCCTCGACCCTCGATCCTCGACCCTATAGAACCCTCGAACCCTCGACCCCAAACCCTCGACCCTTGACCCCTTAATTACCCTCGACCCTCTACCCAAGTTCCCGACTCGACCCTCGGGCGATCCTCGACACCCTCGTTCCCGATAAAAATTAAGAAGAAGAAGAAAGAGAGAAGAAGAAAGGAATAGCTAGAGGAGAAGATCGAAGAAAAGAAGAAAAAAGGAGAAGAAGAGAATAGTGGAGAAGAGAAAATAGAATATTCTATTTTCTTCTTCTCCACTATTCCTTTCTTCTTCTCCTTTTTTTATCAAGGTCGAGGATCGCCGAGGGGTCAAGGGTCAAGGGGTGGGGATCGCCCGGTCGAGGGTCGAGGTCGAGGATCGCCGAGGGGTCGGGAGGTTACTGAGTGTCAAAGGATTCAACAAAACCATGTCTTCATCATTAGGCGAAAAATGTGAGGTGCATGATAGTGCGAAGCTCTCCAAAGTTATTTTAGAGCAGGTCCCCGAGATAGGATAATTAGCTTTTTGGTACAAAGTTCAGCAAGAACCTTCGAATATCTTTATTTGGAAGGCCTTTGCTGAAATTGCGTACAAAGGCAAATTATCCTATCCGGACTCCATTCCGAATAACTTTGGAGGACTTCGTACCATCATGCCCTCGTTACTCCTGCTAATGATGAAGCCATGGATTTCTTCAATACTTTGACACTCACGAACCTCTCTCGACCTCGAACCCTCGACGGCCCTCGAACCCTCGACCTCAGACGACCTCGAACCTCGACCCTCGATCCTCGACCCTATAGAACCTCGAACCCTCGGCCACAAAACCCTCGGCCCTTGACCCCTTAACGACCCTGGAGCCCTCTACCCTAGTTCCTGACCCTCGACCCCTCGGCGATCCTCGACAACCTCGTTCCCGATAAAAATTAAGAAGAAGAAGAAGAAGAAGAAAAAAGAGGAGAAGAAGAAAGGAATAGCTAGAGGAGTTCTTCTCCACTATTCCTTTCTTCTTCTCCTCTTCTTTTTCTTCTTGTTACTTCTTCTTATTTATTTCTCCTTTTCTTCCTCTCCTCTTGTTCTTTCTTTCCTCTTCTTATTTTCTTCTTTCCTATCCTTCTTTTCCTTCCTTTCTTAATATCACTTAGCAAATTTTGCAACGATATGGAGGGGGTGCTCCTGTGGTCTAAAATCCGTTTATGCACGATACACTAGTAGAAAAAGGGTCAAACGTGAAGCACATTAGTGCCGGTTTGTATTAGAGCCGGCACAAATGTATACATTAGTGCCGGTTCCAACGGCTAGCCTTTAGCACCGGTTCGTGGCTAACCTTTAGCACCGGTTCGTTATACGAACCGGTACTAATGAGGGTGGTGGCAGGATGTTGTCGATGCAGGCCCCTCCGGCATTTTTAGTACCGGTTCGCGTACCCACGAACGGTACTATAGGTCCTCCTGCATATAAACCCTTCGTCCAGCTCGCCTCTCGTTTCTTCCCCTTTCCCCTCTCCTCTCCTCTCTGTTCTTCCTCTTCTTCTCCCTCGAGCTCATCACACATTTTTCCCAAAATTTGTCAAGATTTGAAGGCCCCCATCCATTCAAGTGATCACAAAGGTTAGCAACTTTGTCCTTTCATCTCTCATTGCTAGATTAGCTCTTGCATTGGTTCATATAGTTATTAATTTGTGAGTTTAGTAATTTGGGAGGAAATATATATATGTGCTAGTATTTGATTTATATGCAATTTGAGGTCAAAATAACACTTAGTTTGCATATGTAGGTGTGGTTTTACTTAGTGCCTTCTAAATCTACGTCAGTAACTTACCGTCGATCGGCACGCGTCCGTGCCACTGTAAGCACCACCTTGTGGAGAGCCTCTTGTTCATGAAAATAAATATAAAAAATTGATGTATGTCTGATTTGGATATATAGTTACTCGTATAATAATTATCTTACCAGTACGTTGTATGTTATACATAGTTCCATGGTTTTGATATCCGTCACCGCCGGCCCTCGTCCTTGTTATGATTAGGATGTGGTATATTCTCTTTTAAAACTATTTGTTGCATTTCGTGTTTATGACAAATTATGCCCATCAAGTTGACATAGATATTTTTATCTAGGAGGTATGTGAACCGGAAATTCCAACTGACCCTATTGTCGAGAGGTTAAATTTAGTTGAAAGAGAAAACGAGTACTTGAAAGAAAAATTGAAAAGAATTGAGGGGAGAAGATGGAATTGGAGTTGCATGTTGCCGATGTCGCTGCGATGATCACAAGATCAAGATGGAGAAAATGCGCTTGAAGATTAGAAAGATTAGAAAATATGCCATCGATAGTGAGGCTTGGTATCATTATGTTGGATCAATTGTTACCTTTGTTGCGATCTTGATCGCATTTGTTGTTGCATTTAAATGCTTTAGCTAGAGAGTTATTTGTTTGTTGCATTTAAGTGTTGTATGAACTTTATGTATGAACTTGTATTAATTTGGTCTATTTGGTGTTGCGTAATGAAGATGAGCCGCAATGGATGTATGATGACCGATGCTCTCCCAGTTCGTTGAGGGCGTGCATACTTTTCTCGCTATGGCTGAGGCAAACAAGCTGGCGGATGGTTTTATGCCTTGTCCATGTGCTGGTTGTAAGAATGGTCGCAATTACTCTCACGCCAAGAACCATTCACCTCCACTGCTTGAGTCCGGTTTCATGACCCACTATAATGTTTGGACCAAGCACGGAGAAAGAGGGGTTATGATGGAAGACAATGAAGAAAAGAGGATCTACGGCAAATGCCTATCCCGCCATGGGTTCCCTGAATACGATGATACAACAATGGGGAAGAAGCTGAGCTGGTAATGCGGAAGAAGAAGCTGGGCCGGCAATGCGGGAAGAAGCTGAAGAAGAGGCATCGATGAGCCCGTTGATGATCTAGGTCGGGCCATTGTCGATGCAAAGAGAAATCGCAAGTGATTTGGAGAAGAAGAAGTTGCAGCGCATGTTAGAGGATCACAAAAAATTGTTGTACCGAATTGCGCGTAGGGTGACAAGAAAAAGCTGGGCACCACATCGGAATTGCTGCAATGGAAGGCAGAATGGTGTATCCGACAAGGGGTTTGGAAAGTTCTTTGGTAATGATAAAGGATATGCTTCCAAAGGACAAACGAATTGCCTTGAGAGTACGTCTGAAGCAAAAAGAAGGCTGTCCGCCCTCTAGGGTTAGAGGTGCGTAAGATACATGCATGCCTTCTAATGATTGCATCCTCTACCGCGTGAGTACGAGGATTTGAACGCTTGCCGGTATGTGGTGCATTGCGCTATAAGATCAGCCATGCGATGAGCATGGTGATGTCGAGGGCGCAGCACCCCAGGAAGAAGATTCCTGCTTAAGGTGATGTGGTATTCTCCTATAATACCACGGTTGAAACGTTTGTTCCAAAACAAAGAGCATGCCAAAGGCGATGCGATGGCACAGAGAAGACCGTAAGAAAGACGGAAAGTTGAGAGTACCCACTGATGGGTCGCAGTGGAGAAAAATCGAAAGAAAGTACGGGAAGGAGTTTGCAGATGACGCAAGGAGCGTATGGTTTGGTCTAAGCGCAGATGGCATTAATCCTTTTGGGGAGCAGAGCAGCAACCATAGCACCTGGCCTGTGGACTCTATGTTTGTATAACCTTCCTCCTTGGTTGTGCATGAAGCGGAAGTTCATTATGATGCCAAGGTGCTCATCCAAGGCCCTAAGCAACCCGGCAACGACATTGATGTGTACCTAATGCCATTAGTTGAAGAACTCATAACAAGCTGTGGAATGGAACAGGTGTACGTGTGTGGGATGAGCACATGGGGAAGAATTTGACCTAAAGGCGTTTGCTGTTCGTGACCATCAATGATTGGCTTGCTCTCAAAGTAACCTTTTCGTGATGCATAAACAAGGGATACCACGGATGCACGACCGCTTGGATGATACCGGCAAGATATATTTGAATAGTTGTATGAAGAATGTGTACCTGGGACATCGCCGATTTCTTCCGAGGAGGCATCCCGTAAGAAAGAAAGGCAAGCATTTCAAAGGTGAGGCGGATCACTTGACGAAGCCTCGCCACCGTACTTTGGTGCTGATGTACATGATATGGTCAAGGATTTGAAGGTGATATTTGGAAAGGGTCCCGGCGGACAACCTGTTCCAAAGGACGCCGATTGACGCCAAGCACTCCATGTGGGAAGAAGAAATCTATATTTTGGGACCTGCCATATTGGAAAGACCTAGAGGTCCGCTCGCAATCGACGTGGATGCACGTGATTTAAGAATCTTTGCGGACCTCGCTTGGCTTCTTGGGCGTATGGGAAGACAAAAGATACACACGAGGCACGGAGGACCAGCAACGTATGCACGGAGAAGACAGCATATATCGTGGTCATGCAAGCTACGCTCTACCAAAGAAGAGAAGGAAATCTTATTTGAATGCTCGCTCAGTATTAAGGTACCGTGCTGGCTACCAAATGAATATAAAGGGAATAATAAACATGGCAGAGAAAAAGTTCCGTAACCTAAAGTCTCATAACTGCCACGTGATTATGACGCAATCGCTTCCGGTTGCATTGAGGGGGCTTCTACCGGAAAACGCTCGATTAGCCATTGTGAAGCTATGTGCATTTCAATGCAATCTCTCGTAAGGTAATCGCCCGTAAATCATACCAAGGTTACAGTAATGATTTGGTGCAATGTCTTGTCGGGCTTCGAGTTGGTGTTCCCACCATCCTTCTTCAACATCATGACGCACGTCCCTAGTTCACCTATGCGAAGAGATTAACGCTTTGGGTCCTGTATTTCTACACAATATGTTCCCTTTGAGAGGTTCATGGGAGTCTTAAAGAAATATGTTCATAACCGTGCTAGGCCGTAAGGAAGCATCTCCAAGGGCCATCAAAATGAGGAGGTCATTGAGTTTTGTATTGACTTTTATTCCTGACCTTAAGCCGATTGGTGTTCCCGAATCATGCATAAGGGCGCATCGGATGGAAAAGGCATGCTAGGAGGGGAACAAATAATATGTATGGACGGACATTCTCTCACCAAGCACACTACACAGTTCTACAGAATTCCGCCTTTGGTGGCTCCGTATATGGATGAACACAAGAATTTGCTACGCTCCAAACACCGTGAGCGGTCTCGATGACCGGATTACACGTGAACAAACCAGAGTTTCGCCAGCTGGTTGCGCATATCGCACCATGCATGACACCTCTATTGAAGATGACCTCGTACTTTGCTGTCCCAGTTACCATCTTCGAATATAATGACTTTCAAAGGGTACAGAGATAAATGGTAATACATTTTACACGATCGCCCAAGATAAGAAGAGCACCAACCAAAACAGTGGTGTCCGCTTTGATGCGAGAAACCAAGACGGAAAGGAAACATATTATGGTTATATACAGGACATATGTGAACTTGACTATCGACGTGGTTTAAAGGTCCCTTTGTTTCGGTGCAAATGGGTCAATATGACACGAGGCGGGTAACGGAAGACCCAAGCGATGAATGACAACAAGTGGATCTCAACAATCTGCGTATGCACAGACGAACCATTCGTCCTAGCCAATGATGTGTACAGGTTTTCTATGTGAAGGACATGTCTACCAAGCCAAGAAAAGAAAAAGATAAGGAAGCTAATGCATCGTGACGATGAGCCAAAGCGGCACATAGTTCTTTCCGGGAAGAGAAACATCGATGGAGTGGATGACAAGACGGACAAGTCAGAAGATTATGAAAAGTTTGATGAAATTTCTCCATTCACAAAGTTGAATATTGACCCGAGCATCCCGTTAAATGATGAAGATTTTCCATGGTTACGGTAGCAAAGGGACACACGCTGAAGAAAAAGTTTCACACCCAAAGATCTGGGATGTGATCGGCTTCACTATCATCACTTTCTTCTGTGTTTCACGCCTAGAGGGGAATCTCTGTAATAGTTAGGGTAGTTATGTGTTTTGGCATTTGAAACGCGAAGAAATTTTATGTGCAAACAAATTTTTTCATGCCTTTACTGATTTTTAAAGTTAAATTATTCACAAACTAGTGATTCACACTAATTTCAAATAATTCAAAATTTAAACTATTCAAATTTGAAAAATACGAGCACTAACTGAAAGTTTGTAAATTTTTTTACCTAAATCAAAAATATTCACAAAGAAACTCTAAATACATAAAAAAAACAACACAAAAATAAATAAAGCAAAAAAGCTCGCCTACTAGGCCATAGCGGCCTGCATACGACTAGAAACCCAACCTGTTGTTGTGCTAGGGATGCAGGCCCGCATAAAGGCCAAGTGGGCCAACAAGCAACAAAGAACACGAGGGCCCGATGGGCCTGCTTTGGAGAGGAGCTCGAGAGCGACCGCATGCGAGGTTTATAAACCAGTGCGGTGCGCCCCTCGGCTAGCGAGTGGGACTAAACTTGTCAAGACCGCACTATGTCCTAATAAGACTTCTTTAGTACCGGGTGGTGGCACAAACCCGGTACTAAAGGGCCTTTAGTACCAGTTTCTGCCACCACCCAGTACTAAAGGGGTCGCTTCCCGCTTAGGCTGGCCAAAACAGACCTTTAGTACGGTTGGTGGCTCCAACCGGTACTAAAGGTGCCTTCTATATATACAACACTTGAAAAATTTCATTCTCCTCTGCTTTCTTCCTCTGCTTCCCCATTGAACCGCCGCCCGATCGATCGACGCCGTCACCGACCCCGTCATGTCGCCGCCAAATCCCCGTCCCGTCGGCCCCTCGTCTCCGTCGCCGCCCGGGCCCTTCCGTCTGTCCCTCTTGTCGCCGCCCCTCACCCCCCTGCCCGTCATTGCTCCTGCCGCCGTCGTCATTGCCCATTGCCGCCTACTGTGAGCTCTTCCCTCTAACCCCTCTCAGCCCTGGCCCACCATGGGCGCCCGCCCCCCGAGCCCATACACACACACACAAGCATGATGAACACACACACACACATACACGTATATATTTAATTAGTTTAGATTTTGTATGTTTAATTAGTTTAGATTTTTTAGATTATTGTTTTTCACTAGTATATATGTATGAATGCATGTTAGATGGATATAATTAGTGTTTAATTAGTATGGAATTTTTTATATAGTGTTGTTTTCTGTTTTTAATGGATGTATAGAAATTGTTTTTTTATGTTTTTAGTGTTAGATGCTTAATTAGTATGAAATAGTATATAGATTTTTGAAATAGTAGAAATGTTATAAATTTTAGTTATCAAAATCAATCATTAAAAAAATATTATTTTTATGCGGGCTATAGATAGTATTTGTTATCGGCGATGCCGGCCCGCATCCTCGTCGTCGACCCGTCCTTGACGACGTCCAGCCGCCCATGTCCGGACTGGGCTCCGCCGGGCTGGCAACCTTTGGGAGGTACTGCTGGAGGGGCGCGCTTGATGAGGAACCCGGCCTCGGGTCCCGTCGTCGACTCGATCTCGTTTGGTGGCGTTAGCGTGGGCCAGTCTCGGTGGCGGAGGGACCCGGCCCGCACGGAGGAGAATGCGTCGCCGTGTCGGGGAGGAGGACGAGCACGTCCATCGCTACATGGTTGCGTTAGAGGCGGCAGGTTCTCCAATACCTGGCAAGATATCTTCGAGGATCTCACATCAGCTATGATCCTGTGAGGTTCCTTCTCTTTGGGTGTCCACCGCCATGACAGAGGAACCACGAGTGTCCTAGATTCTTACAGTAGTATTCGATCTTTAATTAGCTAGCCGGTGATGTACTATTCAATATTATATATTATTCGAGACGATGTATTCGAGATTGTATCTATTATTCTAGACAAAGTATTGAGATTATATCTATTATTCGAGACGATGTAATTTGAATACTAAATTGTTTTATATTTCTTTTGAATTAGTTAAATAAAAGCTATGGCGAGACAATACCGACGAGAGAGGGAGAACAGGACCATGTTCGATATGATCTGTGGGCCGGATGATAATCGAGAATGAAGAAGATTATGACGGCTCGAATTTCTAAACAACACGGAGAGGGTGATATGATATTCGATCGCGGCGACCAATTGATGAAGTCATGAACTACGATTATGACGATGACGAAGAACATGTTGATCCTGAAACAACAAAGACCGGCGAGGTATATATATTTATATAAGCAGGTTTCGGTGATCATCACATGTTTTAAATGACTTGAAGATATATTAACGAATCGATCTTTGTTCTTTCAGCCATCCGGTCGAGCAAATCTTGAGCAAAAGGACGAAACAAGGCCCGAACAAAAAGTTGAAGGAGGGCGTAAAGTACAATATCGAGGAAGTCAGACCTAATGGCGAACCATTAGCGCCTAAGAAGATTGCGGACAAGTTCATTCGTCAGTGCGAGTTCTTGTGAAGGACCAACTGCCGATCTCCCTTCAAGAATGGAGAGAGCCAACAAAGACAAAGGACAAAAGGCAAAGAGGACGCTGCTGCACGTCCAGATGTTACTTTTGTCGACAAGAATCTAAAAGATCTGCTTTGGGATACTCTCTTGGAACATTTCACCCTACGGATCATTTCACGAAGCGGATGTGCGAGAAAGTCAAGGACGCTGCTCTTAGGAAGATGGCGGTTGCATTCAAGAACCACAAGAATCGTGGAATGGGACAAATGCGTCAAGGGAGGAAGGAAGACTCAGTATTCGAGGGAACACTAGAGAACCAACGTGCTCATTGGGACGATTTACGTGAAATTCAAGGATTCAGAATTAGCTAAGGAACGGTCGAGAATAAACAAGAAGAATGCGAAAAAAGGATAAGTTCCATAAGCTGGGGCAGGTGGCTATCTTGGTGGCAATGCCTAAGTGGGATAAGTCGAGAAAGAGATGGAGGATGCGGTGTCACTCCGGTTACTAAGAGCTGGCCCCAGTGCGGGACTTGGTTCTATGCGCATGGGGGAGTTGGACTCAAGGCGAGGCAAAGTTTCGACGAAGGCATGTCTGAGCGAACCGACGATGCGATACTTGTTGCAATAGAAGAGGCACGATCGGGGTGTTCCAGCCCAGCGGAGAGAACGACGAGCTTACGCGTGCCACAGGAAATCCACGAACACGGGAAGAACACGAGGCAAGTGCGCTATTCCGTGGTATGAGGGGTTTTCAGGCTGGAACAACGACTACTGAGAACCCGTGCGAGAAAGAAGATTGCGGAGGAGAAGAAGAGGAAGATGGAGGAGGAGCGGAGGAAGCGGGACTATGAACGCCTTCAATGCCTAGAAGCAAGTCAAGCGGAATTGGCGGTCAAATTCCAGCGGCAACAGTGGAGCAGATCGACTCACTTAGCCAAAGAAAGGGGTCTCGGCCATTGCAGCAGCTAGCGGATGATCCAGCATTGGATAGCACCGCCCCATCCATGCGGAGAAGAAGCGTGGGTTCCGCCCAGACGGCCGCAAATGCTGGGTAGATAGCCCGTGGATGACATCACGAAGAACACTAGCTGCAGAGCTACACTGCGTCAAAATGAAGAACATATCCATGAAGGTGGCGGACGGAGAAGCTTTTTCCAGTTACCCCCAAAGCAACCTACCATTGCATCCCGATTCGAGAGGGCTATGCTCGTGTCATGGTTGATGAGGTGGTGCAGCCATATTCGGGCTAGAGCTTGACATTCACGGAGGTGAGGACGGCGCTTTCTCGGAGACGCCAACCATTGTATCATCCTATGGAAAAAGGATTGCATCATCTTTGAAGGCCACCGACACCGCGTCATCCGACTCCTCGTCGAAGTCCGCTGATCGAAGCCAGCAGCCTCCCGCTCACCGCAAGTCCACCAATTCCGGCAAAGTGTCGAGCCCTCCTCCTCCAAGTCCGGCAAAGTGTCAGGCCACTCCTCCTGCTCCAAGTCCGCCACAGCGTCAGGGCGTCCACTCCTCCTCCAAGTCCGGCACAACCTCAGGCCACTCCTCCTCCAAGTCCGGCACATCTTGAAGCGGCCCTCCTCCTCGTCCAACTCAGTTTCGTCAGGCCGGGCGCCTCCGCCGCCAAAGAATCGCAGAAGAGACACCCGCAGCTATGGTGCGTGGCAGTGCAAGTCGAGGTAGTACAGGGAAGTGCAGTAGGAGGCAAGCGATATAAATATGGTCCAAGCCTCACGCCTCTTCCGCAGAGGTCTTATGACAGGTCCGAGGAGGAAATCGCAGCCATATCGAAGTCCCGAGGTGGAAGCCCATTTTGCAATCAAACCGCCACCGCCCTTAAGGGAGAAAGTGCCTAAGGAAGCGATTGACCACTTCATTCGTATGGCTCAACCACTAGCTCCCAAGCCTGCTGACACAGACTATGAGCGCCACATCAGGAAGTTAAATCGAGCACGCCTACGTAAGGAGGCGAAGCCTGGATCGAGCAAACAAGAAGCAGCTGTCAAAAATGCGGAAAACCATTCCCATTTGGGAGAACAGGCGCGCAATCGATCCCCTCCCTTGTTGTGCCAACAACACGTGGCAATCTGTACGCCCAATATTATTATGGGCAAACAGTTTACGTTCCTGAGGTGGGCAATGTGGTGATAACGGAGGACCATATAATGTAGGCTGAAGTTCTCAAAATCACTGTTGGACAACTCCTCGAGATCGAGCCCATGCCTGTGCTTAGAGAGGATGAAATAAAACGGAAATATGTCCGGGGCCAACCTTTGGTCCATCCAGACAAGGTCAAGAACCTCCCAACGAGAATGTATGAATTGCATCAATGGTACATGAACATTACCAAAATTCCCGATCGAGTGTCCCTCATGGTGAATGTCAAGGAGGAGCATTACTTCCATGAGAAAGCTTTGTCCGTTGAGTATTCTGAACTGTTTCAGTTATACAATCAAGACGCACTCGACAAATCTATAAATCGATTGCTATTATACGTAAGTGATTTCTTTACGTAATTTAAGTCTCAAGCTAGCTGTCTTGATCCTTTGATCAATCATTACCTGTAATTATCCTCACTATATTCTTTTACGTGGTATTATATGCAGGATGAAGATATATGAAATGAGAAAAGTTGGACGCTTTGGCATCGGGTTCATTGACCCAAACACCGTTAATGAATACACATGGCAAATAAATGCACATCATCAAAAGGCCGTGAGGACAACATGCTAGAGTTCTTGAAGCGCCTCAAATACAATGAAGATATACTACTTCCTTGCAACTTCAGGTGAGTCACACTGTCTTGTACTACAAATTCTCTGTTTTTGCCTACTAGCTAGCTACATGTTTTTGCTTTACATATGCCCGCTTAATTAAGACATGCAAGCGTGTGTGCATGCAGATTTCAACTGGTCTTGTGTATCATTAAAGTTGACGCCGGAACAGTTGAAATACTGGACTCACTACTCAAAGAAAAAACTGACTATAACATCTTGTTTGGGATAGTCAACAGGTAATTTCAATCATTATTAACTATATATCTCGGCATATTTAGTTCGTCATTTTTCATGATATGAACTATATTTAATAACCCCTTTATTCATTTTCTTTGTCGGGCAGGTGGCTTGGGCAAGGTTCATCGCGTGACCTGTGGAGAATGGAAACAAAAGCTTAAATGGTTTCGACCCAAGGTAAGTAATTAAGTAGCACTAGCTAGCTAGCTAGCTGCCATCTCTTTAATTATCATGCTTGATTAATTATTATCTGATCAAATTCCATTCTCGTAAAAGGCCACAGAAGCGGTAGCGGGGACTGATCTGTGTGCATTCTGCGTTTGCGAGAACATTAGCATGATGGCGTCCGAAAGGAGCAGATCTCAAAGACAGGAATGGGTACGCTTGTCAAAACACTATTCACAATTTTTACACCATTATCGATATCTAGTCACACAACTAATACACATGCATATTGATCTCCTTCTTAACAGTTCCGCAGAGAGGTGCGGAGAAGCTCCTAGAAGCGGGTAGCGTAGAAGCACTTCAAGAGGAAATAGCGAGATTTTTGCTCGACCAGGTCATGAATCCGAAGGAGAATACTATTACCACTACCGCCCCCATCGTGCTCGAAGGCACCAATTAGGCTAATGCCACTTGGCTCCGAAGGCAACATGCAGATGTAGGAGAAATTGTATATCGCTATACTTGTGTGTATGTGTGAATTAATTAATATGATGGTTTGTGAGACATTGATGATATATATATATATATATGCATGATTGGTTCTATTAGAAATTTTATATATATATATATATATATATATATATATATATATATATATATATATATATATATATATAACGTGTACAATGTGTAGTATCGTAAAATACCAGTAAGCGAAAAGAATTAAATTGATAACACAAATTTAATTGAAAAATAAAAATAAAACAAAAACCCACAAACATTTAGTACCGGTTGGTGTTACCAACCGGTACTACAGGGCTCCGCCCCGAGGCTGGCTCGTGCACGTGGTTGGCCTTTAGCACGGTTAAGGCCGAACCGGTACTAAAGGGGGGGGGGGCTTTAGTGGCCACACTTTAGTGCCGGTTGTGGAACCAGCACTAAAGGGCCTTACGAACCGGTGCTATTGCCCGGTTTTGCACTAGTGATAGAAAATTCTGAAAAAATACATCTATGATCCCTCAACGTCCCCGCCTCTCTCATGAACAAAAAAAATCTGTGAATTAAAAAAACATCATGTTCTATGAACAAAAAAACATTATATTTCATCCACGTTCGTGCATACATCATATATATGATCATCTATGAAAAAAAACATCATATTTTATAAAGAAATCATTACATATATATAAAAAACAAGCATATATATATATAAAAACAAGCATACATATATAAAAAACAAGCATATATATATATATATATATATATATATATATATATATATAAACAAGCATATATATGAAAAAATGCAAAGGGAGGCCTTGGCCGGACCAAGGATAGGGATCGGCGAGGATGGCGTCAGGCAGAGGCGCTGGCGAGGCGATGGCCGGGCGGCGCGCGTTGTCGAGGCAGGGGCGCTGGCCACGGCGACGGGGTGGGCAGGGCGGGCGGGCGGCGCGCTGGGGCAGCGGCGCGAGGCGACAGGGCGCGGGCGACGGGCGACGACGCGACACGTAGGCGACGGCGGCAGCGGGGCGGCGAAGCGGCGTCGGGCAGCAATCATGAGAGATGAGAGTGAAAATTTGCTAAGTCTTTGCTTATATAGCAAAGCCTTTAGTCAGTTCGTGGCACCAACCGGGACTAAAGGGCATTAGTCCCGGTTGGTGCCACCGGCCCAAGGACGGAAGCGAAGCGGCGGCCTTTGGTGCAGGTTGGTGGCACCAACCGGGACTAAAAGGGGCATTGGTCCCGGACCGGGACTAAAGGGGGCATTGGTCGGTTGGTGCCACGACGGGACCAATGCCTTAATCCAGCTGGTGCCACCAACCCGGGACCAAAGGCCTTCGCTGCCGCGCCCAAAGTTTAGTCCCACCTCGCTAGTTGAGATGGAGCCGCACTTTTGTTTATAAGGTGCGGTGCGGCTTCCCTCTCGAGCTCCTCTCTAAGCAGGCTTTGGGCCTAACTCTGCAATCTGTGCTGTGGGCCCTCTTGGGCCTTCCATGAACTGAATCTGACCCATAGGGTTTCTAGTCGTATTCGGTAGTGGAGGACCAAGAGGGTAACACTTTTTTGCTTTATATTTTATTTCTTTTTGCTTTTAGTTTTAGAAAAATATAAACTTTCTCGTTAGTGCCATTAGTTTTAAAATTTGAAAACACTTTTTTGTTTTCTTTGTTGCTTTATTTATTTTATTTTGTTTCTACTTACAACAAAATACTTATTGTTGCTATTTTTATTTTTTTTTCAAATTTTTTGTTTTGTTTTCTGCATTATTTATTTTCTTTTGGTTTTTGCTTTATTTTTAATTCTTTTTTGCTTTTAGGTCAGCAAAATTATAAACTTTCTGTTAGTGCTTTTAGTTTTAGAAAAAATATAAACTTTACGTTAGTGCCATTAGTTTTAAAATTGAAAAAAAATTTTGTTTTCTTTGTTGCTTTATTTATTTTATTTTGTTTCTACTTACAACAAAAATACTTATTGTTGCTATTTTTATTTTTTTTTCAAGTTTTTTTGTTTTGTTTTGCATTATTTATTTTCTTTTTGGTTTTTGCTTTATTTTTTAATTCCTTTTTGCTTTTAGGTCAGCAAAATTATAAACTTTCTGTTAGTGCCATTTGTTTTAGAACAATTATAAACTTTCTGTTTGTGACATTAGTTTTATAAAATTTGAATTCTTTGAAATTTGTGTGGATCACAAGTTTGTGAGCTCAACAAGGCGTAGAGGGACGGGCTTATAAACCGGTGTGAGCGCCCTTCGGTTGGCGAGGTTTTCAAATTCATAGTTTTCAAATGAACTCTGAAAAAGTTGGCATAGCATGTGCATGTACAAATCGGACAATGGTATCATACTCGTCTGTTAAAAAGTTGGCATGGTATCATCATAATAGTTGCGGGAGAAAGTCTTCACTTTCTCTTCGCTTGTCTGTTGTTGCTTATTACGCGCGTAACCATGGATAATCTTCATCGTTTATCAGGATGCTTGGGTCAGCCTTGACTTTGAAGGGGGAATTTCATGAAACTTTTCATACTCTTGAGACATGTCATCTTGCCCTCCACTCCTGTGGATGTCCCTTTTTCCTGAAAGAACTATGTGGCGCTTTGGTTCATCGTATGATGTATTCGCTTCCTTATTTTTTCTTTTCCTCGGCCTGGTAGACATGTCCTTCACATAGATAACCTATGCTACATCATTGGCTAGGACGAACGGTTCGTCAGTGTACCCAAGATTTTTCAGATCCTTGTTGTCATTCCGTCTTTATTGGGTCTACTTGTACCCATACTCTTGACAGATTGACCCACTTGCACTTAAACAAAGGGACCTTAAAATCTACTCCGTAGTCAAGTTCCCATATGTCTACTATGTAACCATAATATGTGTCCTTTCCCTATCGGTTGCTGCATCAAAGCGGACACCGCTGTTTTGGTTGGTGCTCTTTTCATCTTGGTCAATCGTGTAAAATGTATTCCCATTTATCTCGTATCCTTTCCAAATCATTACGATCGAAGATGGTCCCCTGGACAACAAGTACAGCTCATCACAAGCAGTCTGTCACCTCCGAGACGTGTTTCCAACCAAGCTGCTGAAAGTCTGATGTGTTCACATGTAATCCGATCGTCGCCTTTGCTCGTGTGTTTGGAGCGCCGTTTGTTCTTGTGTTCATCGACATACGGGTCACCAAGGTAGAGTTACGTAGAACTGTGGTGTGCTTGAGACCAAGAATATCCGTCCTGCATATTATTGAGTCCTTCCAAGCGTGCCTTTTCAGTCGGTCTCCCCTCATACCGCGATTTAGGGAGACCTGTCTTCTTAAGGCCAGGAATGAAGTCAACACAAAACCCGATGACATCCTCTGTTTGATGGCCCATGGAGATGCTTCCATACGGCCTAAGCAGCGATTCTGAACATATTTCTTTAGGACTCCCATGAACCTCTCAAAGGGGTACATATTGTGTAGAAATACGGGCCCCAGAATGACAATCTCGGCCGACTAGATGAACTAGGGCGTGCGTCATGATATTGAAGAAGGATGGTGGGAATACCAGCTCAAAAGCCCGACAAGACATTGCGCCACATCACTCCTTAGCGTTGGTACGATTTCTGGATCGATCACCTTCTGAGATATTGCATTGAGGAATGCACATAGCTTCACAATCGCTAATCGGACGTTTTCCGGTAGGAGCCCCCTCAATGCAACCGAAAGCAGTTGCGTCATAATCACGTGGCAGTCATGAGACTTTAGGTTCTGGAACTTTTTCTACGGCATATTTATTATTCCCTTTATATTGACGAGAAGCCAGTCGGGAACTTCATCTTGAGCAGGCATTGAAAGAAGATTTCTTTCTCTTCTTTACGTGAAGAGCGTAGCTAGCAGGACCTTCATCTTGCTTCGGAGGCATGCCCTCTTTTTAGTGCAAGCGTTGCAGGTCCTCCGTGCCTCGGTGTATCTTTTGTCTTCCCATACACGCCCAAGAAGCCTAGCAGGTTCACGCAAAGGTTCTTCGTCACGTGCATCACGTCGATCGAAGAGCGGACCTCTAGGTCTTTCGGTGAGGTAGGTCCCAAAATATAGATTTCTTCTTCCACAAGGGTGCGTGATTCTCGGCGTCATTGAACAGCTAGTCCGCCATGGGACCCTTTCCAAAGATTACGTGTAAATCATTGACCATAGGAAGTATCGCGTGATCACCGATGCGCATGGCGGGCTTCTTCCGGTGATCTGCCTCGCCTTTGAAATGCTTCCCTTTCTTTCAACATTGATGGTTGGTCGGAAGAAATCGACGATGGCCCAGGTACACATTCTTCCTGCAGCTTCCCATGTATATACTATCGGTGTCAAGTAAACAGTGCGTGCATGCGTGGTATGCCTTGTTTCTCTGTCCTGAAAGGTTACTGAGAGCGGGCCAATCGTTGATGGTCACGAACAGCAACGCCTTTAGGTCAAATTCCTCCTTTTTGTGCTCATCCCACGTACGTACACCATTTTCATTCCACAGCTATAAAAGTTCTTCAACTAATTCCCTTGAATGAGAACTGGCATCATAATGAACTTCCGCTTCATGCACATCCAAGGAGGAAGGTTATACATACATAGAGTCACGGGCCAGGTGCTGTGATTGCTGCTCTGCTCCCCGAAAGGATTAATGCCATCCGCGCTTAAAGCAAACCATACGTTCCTTGGGTCCTTTGAAAACTCATCCCAGTACTTTCTCTCGATTTTTCTCCACTGCGACCCGTCGGTGGTGCTCTCAACTTCCGTCTTTCTTACGGTCCTCATCGTGCCATCGCATCAACTTGGCATGCTCTCCGTTCTTGAGCAGACGTTTCAACCGTGGTATTATAGGAGCATACCACATCACCTTCGTGAAACCCTCTTCTGGGAGGCTCGCCGTCAACATCACTGTGGTCATCTCGTCGATCTTATACCGCAATGCACCGCATACCGGGCATGCATTCAGATCCTTGTATGCACAGCGTGATGAGAGATCACGATCATTAGTGCATGCATGTATCTTCTCCACCTCCAATCCTGGAGGGCATACGACCTTCTTTGCTGCGTATGTCTTTGTCGGGCAATTCGTTATCCTTTGGAAACTTCTTCTTCATTATTTTCGTAGCTTCTCAAATCCTTTATCAGCACGGCATTCTCCGCCTTCCACTGCAGCAATTCGAGTATGGTACCGAGCTTTGTGTTGCCATCTTCGCAATTGGGGTACAACCCCTTTTTGTGATCCTCCAACATGCGATCGAACTTCAGCTTCTCCTTTTGACTTTCGCATTGCGTCCTTGCATCGACAATGACCCTGCGGAGATCATCATCATCAGGCACATCGTCTGGTTCCTCTTGATCTTCAGCAGCTTCGCCCGTTGCAGCACCATCGTGCACATCGTCTGGTGCATCTTGATGTTCAGTAGCATCACCGTATTCAGGGGGCACATAGTTGTCATCGTACTCTTCTTCCTCACCGTCTTCCATCATAACCCCTATTTCTCCGTGCCTCGTCCAAACATTATAGTGTGGCATGAAACCCTTGTAAACCAAGTGGGTGTGAAGGATTTTCCGGTCAGAGTAAGACTTCGTATTCCCACATATAGGGCATGGACAACACATAAAACCATTCTCGCTTGTTTGCCTCAGCCACTTGAGAAAAATCATGCACGCCCTTAATGTACTCGGAGGTGTGTATGCGTCACCGTACATCCATTGCCGGTTCATCCGCGTGCATTATATATAATTAAGTGTGTCAAAAAGCATTACAGAACATCATGAATAGATAATTAAGTGACCAAATTAATAGAAGTTCATCATCACATAAAAACGAAAGTACATACATAGTTCTCATCTAACAACATAAAGCTCTGCAGAGCATCTAAATTAATTAAACCATACATTGAAACTATGTAAAACATTTCAATGCGAAAACAAATGCGATCATAATCGCAGCCAAGGTAACAACTGATCCAACGGCATAATGATACCAAGCCACGGTATGAATGGCATATTTTCTAATCTTTCTCATCTTCAGCGCATTGCATCCATCTTGATCTTGTGATCATCGGCGACATCCGCAACATGCAACTCCAATATCATCTTCTCCTCCTCAAGTTTTTTATTTTTCCTTCAAGAAATTGTTTTCTTCTTCAACTAAATTTAATCTCTCGACAATAGGGTCGGTTGGAATTTCCGGTTCAACAACCTCCTAGATAAATAAAATCTATGTCACGTTGGTCGGCATAATTTTCATAAACAATAAATGAACCAATAGTTATGAAAAGATAATATATACCACATCCGAATGATAGACAGGACGAGGGCCGACGGGGGCGGATACCAAAACCATCGCACTATATAAGATGCAATAATAAAACTAAGAAAATAATACAAGTATCTATCTAAACATACAAGTAAGAATGTTTTTCCTTTCAGAAAGAAGATAAGAACAAGAGGCTCACCACGGTGGTGCCGGGTGATGAGATCGGCGCGGGTGATCGGCGGTGAAAGGCAGGGGACAGGCGTGACGGACCGCTAAACCTAGATAAATCTTGAGGAAAATGGAGCTTGGCGGTCGAGCTTGGAGAGGAGAAACCTTAAGTAGTGTGGTTCGAGCATTCCATCGAACACCTTGTGTGCATAGGAGGTGAGCTAGAGCACCACCAAGCCCTCTCCCCTCGGCCAGAAAAAACAGAGCACTGTGCTCTGCTCTTGCGGGAGGGGGTATATATAGGCACTATTGTCCCGGTTGGTGGCATGAACCGGGACTATAGGAAGCCTTTGGTCCCGGTTCATGCCACCAACCGGGACCAATAGTGGTGGGCCAGGAGCCATGCCCATTGGTCCCGGTTCGTCCCTCCAACCGGGACCAAAAGGTCCAGACGAACCGGGACCAATGGCCCACGTGGCCCGGCCGGCCCCCTGGGCTCACAACCGGGACAAATACCTCCATTCATCCCGGTTCGTGGCAGAACCGGGACTAATGGGCTGAACCTGCCTGGGCCATTGCCCTCTTTTCTACTAGTTGGCATACCGTACGACGACATCCCGGAGCGCACGGTGGTATGGGTTTCTAACCGTGCGGCACCGATCACCAATAACCTTTCCTCTGCAAATCTTGTCGTCGCTAGTAGTTCCAACATAGTCTTGTCTGATAGCAATGGTCATGTCCTCTGGACAACGAACAATAGCATCAGCGTCAACTCCATCTCAGTGGAAGCAGTGTTGGACAACACTGGCAACTTCATCCTTAGATCATTAGCTGACAGTGCCATCCTATTGCAAAGCTTCGAACACCCGACCAACACTCTCCTACTCGGCATGAACCTCAGGCTCAGGCACAACATGCTTCCATTGCAGGACCTCGTCTCCTGGAAAGGCCAACAGGACCCATCCATCGGTGAGTTCTCCTACAGCACAGACCCTAGCAGCTTCCTCTAGTGCTTCATCTGGAATGGCTGGAGGCCACACCGGCGAAGCCCGGTGTGGACAAACTACCTCTACGTTGGTGGATTCAACGAGTCTACCATTTACATGGCCTTACATCATGCCGACAATGAGGTGTACATGTCCTTCGTCATGCCGACTGGCTACTTTGTCCTGCTGGTCAGGATGGAGATTGACTACTCAGGCAAGGTAAATATACTAAGCTGGGAGAGCAACATGTACACATGGAGAACCCTATATGATGAGCCTCAACATGAGTGCAATATGTATGGCTACTGTGGTCTTTATGGTTACTGCGACAACACAGAAGTTGTCCCAGTTTGCTAGTGCCTTGACGGTTTTGAGCCGAGGGATGGTGAAGGATGGATCGCCGGTAGTTTCTCACAGGGATGCCACCAGAAGGAGGTGCGAAGGTGCACCCATGGAGACGGTTTGTTGGCCTTTCCCGTCATGAAGGTCCCTGACAAGTTCATACATGTCCCGAGCAGAAGCTTTGGTGAGTCCACGAAGAAAAGCAGAAGCAATTGCTCCTGCGTGGCATATGCTTACTCCAAGATGAGCAACATGGATATTGATGGGGATGACACAAGATGCATGGTATGGATGGGAGATTTGATTGACATGGAGAACCACACTCAAGGAGGGGAGAACCTATATGTCCGGACTAAAAGATTACAAGGTATGCATGATTAATACCTTGCTCTCTTTCTCTGCTTGCTTATGATATATATATATATATTTGTGTGTGTGTGTGTGTGTTATTTTCTTCTAAAGAGAGAATTTGGAGAAAGTGCGCCCTCATGTTTTTATGCATGTATTCGAGAAAGGTGTTTCCTATGAATGTGGTGATTAACACTAACAAACTTTGGTGATTTTCCTTATATTATTTTTCGTGCAGGCAACATGAGAAAGATCACAACCCTAGAAATTGTATTACCAATTGTTTCAAGTTTTCTGATATTCATATGCGTGGGGCTTATTTGGATCTATGCCTCTCGAGGTATGAAACTTTTTCTTCAGTTATAATTTTAATGTTATCTCTAGTCCCAAGAAACTGAAGAGATGGTGCACACACTCCTGATAGGCAATCAAGGAAGCAAGGTTGTCTGGGAAAGGATGATGCGACGAGCTACAAGAATTTATAATGAGGTTGCTGATAGTAACATAGAGTTTCCCATTTTGAACTTCATGGAAATTGCTGCCGCGGCAAATAATTTCTCTGAATCCAACATTCTTGGCAAAGGAGGGTTTGACAGTGTATGGACTACAATGGAAAATATGCTTAAGTACATGAGAAGTTCTAAGGACACATTTCTCGTAAATGGACTTGATGAAGAGCTTCGCTGTAAATTGTTACACTAATGCATGATCATTGTAACAAGTTACACTGATCCAATCTTCACCATAGATCCAGATGATCTTCAATTAGGTTTTGTGAATACATAGAACAGTGGCATAATAAGTTGGAATTGTTCCAAGTAGAAAACTGTGATGGATTTTACAATAGAGCCTAAGTATATCGCCACTTTAGAAGTGGCAATGCATGTTGTTTAGACCAAGAAGTTCATCACCGAGCTTGGTATGGTTTCAAGTGCGCTTGAGTCAATGGAGCACTATTGAGAATAGTGGCGCCATAGCCCCGGCCAAGAAGCCAAGGTTCTACCAGGAGTTAACATACACAAAGCTGATTACACACAAATTATGAATTTTGTGTAGTGAGGAGACACAAAGCTAGGCAAGATGCACACGGACTTGAAGATGTCAGATCCATTGAAGAAGTCTATACCACAAGCAAAACATGAGCAACACCGAATGCCATTAGTGTTGGGTAACTTATGTAACTAGATTATTGACTATAGTGCAAGTGGGAGACTGCTAGAATATGCCCTAGAGGCAATAATAAATGTTATTATTATATTTTGATGTTCTCAATTAAGTTTATATTTTTATGCTATAGTAGCATTGGTTATTGAATATGAGATTAAAATAAAAACCCAAGTGCCACTAGTAGAAAAGAGGGCTTTGGTTCAGGCCGGGTCAGCCCATTAGTCCCGGTTCAGTCCAGAACCGGGACCCATGGGGGCATTGGTCCCGGTTCGTGAGCCCAGGGGGCCGGCCGGGCCACGTGGGCCATTGGTCCCGGTTCGTCTGGACCTTTTGGTCCCGGTTGGTGGGACGAACCGGGACCAATGGGCCTGGCTCCTGGCCCACCACCATTGGTCCCGGTTGGTGGCTTGAACCGGGACAACAGGCTTCCCTTTAGTCCCGGTTCGTGCCACCAACCGGGACCATTGAGGTGCCTATATATACCCCTCGCCCGCGAGCAGCGCACTCCAGTGCTCTGTTTTTCTCTGGCCGGCAAGGGGAGGGCTTTGTGGTGCTCTAGCTCACCTCCTATGCACATGAGGTGTTCGATGAAATGCCCGAGCCACACTAGTTAAGCTTTCTCCTCTCGAAGCACGACCTCCGAACTCTATTTTTCCCGAGATTTTTCTAGGTTCATATTAGCGGTCCGTCACGCCCGTCCCGTCTTCAACGTAAATGTCGTCGATCGTCCGTGCCGATCTAAATCGCCGCAACACCGTGGTGAGCCTCTTGTTCTTATCTTCTTTCTGAAAGAAAAAAATTCTTGCTTTGGATAGATACTTGTCTAATTTTCTTACTATTTTATTGCTTGTTATTATATAGTCCGATGGTTTTAGTATCCGCCCCCGTCGGCCCTCATCCTGTCTATGATTCAGATGTTGTATATATTATCTTTATAACTATTGGTTCATTTATTGTTTATGAAAATTATGCCGACCAACGTGACATAGATTTTATTTATCTAGGAGGTATGTGAACCGGAAATTCCAACCGACCCTATTGTCGAGAGGTTAAATTTAGTTGAAGAAGAAAACAATTTCTTGAAGGAAAAATAAAAAATTGAGGAGGAGAAGATGATATTGGAGTTGCATGTTGCGGATGTAAATCGATGATCACAAGATCAAGATGGATGCAATGCGCTTGAAGATTAGAAAGAGTAGAAAATATGCCATTCATACCGAGGCTTGGTATCATTATGTCGTTGGATCAATTGTTACCTTGGTTGCGATTATGATCGCATTTGCTTTCGCATTGAAATGTTTTACATGGCTTCAATGTATGGTTTAATTAATTTAGATCCTCTGGAGAGCTTTATGTTGTTAGATGAGAACTATGTATGTACTTTGGTTTTAATGTGACGATGAACTTTTATTAATTTGGTCACTTAATTATCTATTCATGATGTTACGTAATGGTTTTGACACACTTAATTATATATAATGCACGCAGATGAACGGCAATGGATGTACGGTGATGACACACCTCCGGGTACATTAAGGGCGTGCATGATTTTCTCAAGTGGCTGAGGCAAACAAGCGAATGATTTTATGTGTTGTCCATGCCCTAAATGTGGGAATCTGAAGTCTTACTCTGACCGGAAAATCCTTCACACCCACCTTAACAATGGTTTCATGCCACACTATAATGTTTGGACGAGGTACGAGAAATAGGGGTTATGATGGAAGACGGCGTAGAAGAAGAGGACGATGACAACTATGTGCCCCTGAATACGGTGATGCTGCAACGGGAAGCTGCTGAAGATCAAGAGGAACCAGATGATGTGCCCAATGATCTTGCAACGGGGAAGCTGCTGAAGATCAAGAGGAACCAGACGATGTGCCCGATGATGATGATCTCCGCGGGTCATTGTCGATGCAAGGACGCATAATGCGAAAAGTCAAAAGGACAAGCTGAAGTTCGATCGCATGTTAGAGGATCACAAAAAGGTTGTACCCCAATTGTGAAGATGGCAACACAAAGCTCGGTACCGCATCGGAATTGCTGCGATTGGAAGGCGAGAGAATGTTGTGCTGACAAAGGATTTGAGAAGCTACTGAAAATATTGAGGAAGAAGCTTCAAAGGATAACGAATTGCCCGACAAGACATACGCAGGCAAAAGAAGGTCGTATGCCCTCTAGGATTGGAGGTGCAGAAGATACATGCATGCCCTAATGACTGCATCCTCTACGCGTGCGTACAAGGATCTGAACGCATGCCCGGTATGCGGTGCATTACGGTATAAGATCAGACAAGATGACCTGGTGATGTTGACGGCGAGCCCTGTGAAGAGGGTTCTGCGAAGGTGATGTGGTATGCTCCTATAATACCACGGTTGAAACGTCTGTTCGTAAACGGAGAGCATGCCAAGTTGATGCGATGGCACGATGAGGACCGTAAGAAAGGCGGGAAGTTGAGAGCACCCACCGACGGGTCGCATGATGGAGAAAAATCGAGAGAAAGTACTGGGATGAGTTTGCAAGTGACCCAAGGAACATATGGTTTGCTTTAAGCGCGGATGGCATTAATCCTTTCGGGGAGCAGAGCAGCAATCACAACACCTGTTGGAGAACGTAGCAGAAATTCAAAGTTTTCCTACGTGTCACCAAGATCTATCTATGGAGAAACTAGCAACGAGGGAAGGAGAGTGCATCTACATACCCTTGTAGATCGCTAAGCGGAAGCGTTCATGAGAACGGGGTTGAAGGAGTCGTACTCCTCGTGATCCAAATCACCGGAGATCCTAGTGCCGAACGGACGGCACCTCCGCGTTCAACACACGTACAGCCCGATGACGTCTCCCACGCCTTGATCAAGCAAGGAGAGAGGGAGAGGTTGAGGAAGACTCCATCCAACAGCAGCACAATGGCGTGGTGATGATGGAGGAGCGTGGCAATCTTGCAGGGCTTCGCCAAGCACCACAGGAGAGGAGAAAGAAGAGATGCAGGGCTGCACCAAGAGGGAGAGATCAAATCGTGTGTTATGGGCAGCCCTAGGCCTCACTATATATAGGGAGAGGAGGGCTGCGCCCCATCTAGGCTTTCCACCCCAAGGGGTGCGGCCAGCCCTAGATGGGGCTTGGGAGGCGGCCAGAGGGGAGGAGAGGAGGCGCCCACTAGATGGGCCTTAGGGCCCATCTGGACTAGGTTGCCCTCCCACTCTTCCTTGCGCCTTGGGCCCCTTAGGGGGGGCGGACCAGCCCTCCTAGGGGCTGGTCCCTCCCACACTTGGCCCACGCAGCCTTGGAGCAGGTGGCCCCACTTGGTGGACCCGGGACCCTCCAGTGGTCGATGACGTTACCGATATCGCCTCAAACTTTTAGGTTACCAAAACAGAACTTCCCATATATAAATCTTTACCTCGGACCATTCCGGAACTCCTCGTGACGTCAGGGATCTCATCCGGGACTCAACAACATTCGGTAACCACATACAAACTTCCTTTATAACCCTAGCGTCACCGAACCTTAAGTGTGTAGACCCTACGGGTTCGGGAGACATGCAGACATGACCGAGACGTTCTCCGGCCAATAACCAACAGCGGGATCTGGATACCCATGTTGGCTCCCACATGTTCCACGATGATCTCATCGGATGAACCACGATGTCAAGGACTCAATTGATCCTGTATACAATTCGCTTTGTCTAGCGGTATTGTACTTGCCCGAGATTCGATCGTCGGTATACCGATACCTTGTTCAATCTCGTTTCCGCAAGTCTCTTTACTCGTTCCGTAACACATCATCCGTGATCAACTCCTTGATCACATTGTGCACATTATGATGATGTCCTACCGAGTGGGCCCAGAGATACCTCTCCGTTTACTGGAGTGACAAATCCTGGGCCTCGATTCATGCCAACCCAATGACACTTTCGGAGATACTGTAATGCACCTTTATAGCCACCCAGTTACGTTGTGATGTTTGGTACACCCAAAGCATTCCTACGGTATCCGGGAGTTGCACAATCTCATGGTCTAAGGAAATGATACTTGACATTAGAAAAGCATTAGCATACTGAACCACGATCTTTGTGCTAGGCTTAGGATTGGGTCTTGTCCATCACATCATTCTCCTAATGATGTGATCCCGTTATCAACGACATCCAATGTCCATGGTTAGAAACCGTAACCATCTATTGATCAACGAGCTAGTCAACTAGAGGCTTACTAGGGACATGGTGTTGTCTATGTATCCACACATGTATTGCGGTTTCCGGTCAATACAATTATAGCATGGATAATAAGCGATTATCATGAACAAGGAAATATAATAATAACTAATTTATTATTGCCTCTAGGGCATATTTCCAACAGTCTCCCACTTGCACTAGAGTCAATAATCTAGTTCACATCGCCATGTGATTAACATCGATAGGTCACATCGCCATGTGACCAACATCCAAAGAGTTTACTAGTGTCTTAAACTAGTTCACATCACCATGTGATTAAGTCTCAATGAGTTACGGGGTTTGATCATGTTTTGCTTGTGAGAGAGGTTTTTAGTCAATGGGTTCAGAACATTCAGATCCGTATGTACTTCGCAATTCTCTATGTCATATTGTAAATGCTGCTTCCACGCTCCACTTGAAGCTATTCCAAATGGTTGCTCCACTATCATTATCCGGTTTGCTATTCAGAGTCATTCGGATAGGTGTTAAATCTTGCATCGACGTAACCCTTTACGCCCGAACTCTTTATCACCTCCATAATCGAGAAACATGTCCTTATTTACTCCAAGGACAATTTTGACCGCTGTCCAATGATCCCCATTCCTGGATCATTCTTGTACCCCTTGACTGACTCATGGCAAGGCACACTTTCGGTGCGGTACACAACATAGCATACTATAGAGCCAGCATAGGGGACGACCTTCGTCCTTTCTCTCTTTTCTGCCGTGGTCGAGCTTTAAGTCTTAACTTCATACCTTACAACTCAGCCAAGAACTCCTTCTTTGACTGATCCATCTTGAACACCTTCAAGATCATGTCAAGGTATATGCTCATTTGAAAGTATTATTAAGCATTTTTATCTATCCTTATAGATCTCGATGCTCAATGTTCAAGTAGCTTAATCCAGGTTTTCTATTGAAAACACCTTTCAAATAACCCTATATGCTTTCAGAAATTCTACATCATTTACGATCATCAATATGTCAACAACATATACTCATTAGAAATTCTATAGTGCTCCCACTCACTTCTTTGGAAATACAAGTTTCTCATAAACTTTGTATAAACCCAAAATCTTTGATCATCCTATCAAAGTGCATATTCCAACTCCGAGATGCTTACTCCGGTCCTTAGAAGGATTGCTTGGAGCTAGCATAACTTTTAGCATCCTTAGGATTGACAAAACTTTTACGATTGTATCACATACAACCTTTCCTTACGTAACTGGTAAGGAAACTTCGTCTTGACATCCATCTCGCCAGATTTCATAAATGCAGCTAATGCTAACATGATTCCGACGGACTTAAGCATCGCTACGGATGAGAAAATCTCATCGTAGTCAACTCCTTGAACTTGTGAAAACTCTTACGCCACAAGTCGAGCTTCATAGAAGGTGACATTACCGTCCAAGTCCGTCTTCTTCTTAAAGATCCATTTATTTCAATGGCTTGCCGATCATCGGGCAAGTCCACCAAAGTCCATGCTTTGTTATGATACATGGATCCTATCTCGGATTTCATGGCTTCTAACCATTTGGCCGAATTTGGGCCCACCATCACTTCTCCATAGCTTGTAGGTTCATTGTTGTCTAGCAACATGACCTTCAAGATGTGATTGCGTACCACTCAAGTAGTACGCATCCTTGTCACCCTCACGAGGTACGTCGGTGACTTGATCCAAACTTCATGATCACTATCATAAGCTTCTACTTCAATTGGTGTAGGTGCCACGGGAACAACTTCCCGTGCCCTGCTACACACTATTTGAAGTGATGGTTCAATAACCTCATCAAGTCTCCACCATCCTCCCACTCAACTTTTCGAGACGAACTTTTCCTCGAGAAAGGACCCGATTCAAGAAACAATCCCTATTGCTTTGGATCTGAATTAGGAGGTATACCCAACTGTTTTGGGTGTCGTATGAAGATGCATTTTGTCCGCTTTGGGTTCGAGCTTATCAACCTGAAACTTTTTCACATAAGCGTCGCAGCCCCAAACCTTTAAGAAATGACAGCTTAGGTTTCTCTAAACCATAGTTCATACGGTGTCATCTCAACGGAATTACGTGGTGCCCTATCAAGGTGAGTGCGGTTGTCTCTAATGCCTAACCCATGAACGATAGTGGTAATTCGATAAGAGATATCATGGTACGCACCATATCCAATAGAGTGCAACTATGATGTTCGGACACACCATCACACTATGGTGTTCCAGGCGGTATTAATTGTGAAACAATTTCCACGGTGTCTTAATTGCGTGCCAAAGCTCGTAACTCAGATACTTATCTCTATGATCATATCATAGACATTTTATCCTCTTGTCACGATGATCTTCAACTTCACTCTGAAATTACTTGAACCATTCAATAATTCAGACTTGTGTTTCATCAAGTAAATATACTCAACATCTACTCGAATCATCCGTGAAGTCGAGAACATAACGATATTCCTTTGCATGCCTCGGCACTCATTGGACTGCACACATCAAAATGTGTTACTTCCAACAGGTTGCTATCTTGTTCCATCTTCTCAAACGAGGCTTTTAGGTCATCTTGCCCATGTGGTATGATTTGCATATCTCAAGTGATTCAAAAACAAGTGAGTCCAAACGATCCATCTGCATGGATTTTCATCATGCGTCTACACCAATAGACATGGTTCGCATGTCTCAAACTTTTCAAAAACGAGTGAGTCCAAAGATCCATCAACATGGAGCTTCTTCATGCGTTTTACACCAATATGACTTACATGGCAGTGCCACAAGTAAGTGGTACTATCATTACTATCTTATACCTTTGGCATGGAAATGTGTATCACTACGATCGAGATTCAATAAACCATTCATTTAGGTGCAAGACCATCGAAGGTGTTATTCAAATAAATAGAGTAACCATTATTCTCCTTAAATGAATAACCGTATTGCGATAGACATAATCCAATCATGTCTATGCTCAATGCAAACACCAAATGACAATAATTCTGGTTTAATACTAATCTTGAGGGTAGAAGGAGCGTGCGATGTTTTGATCACATCAAATTGGAAACACTTCCAACACATATCGTTAGCTCTCCTTTAGCTAGTCTCCGTTTATTCCGTAGCTCTTTTATTTCGAGTTACTAACACTTAGCAACCGAACCGGTATCTAATACCCTGGTGCTACTAGGAGTACTAGTAAAGTACACATTAACATAATGTATATCCAATATACTTCTATCGACCTTGCCGACCTTCTCATCTACCAAGTATCTAGGGTGGTTCCGCTTCAATGTCCGTTCCTCTCATTACAGAAGCACTTAGTCTCGGGTTTGGGTTCAACCTTGGGTTTCTTCACTAGAGCAGCAACTGTTTTGCCGTTTCATGAAGTATCCCTTGTTGCCCTTGCCCTTCTTGAAACTAGTGGTTTTACCAACCATCAACAATTGATGCTCCTACTTGACTTCTACTTTCGCAGTGTCAAACATCGCGAACACTTCAAGGATCATCATATCTATCCCTGATATATTATAGTTCATCACGAAGCTCTAGTAGCTTGGTGGCAATGTCTTTGGAGAAACATCACTATCTCATCCGGAAGATTAACTCCCTCGATTCAAGTGATTGTTGTACCCAGACAATCTGAGTACAAGCTCAACGATTGAGATCTTCTCCCTTAGTTTGTAGGCTAGAAAACTGCCGGAGGTCTCATGCCTCTTGGCGTGGGCACGAGCCTGAAATCCCAATTTCAGCTCTCAAGCATCTCATATGTTCCGCTACATTTCAAAAACGTCTTTCGTGCCTCAACTCTAAACCGTTTAACCGAACTATCACGTAGTTATCAAAGCGTGTATGTCCGATGTTACGCAACATCCACAAACGACGTTTGGGGTTCAGCACACTGAGCGGTGCATTAAGGACATAAGCTTTCTACTGTCCACATAATCGCTACTTTCAACTTTCAACTACATTTTCTCTAGGAACATATCTAAACAGTGGAACTAAAGCGCGAGCTTACGACATAATTTGCAAAAGGTCTTTTGACTATGTTCAGGATAATTAAGTTCATCTTATGAACTCCCACTCAGATAGACATCCCTCTGGTCATCTAAGTGATTACATGATCCGAGTCAAACTAGGCCGTGTCCGATCATCACGTGAGACGGACTAGTCATCATCGGTGAACATCTTCATGTTGATCGATTATCTACCATACGACTCATGCTCGACCTTTCGGTCTCCGTGTTCCGAGGCCATGTCCGTACATGCTAGGCTCGTCAAGTTAACCCTAAGTGTATTGCGTGTGTTTCGAGGCCATGTAATACTGTACATGCTAGGCTCGCCAACACCCGTTGTATGTGAACGTAAGAATCCATCTCACCAGATCATCACGTGGTGCTTAGAAGCGACGAACTTTAGCAACGGTGCAAAGTTAGGGGAGAACACTTCTTGAAATTGTTGTAAGGGATCATCTTATTTACTACCGTCGTTCTAAGTAAACAAGATGCATAAACATAATAAACATCACATGCAATTATATAGTAGTGACATGATATGGCCAATGTCATATAGCTCCATTGATCTCCATCTTGGGCTCCATGATCATCATCACCGGCATGACACCATGATCTCCATCATCGTGTCTTCATGAAGTTGTCTCGCCAACTATTACTTCTACTACTATGGCTACCGGTTAGCAATAAAGTAAAGTAATTACATGGCGTTGTTCAATGACACGCAGGTCAGACAATAAATAAAGACAACTCCTATGGCTCCTGCCGGTTGTCATACTCATCGACATGCAAGTCGTGATTCCTATTACAAGAACATGATCAATCTCATACATCACATATCATTCATCACATTCTACTTGGCCATATCACATCACATAGCATACCCTGCAAAAACAAGTTAGACGTCCTCTAATTGTTGTTTGCATGTTTTACGTGGCTGCTATGGGTTTCTAGCAAGAACGTTTCTTACCTACATAAAACCACAACGTGATATGCCAATTGCTATTTACCCTTCATAAGGACCCTTTTCATCGAATCCGTTCCGACTAAAGTGGGAGAGGCGGCACCCGCTAGCCACCTTATGCACCAAGTGCATGTCGATTCGGTGGAACTTTGTCTCACGTAAGAGTACGTGTAAGGTCGGTCCGGGCAGCTTCATCCCACAATACCGTCGAAACAAGATTGGACTAGTAACGGTAAGCATATTGAACAAAATCAACGCCCACAACTACTTTGTGTTCTACTCGTGCAAAGAATCTACGCAATAGACCTAGCTCATGATGCCACTGTTGGGGAACGTAGCAGAAATTCAAATTTTTCCTACGTGTCACCAAGATCTATCTATGGAGAAACTAGCAACGAGGGAAGGAGAGTGCATCTACATACCCTTGTAGATCGCTAAGCGGAAGCGTTCATGAGAACGGGGTTGAAGGAGTCGTACTCGTCGTGATCCAAATCACCGGAGATACTAGTGCCGAACGGACGGCACCTCCGCGTTCAACACACGTACAGCCCGGTGACGTCTCCCACGCCTTGATCCAGCAAGGAGAGAGGGAGAGGTTGAGGAAGACTCCATCCAACAGCAGCACAACGGCGTGGTGATGATGGAGGAGCGTGGCAATCTTGCAGGGCTTCGCCAAGCACCACAGGAGAGGAGAAAGAAGAGATGCAGGGCTGCACCAAGAGGGAGAGATCAAATCGTGTGTTATGGGCAGCCCTAGGCCTCACTATATATAGGGGAGAGGGAGGGCTGCGCCCCCATCTAGGGTTTCCACCCCCAAGGGGTGCGGCCAGCCCTAGATGGGGCTTGGGGAGGCGGCCAAGAGGGGAGGGAGAGGGAGGCGCCCACTAGATGGGCCTTAGGGCCCATCTGGACTAGGGTTTGCCCCCTCCCACTCTTCCTTGCGCCTTGGGCCCCTTGTGGGGGGCGGACCAGCCCTCCTAGGGGCTGGTCCCCTCCCACACTTGGCCCACGCAGCCTTCTGGAGCAGGTGGCCCCACTTGGTGGACCCCCGGGACCCTCCCGGTGGTCCCGGTACGTTACCGATATCGCCCTAAACTTTTCCGGTTACCAAAACAGAACTTCCCATATATAAATCTTTACCTCGGGACCATTCCGGAACTCCTCGTGACGTCCAGGGATCTCATCCGGACTCGAACAACATTCGGTAACCACATACAAGCTTCCTTTATAACCCTAAGCGCCACCAGAACCTTAAGTGTGTAGACCCTACGGGTTCGGGAGACATGCGAACATGACCAAGACGTTCTCCGGTCAATAACCAACAGCTGGGATCTGGATACCCATGTTGGCTCCACATGTTCCACGATGATCTCATCGGATGAACCACGATGTCAAGGACTCAATTGATCCCGTATACAATTCCCTTTGTCTAGCGGTATTGTACTTGCCCGAGATTCGATCGTCGGTATCCCGATACCTTGTTCAATCTCGTTTCCGGCAAGTCTCTTTACTCGTTCTGTAACACATCATCCCGTGATCGACTCCTTGATCACATTGTGCACATTATGATGATGTCCTACCGAGTGGGCCCAGAGATACCTCTCCGTTTACACGGAGTGACAAATCGATCTCGATTCGTGCCAACCCAGCAGACACTTTCGGAGATACCTGTAATGCACCTTTATAGCCACCCGATTACGTTGTGACGTTTGGTACACCCAAAGCATTCCTCACGGTATCCGGAGTTGCACAATCTCATGGTCTAAGGAAATGATACTTGACATTAGAAAAGCATTAGCATACGAACTATGATCTTTGTGCTAGGCTTAGGATTGGGTCTTGTCCATCACATCATTCTCCTAATGATGTGATCCCGTTATCAACGACATCCAATGTCCATGGTTAGGAAACCGTAACCATCTATTGATCAACGAGCTAGTCAACTAGAGGCTTACTAGGGACATGGTGTTGTCTATGTATCCACACATGTATTGCGTGTTTCCGGTCAATACAATTATAGCATGGATAATAAACGATTATCATGAACAAGGAAATATAATACTAACTAATTTATTATTGCCTCTAGGGCATATTTCCAACAACACCTGGCCCGTGACTCTATGTATGTATAACCTTCCTCCTTGGATGTGCATGAAGCGAAAGTACATTATGATGCCCGTTCTCATCCAAGGCCCTAAGCAACCCGGCAACGACATTGATGTGTACCTAAGGCCATTAATTGAAGAACTTTTACAGCTGTGGAATGGAAACGGTGTATGATACGTCTCCGTCGTATCTATAATTTTTGATTGTTCCATGCCAATATTATTCAACTTTCATATACTTTTGGCAACTTTTTATACTATTTTTTGGGACTAACATATTGATCCAAAGGCCCGATGCAGTTCCTGTTTGTTGCATGTTTTATGTTTCGCAGAAATCCAATATCAAACGGAGTCCAAACAGGATAAAAATGGACGGAGAATTATTTTGGAATATTTGTGATTTTTGGGAAGTAAAATCAACGCGAGACGGTGCCCGAGGGGGCCACGAGTCAGGGGGCGCGCCCCAGGGAGGCAGGCGCGCCCTGGGCTCTCGTGGGAACCTCGTAAGGCGGTTGATGCCCTTCTTTGGCCGCAAGAAAGCTAATTTTTGGAAAACAATCTGGGCGAAGGTTTCAATCCAATCGGAGTTACGGATCTCCAGATATAAAGGAAACGGTGCTAGGCCAAAATTCGAGAACGCAGAAACAGGGAGAGACAGAGAGATAGATCCAATCTCGGAGGGGCTCTCGCCCCTCCCACGCCATGGAGGCCAAGGACCAGAGGGGAAACCCTTCTCCCATCTAGGGAGGAGGTCAAGGAAGAAGAAGACGAAGGGGTCCCTCTCCCTTCTCTTCCGGTGGGCGCCGGAGCATGCCGTGGCCATCATCATCACCGCAATCTTCACCAACAACTTCACCACCATCATCACCAACTCTTCCCCCCTCTATGCAGAGTTGTAACCTCTCTCTTACCCGATGTAATCTCTACTTAAACATGGTGCTCAACGCTATATATTATTTCCCAATGATGTATGGCTATCCTATAATGTTTGAGTAGATCTGTTTTTAATCCTAATGGCTATTTGATGATCAAGATTGGTTTGAGTTGCATGTTTTATTATTGGTGTTGCCCTATGGTGCTCTTCGTGTCGCGCAAGCGTGAGGGATCTCCGCTGTAGGGTTTGCAATATGTTTATGATTTGCTTATAGTGGGTTGCGTGAGTGGTGAAACACAAACCCGAGTAAGTAGGTTGTTTACGTATGGGATAAAGGGGACTTGATACTTTAATGCTATGGTTGGGTTTTACCTTAATGAATCTTTAGTAGTTGCGGATGCTTGCTAGAGTTCCAATCATAAGTGCATATGATCCAAGTAGAGAAAGTATGTTAGCTTATGCCTCTCCCTCAAATAAAATTGCAATAATGATTACCGGTCTAGTTATCGGTTGCCTAGGGACAAATAACTTTCTCGTGACAACAAGCTCTTTACTAAAACTAATTTAGTTGTGTCTTCATCTAAACAGCCCCTAGTTTTATTTACGTGCTCCTTACTTTCTTGCAAGCCTCTCCGAAAACACCTACAAAGTACTTCTAGTTTCATACTTGTTTCCGGTAAAGCGAACGTCAAGCGTGCGTAGAGTTGTATTGGTGGTCGATAGAACTTGAGGGAATATTTGTTCTACCTTTAGCTCCTCGTTGGGTTCGACACTCTTACTTATCGAAAGAGGCTACAATTGATCCCCTATACTTGTGGGTTATCAAGACCTTTTTTTGGCGCCGTTGTTGGGGAGCAATAGCGATGGGGTGAATATTCTCGTGTGTGCTTGTTTGCTTTATCACTAAGTAATTTTTATTTGTTGTTCTTAGTTGTTCTTTATATTTGGTTATGGAACACGAAATACCAAAAAAATTAGGTATACTTGTTGCTCATGGAGATGGGGAACCTCCTAAAACCCTCGATGCTGGTTATGTGAAAGATATTACATACTACTTTAATAATCCTGAGAAAACCCCATTCAATTATGTAATGGGAGTAACGTTGGATCAACGTGAATACTTTAGGGATTACCGCTTAACACAAAAAGGGAAACTATTATGGGATCAAATTCAACTATTATGATCCCTTGAATTCCTTTGAAATATCCCTTTTTGATGATGCTTGCTATGCTTGTGGCCAAGATGCCAATATGAATTATGCTTATGGAGATGAACTTGCTATAGTTCCTTATGTTAAACATGAAATTGTTGCTATTGCACCCACACATGATAGTCCTATTATCTTTTTGAATTCTCCAAACTACACTGTATCGGAGAAGTTTTCTTTTATTAAGGATTATATTGATGGGTTTCCTTTTACCATTGCACATGATGATTTTGATAGATATAATATGCGTGTGCTTGCTGCTCCTACTTGCAATTATTATGAGAGAGGAACTATATCTCCACCTATCTATGTTTCTCACATGACAAAATTGCAAGAAACTATTTATACTATGCATTGGCCTTTACTATGTGTGCATGAATTGTTCTTTTATGACATGCCGATGCATAGGAAGAGAGTTAGACTTCGTCATTGCTTGATATATGTTGCTTTGTGCTCACTAATAAATGCTAAATCATTGCTAATTAAAATTGGCTTTGATATACCTTGGGATCCAGGTGGATTCACTACTTGAGCACTATATGCCTAGCTTAATGGCTTTAAAGAAAGCGCTGCCAGGAGACAACCCGGAAGTTTTAGAGAGTCATTTATTTCTGTTGAGTGCTTTTATATAGTTTAAAAACAACAAAAATAAAGAGGGGAACCCAAAACTTTTTCAAAAAGAAAAGTGAAAGTGAGAGAGACGAGCATTGTGAAAGTGGGGGACGTCCTTGAACTATGTTCATGCCCATGGGAACTTTGTGAATCTTAATTACATAAAATTTTAAATAAAAAATAATTATCCCATTGTACAATTCCATTGTATTATAAAAATAATGTGCCAAGGTTTGCCTTTAGGATGTTTACAATGCTTGTTGGTTTGTGTGGTGCAGGACAGAAACTTTGGCTGTAGTGCGTGAATTTTAGTTTTTTACTGGAACGTCAAATGGTTCTAATTCGTTTTGCACTGTCTTGCTGTGCAACTTGTTTATTTTTCATAATTTTGGTAGAATTTTTGGGGTAGCATAAGTATGGTGAATGTTCAGATTGCTACAGACTGTTCTGTTTTTGACAGATTCTGTTTTTGATGCATAGTTTGCTTGTTTGGATGAATCTATCAATTTATATCAGTGGATTAAGCCATGGAAAAGCTATATTACAGTAGACACAATGCAAAGAAACAAAATATGAATTGGTTTTCTACAGTACTTAGAGTGGTGATTTGCTTTATTATACTAACGGATCTTACCGAGTTTTCTGTTGAAGTTTTGTGTGGATGTAGTGTCTAATCGAGGATGTCTCGATATGAGGAAAAGGAAGAAAGGCAAGAGCTCAAGCTTGGGGATGCCCGAGGCACCCCAAGTAAATATTCAAGGAGACTCAAGCGTCTAAGCTTGGGGATGCCCCGGAAGGCATCCCCTCTTTCTTCAACAAGTATCGGTATGTTTTCGAATTCGTTTCATTCATGCATTATGTGCAAGTCTTGGAGCGTCTTTTGCATTTAGTTTTCACTTTTCTTTTATGCACCATGCTGGTATGAGATTTTCCTTGGTTGATTTATAGAATGCTCATTGCACTTCACTTAAATCTTTTGAGTATGGCTTTATAGAATGCTTCATGTGCTTCACTTATATCATTTGAAGTTTGGATTGCCTGTTTCTCTTCACATAGAAAACCGCCATTTGTAGAATGCTCTTTTGCTTCACTTATATTTGTTAGAGCGTGGGCATATCTTTTGTAGAAAGAATTAAACTCTCTTGCTTCACTTGTATCTATTTAGAGAGATGACAGGAATTGGTCATTCACATGGTTAGTCATAAATCCTACATAAACTTGTAGATCGCTGAATATGATATGTTTGATTCCTTGCAATAGTTTTGCAATATAAAGGTGGTGATATTAGAGTTATGCTAGTGGGTGATTGTGGATTAGTAGAAATACTTGTGTTGAGGTTTGTGATTCCCGTAGCATGCACGTATGGTGAACCGCTTTGTGATGAAGTTGGAGCACAATTTTATTTATTGATTGTCTTCCTTATGAGTGGCGGTCGGGGACGAGCGATGGTCTTTTCCTACCAATCTATCCCCATAGGAGCATGCGGCGTAGTACTTTTGTTTTCAATGGCTTGTAGATTTTTGCAATAAGTATATGAGTTCTTTATGACTAATGTTGAGTCCATGGATTATACGCACTCTCACCCTTCCATCATTGCTAGCCTCTTCGGTACCGTGCATGGCCCTTTGTCACCTTGAGAGTTGGTGCAAACTTCGCCGGTACATCCAAACCCCGTGATATGATACGCTCTGTCACACATAAGCCTCCTTATATCTTGCTCGAAACAGCCACCATACCTACCTATCATGGCATTTCCATAGCCATTCCGAGATATATTGCCATGCAACTTCCATCATATCATATACATGACTTGAGCATTTATTGTCATATTGCTTTGCATGATCGTAAGATAGCTAGCATGATGTTTTCATGGCTTGTCCGTTTGTTGATGTCATTGCTACGCTAGATCATTGCACATCCAGTTACATTGGAGGCATTCATATAGAGTCATATCTTTGTTCTAGATATCGAGTTGTAATATTGAGTTGTAAGTAAATAAAAAGTGTGATGATCATCATTATTAGAGCATTGCCCTAGTGTGGAAAGGATGATGGAGACTATGATTCCCCCATAAGTCGGGATGAGACTCCGGACATTACAAAAAATAAAAGAGGCCAAAGAAGCCCAAATAAAAAAAAAGAGGCCAAAGAAGCCCACCAAAAAAAAGAAAAAAAGAAAAAAATGAGAGAAACAGAGAGAAGGGGCAATGTTACTATCCTTTTACCACACTTGTGCTTCAAAGTAGCACCATGTTCTTCATATAGAGAGTCTCTTGAGTTATCACTTTCATATACTAGTGGGAATTTTCATTATAGAACTTGGCTTGTATATTCCGATGATGGGCTTCCTCAAACGCCCGAGGTCTTCATGAGCAAGCAAGTTGGATGCACACCCACTTAGTTTTCAGTTTGAGCTTTCATACACTTATAGCTCTAGTGCATCTGCTGCATGGCAATCCCTACTCACTCACATTGATATCTATTGATGGGAATCTCCATAGCCCGTTGATACGCCTAGTTGATGTGAGACTTTCTCCTTTTTGTCTTCTCCATACAACCTCCACCATCATATTCTATTCCACCTATAGTGCTATGTCCATGGCTCACGCTCATGTATTGCGTGAAATTTGAAAAGGTTTGAGAACATCAGAAGTATGAAACAATTGCTTGGCTTGTCATCGGGGTTGTGCATGATGTGAATATTTTGTGTGGTGAAGATGGAGCATAGCCAGACTATATGATTTTGTAGGGATAACTTTCTTTGGCCATGTTATTTTGAAAAAACATGATTGCTTTATTAGTAGGCTTGAAGTATTATTGTTTTTATGTCAAAGGATAGACTATTGCTTTGAATCACTCGTGTCTTAATATTCATGCCATGATTAGATACATGATCAAGATTATGCTAGGTAGCATTCCACATCAAAAATTATTCTTTTATCATTTACCTACTCGAGGACGACGGGAATTAAGCTTAGATGCTGATACGTCTCCGTCGTATCTATAATTTTTATTGTTCCATGCCAATATTATTCAACTTTCATATACTTTTGGCAACTTTTTATACTATTTTTGGGACTAACATATTGATCCGGTGCTCAGTGCAGGTTCCCTGCTTGTTGCATGTTTTATGTTTCGCAGAAACCCCATATCAAACGGAGTCCAAATGGGATAAAAACGGACAGAGAATTATTTTGGAATATTTGTGATTTTTGGGAAGTAAAATCAACGTGAGACGGTGCCCGAGGGGGCCATGAGACAGGGGGGCACGCCCCAGGGAGGCAGGCGCGCTCTGGGCTCTCGTGGGAACCATGTAAGGCGGTTGATGCCCTTCTTTGGCCGCAAGAAAGCTATTTTTTGGAAAACGATCTGGGCGAAGGTTTCAATCCAATCGGAGTTACGGATCTCCAGATACAAAGGAAACGGTGCCAGGGCAAATTCGAGAACGCAGAAACAGACAGAGACAGAGAGATATATCCAATCTCGGCGGGGCTCTCGCCCCTCCCACGCCATGGAGGCCAAGGACCAGAGGGGAAACCCTTCTCCCATCTAGGGAGGAGGTCAAGGAAGAAGAAGACGAAGGGGCCCCGTCTCCCCTTCTCTTCCGGTGGCGCCGGAACGCCACCGCGGCCATCATCATCACCGCAATCTTCACCAACAACTTCACCGCCATCATCACCAACTCTTCCCCCCTCTATGCAGAGTTGTAACCTCTCTCTTACCCGATGTAATCTCTACTTAAACATGGTGCTCAACGCTATATATTATTTCCCAATGATGTATGGCTATCCTATAATGTTTGAGTAGATCTGTTTTGTCCTAATGGCTATTTGATGATCAAGATTGGTTTGAGTTGCATGTTTTATTATTGGTGTTGTCCTATGGTGCTCTCCGTGTCGCGCAAGCGTGAGGGATCTCCGCTATAGGGTTTGCAATATGTTTATGATTTGCTTATAGTGGGTTGCGTGAGTGACTGAAACACAAACCCGAGTAAGTAGGTTGTTTACGTATGGGATAAAGGGGACTTGATACTTTAATGCTATGGTTGGGTTTTACCTTAATGAATTTAGTAGCTGCGGATGCTTGCTAGAGTTCCAATCATAAGTGCATATGATCCAAGTAGAGAAAGTATGTTAGCTTATGCCTCTCCCTCAAATAAAATTGCAATAATGATTACCGGTCTAGTTATCGGTTGCCTAGGGACAAATAACTTTCTCATGACAACAAGCTCTTTACTAAAACTAATTTAGTTGTGTCTTCATCTAAACAGCCCCTAGTTTTATTTACGTGCTCCTTACTTTCTTGCAAGCCTCTCAAAAACACCTACAAAGTACTTCTAGTTTCATACTTGTTTCCTAGAGTAAAGCGCGTCAAGCGTGCGTAGAGTCGTATCGGTGGTCGATAGAACTTGAGGGAATATTTGTTCTACCTTTAGCTCCTGGTTGGGTTCGACACTCTTACTTATCGGAAGAGGCTACAATTGATCCCCTATACTTGTGGGTTACCAGTGTATGCACAAACAGGAGGAATTTGACCTAAAGGCGTTGCTGTTCGTGACCATCAACGATTGGCCCGCTCTCAGTAACCTTTCAGGATAGACTAACAAGGGATACCACGCATGCACGCATCGCTTATATGACACCTTTGAAAGTATATACCTGGACAAATGCGGTGACTTAATGTGTACAGGCTATCGTCGATTTCTTCCGACCAACCATCAATGTCGAAAGAAGGGCAAGCATTTCAAAGGCGAGGCAGATCACCGGAAGAAGCCCGCCATGCGTACCGGTGATCGCGTACTTGCTATGGTCAATGATTTACACGTAATCTTTGGAAAGGGTCCCGGCGGACTAGCTGTTCTGAATGACGTTGAGGGACAAGCACCCATGTGGAAGAAGAAATCTATATTTTGGGACCTACCCTACTGGAAAGACCTAGAGGTCCGCTCTTCAATCGACGTGATGCATGTGACGAAGAACCTTTGCACGAACCTGCTAGGCTTCTTGGGCGTGTATGGAAAGACAAAAGATACACCTGAGGCACGGAGGACCTCCAACGCTTGCACGAAAAAGACGGCATGCCTCCGGCAAAGATGAAGGTCCTGCCAGCTACGCTCTTACAAAAGAAGAGAAAGAAATCTTCCTTGAATGCCTGCTCGGTATGAAGGTCCCGACTGGCTTCTCGTCGAATATAAAGGGAATAATAAATATGCCAGAGAAAAAGTTCCCGAACCTAAAGTCTCATGACTACCACGTGATTATGACGCAGCTGCTTCCGGTTGCATTGAGGGGGTGACGGTGTCCTGGACTAGGGGGTACTCACCACGTCGTCCCCCGATCAGTTAGATTGGGCCGAGGACCCCAGGTCAGATACTCATGGGCTGGTCCGGACAGCTGCCGTGATATAAGGAAGATTCCACAAGACTTGGTGATCAAGACAAGGACTTCTCCCCCACCGGCGATTCGGCTAGGACACTTGTTATCCTAGGCCTCGGTGCATTATATAAACCAGGGCCAAAGTTAGTGCTATTATTACATATAGACAACAATCATACCATAGGCTAGCTTCTAGGGTTTAGCCTCTCTGATCTCGTGGTAGATCTACTCTTGTACTACCCATATCATCAATATTAATCAAGCAGGAGTAGGGTTTTACCTCCATAGAGAGGGCCCGAACCTGGGTACACATCATGTCCCCTATCTCCCGTTACCATCCACCTTAGACGCACAGTTCGGGACCCCCTAACCGAGATCCGCCGGTTTTGACACCGACATTGGTGCTTTCATTGAGAGCTCCGCTGTGTGTTCGCAAAAGGTCGATGGCTCGCCTGCAGATCAATCATGCGATTTCGCATCTTCGTCCCAGCTCAACTGGTCACCTTGGATTCGACCAAGGGCTGCGCCCTACCTCCGATCGTCATGTTGGATGAGGCCTTCATCAACATCAACTCCGATCTCTATCAAGATCATGGAGGAATCATCCAGGAGCCCGGGGCTCAACGTCAACATTGCCCTCGGGCGGCCGTCTTTTTTTACGGACAGCGGACTTGTGTCCGCCGCCACCGCCTCCTCAAGTGTCGTTTTAACGATCGCTTCGGTGGAATTGTGCGGAATTGAGTCTACAACAACCCTGGAAAATTTTGTCGAGTTCCGATGGAGGAATCTCTGGCAATCTCCGATATACCAGAGCCGCATTGAATTTGCACGAGAATCCGGATGAGTTTAGCGCGTGGTGTCCAGCTTCTAGCTTGGACTTCCTTTGGAAGATCCAACCGTTGATCGGCTGCGGAATTCCTATATCTACCACCCCTCAAAATTTTAGCTTGATCCGACCGTCCAAACTCCGGGAACCTTCCGATCAGTGCATCACTCTTCGGATCTGTTTTCTGCGCGAAAACGAATCCGACCCGAAGTTAAATCTTTTTATGAACGGGATTTCGGACATCCTTTTGAAGGAAGTTTTGTATGGGGTATTGTGTTTTGTTCCCGAACACATCCCGCTAACCTTAAAATCGTTTGAACATGATCTTCAACATCATGCTGGTGTCAAACCAGCCCGGCAATATTGCTCCACGGCTGCCGACCTACGCTAGACATGTCGTCACTTTGTTGAGCCGCGCTCAACTTCTTCGGATCATCATCTCGGCAAGCCGAACAAGAGTCCGCATCGCGGCGATAAATCATCACCAACATCGCCGCCCTACGGATTACACGGAGCGGGCACATTCGCGCCGCCGCGACGGTCACTTCATCAAGCGGCATCGACCACGCCACGACACTGCATCGGCAGGGGCCACACCGTTGTTTTTTTCAAGCTGGTGTCCATCACGCTGACCTACTTCGACTCATCGGGCGACATCGAGGCTTCATCACGTTAGCTGGACCGGGGCTTCATCATCTCTTCAACAACCTACTCGAAGACTTGGCGTCATTTGGCCGACCAGCTCAATGGCCACGATAGTCGACCGAGGGCTTTGCCTCGGCGAGCCAACCTTTGCGGCATCGCCTTTGTTGTTGCTTAATCGCCCATCAAAGCGATAGGTGTGCGGATCGAGTCCCAATTTTGGGAATCACCTTTCTTCGGATTGCTACAACAAATAAGCCAGGTGCTATTAATCCTAGTATTTTTGCTTGTTTGGGTTCATTTTTTCCAACGAATTATTACTCTGGTTTGTCCATCATATGTACGCAGGTCTATCAAATGGTGGCCGCATTAACGACGGTCGCATGGTGGTTCGGTCAGTTTCCGTACATAGTCCGGCGAACGCCGCATCCGAAACTCGAACCGACCTGTGAATTCAGGCCTTGCCATGCCTTTATTGCATTACGCCGACGCCCTGCATCGACATTGACTTCGCGCCAGACCATATTTCTTCTATTACTCACTTTGCATAAATTATTTATTATGCAACGATTTTTTTTAATTATTATTACTATTATCTCTGGTTTGCACTATTTTTTGTGCACAGGAAAATGATCCAGCCGGACTATATCCTTTGGCGTCACCTCGGCTGGACGGGGGGCTTCGTCAACACTTCATTACCCCATGTCGGGGACTTCGGCATCACCCTGCCGTCCTGCATTGACCGTGCCATGTCACCACTTCGGAGTGCCAAGCTCTTTGCTCCGCCACCTCGGGACCGGCTTGGGGGATGGAACCTTGTCCCGCATCAAGCTCGGACCGCGTCGTCAATACCGAACACATTAACCAGCTAAGTTGCCTTCATGCTTAAAGTTTTAAATCTTTAACTTCTGTTCGGCTCGACCAAGCATTATACTTTTTTGGAAAAAAGTTGCTTGTAAAAATTTTCCTTGTCCAAACTTTGTTTGTGACGCGCAAATTCAAATACCCCGTTTACTCGGGGGCTTCCTTCATGAAGCTTTTTCCTCTTGCATATGATTATACTTTGTAATGCGGCTTCGCTCCTTGTTCGTGTATTACGCCACAATATGCGCCTATGTTGACTTAAGCGATTTGCAAGCTGGGTTGCTTCGGCTCCTCGTGGCTTACCCCTACGTTCCCGATTGTTCGGCTAGGGAGTAAAGGGAGCACCTCTGCGATTGTCACGACTGGGTCCTCCGAGCTCTGACCTCAGACTGGGTGAAGCCGAAAGCTAGCTCTCTTATTGTTTTCAATCATGGTCGGCACACAACGGAACTCATGAGTACAAAAAATCTGTTGCACAAGTCTCATAGTAATAACGAGCACCGAAGAAAGGTATCGGTGGGGGGTACTATTTTCTTCGAAGATGCTTCTTACACTTTGTTCGTAATATAGCATAAGTTCCTTGAGCGCGCTTTATGCATTACAGCCTTATGGCCTGATTGCCTGGTTATCAGAAACACCGCCGATATTCTCGACAGGTGAAGTACATAACACTTTTCGGCCCTTGCCGAAGAGCGAGAAGCCGACGGTCGGTTAAGACGCATATAAAGTTCGGGTGAACATAGATATGATATAAGTACTTCGTTACATACAATCATTCTTTTACCCAAGTCACTTGGGGGCTCTTATGTTTATTTGAGCCGTTTTATAATAAGTGTTTTTCTTCTTAGTCGCTGCAAAGTTTTTATTATTATTTATCACTCCTTTTTTCGACACGAGTGTGCGGTCACTAGCCGGGAGCCTAATTTCTCTCTCAAAACCGCTTAGAGTTCAGTTTTCTAAACCGGCTCGATGAGAAGTACTCCGCCTTCTCCGGATGGGGAGACCTGAAGTCAGAGGTCGACCCGCTTGAAGTCTTGAGATAGGATGTGTCATGTTAAAGCACCGCAGAAGCACCTTTTTTTTCTAAAGTCCAATTTTGGATTGGCACCGAACACTTGATCTTGTTCGGACATCATGTTTTCTTGACGTTTTGGTTTTCCAAGCTTTTGGCACTTTTAAACTATTTGTGTGTTTTCAGCACAAGTCTCATTGCAACGCCGGACACCTTTAGAGATTCGGCAAAAACATTCTCGGATATTGCTATATATGCATCGGTTTCGAATTGTGTCTTCGGTCAATAGTTGGGTTGCCCGGCTCCTGCGCTTGCCTCCTACATTCCGCTTTGTTCGGCTAGGTGTGCAAAGGGAGAACCATCGCGATTGTGCTTCAAACAGATGGTCAAGCACCTCGATGGAGAAAGCCGAAAACTGACTGTCACAATAGGTGTAAACTGGTCAGCGATCCGATGACTATATTAAATGACGGGCCATTCATAACATTGGCCGAAGTGTTTCCGGCTTGACCTCGACTGTCGCTGAACACTACCGGGGGCTAGTAACTGGCCTCCCAAACTAAATCCTCAATATTTTGCTCTTACATTAGAGCTGAGGTTTCATGATCATGCTTAGCATGACAACCCAAAGAAAGGAACCGATAGTGGGACTATTTTCTTTGGAAGACATTTCCTATGTTAAACAGCAATATAACATATCTCTCTGCGTACCTTTATTTATAAAACCGTATGGCCAGATTGCCTTGTTTGTCATAAATCTTTGCCCTCATAAAGGCTTTATAAAGTAGGACAAACACTCCTCGCCATCGGCCGAGGAGGTTGAAGCCAATGGTCGGTCAACAAAGTTTTGTACAATGCGGATCCGAGCATTAATGACATAAAGTACTTGGATACATTGAGTCATTACACATAATTTGTGATTTTACTATGGATATTGATCCTTAATTCGGCCACCCGTGCCCGCATTAAGGCTCGGGGCTACTGGCTTCGGGCTTACTATTTCCAAATATTAAAGGGCACATCAATCCACTGATCCGTGTGTTGCCACCTGACCCGTTGTCGGGGCTACTTTGCATTGCCTCGCTCTATGCGTAAAATTTTAAGTGCAATACAGCTTCCGAGGAGATTTTGAACCTCAGGTTGGTCGGCCGCACCCAACCAGAGACTTGAGGACAGAGCATTCCGCTTTTTGTGTCCCAAGTATTCTCGGCTGAAGCTAGGACTTGATCCTCAGACCGATTTTGCAAATCAACCTGAGTCTCAGCGGCTGCGGGGATCAGCGGTCTTATGTCATCCTTCATGTAGATCTCGGATTTTAGACCGATACCCACCTTGAGGGCTACTGGCTATGTATCTCGGCAGAGAATAAATTGCACCAATCAAAAATATTGACAAAAATCGGCCCACATTCGGGTGGTGCACCACCTCGGAAGCAGTCCGGCATAAAGCTCGGGCGCTAGTGGCTGGCTCCATAGAGGGCATTTCCGGCATTAAGCTCGGCTACACTCCTTCAACTTTTTTGTACCAAGATGATCTATGACATCTTGGATATAGTCCGGCGCTGGAGCTTGTACACAGTCCGGCGTTGGAGTTCGGATACATTTCGGCGTTGGAGCTCGAAGCGGTCCGGCATTGGTGCTCGGTACGCAAAGGATACCTCGAATGCGATCTGGCGTTGGAGCTTGGACGCAAGAGGACACCGCCTCCGGAATAACTTCAAACCCGAGGTATGGCATAAAAATAACAAGGCATTGATAAAGGTCGGAAACTTAAAAGGCTCCTCCGATACCGACGTGTAAACTCGTCGAATGCATTTCGGATCCTCAAGATAGAAGATGAGAAGATTTGTTGAACCAGTTTTCAAGACCGCAAATCGAAGATGAAGAACAGTTCGGAAGAATCGAGGAGCCGCCCCTAACTTGAAGACCGGTTCGAGGGGCTATCGACGGTGTCCTGGACTAGGGGGTACTCACCACGTCGTCCCCCGATCAGTTAGATTGGGCCGAGGACCCCCAGGGCCGTATACTCATGGGCCAGTCCGGACAGCTGCCGCATATAAGGAAGATTCCACAAGACTTGGTGATCAAGACAAGGACTCCTCCCCCACCGGCGTATTCGGCTGGGACTCTTGTTATCCTAGGCCTCTGGTGCATTATATAAACCAGGGCCAGGCTAGTCGACACATATAGACAACAATCATACCATAGGCTAGCTTCTATGGTTTAGCCTCTCTGATCTCGTGGTAGATCTACTCTTGTACTACCCATATCATCAATATTAATCAAGCAGGAGTAGGGTTTTACCTCCATAGAGAGGGCCCAAACACAGGTAAACATCGTGTCCCCTGTCTCCTCGTTACCATCCGCCTTTAGACGCGATTCGGGACCCCTACCCGAGATCCGCCGGTTTTGACACCGACAGGGGCTTCTACCGGAAAACGTCCGATTAGCCATTGTGAAGCTATGTGCATTCCTCAATGCAATATCTCGTAAGGTGATCGATCCAGAAATCGTACCAAGGCTAAGGAGTGATGTGGGCGCAATGTCTTGTCGATTTCGAAATGGTGTTCCCACCATCCTTCTTCAATATCATGACATACGCCCTAGTTCATCTAGTCGTGAGATTGTCATTCTAGGGCCCGTATTTCTACACAATATGTTCCCTTTGAGAGGTTCATGGGAGTCCTAAAGAAATATGTCCGTGAATCCGCTTAGGCCGAAGGAAGCATCTCCATGGGCCATCAAACAGAGGATGTCATTGGGTTTTGTGTTGACTTTATTCACGGCCTTAAGAAGATAGGTCTCCCTAAATCGCGGTATGAGGGGAGACTGATCGGAAAAGGCACGCTTGAGGGGACTCAATAATATGCAGGACGGATATTCTTGGTCTCAAGCACACTACACAGCTTCTCTGAGAACTCTACCTTGGTGACCCTGTATATCAATGAACACAAGAATGGCCCAAACACGGAAAGCAAAGGCGACGAATCGGATTACATGTGAACACATCAGACTTTCAGTGATTGGTTGGAAACACGTCCTCGGAGGTGACAAGACTGTTTGTGATGAGCTGTACTTGTTGTCTGTGGGACCATCTTTGGTACTGTATTGATTTACAAGGATACGAGATAAATGGGAATACATTTTACACGATTGAACAAGATCAAAAGAGCACCAACCAAAAACAGCGGTGTCCGCTTTGATGCAAAGAACCAAGAGGGGAAATGACACATATTATGGTTACATAGTGGACATATGGGAACTTGACTACGGACATGATTTTAAGGTCCCTTTGTTTAAGTGCAAATGGGTCAATCTGTCAGGAGGCTGGGTACAAGTAGACCCACAGTACGGAATGACAACAGTGGATCTCAAAGTGAAAATAGATGCCCTTATACAGGAAATTTGACCTAAATTCATACTGAATTTCTCTAAAATTCATAGAAATCTATTATGAATTTAGGTTGAATTTTCTCTATAGGCGCATCTATGCTCATTTTTTTAGTAAAGTTAATCACAAACTTGTGATTTACACAAATTTCAAAGAATTCAAATTTTAACTATTCAAATTTAAAACTAATGGCACTAACAGTAAAGTTTATAATTTTTGTAAAACTAATGGCACTAACAGAAAGTTTATAATTTTGTGACCTAAAAGCAAAACGAATTAAAAAATAAAGCAAAAACAAAAGAAAATAAATAATGCAAAAACAAAACAAAAAACTGGAAAAAAACTTTGAATTTTAAACACAGTAATTTTAACTATTCAAATTTGAAAACTAATGGCACTAACAGAAAGTTTATAATTTTTTGTGACATAAAAGAAAAATAATTAAAAATAAACTTTAATAAAATAAATAAAAGTAGCAACAATAAGTATTTTATTGTAAGTAGAAACAAAATAAAATAAATAAAGCAACAAAGAAAACAAAAAAACAAAATAATTTTTCTAAAACTAATGGCACTAACAGAAAGTTTATAATTTTGCTGACCTAAAAGCAAAAGAAATTAAAAAATAAAGCAAAAAACTGAAGAAAATAAATAATGCAAAAAAACAAAAAAATTGGAAAAAAAAACTTTGAATTTTAAACACAGTAATATTAAACACAGTAATTTTAACTATTCAAATTTGAAAACTAATGGCACTAACAGAAAGTTTATACTTTTTGTGACCTAAAAGAAAAATAATTAAAAATAAAATTTAATAAAATAAATAAAAATAGCAACAATAAGTATTTTGTTGTAAGTACAAACAAAATAAAATAATAAAAGCAACAAAGAAAACAGAAAAACAAAAAAAGTGCCACCTACTGGGCCCCCACGGCCTGAATACGACTAGAAACCCTATCATGGGCCAGGATTCAGGCCCGCAGGAGGCCCAGTAGGCCCACAGGCACACAAACAGACGGGTTAGGCCGAAATCTTACAATTGAGAGGAGCTCGAGAGGGTGGGCGCAGCAGTGTTATAAACCACTCTCGAGCTCTCTCAGCTAGCGAGGTGGTACTAAACTTTTGACGGGAGCGCAAGGCCTTTGGTCGGTTGGTGCCACCAACCAGGACTAAAGGGTGCATTGGTACCGTTCGTGACATCAACCGGGACCAATGTTACCCTTTAGTCCCAGATTGGTGCTACTAACCGGACCAAAGGTCGCCGCTTACGCCTTTGGGCTTGAAAAGAGGCCTTTGGTCCCGGTTGGTGGCAAGAATCGGGACTAAAGGGTTGCATTGGTCCCGTTTGATGCCACGAACCGGGACCTAATTCTTTTCTATATAACAAATCTCTTAGGAAATTTTAACGAACCCGCCATTCTTCTCTCGAACGCCGCCAGGTTGCTTCGCCTCGACGCCGCCCTGCCCCGACGCCGTCGTCAGCCTCCCCTCGAGCCGCTTCGAGGTCGCCGTCGCCGTGCCCTCGCCGACGCCGCGTCGCTGCCGCTTGCCCTGCGCCGACAAGGCGCCTGCCCGCCTCACATCGCCGTTGCCTGCATCGCCCTCGCCTTCCTCGCCGCCGTCTGCCCTGCCGTCGCCGAACGCCTCGCCACGTCGCGCCGTCCTCGCCACGAACCAAGGCCCCTGCCCCTCCTCACCTTGGTCCGGCCGGCGCCCTCCCTGTCCTTGTTTTTTTTTTCATATATTATATGATTTTTTTTTTCATATTATATATATATATATATATATATATATATATATATATATATATATATATATGTATAAATGTGAGTATATGTATTGTGTATATATGATATACGCCTTCTTTTCAGATTTTTCTTCATATATATGATGATTTGTATTTTGCTTTTTATAAAAATGTATATTTGTTTGTATGTTCTCTGTGTATATATGTTCATATATGCAAAAGTTAGATTTATATATTTAGAAAAGGATTATCTATATATGTTCTCTGATTTAGTACATTTTAGGTTAGTTTCATTTTTAGAAAAGTTTTATATATTTAGAGAGGAAAAAGGAAAATAAGAAGAGGAAAAGGAGAATAAGAGGAGAGGAAGAAAAGGGAGAGGAGAAGAAGAGGAGAGGAAGAAAAGGAACAGGAGAAGAACAAAGCAATCGAGGACAACAAGAAAAAATATAAAAAATTTATATTTTTTCTTCTTCTCCTCTATTCCTTTCTTCTTCTCCTCTTTTTTTTCTTCTTTTTTTTTCTTCGATCTTCTCCTCTATTCCTTTCTTCTTCTCCTCTTTTTATTTCTTCTTCGTCTTCTTATGTTTTATCGGGTCTCTCCTCGTCGATATACCCCTCCCGATAACTTCAACACGAGGGGGGGTCGATATACCCCCTCCCCGATAATATTATCCCATGTATGTATGTCGTCGTTGTCGATATAACCCCCTCCCGATAACTTCAACAGGTGGGGGGTCGATATACCCCCTCCCCGATAACATTATTTTCCCGTATATGTATGTCGTTGTTGTCGATATTACCCCCTCCCAGATAACTTCGACATCAGGGGCGGTCGATATATATACCCCCTCTCGACTGTGATAACTTATACCGCGGGAGCACCCCCCGACCCTCTCGCTCGACCAAAACTCTCGAGGACACCCAAACCCAAGAAAAAAACAATGTCGGTCTCCTACCCCCTCCCGTCGCGCCCCTACCCGACAAACTCTCTCGAGGCCACCCCAAACCCTTGAAGCGTTGTCGAGGCCACCCCAAACCCTAGAGAAGCAGCGCCAAGGCCACTAATCAATATGATTCCTTACTGTGATTAGCTAGCTAGTTCTACGTTTGCCACTAATATATCCACCTTTTGGTCCCGGTTCCACGCACGAACCGGGACCAATGCGCCTCGCCCCTGGCCCATGACCATTAGTCCCGGTTTGTGCCACAAACAGGGACTAAAGGGTTGGTCCTCGCTATGATCGAGTTTAGTCCCACCTCGCCAGCAAGGGCGCTCACACCGGTTTATAAGCCCTCCCTCTACGCCTTGTTGAGCTCCTCTCAAACTTAAAATAGATGCCCTTATACAGAATTTGACCTAAATTCATACTGAATTTCTCCAAATTCATAGAAATTTATTATGAATTTAGGTTGAATTTTCTATATAGGCGCATCTATGCTCATTTTTAGTAAAGTTAATCACAAACTTGTGATTTACACAATTTCAAAGAATTCAAATTTTAACTATTCAAATTTGAAAACTAATGGCACTAACAGAAAGTTTATAATTTTTGTAAAACTAATGGCACTAACAGAAAGTTTATAATTTTTGCTGACCTAAAAGCAAAAAGAATTAAAAATAAAGCAAAAACAAAAGAAAATAAATAATGCAAAAAACAAAAGCGAAAAACTGGAAAAAAACTTTGAATTTTAAACACGTGAATTTTAACTATTCAAATTTGAAAACTAATGGCACTAACAGAAAGTTTATAATTTTTGTGACCTAAAAGAAAAATAATTAAAAATAAACTTTAATATGTTGTAAGTAGAAATAAAATAAAATAAATAAAGCAACAAAGAAAACAAAAAAACAAAATAATTTTTCTAAAACTAATGGCACTAACAGAAAGTTTATAATTTTGCTGACCTAAAAGCAAAAAGAATTAAAAATAAAGCAAAAAACAAAAGAAAATAAATAATGCAAAAACAAAACAAAAGAACTGGAAAAAACTTTTGAATTTTAAACACAGGAAATTTAACTATTCAAATTTGAAAACTAATGGCACTAATGAAAGTTTATAATTTTGTGATCTAAAAGAAAAATAATTAAAAATAAACTTTAATAAAATAAATAAAATTAGCAACAATAAGTATTTTGTTGTAAGTAGAAACAAAATAAAATAAATAAAGCAACAAAGCAAACAAAAAACAAAAAAAGAGCCACCTACTGGCCCCCCACGGCCTGAATACGACTAGAAACCCTACCATGGGCCAAGATTCGAGCCCGCAGGAGGCCCAGTAGGCCCGCAGGCACACAGCATACGGTTAGGCCCGAAAGCCTACAATTGAGAGGACTCGAGAGGGTGGGCGCAGTAGCGCTTATAAACCACTCTCGAGCTCTCTCAGCTAGCGAGGTGGTACTAAACTTTTGACGCGGGGCAGCGCAAGGCCTTTGGTCCCGGTTGGTGCCACCAACCGGGACTAAAGGGGTGCATTGGTACCGGTTCGTGGCATCAACCGGGACCAATGCCACCCTTTAGTCCCGGTTGGTGGACCAAAGGCCTCATTGGTCCCGGTTGATGCCACGAACCGGGACCAAAGCCGTGTCTATATAACCAAACAGTTAGGAAATTTCCCCCCACCCGCCAGTCTTCTCTCGAAAATTGCCAGTTGTTGTTGCTCCCTCGACGCCGCCTGCCCCGACATCGCCGTCGCCTCCCGAGCCGCCTCGAGGTCGTCTGCCGCCCGCTTCGTCGTCGCCCAGTACCCTCGCCTCGACGCCGTTGCCTTCGCTGCCTGCCCCGACAACGTCCTTGTGCCAGCTGCCCGTCGTCGGCGTCGCCCTGCCCGCCCCCTTCCTACTTGGCCGTCGCCCTGCCCGTAGCCCTCCTCGCCCTTGAACGCGCCCCTGCCCGTCGCCGTCCTCGCCGCCGAACCCGCGCCCCTTCACCTCCTCACCTTGGTCCGGCCGGCGCCCCTCCCCGGTCCTTGTTTTTTTCATATATTATATGCTTGTTTTTTTTCAGATTATATATATGTATATATGTGAGTATATGTATTGTGTATATATGATATATGCCTTCTTTTCAGATTTTTTGTTCATATATATGATGATTTGTATTTTGCTTCTTTATAAAAATGTATATATGCTTATCGTTTTACGTGTATATATGTTCATATATGCAAAAGTTAGATTTATATATTTAGAAAAGGATTATCTATATGTGTTATCTGATTTAGTATATTTTAGGTTAGTTTCATTTTAGAAAAGTTTTATATATTTAGGAGAGGAAAAAGGAAAATAAGAAGAGGAAAAAGGATAAGAAGAGGAGAGGAAGAAAGGAAGGAGAAGAAGAGGAGAGGAAGAAAGGAAGAGGAGAAGAAAGGAATGAGGAGAAGAAAAAATAGAAAAAATTTCTATTTTTTCTTCTCTCTATTCCTTTCTTCTTCTCCCTTTTTTCTTCTTCTTTTTTTCTTTGATCTTCTCCTCTATTCCTTTCTTCTTCTCCTCTTTTATTTCTTCTTCATTTTCTTATGTTTTATCCAGATGCCGTAAATAAATCGATATACCCTCCCGATAACTTCAACACGAGGGGGTCGATATACCCCTCCCGATAATATTATTTTCCCAAGTACGTATGTCGTCGTTGTCGATATAACCCCCTCCCGGTAACTTCAACACATGGGGGGGGGTCGATATACCCCCTCCCCGATAACATTATTTTCGCGTGTATGTATGTCGTCGTTGTCGATATTACCCACTCCCGGATAACTTTGACATGAGGGGCGGTCGATATATATACCCCTCTCATTGTGATAACTTATATCGCTGAGGAGCAGCCCCGACCCTCTCGCTCGACCAAAACTCTCGAGGACACCCAAACCCTAGAAAAAAAGCGATGTCGGTCTCCTACCCCTCCCTCACTGCGCCCTTGATACGTGTCCAACGTATCTATAATTTTGATTGCTCCATGCTACTTTATCTATTGTTTTGGACTATAATGGGCTTTATTTTCCACTTTTATATTATTTTTGGGACTAACCTATTAACCGGAGGCCCAGCCTTAATTGTTGTTTTTGCCTTTTTCAAGATTTCAAGAAAGCAGAATATCAAACGGAGTCCAAACAGAATGAAATCTTCGAAATGTGATTTTCTCATCGAGATAAGACCCAGAGACTTGGACCCTCCGTCACAAGAAAGCCACGAGGCGGTCACGGCGTGAGGGCGCCCCTAGGGCGCCCCCGCCTCGTGGGCCCCTCAAGCTCCACCGACGCATTCTTCCTCCTATATATACCCACGCACTTCAAACGATCGTAACAGGAGCCAAAACCTAATTCCACCGCCGCAACTTCCTGTATCCACGAGATCCCATCTTGGGGCATGTTCCGGAGCTCCGCCGGAGGGGGCATCCACCATGGTGGGCTTCTACATCATCAACAAAGCCTCTCCGATGAAGTGTGAGTAGTTTACTTCAGACCTTCGGGTCCATAGTTAGTAGCTAGATTGCTTCTTCTCTCTTTTTGGATCTCAATACAATGTTCTCCCTCTCTCGTGGAGATCTATTCGATGTAATCTTCTTTTTGCGGTGTGTTTGTTGAGACCGATGAATTGTGGGTTTATGATCCAGCTTATCTATGAATAATATTTGAATCTTCTCTGAATTCTTTTATGTATGATTGAGTTATCTTTGCAAGTCTCTTGAATTATCCGTTTGGTTTTGCCAACTAGATTGGTAGTTCTTGCAATGGGAGAAGTGCTTGGCTTTTGGTTCAATCTTATGTGTCCTTACCCAAAGGATGTAAAGGGTTGCAAGGCACGTATTGTATTGTTGCCATCGAGGATAACAAGATGGGGTATTTATCATATTGCATGAATTTATTCCTCTACATCATGTCATCTTGCTTAAGGCGTTACTCTGCTTTTAACTTAATACTCTAGATGCATGCTGGATAGCGGTCGATGAGTGGAGTAATAGTAGTAGATGCAGAATCGTTTCGATCTACTTGTCACGGACGTGATGCCTATATACATGATCATACCTAGATAACCTCATAACTATGCTCAATTACATCAATTGCTCAACAGTAATTTGTTCACCCACCGTAGAATACTTATGCTCTTGAGAGAAGCCACTAGTGAAACCTATGGCCCCGGTCTATTCTCATCATATCAATCTCCATCACTTTTATACTTGCTTTGTTTTACTTTTGCCTTTTACTTTTCACTTTGCATCTTTATACTGAAAATACCAAAATATTATCTTTATCAGATCTCACTCTCGTAAGTGACCGTGAAGGATTGACAACCCCTAATTGCGTTGGTTGCAGTAGCTATGTCGTTTTTGTGCAGGTCTGAGGGACTTGGCGTGGCCTCCTCTTGGATTGATACCTTGGTTCTCAAAAACTGAGGGAAATACTTGAGGCTACTTGTGCTGCATCATCCTCTCCTCTTCGGGAAAACCAAGGCAAGCTCAAGGCGTAGCAAGAAGGATTTACGCACCGCTGTTGCCGGAGTCAATGCAAAAGTCAACATACCAAGTACCCATCACAATCCCTATCTCTCGCATTATATTATTTGCCATTTGCCTCTGCTTTTCCTCTCCCCCACTTCACCCTTGCCGCTTTATTCGCCTCTCTTTCCCAATCTCCTCCTCTCTTTTTCGCTCTCTTTCTTCCGCCTTGCTTGCCACTATGTCTGAAATCGGGGAGATTATCGCCGATATGGACAATAATGATTACGTAAAATCCTGAGGCTCCGGCCGATGAACCCCCTATCGTGCATACTAAAAAGTTTCGAATCGGTAGTGGTAACATCATTGGCAAAAGGTGTTATTCAAGATTTCTTTACTTGTGCCGGTGCTTTACCTTCGATGGGTTGCTCTATTCTTCATAGAACTAGTAGTCTCGCAGATGCTATCGCTATGCTTGTAGTTGAACTTGAAAGACAATTTATGCATATGCATCCTTGCATACAAACGATTTTCCTAGAATTCTCTAATATTGAGCATTCTTCGGTTAAGCGTGCTGTTACTATTTTTTTGGCTCACGAGTTTAGATTTATTATAAGAGAGGCCAAAGAAATCTTTGCGCACTATAGGGTGGACGCCGGTCGTCCTCCCATAGAAGCGATCCTCTATGATCAAGAGGAATTTAGACGTTTTCAATCTTCGGACTATGTTGCTTTTAATGAAAATCTTAGAAAAAAGGTCCCTACCAATGTCTTGGCTGATTGCATTAACGAGCTTAATAATGAATTTGCCCTTTGCAACAATGAGCTAGGATACTCTCTTGAGTATAGGCTCACAAGATTTTGCCAAAAGAATGCTTTTAGTGTTGAAATAGTTGTGCACTATGAGGGGCCAAAGGAGGAACCCGTTCCTCCTGTGATTGATCTTGGGGACCTTTGCTCCACTAAATTTAGCCCTTTCGATTACTTTTGCTTGCCACAAAGGAAACTTGCTGCGAACATAGAGAATATGAAATGAGCTTTCAAGATCTATCTTATTATTACGGCACCACTTAGATCTATCCTTACTTTTATGCCTAGTTAGGGGCGTTAAACGATAGCGCTTGTTGGGAGGCAACCCAATTTTATTTTATTTTTTTGTCTTTGCTCCTGTTTAGGAATAAATAATCCATCTAGCCTCTGTTTAGATGTGGTTTTATCTTTTAATTAGTGTTTGTGCCAAGCTAGACCTATCGGATCTTCTTGGATGATAGTTATTTGATCTTGCTGTAATTTCCAGAAACTTTGCGCTCAGTGCCTGAATTCTTAAAAATCACCAGAACGTGATAAAATACTGATTCCAATTGCTGTTGATCAATAAACAAATTTTCCAGGTCGTCTAATTTTTGGTAGAAGTTTTTGAGTTCCAGAAGTTTGCGTTAGTTACAGATTACTACAGACTGTTCTGTTTTGACAGATTCTGTTTTGCGTGTGTTGTTTGCTTATTTTGATGAATCTATGGCTAGTAAAATAGTTTATAATCCATAGAGAAGTTGGAATAAAGTAGGTTTAACACCAATATAAATAAATAATGAGTTCATTACAGTACCTTAAAGTATTCTTTTGTTTTCTTTCTCTAACGGAACTCACGAGATTTCTATTGAGTTTTGTGTTGTGAAGTTTTCAAGTTTTGGGTGAATTCTTTTGATGGATTATAGAACAAGGAGTGGCAAGAGCCTAAGCTTGGGGATGCCCATGGCACCCCAAGATAATCCAAGGACACCAAAAGTCAAAGCTTGGGGATGCCGGAAGGCATCCCTCTTTAAATCCACTTCCATCGGTAATTTACTTGGAGCTATATTTTTATTCACCACATGATAAGTGTTTTGCTTGGAGCGTCTTGTATTATTTGCGTCTTTGCTTGTTAGTTTACCACAATCATCCTTGCTGTACACACCTTTTGAGAGAGCCATACATGAATTGGAATTTGATAGAATGCTCATAGTGCTTCACTTATATTTTTGAGTTTGATAGTTATGCTCATAGTGCTTCACTTATATCTGTTGAGCGTGATAATTTTTGCTCTAGTGCTTCACTTAGATCTTTTAGAGCACGGTGGTGGATTTGTTTTAGAGAAACTATTGATCTCTCATGCTTCACTTAGATTATTTTGAGAGTCGTTAATAGCATGGTAATTTGCTTAAAGTTAATATACTTGGTATTCAAGATATGTGGAACTTTCTTTTGAGTGCGTTAAATACTAAGATAAGTTTGATGCTTGATATTTGTTTTGAGATATGGAGGTGATAATATCAAAGTCGTGCTAGTTGAGTAGTTGTGAATTTGAGAAATGCTTGTGTTGGAGTTAGCAAATCCCGTAGCATGCGCGTATGGTTAAAGTTGTGTAACAAATTTGAAACATGAAGTGTACCTGGCTTGTGCATCCTTATGAGTGGCGGTCGGGGAATGAGCGATGGTCTTTTCCTACCAATCTATCCCCCTAGGAGCATGCGTAGTACTTGATTTTTGATGACTTGTAAATTTTTGCAATAAGTATATGAGTTCTTTTGACTAATGTTTAGTCCATGGATTATACGCACTTTTACCTTTCCGCCTTTGCTAGCCTCTTGATTGCCGTGCATTGCCCTTTCTCACCTTGAGAGTTGGTGCAAACTTCGGTGCATCCAAACCCCGTGATATGATACGCTCTTTCACACATAAACCTCCTTATATCTTCCTCAAAAGAGCCACCATACCTACCTATTATGGCATTTTCGTAGCCATTCCGAGATATATTGCCATGCAACTTTCCACCGTTCCGTTCATCTTCATCATGACATACCTTACTTTTGTCATATTGCCATTGCATGATAATGAAGTCGACATCGTATTCGTGGCAAAGCCACCATGCATTTTGTTGCATACATGTCACTCTTGATTCATTGCACCATCCCGGTACACCGTCGGAGGCATTCATATAGAGTCATATCTTGTTCTAGTTTCGAGTTGTAATCCTTATGTTGTAATCAATAGAAGTGTGATGATCATCATTATTAGAGCATTGCCAAAAAAAAAGAGAAAGGCCAAAAAGAAAAAAAGAAAGGCCCAAAAAAAGAAAATAAATACAAAGGGAAATGCTACTATCTCTTTTTCCACACTTGTGCTTCAAAGTAGCACCTTATTCTTCATGTAGTGAGTCTCATATATTGTGCTTCAAAGTAGCACCTTATTCTTCATGTAGTGAGTCTCATATATTGTGCTTCAAAGTAGCACCATGTTTTTCATATAGTGAGTCTCATAAGTTGTCTTTTTCATACTAGTGGGAATTTTTCATTATAGAACATGGCTTGTATATTCCTATGATGGGCTTCCTCAAAATGCCCTAGGTCTTCATGAGCAAGCATGTTGGATGCACACCCACTAGTTTTCTTTTGTTGAGCATTCATAGCTCTAGTGCATCCGTTGCATGGCAATCCCTACTCCTCATGTTGACATCAATTGATGGGCATCTCCATAGCCCGTTGATTATCCTCGTCAATGTGAGACTTTCTCCTTGTTTGTCTTCTCCACACAATCCCCATCATCATATTCTATTCCACCCATAGTGCTCTATCCATGGCTCACGCCATGTATTGCGTGAAGGTTGAAAAAGTTTGAGATTATTTAAGTATGAAACAATTGCTTGGCTTGTCATCGGGGTATAGAAGTTGGGAACATCTTTGTGTGATGAAAATGAAGCATAGCCTAACTATATGATTTTGTAGGGATGAACTTTCTTTTGCCATGCTATTTTGAGAAGACATAATTACTTTGATTAGTATGCATTGAAGTATTATTATTTTTATGTCAATATGAAATTTTGTCTTGAATCTTTCGGATCCGAATATTCATACCATGATTAAGAAGATTTACATTGAAATTATGCCAAAGTATCACTCCGCATCAAAAATTCTCTTTTTATCATTTATCTACTCGAGGACGAGCAGGAATTAAGCTTGGGGATGCCTGATACGTCTCCAACGTATCTATAATTTTTGATTGCTCCATGCTACTTTATATATTGTTTTGGACTATAATGGGCTTTATTTTCCACTTTTATATTATTTTTGGGACTAACCAACCGGAGGCCCCGAAATTGTTGTTTTTGCCTTTTTCGATATTTCAAGAAAGCGAATATCAAATGAAGTCCAAACGGAATGAAATCTTGAAACGTGATTTTCTCATCAGATAAGACCAGGAGACTTGGACCCTCCGTCAAAGAAAGCCACGAGGCGGTCACGAGGTGGGCGCCCCCTAGGCGCGCCCCCACCTCGTGGGCCCCTCAGCTCCACCGACGTACTCCTTCCTCCTATATATACCTGCGTACCTCAAACGATTAGAACAGGAGCCAAAACCTAATTCCACCGCCGCAACTTTCAGATCCACGAGATCCCATCTTGGGGCCTGTCGGAGCTCATGAGGAGGGCATCCACCACGGAGGGCTTCGCATCATCATCAAAGCCTCTCCGATGGCGTGTGAGTAGTTTACTTGGACCTTCAGGTCCATAGCTAGTAGCTAGATGGCTTCTTCTTTCTTTTTGGATCTCAATACAATGTTCTCCCCTCTCTCGTGGAGATCTATTCGATGTAATCTTCTTTTTGCGGTGTGTTTGTTGAGACCGATGAATTGTGGGTTTATGATCCAGCTTATATATGAATAATATTTGAATCTTCTCTGAATTCTTTTATGTATGATTGAGTTATCTTTGCAAGTCTCTTCGAATTATCCGTTTGGTTTGGCCAACTAGATTGGTAGTTCTTGCAATGGGAGAAGTTCTTGGCTTTGGGTTCAATCTTGCGGTGTCCTTACCCAGTGACAGAAAGGGTTGCAAGGCACATATTGTATTGTTGCCATCGAGGATAACAAGATGGGGTATTTATCATATTGCATGAATTTATTCCTCTACATCATGTCATCTTGCTTAAGGCGTTACTCTGTTTTTAACTTAATACTCTAGATGCATGCTTTGGATAGCGGTCGATGAGTGGAGTAATAGTAGTAGATGCGTAATCGTTTCGATCTACTTGTCACGGACGTGATGCCTATATACATGATCATACCTAGATAACCTCATAACTAAGCTCAATTCTGTCAATTGCTCAACAGTAATTTGTTCACCCACCGTAGAATACTTATGCTCTTGAGAGAAGCACTAGTGAAACCTATGGCCCCCGGGTCTATTCTCATCATATCAATCTCCATCACTTTTATACTTGCTTTGTTTTACTTTGCCTTTTACTTTTCACTTTGCATCTTTATACCGAAAATACCAAAAATATTATCTTTATCAGATCTCACTCTCGTAAGTGACCGTGAAGGGATTGACAACCCCTAATCGCGTTGGTTGTGAGTAGCTATCGTTTTGTGCAGGTACGAGGGACTTGCGCTGGCCTCCTCTTGGATTGATACCTTGGTTCTCAAAAACTGAGGGAAATACTTACGCCATCTTGTCTTGCATCATCCTCTCCTCTTCGGGAAAACCAACGCAAGCTCAAGGCGTAGCACCCCTACCCGACAAACTCTCTTGAGGCCACCCCAAACCCTTGAAGCGCTGTTTGAGGCCACCCCAAACCCTAGAGAAGCAGCGTCAAGGCCACTAATTAATATGATTCCTTCTTGTGATTAGCTAGCTAGTTCTCGTTTGCCACTAATATATCCATACGCCATGTTTGAATAATAATTGCCATGTTGTAAATATTTGTAGAAACTATGGACACCCCGAGAGACGAAGCAGAAGCGGTGTTGGGGGACATAATCGCACAAGGAAGTGATGCCGTCTTCTCGTTTCTCAACGACACCGATGGTGCAGAAGGACAGTGAAGAAGCGTGCTATGATTATGATGGCTCCTTTGACCCAATGCCGGTGCAAGAAGGAGAAGCGTGAGGACGGCTCCGGTGACCCAATGATGGTGGAAGAAGGAGATCGTGATGACGGCTCCGGTGACCGAACCGAGTCCGGCCAGGTATATATATTAGTTAAGTCTGTGCTGACTAGCTAATTGATGCATTCATTGTTTTGGTATGTACACATATTAATTAACTCTCGTCTTTCTTCTTTTTTCTAGCCCTCCGGATCGAGCATAACTTCGGTAAAGAGACGAGGCCCGAAGAAAAAGTTGCGCTCGGATGAAAGGTTTGAGATCAAAGCAATCGCGCGCGACGGCCAACCGATTGAACCCATTCGGATAAAAGATGCCTTTTCTGCTCAGTGCGGGGTTCTTGTTAGGGACAAGATCCCGATCAGCATCCACCAATGGTATAAGCCTAAGAACAAAGACCCCAAGGTGTCTTATGTCAATGATATGCGTAAAAGATGATCTTTGGAATGAGCTGAAGTCAAATTTCACCCTACCGCCAGAGGAGGATCCGGAGAAGCCAGTTAAAGAGCAATTAATCAAGTCTTTTGCTCTTAAGAAGATGGCAGACCTATTCAGAAGGTGGAAGAATGAGCTGAAAAGGTTTGTCGACAAAGAAGAGACACCAGAATTCATCGACAAATATGAGAAGATCAGAGATCACTGGCCCGCATTTTGTTGGGGAACGTAGCAGAAATTCAAAATTTTCCTACGTGTCACCAAGATCTATCTATGGAGAAACTAGCAACGAGGGAAGGAGAGTGCATCTACATACCCTTGTATATCGCTAAGCGGAAGCGCTCATGAGAACGGGGTTGAAGGAGTCGTACTCTGCTGTGATCCAAATCACCGGAGATCCTAGTGCCGAACGGACGGCACCTCCGCTGCTCAACACACGTACAGCCCGGTTGACGTCTCCCACGCCTTGATCCAGCAAGGAGAGAGGGAGAGGTTGAGGAAGACTCCATCCAAAGAGCAGCACAACGGCGTGGTGGTGGTGGAGGAGCATGGCAATCCAGCAGGGCTTCGCCAAGCACCACGGGAGAGGAGGAGGAGGAGAGGCAGGGCTGCACCAGTAGAGGGAGAAGTTCTCATGTGTTGGGCAGCCCCAAACCTCAACTATATATAGGGGAAAGGGGGGGCTGCGCCCCCTCTAGGGTTTCCAACCCCTAGGGGTGGCGGCCAGCCCTAGATCCCATCTAGGGGGGCGGCCAAGGGAGGGAGAGGGCGGCGCCCACTAGGGTGGGCCTTAAGGCCCATCTCGGACCTAGGGTTTGCCCTCCCTACACTTCCCACGCCTTGGGCCTTGGTGGGGGGCGCCCTAGCCCACCTAGGGGCTGGTCCCCTCCCACACTTGGCCCACGCAGCCTTCTGGGGCAGGTGGCCCCACTTGGTGGACCCCCGGGACCCTCCCGGTGGTCCCGGTACATTACCGATATCGCCCGAAACTTTTCCGGTGACCAAAACAGGACTTCCCATATATAAATCTTTACCTCCGGACCATTCCGGAACTCCTCGTGATGTCCGGGATCTCATCCGGGACTCCGAACAACATTCGGTAACCACATACAAACTTCCTGGAATTGTGCGGAATTGAGTCTACAACAACCCTGGAAAATTTTGTCGAGTTCCGATGGAGGAATCTCTGGCAATCTCCGATATACCGGAGCCGCATTGAATTTGCACGAGAATCCGGACGAGTTTAGCGTGTGGTGTCCAGCTTCTAGCTCGGACTTCCTTTGGAAGATCCAACCGTTGATCGGCTGCGGAATTCCTATATCTACCACCCCTCAAAATTTTAGCTCGATCCGACCGTCCAAACTCCGGGAACCTTCCGATTAGTGCATCACTCTTTGGATCTGTTTTCTGCGCGAAAACGAATCCGACCTGAGTTCGTCTTTTTTATGAACGGGATTTCGGACATCCTTTTTGAAGGAAGTTTTGTATGGGGTATTGTGTTTTGTTCCCGAACACATCCCGCTAACCTTAAAATCGTTTGAACATGATCTTCAACATCATGCTGGTGTCAAACCAGCCCGGCAATATTGCTCCACGGCTGCCGACCTCCACGCTTAGACATGTCGTCACTTTGTTGAGCCGCGCCAACTTCTTCGGATCATCATCTCGGCAAGTCGAACAAGAGTCCGCATCGCGAAGGATAAATCATCACCAACATCGCCGCCCCACGGATTACACGGAGCGGGCACACTGCGTCGCCAAGACGGTCACTTCATCAAGCCGGCATCGACCACGTCACGACCTGCATCGGCAGGGCCACACTGTTGCTTTTTCAAGCTGGTGTCCATCACGCTGACCTACTTCGACTCATCGGCTGACCTCGAGGCTTCATCACGTTAGCTGGACCGGGGGCTTCATCATCTCTTCAACAACCTACTCCGAAGACTTCGGCGTCGCTGGCCGACCAGCTCCGTCACGATAGCTGGACCGAGGGCTTTGCCTCGGCGAGCCAACCTTTGCCGGCATCGCCATGCCGTTGCTTAATCGCCCATCAGGCGATAGGTGTGCGGATCGAGTCCCAATTTTGGGAATCACCTTTCTTCGGATTGCTACAACAAATAAGCCAGTGCTATTAATCCTAGTATTTTTGCTTGTTTGGGTTCATTTTTCCAGCAATTATTACTCCGGTTTGTCCATCATATGTACGCAGGTCTATCAAATGGTGGCCGCATTAACGACGGTCGCATGGTGGTTCGGGCCAGTTTCCGTACATAGTCCGTGAACGCCGCATCCGAACTCGAATCGACATGTGAATTCAGGCCTTGCCATGCCTTTTATTGCATTACTGACGCCTCTGCATCGACATTGACTTGGCGCGGACCATATTTCTTCTATTACTCAGTTTGCATAAATTATTTATTATGCAGCGATTTTTTAATTATTATTACTATTATCTCTGGTTTGCACTATTTTTTGTGCACAGGAAAATGATCCAGCCGGACTATCCTTTGGCGTCACCTCGGTACGGACGGGGCTTCGTCCAACACTTCATTACCCCATGTCGGGACTTCGCATCACCCTGCCGTCCTGCATTGACCGTGCCATGTCACCACTTCGAGTGCCGAGCTCTTTGCTCCGCCACCTCGGGACCGGCTTGGGGATGGAACCTTGTCCGCATCAAGCTCGGACAGCGTCGTCAATACCGAACACATTAACCAGCTAAGTTGCCTTCATGCTTAAAGTTTTAAATCTTTAACTTCATCGCTCGACCAAGCATTATACTTTTTGGAAAAAAGTTGCTTGTAAAAATTTTCCTTGTCCAAACTTTGTTTGTGACGCAGAAATTCAAATACCCGTTTACTGGGGCTTCCTTCATGAAGCTTTTTCCTCTTGCATATGATTATACTTGTACGGCTTCGTTCCTTGTTCGTGTATTACGCCATACAATATGCACCATGTTGACTTAAGCGATTTGCAAGCTGGGTTGCTGGCTCGTGCTTACCCTCACGTTCCCGATTGTTCGGCTAGGGAGTAAAGGGAGCACCTCTGCGATTGTCACGACTGGGTCCTCCGAGCTCTGACCTCAGACTGGGTGAAGCCGAAAGCTAGCGCTCTTATTGTTTTCAATCATGGTCGGCACACAACGGAACTCATGAGTACAAAAATATATTGCACAAGTCTCATAGTAATAATGAGCACCGAAGAAAGGTATCGGTGGGGGTACTATTTTCTTCGAAGATGCTTCTTACACTTTGTTGGTAATATAGCATAAGTTCCCTGAGCGCGCTTTGTCTGTTACAGCCTTATGGCCTGATTGCCTGGTTATCGGAAACACCGTTGATATTCTCGGCTGTGGAGTACATAACACTTTTCGCCCTTGTCAAGAGGGAGAAGCCGACGATTCGTTTAAGACGCTGTGATAAAGTTTGGGTGAACATAGATATGATATAAGTACTTGGTACATACAATCATTCGTTTACCCAAGTCACTTGGGGCTCTTATGTTTATTTGAGCCATTTTATAATAAGTGTTTTTCTTCTTAGTCGTTGCAAAGTTTTTATTATTATTTATCACTCCTTTTTTCGACACGAGTGTGTGGTCACTAGCCGGGGAGCCTAATTTCTCTCTCAAAACCGCTTAGAGTTCAGTTTTCTAAATCGGCCTAATGAGAAATACTCATATACGGATGGGAGACCGTCAGAGGGTGACCCGGCTTGAAGTCTTGAGATAGGATGTGTCATGTTAAAGCATGGCGAAGCACCTTTTTTCTAAAGTCCAATTTTCGGATTGGCACCGAACACTTGATCTTGTTGGACATCATGTTTTCTTGGCGTTTTTGGTTTTCCAAGCTTTTGGCACTTTTAAACTATCTGTGTTTTCAGCACAAGTCTCATTGTGCAACGCGGACACCTTTAGAGATTCGCAAAAACATTCTCGGATATTGCTATATATGCATCGGTTTCAATTGTGTCTTGATTCAATAGTTGGGTTGCGCCTGGCTCCTGCGCTTGCCTCCTACGTTCCGCTTTGTTCGGCTAGGTGTGCAAAGGGAGAACAACTGCGATTGTGCTTCAACTACGCATGGTCAAGCACCTCAGTGGAGAAAGCCAAAACTGAGTGTCACAATAGGTGTAAACTGGTCAGCGATCCGATGACTATATTAAATGATGGGCCATTCATAACATTGGCGAAGTGTTTCCGGCTTGACCTCGTGTCGGCTGAACACTCACCGAGGGCTAGTAATCGGCCTCCCAAACTAAATCCTCAATATTTTGCTCTTACATTAGAGCTGAGGTTTCATGATCATGCTTAGCATGACAACCCAAAGAAAGGAACCGATAGTGGGAGTATTTTCTTTGGAAGACATTTCCTATGTTAAACAGCAATATAACATATCTCTCTCACAGTACCTTTTATTTATAAACCGTATGGCCAGATTGCCTTGTTTGTCATAAATCTTTGCCCTCATAAAGGCTTTATAAAGTAGGACAAACACTCCTCGCCATCTTGGCCGAGGAGGTTGAAGCTCAATGGCCGGTCAACAAAGTTTTGTACAATGCGGATCCGAGCATTAATGACATAAAGTACTTGGATACATTGAGTCATTACACATAATTTGTGATTTTACTATGGATATTGATCCTTAATTCGCCACCCATGCCCGCATTAAGGCTCGGGGAGCTACTTGGGCTTCGGGCTTATTATTTCCAAATATTAAAGGGCACATCAATCCATCGATCTGGTGTTGCCACCTGACCCGATGTCTCGAGACTCTTGCATTGCTGTTCTATGCAGAAAATTTTAAGTGCAATCTGATTTCGAGGAGATTTTGATCCTCGGGTTGGTCGGCCGCACCAACCTTGAGTCTTGAGGATCGAGCACGCCGCTTTTGTCTCCCAAGTATTACGCTGAAGCTAGGACTTGATCCTCGGACCGATTTTGCAAATCAACACGAGTCTCGGAGCTGCATGGGATCGGCGGTCTTATGTCATCCTTCATGTAGATCTCGGATTTTAGACCGATACTCCACCTTGAGGGCTACCGGCTATGTATCTCGGCAGAGAATAAATTGCACCAATCAAAAATATTGACAAAAATCGGCCCACATTCGGGGTGGTGCACCACCTCGGAAGCAGTCCGGCATAAAGCTCGGGGCGCTAGTGGCTGGCTCCATAGAGGGCATTTCCGGCATTAAGCTCGGCTACACTCCTTCAACTTTTTTGTACCAAGATGATCTATGACATCTTGGATATAGTTCGGCACTGGAGCTTGGACACAGTCCGGCGTTGGAGCTCGGATACATTTCGGCGTTGGAGCTCGGAAGCAGTCTGGCATTGGTGCTCGGCTGCAAAGGATACCTCGAATGCAGTCCGGCGTTGGAGCTTGGACGCAAGAGGACACTGCCTCCCGGGAATAACTTCAAACCCGAGGTATGGCATAAAAATAACAAGGCATTGATAAAGGCCGGAAACTTAAAGGGGCTCCTCTAATACCGACGTGTAAACTCGTTGAATGCATTTCGGCGATCCTCAAGATAGAAGATGAGAAGATTTGTTGAACCAGTTTTCAAGACCGGCAACCGAAGATGAAGAACAGTTCGGAAGAATCGAGGAGCGTCCCTAACTTAAAGACCGGTTCAGGGGGCTCTTGTGGTGTCTGGACTAGGGGTACTCACCACGTCGTCTCCCCGGTCGGTTAGATTGGGCCGAGGACCCCAGTGGCCGTATACTCATGGGCGGTCCGGACCGGACACGCATATAAGGAAGATTCCACAAGACTTGGTGATCAAGACAAGGACTCCTCCCCACCGGCGATTCGGTGGGACTCTTGTTATCCTAGGCCTCCGGTGCATTATATAAACCAGGGCGGGCTAGTCGACACATATAGACAACAATCATACCATAGGCTAGCTTCTATGGTTTAGCCTCTCTGATCTCGTGGTAGATCTACTCTTGTACTACCCATATCAACAATATTAATCAAGCAGGAGTAGGGTTTTACCTCCATAGAGAGGGCCCAAACCTGGGTAAACATCGTGTCCCCTGTCTCCTGTTACCATCCGCCTTAGACACACAGTTCGGGACCCCCTACCCGAGATCCGCCGGTTTTGACACCGACAGGGGGCTTCTACCGGAAAACGTCCGATTAGCCATTGTGAAGCTATGTGCATTCCTCAATGCAATATCTCAGAAGGTGATCGATCCAGAAATCGTACCAAGGCTAAGGAGTGATGTGGCGCAATGTCTTGTCAGCTTTCGATCTGGTGTTCCCACCATCCTTCTTCAATATCATGACGTCGTCCCTAGTTCATCTAGTCGACGAGATTGTCATTCTGGGGCCCGTATTTCTACACAATATGTTCCCCTTTGAGAGGTTCATGGGAGTCCTAAAGAAATATGTCCGTAACCGCGCTAGGCCAGAAGGAAGCATCTCCATGGGCCATCAAACAGAGGATGTCATTGGGTTTTGTGTTGACTTTATTCCTGGCCTTAAGAAGATAGGTCTCCCTAAATCGCGGTATGAGGGGAGACCGATCGGAAAAGGCACGCTTGGAGGGGACTCAATAATATGCAGGACGGATATTCTTGGTCTCAAGCACACTACACGCTTCTACGTAACTCTACCTTGGTGACCCGTATGTCAATGAACACAAGAACGGTCTGCGCTCCAAACACCCGGAGGCGGCGACCAATCGGATTACATGTGAACACATCGGGACTTTCAGCAGCTTGGTTGGAAACACGTCTCGGAGGTGACAAGACTGTTTGTGATGAGCTGTACTTGTTGTCGAGGACCATCTTTGACCTGTATTGATTTACAAGGATCTGAGATAAATGGGAATACATTTTACACGATTGAACAAGATCAAAAGAGCACCAACCAAAACAGCGGTGTCCGCTTTGATGCAGCAAACCAAGAGGAAATGACACATATTATGGTTACATAGTGGACATATGGGAACTTGACTACGGACATGATTTTAAGGTCCCTTTGTTTAAGTGCAAATGGGTCAATCTGTCAGAGGCTGGTACAAGTAGACCCACAAAGACCTGATGAATGACAACGGTGGATCTGAAAAATCTTGGGTACACTGACGAACCGTTCAGTCCTAGCCAATGATGTGGCATGAGTTATCTATGTGAAGGACATGTCTACCAAACCGAGAAAAAAGAAAAGGTAAGGAAGCGAGTACATCATACGATGAGCCAAAGCGCCACATAGTTCTTTTCAGAAAAAGGGACATCGTGGAGTGGAGGGCAAGATGCATATGTCTCAAGATTATGAAAAGTTTCATGAAATTCCTCCCTTCAAAGTCAAGGCTGACCCAAGCATCCTGATAAGCGATGAAGATTATCCATGGTTCTGCAGTAGCAATAAGCAAATGACACAAGCAAAGAAAAAGTGAAGACTTTCTCCCGCAACTATTATGATGATACCATGCCAACTTTGTATCAGACGAGTATGATACCATTGTCCGTTTTGTACATGCACATGTTATGTGGGTGAAATTATCAAACCATGCCAACTTTCAACTTTTTCAGAGTTCATTTGAAATGCTTTAATGTCTTATGGTTTGGCCCTCGTAATACCATTAATCCCGGTTCACTCCTTGTCAACTATGTTCTCACCAAGAACACTCAAGAGGGCAGCCACGTGGGCCATTGGTCCCGGGTCTGGGACCTTTTGGTCCCGATTCCACGACGAAACCGGGACCAATGCGCCGCCTCGCCCATGACCATTAGTCCCGGTTTGTGCCACTAACCGGGACTAAAGGGTTGGTCCTCGTTGCGGTCAGAGTTTAGTCCCACCTCGCCAACCGAAGGGCGCTCACACCGGTTTATAAGCCCCTCCCTCTCTGCGTTGTTGTGCTCCTCTCAAAGTGAAAATAGATGCCCTTATACAGGAAATTTGACCTAAATTCATACTGAATTTCTCTAAAATTCATAGAAATTTATTATGAATTTAGGTTGAATTTTCTCTATAAGCGCATCTATGCTCATTTTTAGTAAAGTTAATCACAAACTTGTGATTTACACAAATTTCAAAGAATTCAAATTTTAACTATTCAAATTTAAAAACTAATGGCACTAATGAAAGTTTATAATTTTGTAAAACTAATGGCACTAACAGAAAGTTTATAATTTTCTTGACCTAAAAGCAAAACTAATTAAAAAATAAAGCAAAAACAAAAGAAAATAAATAATGCAAAAAACAAAACAAAAAACTGGAAAAAAACTTTGAATTTTAAACACATTAATATTAAACAGTAATTTTAACTATTCAAATTTGAAAACTAATGGCACTAACGAGAAAGTTTATAATTTTGTGACCTAAAAGAAAAATAATTAAAAATAAACTTTAATAAAATAAATAAAAGTAGCAACAATAAGTATTTTGTTGTAAGTAGAAACAAAATAAAATAAATAAAGCAACAAAGAAAACAAAAAACAAAATAATTTTTCTAAAACTAATGGCACTAACAGAAAGTTTATAATTTTATTGACCTAAAAGCAAAAAGAAATTAAAAAATAAAGCAAAAAACTAAAGAAAATAAATAATGCAAAGAAAACAAAAAAATTGGAAAAAAACTTTGAATTTTAAACACAGTAATATTAAACACAGTAATTTTAACTATTCAAATTTGAAAACTAATGGCACTAACAGAAAGTTTATACTTTTTGTGACCTAAAAGAAAAATAATTAAAAATAAAATTTAATAAAATAAATAAAAATAGCAACAATAAGTATTTTGTTGTAAGTACAAACAAAATAAAATAATAAAAGCAACAAAGAAAACAGAAAAACAAAAAAAGTGCCACCTACTGGGCCCCCATGGCCTCTAATACGACTAGAAACCCCTATCATGGGCCGGATTCGAGCCCTCAGAGGCCCAAGAGGCCTGTGCACACAAACGTGCAGTTAGGCCTAAATCTTACAATTGAGAGGAGCTCGAGAGGGTGGGCAGATAGTGTTATAAACCACTCTCGAGCTCTCTCAGGCTAGCGAGGTGGTACTAAACTTTTGGCCTTGGCAGGCGGCGCAAGGCCTTTGGTCCCGGTTGGTGCCACCAACCAGGACTAAAGGGGTGCATTGGTACCGGTTCGGTGACATCACCGGGACCAATGTTACCTTTAGTCAGTTGGTGCTACTCGCCGGGACCAAACGCCGCGCTTTTGGGCTTCTTTGAAAAAGGCCTTTGGTCCCGGTTGGTGGCAGCAACGGAGGACTAAAGGTTGCATTGGTCCCGTTGATGCCACGAACCGACCAAAGCCTTTTCTATATAACCAAATACTTAGGAAATTTCCCCACCCGCCATTCTTCTCTCGAGCGCCGCCAGGTTGCTTACGCTCCTCGGCATGCCGGCCCTGCCGCCGTCGCCTCCCGAAGCCGCCCGAGGTCGCCATCGCCCGATGCCCTCGCCCAAGCCACGTCACTCGCTTCGCCGCAGTCCCTGCCCCAGCGCGTCGCCCTTAACTTCAGCCGTCGTCGCCCGTTGCCCTGCGCCGCCCCCTTCCTCATACGCCCGTCGCCTCGTCGCCGTCCTGCGCCTTGAGACAACGCGCCTCTGCTCCGTCGCCCGTCCTCGCCGCGAACAGTGCCCCTGCCCCTCCTCACCTTGGTCCGGCCGGCGCCCTCCCCTGTCCTTGTTTTTTTTCATATATTATATGCTTGTTTTTTTCAGATTATATATATATATATATATATATATATATATGTATATATATATATATATATATATATATGTATAAATGTGAGTATATGTATTGTGTATATATGATATACGCCTTCTTTTCAGATTTTTTCTTCATATATATGATGATTTGTATTTTGCTTTTTATAAAAATGTATATATGTTTGTATGTTCTCTGTGTATATATGTTCATATATGCAAAAGTTAGATTTATATATTTAGAAAAGGATTATCTATATATGTTCTCTGATTTAGTACATTTTAGGTTAGTTTGATTTTAGAAAAGTTTTATATATTTAGGAGAGGAAAAAGGAAAATAAGAAGAGGAAAAGGAGAAGAAGAGGAGAGGAAGAAAAGGAGAGGAGAAGAAGAGGAGAGGAAGAAAAGGAAGGAGAAGAAGAAAGGAATGAGGAGAAGAAGAAAAATATATAAAAATTTATATTTTTCTTCTTCTCCTCGATTCCTTTCTTCGTCTCCTCATTTTCTTCTTTTTTTTCTTCGATCTTCTCCTCTATTCCTTTTTTCTTCTCCTCTTTTATTTCTTCTTCGTCTTCTTATGTTTTATCGGGTCTCTCCTCGTCGATATACCCTCCCGATAACTTCAACACGAGGGGAAATTCGATATACCCTCCCCGATAATATTATTTTCCCATGTATGTATGTCGTCGTTGTCGATATAACCCCCTCCCGATAACTTCAACACGTGGGGAAGTCGATATACCCTCCCGATAACATTATTTTCCCGTATATGTATGTCGTTGTTGTCGATATTACCTCCCGGATAACCCGACATCGAGGCGGTCGATATATATACCCCTCTCATTGTGATAACTTATATCATGAGCACCCCCCGACCCTCTCGCTCGACCAAAACTCTCGAGGACACCCAAACCCAAGAAAAAAACAATGTCGGTCTCCTACCCCCTCCCGTCGCACCCCTACCCGACAAACTCTCTCGAGGCCACCCCAAACCCTTGAAGCGTTGTCGAGGCCACCCCAAACCCTAGAGAAGCAGCGTCAAGGCCACTAATCAATATGATTCCTTACTGTGATTAGCTAGCTAGTTCTACGTTTGCCACTAATGTATCCACCTTTTGGTCTCGGTTCCACGCACGAACCGGGACCAATCGCGCTCTCGGCCTCGGCCCATGACCATTAGTACCGGTTTGTGCCACAAACAGGATTAAAGGGTTGGTCCTCGTTGATCGTCGAGTTTAGTCCCACCTCGCCAACCGAAGGGCGCTCACACCGGTTTATAAGCCCTCCCTCTTCGCCTTGTTGAGCTCCTCTCAAGCTGAAAATAGATGCCCTTATACGAGAATTTGACCTAAATTCATACTTGAATTTCTTTTGAAATTCATAGAAATTTATTATGAATTTAGGTTGAATTTTCTATATAAGCGCATCTATGCTCATTTTTTAGTAAAGTTAATCACAAACTTGTGATTTACACAAATTTCAAAGAATTCAGATTTTAACTATTCAAATTTGAAAACTAATGGCTTAACAGAAAGTTTATAATTTTTATAAAATTAATGGCACTAACAGAAAGTTTATAATTTTTCTGACCTAAAAGCAAAAAGAATTAAAAAAAATAAAGCAAAAACAAAAGAAAATAAATAATGCAAAAAACAAAACGAAAAAACTGGAAAAAAACTTTGAATTTTAAACACAGTAATTTTAACTATTCAAATTTGAAAACTAATGGCACTAACAGAAAGTTTATAATTTTTGTGACCTAAAAGAAAAATAATTAAAAAAAATTTAATATGTTGTAAGTAGAAATAAAATAAAATAAATAAAGCAACAAAGAAAACAGAAAAACAAAATAATTTTTCTAAAACTAATGGCACTAACAGAAAGTTTATAATTTTAGCGACCTAAAAGCAAAAAGAATTAAAAATAAAGCAAAAAACAAAAGAAAATAAATAATGCAAAAAACAAAACAAAAGAACTGGAAAAAAACTTTGAATTTTAAACACAGGAAATTTAACTATTCAAATTTGAAAACTAATGGCACTAACAGAAAGTTTATAATTTTTGTGATCTAAAAGAAAAATAATTAAAAATAAACTTTAATAAAATAAATAAAATTAGCAACAATAAGTATTTTGTTGTAAGTAGAAACAAAATAAAATAAATAAAGCAACAAAGCAAACAAAAAACAAAAAAAGAGCTACCCATCGGCCCCCCACTACTGAATACGACTAGAAACCCTACCATGGGCCAAGATTCGAGTTCAGAGAGGCCCAAGAGGAGCCCACAGCACACAAAGATACCAAGTTAGGCCGAAAGCCTACAATTGAGAGGAGTCGAGAGGGTGGGCGTAGCAAGCGCTTATAAACCACTCTCGAGCTCTCTCAAATAAGCAGGTGGTACTAAACTTTTGTGACGCGGGCAGCATAGAGCCTTTGGTCCCGATTGGTGCCTGCTGGCCCGGGACTAAAGATTGCATGTAGTACGGTTCGTGGCATCAATCGGGACCAATGCCATTTTTAGTCCCGGTTGGTGCGCTACCAACCGACCAATGTTCATTGGTCCCGATTGATGCCACTTAACCGGGACCAAAGCCTTTTCTATATAACCAAACAATTAGGAAATTTCCCCCACCGCCATTCTTCTCTCGGCTGCGAGGCTGTTGCTGCTCCTCGGCCTTGGCGGCCCTGCCCCGACATCGCCGTCGCCTCCCGAGCCGCTTGAGGTCGCTGCGCCCAGCCTTGGCCCGTCGCTTCAGGTGCCCTCGCTTGACGCTTGCGTCGGTCAGCTCGTCGACCTTGACAGCGCGTCGCCGGCTTGCCCCGTCGTCGTGTCGCCCTGCCCGCCCCTTCCTCGCCGCCGTCGCCTCTGCCTCCTCACCTACGCTTTGCGCCCCCTGCCCTGTCGCCGTCCTCGGCCTTGAACCAGCATTCGCCTCCTCACACCTTGGTCAGTGGCGCCCTCCCCATCCTTGTTTTTTTCATATATTATATGCTTGTTTTTTTTCAGATTATATATATATGTATATATGTGAGTATATGTATTGTGTATATATGATATACGCCTTCTTTTCAGATTTTTTGTTCATATATATGATGATTTGTATTTTGCTTCTTTATAAAAATGTATATATGTTTATATGTTTTCTGTGTATATATGTTCATATATGCAAAAGTTAGATTTATATATTTAGAAAAGGATTATCTATATGTGTTATCTGATTTAGTATATTTTAGGTTAGTTTCATTTTTAGAAAAGTTTTATATATTTAGGAGAGGAAAAGGAAAATAAGAAGAGGAAAAGGATAAGAAGAGGAGAGGAAGAAAAGGAAGAGGAAGAAGAGGAGAGGAAGAAAGGAAGAGGAGAAGAAAGGAATAGAGGAAGAAAAAAATAGAAAATTTTTCATTTTTTTTTTCTTCTCCTCTATTCCTTTCTTCTTCTCCTCTTTTTTCTTCTTCTTTTTTTTCTTTGATCTTCTCCTCTATTCCTTTCTTCTTCTCCTCTTTTTATTTCTTCTTCATTTTCTTATGTTTTATCGGGTCTGTCGTCGTCGATATACCCCTCCCGATAACTTCAACACTAGTCGGGGTCGATATACCCACACACTGATAATATTATTTTCCCAAATGTCGTATGTAAATGGGTTGTCGATATAACCCTCCCGGTAACTTCAACACATGGGGGGGGGGGTCGATATACCCCCTCCCCGATAACATTATTTTCGCGTGTATGTATGTCGTCATTGTCGATATTACCCACTCCCGGATAACTTTGACATGAGGGGCGGTCGATATATATACCCCCTCTCGACTGTGATAACTTATATCGCGGGAGCAGCCCCCGACCCTCTCGCTCGACCAAAACTCTCGAGGACACCCAAACCCTAGAAAAAAACGATGTCGGTCTCCTACCCCCTCCCGCCGCGCCCCTTGATACGTGTCCAACGTATCTATAATTTTTGATTGCTCCATGCTACTTTATCTATTGTTTTGGACTATAATGGGCTTTATTTTCCACTTTTATATTATTTTTGGGACTAACCTATTAACCGGAGGCCCAGCCCAGAATTGTTGTTTTTTGCCTTCTTCAAAGATTTCAAGAAAGCAGAATATCAAACGGAGTCCAAACAGAATGAAATCTTCGAAATGTGATTTTCTCATCGATAAGACCCAGGAGACTTGGAACCTCCGTCAAGAAAGCTACGAGGCGGTCACGAGGGTGGGGGGCTCCCCCCCTAGGCGCGCCCCCCTGCCTCGTGGGCCCCTCGAAGCTCCACCGACGTACCCTTTCCTCCTATATATACCTACGTACCCCCAAACGATCAGAGGAGGAGCCAAAAACCTAATTCCACCGCCGCAACTTCCTATGTCCACGAGATCCCATCTTGGGGCATGTTCCGGAGCTCCGCCAGAGGGGGCATCCACCACGGTGGGCTTCTACATCATCAACAAAGCGTCTCCGATGAAGTGTGAGTAGTTTACTTCAGACCTTCGGGTCCATAGTTAGTAGCTAGATTGCTTCTTCTCTCTTTTTGGATCTCAATACAATGTTCTCCCCTCTCTCGGGAGATCTATTCGATGTAATCTTCTCTTTGCGGTGTGTTTGTTGAGACCGATGAATTGTGGGTTTATGATCCAGCTTATCTATGAATAATATTTGAATCTTCTCTGAATTCTTTTATGTATGATTGAGTTATCTTTGCAAGTCTCTTCGAATTATCCGTTTAGTTTTGCCAACTAGATTGGTAGTTCTTGCAATGGGAGAAGCGCTTGGCTTTGGGTTCAATCTGGCGGTGTCCTTACCCAAAGGATGTGAGAAAGGGTTGCAAGGCACGATTGTATTGTTGCCATCGAGGATAACAAGATGGGGTATTTATCATATTGCATGAATTTATTCCTCTACATCATGTCATCTTGCTTAAGGCGTTACTCTGTTTTAACTTAATACTCTAGATGCATGCCGGATAGCGGTCGATGAGTGGAGTAATAGTAGTAGATGCGTAATTGTTTCGATCTACTTGTCACGGACGTGATGCCTATATACATGATCATACCTAGATAACCTCATAACTATGCTCAATTCTCATCAATTGCTCAACAGTAATTTGTTCACCCACCGTGAGAATACTTATGCTCTTGAGAGAAGCCACTAGTGAAACCTATGGCCCCGGGTCTATTCTCATCATATCAATCTCCATCACTTTTATACTTGCTTTGTTTTTACTTTGCCTTTACTTTTCACTTTGCATCTTTATACTGAAAATACCAAAATATTATCTTTATCAGATCTCACTCTCGTAAGTGACCGTGAAGGGATTGACAACCCCTAATTGCGTTGGTTGTAGTAGCTATCGTTTGTGCAGGTACGAGGGACTTGCTGCGTGGCCTCCTCTTGGATTGATACCTTGGTTCTCAAAAACCGAGGGAAATACTTACGCTACTGTGCTGCATCATCCTCTCCTCTTCGGGGAAAACCAACGCAAGCTCAAGACGTAGCAAGAAGGATTTCTGGCACCGTTGCCAGGGAGTCTACGCAAAAGTCAACATACCAAGTACCCATCACAATCCCTATCTCTCGCATTACATTATTTGCCATTTGCCTCTCGTTTTCCTCTCCCCCACTTCACCCTTGCCGTTTTATTCGCCCTCTCTTTCCCAATCTCCTCCTCTCTTTTCGCTCTCTTTCTTACGCCTTGCTTGCCACTATGTTCGAAATCGGGAGATTATCGTCGATATGGACAATAATGATAACACGTAGAAAATCCCGAGGCTCCTACCGATGAACCCCTATCTTGCATACTAAAAAGTTTCAAATCGGTAGTGGTAACATCATTGGCAAAGGTGTTATTCAAGATTTCTTTACTTGTGCCGGTGCTTTTACCTTGATGGGTTGCTCTATTCTTCATAGAACTAGTAGTCTCTTAGATGCTATCGCTATGCTTGTAGTTGAACTTGAAAGACAATTTATGCATATGCATCCTTGCATACAAACGATTTTCCTAGAATTCTCTAATATTGAGCATTCTTCGGTTAAGCGTGCTGTTACTATTTTTTTGGCTGACGAGTTTAGATTTATTATAAGAGAGGCCAAAGAAATCTTTGCGCACTATAGGGTGGACGTCGGTCGTCCTCCCATAGAAGCGATCCTCTATGATCAAGAGGAATTTAGACGTTTTCAATCTTCGGACTATGTTGCTTTTAATGAAAATCTTAGAAAAAAGGTCCCTACCAATGTCTTGGTTGATTGCATTAACGAGCTTAATAATGAATTTGCCCTTCGCAACAATGAGCTAGGATACTCTCTTGAGTATAGGCTCACAAGATTTTGCCAAAAGAATGCTTTTAGTGTTGAAATAGTTGTGCACTATGAGGGGCCAAAGGAGGAACCCGTTCCTCCTGTGATTGATCTTGGGGACCTTTGCCCCACTAAATTTAGCCCTTTAGATTACTTTTGCTTGCCACAAAGGAAACTTGCTGCGAACGTAGAGAATATGAAATGAGCTTTCAAGATCTATCTTATTATTACGGCACCACTTAGATCTATCCTTACTTTTATGCCTAGTTAGGGGCGTTAAACGATAGCGCTTGTTGGGAGGCAACCCAATTTTATTTTATTTTTTTGTCTTTGTTCCTGTTTAGGAATAAATAATCCATCTAACCTCTGTTTAGATGTGGTTTTATCTTTTAATTAGTGTTTGTGCCAAGCTAGACCTATTGGATCTTCTTGGATGATAGTTATTTGATCTTGCTGTAATTTCCAGAAACTTTGCGCTCAGTGCCTGAATTCTTAAAAATCACCAGAACGTGATAAAATACTGATTCCAATTGCTGTTGATCAATAAACAAATTTTCCAGGTCTTCTAATTTTGGTAGAAGTTTTTGAGTTCCAGAAGTTTGCGTTAGTTACAGATTACTACAGACTGTTCTGTTTTTGACAGATTCTGTTTTGCGTGTGTTGTTTGCTTATTTTGATGAATCTATGGCTAGTAAAATAGTTTATAATCCATAGAGAAGTTGGAATACAGTAGGTTTAACACCAATATAAATAAATAATGAGTTCATTACAGTACCTTAAAGTATTCTTTTGTTTTCTTTCTCTAACGGAACTCACGAGATTTCTATTGAGTTTTGTGTTGTGAAGTTTTCAAGTTTTGGGTGAATTATTTTGATGGATTATGGAACAAGGAGTGACAAGAGCCTAAGCTTGGGGATGCCCATGGCACCCCCAAGATAATCCAAGGACACCAAAAAGTCAAAGCTTGGGGATGCCCTTGAAGGCATCCTCTTTCGGCCCACTTCCATCGGTAATTTACTTGGAGCTATATTTTTATTCACCACATGATAAGTGTTTTGCTTGGAGCGTCTTGTATTATTTGGCGTCTTTGCTTGTTAGTTTACCACAATCATCCTTGCTGTACACACCTTTTGAGAGAGCCATACATGAATTGGAATTTGATAGAATGCTCATAGTGCTTCACTTATATTTTTTGAGTTTGATAGTTATGCTCATAGTGCTTCACTTATATCTGTTGAGCGTGATAATTTTTGCTCTAGTGCTTCACTTAGATCTTTTAGAGCACGGTGGTGGATTTGTTTTAGAGAAACTATTGATCTCTCATGCTTCACTTAGATTATTTTGAGAGTCGTTAATAGCATGGTAATTTGCTTAAAGTTAATATACTTGGTATTCAAGATATGTGGAACTTTCTTTTGAGTGCGTTGAATACTAAGATAAGTTTGATGCTTGATAATTGTTTTGAGATATGGAGGTGATAATATCAAAGTCGTGCTAGTTGAGTAGTTGTTAATTTGAGAAATGCTTGTGTTGAAGTTAGCAAATCCCGTAGCATGCGCGTATGGTTAAAGTTGTGTAACAAATTTGAAACATGAAGTGTACCTGGCTTGTGCATCCTTATGAGTGGCGGTCGGGGACGAGCGATGGTCTTTTCCTACCAATCTATCCCCCTAGGAGCATGCGCGTAGTACTTGATTTTTGATGAGTTGTAAATTTTTGCAATAAGTATATGAGTTCTTTTGACTAATGTTTAGTCCATGGATTATAATGCACTTTTACCTTTCCGCCTTTGCTAGCCTCTTCGGTGCCGTGCATTGCCCTTTCTCACCTTGAGAGTTGGTGCAAACTTCACGGTGCATCCAAACCCGTGATATGATACGCTCTTTCACACATAAACCTCCTTATATCTCCCTCAAAACAGCCACCATACCTACCTATTATGGCATTTTTGTAGCCATTCCGAGATATATTGCCATGCAACTTTCCACCGTTCCGTTCATCTTCATCATGACATACCTTACTTTTGTCATATTGCCATTGCATGATCATGTAGTTGACATCGTATTTGTGGCAAAGCCATCATGCATTATTTTTCATACATGTCACTCTTGATTCATCGCACCATCCCGGCACACCGCCGGAGGCATTCATATAGAGTCATATCTTGTTCTAGTTTCGAGTTGTAATCCTTATGTTGTAATCAATAGAAGTGTGATGATCATCATTAGAGCATTTCCCCAAAAAAAGAGAAAGGCCAAAAAGAAAAAAAGAAAGGCCCAAAAAAAAGAAAATAAATAAAAAGGGCAATGCTACTATCTCTTTTTCCACACTTGTGCTTCAAAGTAGCACCTTATTCTTCATGTAGTGAGTCTCATATATTGTGCTTCAAAGTAGCACCTTATTCTTCATGTAGTGAGTCTCATATATTGTGCTTCAAAGTAGCACCATGTTTTTCATATAGTGAGTCTCATAAGTTGTCTTTTTCATACTAGTGGGAATTTTTCATTATAGAACTTGGCTTGTATATTCCTACGATGGGCTTCCTCAAAATGCCCTAGGTCTTCATGAGCACGCATGTTGGATGCACACCCACTAGTTTTCTTTTGTTGAGCATTCATAACTCTAGTGCATCCGTTGCATGGCAATCCCTACTTCTCATGTTGACATCAATTGATGGGCATCTCCATAGCCCGTTGATTATCCTCGTCAATGTGAGACTTTCTCCTTGTTTGTCTTCTCCACACAATCCCCATCATCATATTCTATTCCACCCATAGTGCTCTATCCATGGCTCACGCTCATGTATTGCGTGAAGGTTGAAAAAGTTTGAGATTATTTAAGTATGAAACAATTGCTTGGCTTGTCATCGGGGGTATAGAAGTTGGGAACATCTTTGTGTGATGAAAATGAAGCATAGCCTAACTATATGATTTTGTAGGGATGAACTTTCTTTTGCCACGCTATTTTGAGAAGACATAATTACTTTGATTAGTATGCATTGAAGTATTATTATTTTTATGTCAATATGAACTTTTGTCTTGAATCTTTCGGATCCGAATATTCATACCATGATTAAGAAGATTTACATTGAAATTATGCCAAAGTATCACTCCGCATCAAAATTCTCTTTTATCATTTACCTACCGAGGACGAGCAGGAATTAAGCTTTAGATGCCCGATACGCCTCCAACGTATCTATAATTTTTGATTGCTCCATGCTACTTTATCTATTGTTTTGGACTATAATGGGCTTTATTTTCCACTTTTATATTATTTTGGGACTAACCAACCGGAGGCCCAGCCTGTAATTGTTGTTTTTGCCTTTTTCAAGATTTCAAGAAACAGAATATCAAACGAAGTCCAAACGGAATGAAATCTTCGGAAACGTGATTTTCTCATCGAGATAAGACCAGGAGACTTGGACCTCCGTCAAGAAAGCCACGAGGCGGTCACGAGAGTGGAGGGCGCCCCCTAGGGCGCCCCGCCTCGTGGGCCCCTCAAGCTCCAATCGACGCATTCTTCCTCCTATATATACCTGCGTGCACCCCAAACGATCGTAACAGGAGCCAAAACCTAATTCCACCGCCGCAACTTTACGTATCACGAGATCCCATCTTGGGGCCTGTTCGAGCTCACGGAGGGCATCCACCACGGAGGGCTTCGTGATCATCATCAAAGCCTCTCCGATGACGTGTGAGTAGTTTACTTAGGACCTTCAGGTCCACAGCTAGTAGCTAGATGGCTTCTTCTCTCTTTTGGATCTCAATACAATGTTCTCCAGCTCTCTCGTTTAGATATATTCGATTTAATCTTTTTTTTGCGTTGTGTTTGTTGAGACCGATGAATTGTGGGTTTATGTTCCAGCTTATATATGAATAATATTTGAATCTTCTCTGAATTCTTTTTATGTATGATTGAGTTATCTTTGCAAGTCTCTTGAATTATCCGCTTGGTTTGGCCAACTAGATTGGTAGTTCTTGCAATGGGAGAAGTTCTTGGCTTTGGGTTCAATCTTATGTGTCCTTACCCGTTGATAGAAAGGGTTGCAAGGCACATATTGTATTGTTGCCATCGAGGATAACAAGATGGGGTATTTATCATATTGCATGAATTTATTCCTCTACATCATGTCATCTTGCTTAAGCATGCTACTCTGTTTTTAACTTAATACTCTAGATGCATCTTTGGATAGCGGTCGATGAGTGGAGTAATAGTAGTAGATGCAGAATCGTTTCGGTCTACTTGTCACGGACGTGATGCTTATATACATGATCATACCTAGATAACCTCATAACTAAGCTCAATTCTGTCAATTGCTCAACAGTAATTTGTTCACCCAATCGTAGAATACTTATGCTCTTGAGAGAAGCACTAGTGAAACCTATGGCCCCGGGTCTATTCTCATCATATCAATCTCCATCACTTTTATACTTGCTTTGTTTTACTTTTGCCTTTTACTTTTCACTTTGCATCTTTATACCGAAAATACCAAAAATATTATCTTTATCAGATCTCACTCGTAAGTGACCGTGAAGGGATTGACAACCCCTAATCGCGTTGGTTGCGAGTAGCTATCGTTTTGTGCAGGTACGAGGGACTTGGCGTGGCCTCCTCTGGATTGATACCTTGGTTCTCAAAAACTGAGGGAAATACTTACGCTAATGTGCTGCATCATCCTCTCCTCTTCGGGGAAAACCAACGCAAGCTCAAGACGTAGCACCCCTACCCGACAAACTCTCTTGAGGCCACCCCAAACCCTTGAAGCGTTGTCGAGGCCACCCCAAACCCTAGAGAAGCAGCGTCAAGGCCACTAATTAATATGATTCCTTACTGTGATTAGCTAGCTAGTTCTATGTTTGCCACTAATATATCCATCTGTCATGTTTGAATAATAATTGCCATGTTGTAAATATTTGTAGAAACTATGGACACCCCCCGAGACGAAGCAACAGAAGCGGTGTTGGGGGACATAATCGCACAAGGAAGTGATGCCGTCTTCTCGTTTCTCAACGACACCGATGGTCTGGAAGGACAGGGTGAAGAAGCAGGCTATGATTATGATGGCTCCTTTGACCCAATGCCGGTGCAAGAAGGAGAACGTGAGGACGGCTCCGGTGACCCAATGATGGTGGAAGAAGGAGATCGTGATGACGGCTCCGGTGACCGAACCGAGTCCGGCCAGGTATATATATTAGTTAAGTCTGTGCTGACTAGCTAATTGATGCATTCATTGTTTTGGTATGTACACATATTAATTAACTCTCGTCTTTCTTCTTTTTCTAGCCTCCGGATCGAAAGTATAACTTCGGTAAAGAGACGAGGCCCGAAGAAAAGTTGCGCTCAGATAAAAGGTTTGAGATCAAAGCAATCGCGCGCGACGGCCAACCGATTGAACCCATTCGGACAAAAGATGCATTTTCTGCTCAATGCGGGGTTCTTGTTAGGGACAAGATCCCGATCAGCATCCACCAATGGTATAAGCCTAAGAACAAAGACCCCAAGGTGTCTTATGTCAATGATATGCAGAAAGATGATCTTTGGAATGAGCTGAAGTCAAATTTCACCCTACCGCCAGAGGAGGATCCAGAGAAGCCAGTTAAAGAGCAATTAATCAAGTCTTTTGCTCTTAAGAAGATGGCAGACCTATTCAGGAGGTGGAAGAATGAGCTGAAAAGGTTTGTCGACAAAGAAGAGACACCAGAATTCATCGGCAAATATGAGAAGATCAGAGATCACTGGCCCGCATTTTGTTGGGGAACGTAGCAGAAATTCAAAATTTTCCTACGTGTCACCAAGATCTATCTATGGAGAAACTAGCAACGAGGGAAGGAGAGTGCATCTAAATACCCTTGTAGATCGCTAAGCGGAAGCGCTCATGAGAACGGGGTTGAAGGAGTCGTACTCGTCGTGATCCAAATCACCGGAGATCCTAGTGCCGAACGGACGGCACCTCCGCGTTCAACACACGCAGACAGCCGGACGCCTCCCACGCCTTGATCCAGCAAGGAGAGAGGGAGAGGTTGAGGAAGACTCCATCCAGCAGCAGCACAATGGCGTGGTGGTGGTGGAGGAGCATGGCAATCCAAACAGGCTTCGCCAAGCACCACGGAGAGAGGAGGAGGAGAGGCAGTGGCTGCACCAGAGAGGGAGAAGTTCTCATGTGTTGGGCAGCCCCAAACCTCAACTATATAGGGGAAAGGGGGGGCTGCGCCCCCTCTAGGGTTTCCAACCCCTAGGGGTGGCGGCCAGCCCTAGATCCCATCTAGGGGGGCGGCCAAGGGAGGGAGAGAGGGGCGGCGCCCACTAGGTGGGCCTTAAGGCCCATCTGGACCTAGGGTTTGCCCCTCCCTACACTTCCCACGCTTGGGCCTTGGTGGGGCGCCCTAGCCCACCTAGGGGCTGGTCCCTCCCACACTTGGCCCACGCAGCCTTCTGGGGCAGGTGGCCCCACTTGGTGGACCTCGGACCCTCCCGGTGGTCCCAGACATTACCGATATCGCTCAAACTTTTCGGTGACCAAAACAGGACTTCCCATATATAAATCTTTACCTCCGGACCATTCTTAACTCCTCGTGGATGTCCGGGATCTCATCCGGACTCAACAACATTCGGTAACCACATACAAACTTCCTTTATAACCCTAGCGCCATCGAACCTTATGTGTAGACCCTACGGGTTCGGGAACCATGCAGACATGACCGAGACGTTCTCCGTCAATAACCAACAGCGGATCTGGATACCCATGTTGGCTCCCACATGTTCCACGATGATCTCATCGGATGAACCACGATGTCAAGGACTCAATCAATCCCGTATACAATTCCCTTTGTCTAGCGGTATTGTACTTGCCCGAGATTCGATCGCTTTATCCCGATACCTTGTTCAATCTCGCTTCGCAATTCTCTTTACTCGCTCCGTAACACATCATCCCGTGATCAACCCCTTGGTCACATTGTGCACATTATGATGATGTCCTACCGAGTGGGCCCAGAGATACCTCTCCGTTTACACGGAGTGACAAATCCAGCCTCGATTCATGCCAACCCAACCGACACTTTCGGAGATACCGTAGTGCACCTTTATAGCCACCCGATTACGCTAGGACGTTTGGTACACCCAAAGCATTCCTACGGTATCCGGAGTTGCACAATCTCATGGTCTAAGGAAATGATACTTGACATTAGAAAAGCTTTAGCATACTTAACTACGATCTTTGTGCTAGGCTTAGGATTGGGTCTTGTCCATCACATCATTCTCCTAATGATGTGATCCCGTTATCAACGACATCCAATGTCCATGGTCAGGAAACTGTAACCATCTATTGATCAACGAGCTAGTCAACTAGAGGCTTACTAGGGACATGGTGTTGTCTATGTACCCACACATGTATCTGAGTTTCCTATCAATACAATTATAGCATGGATAATAAACGATTATCATGAACAGGAAATATAATAATAACTAATTTATTATTGCCTCTAGGGCATATTTCCAACAGTCTCCCACTTGCACTAGAGTCAATAATCTAGTTCACATCGTCATGTGATTAATCGCTGATAGGTCACATCGCCATGTGACCAACATGCAAAGAGTTTACTAGTGTCTCAGAACTAGTTCACATCATCATGTGATTAAGACTCAATGAGTTCTCAGGTTTGATCATGTTTTGCTTGTGAGAGAGGTTTTAGTCAACGGGTCTCGAACCTTTCAGATCCGTGTGTGCTTTGCAAATTTCTAGGTCATATTGTAAACGCTGCTTCCACGCTCCACTTGGATCTATTCCAAATGGTTGCTCCACTATACGTATCCGGTTTGCTACTCAGAGTCACTTTCGGATAGGTGTTAAAGCTTGCATCGACGTAACCCCTTTACGCCGAACTCTTTATTACCTCCATAATCGAGAAACATGTCCTTATTTACTCCAAGGACAATTATAGACCGCTGTCCAATGATCCATTCCTGGATCATTCTTGTACCCCTTGACTGACTCATGGCAAGGCACACTTCCGGTGCGGTACACAGCATAGCATACTGTAGAGCCTATGTCTGAAGCATAGGGGACGACCTTCGTCCTTTCTCTCTTTTCCGCCGTGGTCGAGCTTTAACTCTTAACTTCATACCTTACATCTCGTGCAAGAACTCCTTCTTTGATCGATCCATCTTGAACACCTTCAAGATCATGTCAAGGTATGTGCTCATTTGAAAGTATTATTAAGCATTTTGATCTATCCTTATAGATCTCGATGCTCAATGTTCAAGTACCTTAATCCAGGTTTTCTATTGAAAAACACCTTTCAAATAACCCTGTATGCTTTCCATAAATTCTACATCATTTCTGATCAACAATATGTCAACAACATATACTCATCAGAAATTCTATAGTGCTCCCACTCACTTCTTTGGAAATACAAGTTTCTCATAAACTTTTTGTAAACTCAAAATCTTTGATCATCTCATCAAAGCGCACATTCCAACTCCGAGATGCTTACTCCAGTCCTTAGAAGGATCGCTGGAGCCAAAGATACCTTTTAGCATCCTTAGGATTGACAAAACTTTACGATTGTATCATATACAACCTTTCCTTACGTAAGACCGGTAAGGAAACTCGCTTTTGACATCCATCTGCCAGTTTTCTTAAATGCAGCTAATGCTAACATGATTCCGACGGACTTAAGCTTCGCTACGAATGAGAGAATCTCATCGTAGTCAACTCCTTGAACTTGTGAAAAACTCTTTGCCACAAGTCGAGCTTCATAGACGGTGATATTACCGTCCACGTCCGTCTTCTTCTTAAAGATCCATTTATCTCAATGGCTTGCCGATCATCGGGCAAGTCAACCAAAGTCCATGCTTTGTTACGATACATAGATCCTATCTCGGATTTCATGGCTTCTAACCATTTGTCGGAATTTGGGCCCACCATCGCTTCTCCATAGCTCGTAGGTTCATTGTTGTCTAGCAACATGACCTTTCAAGACAGGATTACTGTACCACTCTGAAGTAGTAGGCGTCCTTGTCGTCCTACGAGGTTCGGTAGTGACTTGATCCGAAGTTTCATGATCACTATCATAAGCTTCTACTTCAATTGGTGTAGGTGCCATAGGACAACTTCCTGTGCCCTGCTACACACTAGTTGAAGTGATGGTTCAATAACCTCATCAAGTCTCCACCATCCTCCCACTCAATTCTTTCGAGAGAAACTTTTCCTCAAGAAAGGACCTGTTTCTAGAAACAATTACTTTTGCTTCCGGATCTGAGACAGGAGGTATACCCAACCATTTTGGGTATCCTATGAAGATGTTTTTATCCATTTTGGGTTCGAGCTTATCACGATGAAACCTTTTCACATAAGCGTCGCAGCCCCAAACTTTTAAGAAACGACAACTTAGGTTTCTCCAAACCATAGTACAAACGGTGTCGTCTCAACGGAATCACGTGGTGCCCTATTAAAGTGAGTGTGGTTGTCTCTAATGCCTAACCCATGAACGATAGTGGTAATTCGATAAGAGACATCATGGTACGCACCATATTCAATAGGGTGCAACTATGATGTTCTGGACACACCATCACACTATGGTGTTCCAGCGATATTTATTGTGAAACAATTTCCACTATGTCTTAATTATGTACAAAGCTCGTAACTCAGATATTCATCTCTATGATCATATCATAGACATTTTATCCTCTTGTCACGATGATCTTTAACTTCACTCTGAAATTACTTGAACCATTCAATAATTCAGATTTGTGTTTCATCAAGTAAATATACTCAACATCTACTCGAATCATCTGTGAAGTCAGAACGTAACGATATTCACTGCATGCCTCAGCACTCATTGGACTGCACACATCAAAATGTGTTACTTCCAACGGGTTGCTACCTTTTTCCATCTTACTGAAACTGAGGCTTTTCAGTCATCTTGCCCATGTGGTATGATTTGCATATCTCAAGTGATTCAAAATCAAGTGAGTCCAAACGATCCATCTGCATGGAGTTTCTTCATGCGTATGCACCAATAGACATGGTTTGCATGTCTCAAACTTTTCAAAACGAGTGAGTCCAAAGATCCATCAACATGGAGCTTCTTCATGCTTTTATACCAATATGACTTACATGGCGATTACCACAAGTACGTGGTACTATCATTACTATCTTATTTCTTTTGGCATGAAAAATGTGTATCACTACGATCGAGATTCAATAAACCATTCTTTTAGGTGCAAGACCATCGAAGGTATTATTCAAATAAATAGAGTAACCATTATTCTCCTTAAATGAATAACCGCATTGCAATAGACATAATCCAATCATGTCTATGCTCAACGCAAACACCAAATGATAATTATTCTGGTTTAATACTAATCTTGATGGTAGAGGGAGCGCACGATGTTTGATCACATCAAAATTGGAAACACTTCCAACACATATCGTCAGCTTCTCCTTTAGCTAGTCTCCGCTTATTCCGTAGCCTTTTATTTCGAAAGTTACTAACACTTAGCAAACCGAACCGGTATCTAATACCCTCGTGCTACTAGAGTACTAGTAAAATACACAATAACTTAATGTATATCCAATATACTTCTATCGACCTTTGCCAGCCTTCTTATCTACCAAGTATCTAGGGTAATTCTGCTCCAGTGGCTGTTCCCCTTATTGCGTAAGCACTTAGTCTCGGGTTTGGGTTCAACCTGGGTTTCTTCACTGCAAAGAATCGATTTGCCGTTTCATGAAGTGTCCCTTCTTGCCCTTGCCCTTCTTGAAACTAGTGGTTTCATCAACCATCAACAATTGATGCTCCTTCTTGATTTTTACTTTCGCGATGTCAAACAACGCGAACACTTCAAGGATCATCATATCTATCCCTGATATGTTATAGTTCATCATGAAGCTCTAGTAGCTTGGCGGCAATGTCTTTGGAGAAACATCACTATCTCATCTGGAAGATTAACTCCCACTCGATTCAAGTGATTGTTGTACCCAGACAATCTGAGTACGAGCTCAACGATTGAGATCTTCTCCCTTAGTTTGTAGGCTAGAAAACTCGTCGGAGGTCTCCTACCTCTTGACGTGGGCACGAGCCTGAAATCCCAATTTCAGCTCTTAGAACATCTCATATGTTCCGCGACGTTTCAAAAACGTCTTTGGTGCCTCAATTCTAAGCCGTTTAACATTACCGTACTATCACGTAGTCATCAAAACGTGTGTCGATGTTCGCAACATCCATGCACCACGCTCGAGGTCCAAAGACACCGAGCGGTGCATTAAGGACATAAGCTTTCTAACGACCGCATAATTGCTACTGTCAACTTTCAACTATATTTTCTCTAGGAACATATCTAAACAAAGTGGAACTAAAGCGCCGAGCCATTTACATAATTTGCAAAAGGTCTTTTGACTATGTTCAGGATAATTAAGTTCATCTTATGAACTCCCACTCGTGATAGACATCCCTCTAGTCATCTAAGTGAATACATGATCCGAGTCAACTAGGCCGTGGTCCGATCATCACGTGAGACGGACTAGTCATCATCGGTGAACATCTTCATGTTGATCGTATCTACTATACGACTCATGCTCGACCTTTTCGGTCTCTCGTGTTCCGAGGCCATGTCCGTACATGCTAGGCTCGCCAAGTTAACCCTAAGTGTTTCGCGTGTGTAAATCTGTCTTACACCCGTTGTATGTGAACGTAAGAATCCATCACACCCGATCATCACGTGGTGCTTAGAAGCGACTTAACTTTAGCAACGGTGCGCTTAGGGAGAACACTTCTTGAAATTGTTAAGGGATCATCTTATTTACTACCGTCGTTCTAAGTAAACAAGATGCATAAACATAATAAACCTCACATGCAATTATATAGTAGTGACATGATATGGCCAATATCATATAGCTCCATTGATCTCCATCTTCGGGCTCCATGATCATCATCGCCACCGCATGACACCATGATCTCCATCATCATGATCTCCATCATCGTGGTTCCATGAAGTTGTCTCGCCAACTATTACTTCTACTACTATGGCTACCGGTTAGCAATAAAGTAAAGTAATTACATGGCGTTGTTCAATGACACGCAGGTCATACAATAAATTAAGACAACTCCTATGGCTTCTGCCGGTTGTCATACTCATCGACATGCAAGTCGTGATTCCTATTACAAGAACATGATCAATCTCATACATCACATATCATTCATCACATTCTTCTTGACCATATCACATCACATAGCATACCCCTGCAAAAACAAGTTAGACGTCCTCTAATTGTTGTTTGCATGTTTTACGTGGCTGCTATGGGTTTCTAGCAAGAACGTTTCTTACCTACGCAAAACCACAACGTGATATGCCAATTGCTATTTACCCTTCATAAGGACCCTTTTCATCGAATCCGCTCGACTAAAGTGGGAGAGATTGGCACCCGCTTAGCCACCTTATGCACCAAGTGCATGTCGATGGGTGGAACTGTCTCACGTAAGAGTGCGTACGTAAGGTCGATCCGGCCGCTTTCATCCCACAATACCGTCGAAACAAGATTGGACTAGTAACGGTAAGCATATTGAACAACATCAACGCCCACAACTACTTTGTGTTCTACTCGTGCAAAGAATCTACGCAATAGACCTAGCTCGATACCTTTGTTGGGGAACGTAGCGTAAATTCAAAATTTTCCTACGTGTCACCAAGATCTATCTATGGAGAAACTAGCAACGAGGGAAGGAGAGTGCATCTACATACCCTTGTAGATCGCTAAGCGGAAGCGCTCATGAGAACGGGGTTGAAGGAGTCGCACTGCCGTGTGATCCAAATCACCGGAGATCCTAGTGCCGAACGGACGGCACCTCCGCTGCTCAACACACGAGACAGCCCAAGGACGCCTCCCACGCCTTGATCCAGCAAGGAGAGAGGGAGAGGTTGAGGAAGACTCCATCCAGCAGCAGCACAACGGGCGTGGTGGTGGTGGAGGAGCATGGCAATCCAAAGCAGGGCTTCGCTAAGCACCACGGGAGAGGAGGAGGAGGAGAGGTGGCTGCACCAAGAGAGGGAGAAGTTCTCATGTGTTGGGCAGCCCCAAACCTCAACTATATATAGGGAAAGGGGGGCTGCGCCTCTAGGGTTTCCAACCCCTAGGGTGGCGGCCAGCCCTAGATCCCATCTAGGGGGCGGCCAAGGGAGGGAGAGGCGGCGCCCACCAGGTGGGCCTTAAGGCCCATCTGGACCTAGGGTTTGCCCTCCACACTTCCCACGCCTTGGGCCTTGGTGGGGGCGCCCTAGCCCACCTAGGGGCTGGTCCCTCCCACACTTGGCCCACACAGCCTTCTCGGGCAGGTGGCCCCACTTGGTGGACCCTCGACCCTCCCGGTGGTCCCAGACATTACCGATATCGCTCAAACTTTTCCTGAGACCAAAACAGGACTTCCCATATATAAATCTTTACCTCCGACCATTCTGGAACTCCTCGTGATGTCCGGGATCTCATCCGGCCCGAACAACATTCGGTAACCACATACAAACTTCCTTTATAACCCTAGCGCCATCGAACCTTATGTGTAGACCCTACGGGTTCGGGAACCATGCAGACATGACCGAGACGTTCTCCGGTCAATAACCAACAGCGGGATCTGGATACCCATGTTGGCTCCCACATGTTCCACGATAATCTCATCGGATGAACCACGATGTCAAGGACTCAATCAATCCCGTGTACAATTCCCTTTGTCTAGCGGTATTGTAGTTGCCCGAGATTCGATCGTCGGTATCCCGATACCTTGTTCAATCTCGCTTCCAAGAAGTCTCTTTACTCGCTCCGTAACACATCATCCCGTGATCAACCCCTTGGTCACATTGTGCACATTATGATGATGTCCTACCGAGTGGGCCCAGAGATACCTCTCCGTTTACACGGAGTGACAAATCCTAGCCTCGATTCGTGCCAACCCAATGCACACTTTCGGAGATACTGTAGTGCACCTTTATAGCCACCCGATTGCCAGACGCTTTGGTACACCCAAAGCATTCCTACGGTATCCGGAGTTGCACAATCTCATGGTCTAAGGAAAAGATAGTTGACATTAGAAAAGCTTTAGCATATGAACTACGATCTTTGTGCTAGGCTTAGGATTGGGTCTTTTCCATCACATCATTCTCCTAATGATGTGATCCCGTTATCAATGACATCCAATGTCCATGGTCGAAAGCTGTAACCATCTATTGATCAACGAGCTAGTCAACTAGAGGCTTACTAGGGACATGGTGTTGTCTATGTACCCACACATGTATCTGAGTTTCCTATCAATACAATTATAGCATGGATAATAAACGATTATCATGAACAGGGAAATATAATAATAACTAATTTATTATTGCCTCTAGGGCATATTTCCAACACATTTGTGGCCCACAAGACATCGAAAAAGAGTAAGAAGATGTCGGCGACAAACAAGCAAAATGCTGCGAAGAAGAAGCTTCACCATCGCACGGGTCAGGTGGCTACCTCAAAGCCCGGCCTAAGTGGGCCAAGGCTGAGAATGATCTGCTTGATAAAGGGATCGAACCAGAGAAAATGAACTGGCCAGACCGTTGTCGGACTTGGTTCTTCGGGGCTAGCGGAACCTTGCACCCTATATCAGGGAAGTGCCTTTGGACGGACGAGCAACTGAAAATAAAAGTCAAGAGGCTTCAGCACTATATCGATGCAGCGCAGCAAGGGACGTTCGTTCCAGACAGAGAGAACGACAAGCTCACAATGGCCCTCGAGAATCCTGAGCACCATGGACGGACACGAGGCACACCAGGCTCCGTTCCGTGGAAGGCTGGTTTTCCGGACGCAGGCGGTTACGAATGCCAGGAGAGGAGGAAGAAAGTGCAGCAGACCGAACTGCAAGCGTTGCACGCAAGGGTACAAGCGATAGAGGAACGAGAAGCAAATCGTAGCAAACGAACTGCCGAAGCTTCCCCCGAAGCTACCCCGTCATCTCAGCGGAGAAGCAGCGTGGCTTTGATACATCTCCGTCGTATCTACTTTCCAAACACTTTTGCCCTTGTTTTGGACTCTAACTTGTATGATTTGAATGGAACGAACCAGGACTGACGCTGTTTTCAGCAGAATTGCCATGGTGTTGTTTTATGTGCAGAAAATAAAAGTTCTCGGAATGACCTGAAACTCCACGGAATATCTTAGAATAAATAATAAAAAATCCTCGCCAAAGATGAAGACCAGGGGGCCCACACCCTGTCCACAAGGGTGGGGGCGCGCCCTCCTACCTCGTGAGCCCCCTGGAGACCCTCCGACGCCAACTCCAACTCCATATATTGGCTTTCGGGGAGAAAACAATCAGAGAGAAAGTTTCATCGCGTTTTCACGACACGGAGCCGCCGCCAAGCCCTAATCTCTCTCGGGAGGCTGATCTCGAGTCCGTTCGGGCTCCGCAGAGGGGATTCGTCGCCGTCGTCATCATCAACCATCCTCCATCACCAATTTCATGATGCTCACCGTCGTGCGTGAGTAATTCCATCGTAGGCTTGCTGGATGGTGATGGGTTGGATGAGATTTATCATGTAATCGAGTTAGTTTTGTTAGGGTTTGATCCCTAGTATCCACTATGTTCTGAGATTGATGTTGCTATGACTTTGCTATGCTTAATGCTTGTCACTAGGGCCCGAGTGCCATGATTTCAGATCTGAACCTATTATGTTTTCATGAATATATGTGTGTTCTTGATCCTATCTTGAAAGTCTATAGTCACCTATTATGTGTTATGATCCGACAACCCCGAAGTGACAATAATCGGGATACTTCTCGGTGATGACCATAGTTTGAGGAGTTAATGTTTTCACTATGTGCTAATGATTTGTTCGGTTCTCTATTAAAAGGAGGCCTTAATATCCCTTAGTTTTAATAGGACCCGCTGCCACGGAGGGTAGGACAAAAGATGTCATGCGAGTTCTTTTCATAAGCACGTATGACTATTTACGAATACATGCCTACATTATATTGATGAATTGGAGCTAGTTCTTTGTGACCCTATGTTATGATTTGTTACATGACGAACCACATCCGACATAATTATCCATCAACGATCCGTGCCTCACGAAGTTTTCCATATCTTGGTTTACGCTTATTTACTTTTTCGTTGCTACTGTTACAATCACTCTGAAATACCAAAACATTACTTTTGGTCAGTCTTTACTTTTGTTACCGTTAGCGCCACTATCATATTACTTTTCTACTAAACACTTTTGCTGCAGATATTAAGTTTCCGTGTGTGGTTGAATTGACAACTCAGCTGCTAATACTTGAGAATATTCTTTGGCTCCCCTTGTGTCGAATCAATAAATTTGGGTTGAATACTATACCCTCGAAAACATTGCGATCCCCTATACTTGTGGGTTATCAAGACCTTTTTCAAGCGCCGTTGCCGGGAGCATGGCTATATTCTTTGAGTCACTTGGGATTTATATCTGCTGGACACTATGAAGAACTTGAAAGACGTTAAGACAATAATTTATCCCTCAACTACGAGGAGGTAAGGAAGCGCCATCTAGCTCGCACTTGATTCACCTTCTGTTATGAGTAAGCTAGCGACACCTAAACCTGCTTACGCTATTCGCTCCGATATGACGCATGTTATTGATGATGCCACTTCTGCTATGCATGATGCTTATGATGAAACTACTTCTATGCTTGATACTACTGTGCCCCTTTGGTGAATTTCTAGATGAACAAATTTCTAGGTCTAGAGAAAGAGAAATTATTGAAACTGAATACAATGATGAAAGTGATGATGAAAATATGCCTGCTTATTCTGAGGGTTATCTTTTTGATGCTGAATCTTATGACTATTTTTGCTTGTAAGGATAGATATGAACTTAAGAGGCTGCTAGTTAAATGGAGTAAAGAATCTCTTAGAGATAGGATGAGACCTGACCCTGCTTTTGCTACTTCACCTATCTGTGTTCCTGATAAGGATTATTATGAATTCTCTGTTGATCCTGATATAATTACTTTGGTTGAATCTGATCCTTTTTATGGCTATGAATCTGAAACTGTTGTGGCACATCTTACTAAGTTAAATGATATAGCTGCCATATTTACTAATGATGAGAGATCACGCTTACTTTTATATACTCAAAATATTTCCGTTCTCATTAAAGGGTGATGCTAAGATATGGTTTAATTCTCTTGATCCCGGTTGTGTGCGTAGTCCCAGGGATATGATTTATTACTTCTCTGCTAAATATTTCCCTGCTCATAAGAAACAAGCTGCTTTGAGGCATATATATAATTTTGTGCAAATTGAAGAAGAGAGTCTCCCACAAGCTTGGGGGAGGCTACTCAAGTTACTTAATGCTTTGCCTGATCATCCTCTTAAGAAACCTGAAATACTTGATATCTTTTATAATGGACTAACCGATGCTTCCAGAGATTACGGATAGTTGTGCTTTGGTTCTCTTTTCAGGGGAAAGAACAGGATGAAGCTGAAATTCTATTGAATAATATGTTGACAAATGAAAATAATTGGGCACCTCCTGAGGCCAACCCCTGGCGCGCCCTGCCTCGTGGGCCCACGGTGGCCCTCCTCCACTTATCCCTGCACCCATCTTCTTCCTCGCCTCACACAAACCCGAAAAACCAACTCAAGCTCGTGTTAGGCCACTTTTGCTACGATTTTCGATCTCCTTGCTCAAAGCACCTCTCGCCAAAACTGCTTGGGAGATTGTTCCTTGAGAAAACAATATGCTTAGGAAGATGTTCCAAGGTGGTTCTTCAAGGAAGCAAGGTCCCGATCTTGCAATGCGTGATCTTGACGAGGAACCACCAAGAGACGCCAGCTCTTGTGAGGCCACGTGAATGGCCTTTCTGAAAATTTTATGGATCAAGCGGGAATTAAAGAAGAATTTAACGCATATTTGCGTCTTGCCGGTCTTGAGGACTTTGAAGGTGACAAATGCCCCAAAGACTGTGACTTCACAAGTTCATTTGTGGGGAGGTTTGAGTTTTCATCTTCGGCGTAATTCCCCTTGATCATGTTTGACCTTTATGACAAATCTTATACCATGGACTTAGAGGATTTCACTCTTGCATGCAAACTTCCATCTTGGGGTAGTATCAGGGATCCCCCTAAATCTGAATATAGAGACTTTCTTGCTAGAATAACTGTGGGGGAATCTAGGGATATAACGCAAGCCACTATAGGGAGCATTCACTTTCTGCTATACATTATTTTGCTCTCTTCATAGGTAGATGCATAAATGCTAAGGATGAAGCATGTCACATGTGTGCCCTGATCTTAGCATTCTCAGAAGTGGTGTGTTAGGGGACCAATCTTATCATATGGGAGCCATTGTAGCTCGTAGGTTGAATCTTAATAGACACAACGGAGATTTCTTTGGAGGAATTTATGCAACCCGCTTAGCTAATTTTCTTGATATAGACATTCGTGAGGGTGATATGGAGTTACCCCCTACTTATTTAGGTTTTGATTATATGGTTTCCCACCAGTTTGTTGAGAGGACTGGACCACCTCTCCAGTATCGACTAATCTTTAACAAATGGCATGTTGTCCATATTACTCTTCCTGCTCCTACCTTCTTTGATTTTCAGACGAGAGGAAGATATATTATTACCAGAGAGGAGGCAGATGAGTACGAGAGGAGAGCGGAGGCGGCTCGACGCCACGTCAGCAGACTCGAGGCGATAGCACCGATGTTGCATTTAATTCCCAGCTACACCTACGGGTGTCGGCCGGGCTATCACGGCAATAGACCAACTTAGGCCAAAAGCCTAAGCTTGGGGGAGTACGTATTTCACCGAGATTACATTCATGTTCACACACACTCATTGCTAGATGTCGGTGCTCATACTCTTTCACTGTAATATCCATGCTAGTTTATTTTCTTTTGCCTGCTTTATTCTTGTGTGTCTGTTAAACCTTAAGAAAAACAAAAACAAAATTAGTAGTAGTTTGTTTTTCCTTCTGTAGTAGTATTAATTAAAAAGAAAACCCAAAAATATTTCCCGTTCTTCTTTTGCTTGTTGGGAGCTTTCCCGTGTAAATAGTTTTATTCCTTTTCTTTTCTTTGGGGGTCAATAGGAGAAGACCATAATTAAATTGTTGAAGTGGCTCTTATATGCATTATTGTTGATTTAACCAAGAACCCATATTGCCTTGTCTTCTCCTATTTATTGAATGCTCGCAGATTCCAGCTTAGTCCAATTCACGTGCACTCTTATTATTATTCACACCGTTCGGTCGTGTAAGTGAAAGGCAATTATGATGACATATATGATGGATCGATCGAGATGGAAAAGCTGGTATGAACTCGACCTCTTTTGTTTTTGTAAATATGATGAGTCCATCGTTCTTGATTCAGCTTATTATGAATATACATGTTTGCAATGACAATTAGAGATCATAGTTGCTCGTGCCATGCTTGATTATCTATGAGTTATAATGGTTTACCTTATGTACAACATGCTATTAAAATGGTTATGATGTGGTATGATGGGGTGGTATCCTCCTTTGAATGATTTAAGTGACTTGACTTGGCACATGTACATGCATGTAGTTGAAACAAATCGACATAGCCTTCTCGATATTTATGTTCATGGTGGATTATATCCTACTCATGCTTGTATTCAATGTTTATTAATTTTAATGTATGTTCATGATTTGTTGTCGCTCTCTAGTTGGTCGCTTCCCGTCTTACGCTAGCCTTCACTTGTACTAAGCGGAATACGCTTGTGCATCCAATCCCTTAAAACCCAAAGTTATTCCATATGAGTCCACCATACCTTCCTATATGCGGTATCTACCGTCGTTCCAAGTAAATTTGTATGTGCCAAACTCTAAACCTTCAAATGAACATTCTGTTTTGCATGCTCGAATAGCTCATATATCAACTAGTGCTGCCCTTATCTTCCGTGTTAGGCGGGTTATTCTCAAGAGGAGTGGACTCCGCTCCTCACTCACGAGAAAATGGCTGGTCACCGGATGCCCAAATTCCATGCTTTATGCAAACTAAATCAAAATAATTGCAAACAAAACTCCCCACAGGACCCGTTGAATGTTGGAGGCACTCGTTGTTTCGAGCAAGCCATGGATTGATGCTTGTGGAGGAGGGAGTATAAACTTTACCATTCTGTTTGGGACGCGCCTATAATTTGTTTAGCATGGAAGATATCGTCGTCTCTTAGTTGTTATGTTGACAATGAAAGTATGCCGCTCAAAATATAATTTATCTCTATTTCAAAAATCGAGCTCGCACCTCTACAAATCCTCGCTTCCCTCTTGTGAAGGGCCTATCTATTTACTTTCATGTTGAGTCATCACCCTCTTATTAAAAGCACTAATCGGAGAGCACAGTTGTCATTTGCATTCATTATTGTTAATTTATATCGGGTATGACTATGATTGGATCTCTTTTACCATGAATTACAATGTCTAGTCAGTCCTTGATCTTTGAAGGTGCTCTACATTTATGTTTTGCGGTCTCAGAAAGGGCTAGCGAGATACCATCTTGTTATATCATATTATGATTACTTTGAGAAAGTGTTGTCATCCAAGATTTATTATTACGACTTGCTAGCTGATTATGTTATTGATATGAGTAAACATGAGACCTGAGAATTATTGCAAATGTGGTTAGTTATAATATTTGCTGAAAACCTGAATGCTGGCTTGACACAAGTACAACAACAAGAGCAAACAGAGTTTGTAATTTTTTTTTCTTTTTCTCTTTCAGTTTGTCAACTGAATTGCTTGAGGACAAGCAAGGGTTTAAGCTTGGGGGAGTTGATACGTCTCCGTCGTATCTACTTTTCCAAACACTTTTGCCCTTGTTTTGGACTCTAAATTGTATGATTTGAATGGAACTAACTTGACTAACGCTGTTTCAGCAGAATTGCCATGGTGTTGTTTTATGTGCAGAAAATAAAAGTTCTCGGAATGACCTGAAACTCCACGGAATATCTTAGAATAAATAATAAAAAAATCCTCGCCAAAGAGGAAGACCAGGGGCCCACACCCTGTCCACGCGGGTGGGGGGCGCCCCCTACCTCGTGGCCCCCCTGGAGCCCCTCCGACGCCAACTCCAACTCCATATATTGGCTTTCGGGGAGAAAAAGATCATAGAGAAAGTTTCATCGCGTTTTACGATATGGAGCCGCCGCCAAGCCCTAATCTCTCTCTCGGGAGGCTGATCCGGAGTCCGCTCGGGGCTCCGGAGAGGGGATTCGTCGCCGTCGTCATCATCAACCATCCTCCATCACCAATTTCATGATGCTCACATGTGCGTGAGTAATTCCATTGTGGCTTGCTGGACGGTGATGGGTTGGATGAGATTTATCATGTAATCGAGTTAGTTTTGTTAGGGTTTGATCCCTAGTATCCACTATGTTCTGAGATTGATGTTTCTATGACTTTGCTATGCTTAATGCTTGTCACTAGGGCCCGAGTACCATGATTTCAGATCTGAACCTATTATGTTTTCATGAATATATGTGTGTTCTTGATCCTATCTTGCAAGTCTATAGTCACCTATTATGTGTTATGATCCGACAACCCCAAGTGACAATAATCGGGATACTTCTCGGTGATGACCATAGTTTGAGGAGTTCATGTATTCACTATGTGCTAATGCTTTGTTCGGTTCTCTATTAAAAGGAGCCCTTAATATCCCTTAGTTTCCATTAGGACCCCGCTGCCACGGGAGGGTAGGACAAAAGATGTCATGCAAGTTCTTTTCCATAAGCACGTATGACTATTTACGGAATACATGCCTACATTATATTGATGAATTGGAGCTAGTTCTGTGTCACCCTATGTTATGACTGTTACATGACGAACCACATCCGACATAATTATCCATCACTAATCCGGTGCCTACGAGTTTTCCATATACTGGTTTACGCTTATTTACTTTTCCGTTGCTACTGTTACAATCACTACAAAAATACCAAAAACATTACTTTTCTTTGTCTTTACTTTTTGTTACCGTTACCACCACTATCATATTACTTTGCTACTAAACACTTTGCTGCAGATATTAAGTTTCGGTGTGGTTGAATTGACAACTCAGCTGCTAATACTTGAGAATATTCTTTGGCTCCCCTTGTGTCGAATCAATAAATTTGGGTTGAATACTCTACCCCGAAAACTGTTGAGATCCCCTATACTTGTGGGTTATCGGGCTTCCACCGAGCTGCTTCAGCCGGAGCATGTCTTGACGGCTCCTGCTAGCTACCCCGTGGATGCTATCACGGAGTCTCAAAATTGCCACCTTATGACGCAATGGCAGAACTTAAAAGTCAAGGCGGTATCGGCTCTATTCGAACTTACGAACTGGCGCAACTTTTCACCGTCGTCCGATTCGAGAAGGATATGCTAGGGTGACGGTGGGCGAAATAACGGAGGGATTTGAGGACCTCGGCTTGACCACCCTACCCCAAAGTGAAGGGGAGACTCGGCTGGGTTCTCGCCTGAAGACTCCATGCCTATGGCGGAAGGAGTTCATCAACCTTCCGAATCGACGCCTCGCCTCCTCCTCCTCCTCCGGCGAGTTAGGGCACTCCACCTCCTCCACCGCCTCCTCCTCCCGTGAGTGGCGATCGGGGCACTCAGCCTCCTTTCTCCGGCGTGTGGCGGCACTCCGCCTCCTTCTCCGCTGGCCAAGCGCCCAGCAGCCGGCCAGCCTCCTCCTTCTCCTCGCCATGACAAGGCGGAAGAGATCCGCCGCCCGCCCTGGCTGCTCCGTGTGTCGTAGTCCTTCTCCTCCGCCTCATAAGCAAGCACGAAAGAAGACAGCCAGTAGCGGCCGTCATTCGCTCGGCGTCAGCAAGACAGCCAGAGGCCGGAGGCAATACAGATACGGTCCACCTCTCAAGCCTCTAGAGAAGTTACCGTACGAGAGGACCGAGGAGGAAAACGCGAAGATCGTGCGGACCGAAGTGAAGGACTTCTTCGAAGGGTTGAAAGCAAAGAGACATCCACCTCCGGAGGAGAAGGTAGATCTGATGAAAGCAAAGCGCACTATCGATGCCCTGAGGAAACCACCAAAGTCTCCGCCGAAAACCAACTATGAGCGCATTCTTTGAAAAGGCATATCTCGAAGCGGAGCGGTCGGAAAATCTTGTCGGTGATCAAAGGTTAAAGAACGAGCCTGGGAAAAAAATTGCCCAGCTCGCTAACAAGAAAAGCAATCGTGCCCCCGCTCAATGTGTCTAGCGACATCGCCGCTAATGCTCGGGACGGTGCCCGGTTATAGCAATCTTGGAGATTACACCGACGATGTAAATTTTGATTTCTTGGAGGTGGACGAACACAGACACGAGTACGGGAAGCCTCTCGTCAAAGATGAAAAATCTCTAACAACGATGATGTGAAGATTCCATAATTGGTACATGAAAACCTGTAGAGAGTCTGGGGGGACGAATACTTTGTATCGAGAATTAAAGAGGAGCCCGACCTCGTTGGAATTGATCCGCATTTCTGCTCCATTTGAGGAGTTCTTCGAGTTCTTCAATCAAAAGGCCCTCGATAAATTAACGGTCTTTTGCTACTGTCTGTAAGTACTATTTCTATCATTTAGTCTCTCTATATAGCTCAGCTCTTTCATTGCATGTATTTATAATTAATTATCCTCACTATATTATGCAGATTGAAGATCGTCGAGTGCAGAAAACAAGAAATGTATGATATTGGGTTCATTAACACAAATATCATAGATGAATTTCTGGTTACAAAGGACGCCGAAGAGGCCAAGGCCTACTTGCTACAATCGTTGATCAAAAATTTAAACAAAGATTTAATACTCTTTCCTTACAACTTCGAGTGAGTGTTACTGTCATGTGCATATTCGGTTTCCCTTATTACTCGAGCGAGGTTATAGTAATGTAATTGATGAGTTATGCATGCATGCGCAGCTTCCACTATGTTCTTCTGGAGATTAAGCTTGAGCGGGGACTAAAATGCTCAACAAGTAAGTTCAATCGATCATTATCGCACCATATCGGCAACTTTTTGTTCATTTCCTGATATCTCAAGTAATAATTATTATTTTCTTTGTCTTGCAGGGTTTGGAAACAGTTCACTGCAGAAGCTCCGGGACTGCCGAAGGAGCTGCGATATACATACTCGAAAGTAAGTACTACTAGCTAGCTAATTGCACGCATCTCCCATTGATTCTATAGCTATACTTTCATCAATGTCATTTATAATGTTTCATTATCAGTTTGATTGACCTCTATTTCTCGTAAAGTGCTTGTGGCAGGAACAAGGGAATAATTAGTGTGGATACTACGTAAAAGTAGTTCATCTACAATGCGACTTTTGAAAAATAAGCGGGGCTACTCTAAAAGACAATATGAAGTGCGTAAGCAATAATATTCACAATTTCATTTTATTACACCATCATTTCATTGAGTTTCATTCATATATATGTATTAACCCCCTTCTTCAAATTAGACGTGGCAGATGTGGAATGAACTCCTACCACCAGATCGCATTAAAGCAATTCAAGAGGAATTGGCGGGATTCTTTCTTGACCACGTCATCAATAAAGCCGGAGAATACCATGTGGAAGTTGATTTCAAATGCTAGGGGATTGTAAGAGATCTTACATATTGTATATGTATGTAGCCAGTAGCGTCGGATAGATAATACGAAAACTTTTTGTTCGACCAATCTCTCAGAGAAGGAGAGGTCGATGGATCACTTCTCTCGGTATGCATGACGAACTTACATGTAATGGTTTCCTTCATTTTCTTACTAGCTAGCGTGTCGAGGGCCTCTCTATGTATAGTACGTAGCGTCGACCAAGCACGGACATAAGAGAGGACACTTCTCTCTATTAATTAGCTAGCTAACACAATATATGAAACACCTAAATTAACCCCCCCAAACCCCCCCCCCCCCCCCCCCCCCCCACAAAAAAAAAAAAAAACCCCCCCCCCCAAATCTTGACTTCGTGGATGCCTTTTGGTTCCGGGTTGGTGCCACCAACCGGGACCAAAGGCCCTCCCGTCAGCTCGGCAAGACCGCCACGTGAAGGCCCATCTGTCCCGGTTCGTGTTAGAACCAGGACTAAAGGTCTAGGGCATTAGTAACCCTTTAGTCCCGGTTCAAGAACCGGGACAAAAGGCCCTAACCAACCGGCACGAATGGGGGTTTTTCTACTAGTGTGCATGTGTGGAAACATAAACATCAAGATGATCCTTTGTAATACCTCTAAGACTAGCTCATGTATTGATGATGATCTTGTTTTCCTTGTCATGAGAATTGTTATTGTAACAAGGATGCTATCAACAATGACAACACATTTTTATTGGAACAATGGTGTTGGATGGACAGCTCTTATGAATTATTGAGAGATATGTTTGTTGCTATCTTATCGGTATTTCATATAACTTGTTCACGGTTGCATTATTCCTTAGACCATGAGAATATTGTATACCAACATACCGGATGGTTACTTTAGGGTTTACTACATGTTAGTCCGTACAAGGATGTGAATAAAGGTGACTTACGGGTACACCAGAAACGTATGTCTCGGTATCGATAGTTCAAGACTGGAGTTGCTCCTCTCACAATAGAGATACTCTGTAGGCCCACTTGGTGTTACATCATCATTATTGTCTGGCCAAACACTTGTAGTTATGAGCACGGAATACCGGAACACGAACACGAGTAAGGAAAATGAAACTGTTAACAAGGATAACCAGTATAGTGATCAAGGAGTTGATCACGGGGATACCAATAATCTAACCTCAGGTTCATAAACATATCACGGAGCAAAGTGAAATGGTATTTGTAAACAAAGGTTTGCTCGAGAACTTTGTGAATATGCCGGAGTTAATAAGGGTGCTAGATTCCGCTGTTAACTATTGTCTGGAGGCGGTTCCAGGACATGTTCGCATATTTTCGAACCTGTAGGGTCACACGCTTAAGGGTTCTAGTCCTTGTTACTGGAGAAATGAGTTAAAGGAGCACCGAAAGAATTTTAGATAGTTTTGAAAGTGTTTCAGATGGTTCCAGGAGGGTTGTGGGAATTTTGAAAATGTATAACATGATTTCTGACAGTCCGAATCTATATATGGAAAGTTTTCGAGGTCATCAGAATGTGTTCCGGAGACATTTGAAAAATCTGGGATTTTAGTTATGGAAGAAACTTATGAAGGACCGTCATGAGATTTGCCCTAGTGGGGCCCCATGGGGCCAACAAGCGGCGCCACAGGGCTATGGCAGGGGCCCTAGGCCGAATTGGTATTGGAGGAATCCTTCCCTCTTCCAGTGGAAGAGGAGAAGGATCCCCCTCCTTGGGCGCCCCTCCTCTTCCTCCACCTATATATATGTGGGAGGCCTCCCTCTTGAGTCACATCAAATCCAAAGGGGCCTCTCTCCGCATAGCTCCACGCCTCCCGGTCTAACTGGCCTAAGTGTTTAGGCTCCTACCTAGACAGGCTCTAATCTCGGTCTAATTTGTCTAAGAGAATTAGACCTAATTAGACGAGAAGCGCTGCTAGCCTTTCTCTCTCTGTTTTTCTCACTGTTCTTCTTCTTGGACGCCGAAGCTCTGCCTGACTACTACTTCATCTATTTTGACGCTCGTCTTAGAGAACAATTCTCACGGCTGGAAGGGTAAAACCTAGTTGCGGGAATCGGCGGGATCGTGCCGCGCCACAATCGACTCGGCCATCGCTCGCTACCTGTACCATCGGTGAGCTCGATCATTACCTCCATCTTCATAGTGTTCCTGGGTTTGATCATCTAGCATCAAATTTTGTTGCATAGCACGCTCGCTACAGTGATGCACTCTCCACGAACATGGAGTCCAACAAGGACCTGGAGCTGCGGGAGCGGCCATCCACCAAGAGGCAGGTCCGTCCGGTATCGTCGACACGAAGATCGTCTACATCTCCGATGTTGAGTAGAAGTAGGCTAGGTTACCTATTTAGTACTATGTAACTTTTGTGTTGCATGTGTAGTATGTATTTGAGGTACTTGGTTGCACTAGATGGAAAATAAGGTGGAACTGGTAGTCCTCAACAATGGTCGACACTAATGGGGGACAACCTACCAGTCACTATGCTGCCCGGTGGTGGGGCAACCTGCCGCCCCTCAGATTCACGATATATACTCAACCATGTGAACGCATAGACGCACACCTTACCCCTATGAGCACCATCGAGATACTTAGCCTGCACAACATCTTGAGATTGACAAAGTTGCCACAGACATCTTCGTAGCTGACGGGAATGTCTCTTCCAACTGCACATACATCGCCGGAAGGCCTAAAATAAATTCAGAAAAATGTGACCATCAGTGCAAGTCTAAGACTTGAACCCGGTGGGTTGGTTTCGGCACATGGAACCTAATCATCTGAGTTCTAATGTTACAACATGACCCTTGCACACATAGTCTGCTCAACTCATTGTATATATTCATACTGGCCAGCCCAAACAAAAAGCACGCACGTATTGGGTTTCAATCGGGGAAGCAATATGTCTCGTCCCGCTGCGAGGGTGGCGTCCGTTTCGCATCTATGAGAGGTTGTCGGGGGCGGAGCGTTAGTTGTTATTAACATTAAACCTTTCACTTGTTTTGTTTTTCCACTTATTTTTCATATTTCCCTTTTTTACTTTTGATTTATTATGGAAAAATATAAATATTTTATAACTAATTTACTTAAACTTTTAGAATTGTTCATCGCACATTTTTAAAATGTTCACGTGGCGTAAAACAAATGTTGGCACAACTTTTGAAAATGCTGATAGAATTAAAAAAAGCTAATAACATTTAAACAATCTTTGTGTGTTTCAAAATAAATTACATGAAATTTTGAAATATCATTAAAAAAATGTCCAAAAGAGTTCCTGCAATCTTAAATGCAGTTCTGCACCATGCATAAAAAATGTTCAGATATTACAAAAATATCATTTTAAATAATTCAATGTAAAAATGTTCATATAATTTTGAAAAACATTTCATACCATTCAAAAACAATTTCGTGACCTTAAGAAAAAAGGCCACACTTTTTCAATAATTAGTTCGTGTTGATTGGAGTAAATGTTTGTGTAATATAGAAAATATTCACTCAGTTTTAAATAAACTATACAGTTCAAAAAAATGTTCAATACATATCTAAAAGAGTTTAACATTGATTGGAAAAATGTTAAAATATGCATATAAAAAATGATCATCATGTTTTTGATAAATGTTGAACGTGTACCAAAAAAATGTTAGACATGTATACTAAAAATGGATAAGGTGTATTGAAAATGATTGACAAATTATGGAAAAAAGGAGAGGGAAAAGAGAAAGAGAAAACCCGAAGAAGGTCGTTGAAAAGAACACAGAAAAATGGAATAAGAAAAACAATTGCATGGAAAATGCTAAAACCGACCCAAATCGGTATATCAGAACCTTCCCAAACCGTTTAGATGGACCAGCCCATAGAGGAGGCTACGATAGGTCTCGCATTGTGCGAGAAATAGCCCTGTAGGTGGGAGGCAAAACGCACAGGGGTGTCACAGGCCGAGCAGGCGCCTTTACGAGGCGGCCACTGTAGCGATGACAAGGCCTATAGCGTCTGATTTTTATTTTCCACGGGTTTTTTCATTAGTTTTTATATTTCGTTTCCCATAAAGTCTGTGATTTAAAAAAAAAGAAATTTTTCTAAAACTATTGAGAACTTTTCTAAAAACGTGCATTTTAAAAATGTTTTGTAAACTTACTTTTATAAAAAGATTGACATTTTATTAAAATCTGCATGTTTTTTTTTAAAAAATGCAACCAACTTATCAACTTTGTTTATATTATTCCAAAAATATAATTTTATAAAACATTTCAGGAACATTTCATGAGAAGTATGAACATTATTAAACATGAACATATATCAAATATTGTAAACTTTTTTTAATTTGACCTTGTTTATAACATTCCCAAGCATTTTTTTCATGGGAACATCTTTTGGATACGCTTACACTTTTTGATGATTATGATCTTTTTAAAAAATCAGAATGTTTTTCAAAATTCAAACATTTTTGAAACAAATAAAATAGAAAATGAAAAGGGCAAAGAAAAATAGAGTAGAACTATCTAGAAGGTTCCTAAAACTAGTTGAAAATCCTACATAAACTTTATCGTGTACGCTAGCTATATGGGTCGGCCAACCAGAGGTGATTGCCTAGCTCGTATGTGCAGAAGGGAGCCTATTTGACTCAAACCGGATTTGCCTCACAGGATATGCGACATGCGAGGGCGAAAAATGATGGAATTTACAGGGTGGGGGAGTCTGACGTCATTACTTGGGCTGGCACAATTCTCGCTCGCTTGCTGCTTTTTAACCAGCTCGCTTTCATTTCTTTGTCTCTGATTCATACATTTCTATCACACATGTTTTATCCCCCCCCAATAATATATGTTTTTTTCTTGCTCATTTATTATTGTAAAATGTTCACTATTTGGAAATGTTGGGAAATCATAAATTGTTCACAAATTCAAAAACTTTTACAGATTCACCAAATATTGGCACATTAAAAAATGTTCATTTTGTGAAAAGAATGTTTGGGAAATAAAATAATGTACTCGATTTTTGAAAAACTATTAACCTTTTCAAATAATGCTATAAAATTCAAAATATGTCCATAAAATTAAAAAATATTTGAAAAAAGTTCCCTATTTGAAAAAACATCATCGATTCAAAAAATGTATGAAAATCAAAAAATGTTCCCATATTTTAAACAACATTTGTGGAACAAAAAATGTACACTGATTAGAAAAATCTCCGTGAGTTCGCAAAATGATCATGATCTAAAAATGCTCATGTATTTGAAAAGAAATTTAATGATTGCAAAAAACATTCATGATTTCAACAAAAATCTTTGCAAATTCGAAAAATGTTCATGATTTCAGAAAATATTTGAGATATCCAAAAATGTTCATGAATTTGAAAGAAGTTCGCGAAATGATGTGGAAAAGAAAGGAAGAAAGGGAAAATTAAAATGAAAAATGAAAAAAAGGAACATTTTTTCATCAAACTGGTAAAGAAAATAAATGAAGAAAGCACAAAAAATATAAAGAGAGAACAAGAAATCAAACTGGTCGGGGAAGGTTCCAGGACCTTCCGAAAATGGGAAATAGCCATTTGGGCCAGCCCAAGTGTACGTAGTAGGGAGCTGGGGGTACAAATTTGGTCGCTATGTTTGTCTCAAAAGAATTTGGTTGTTACTTGGCGACCTACGCGCCAAGCAGGATCCGTCCCTCGTGGGTGCGTCTATGCCTACCTCTTAGTGAGCACTCAGTAAGACTTCCCTGGTAGCGCTGCATATTGATCGTGCTCACTAGTATGAGGCGGCTGTCTCTCAAAGCACAGGCGAGACACGCCGTTTTTTTTGTCCTTTTGGGTTTTATTTTCATATTTTTTTTCAAATTTTTTATATGAAATATTTTAAGAATTTTGAGTTTTTACATTTTATTCATGTATTTAATATGTGGTCACATACTTTTAAAAGATTGTTGGTGCAATTTAAAGAGTGGCCCATATTGAAAAATAATGCTCTATAATGAAATCTTTAAAATTACACAATAATATTTTTAAATCAAAGAAAAACATTTGGGAATATACAATGACTAATTTTTAAGACACATCATTTTCAAAATAGGCGACAACCATTTTTAATAGAATATCGACATTTTTCTAAATGCATGATGAACTTTATGAGATACACAAGGAATTTTTGAATTACATGATGAACATTTTTAAATTCGTGATGGACATCTTTGAAATACACCCCAAACTTTTTCAAATACACATCAAACATTTTAGTATGACTATGAACATTAGATGGTAAATATTTTGAAATACAATCTAACTCTTTCTTGCAGTAAACTTTGAACATTTTTAATAGGCGGGAGATTTTTAATGAAATTACATGGTGGAGGTTTTTTTAATACATCATAATTATTTTTTAAATACACGATGAACATTTCTGAAGTACATGATGAAAATTCTTAAAATACATTATGTTTTAAAACAAAGTTGACTGTATACTTTTTATGTTATTATTGAACAATATATTATAAGCTGAAAAACTAAAATATGAAAAATTAATAAGAAATACATTATCGAAATGTAAAGGAAAAAATAAATAAAAAGGAAGAAGGAAAAAATGATATGAGAAAAATATAATAAAAAGAATGAATAAATAAATTTAAAAAAGATAAGAAGGGAAATTGAAAAAGGATAGAAAATTAAACGGATAACAAGAAATATAAATAAATAGAAAAAGAAAACCGACATACAAGACCTGTGAGAAGGCTCGCATGAAGAGATAAAAACCCCAGCACACTACAGCGAGGAGAGCGTGGGTGAAAAGGAAAAGCACTTGTTGGGCCAACTACCCCTCAAAAGAAACTTGTTGGGCCAACTGACTTGTGGGAGGTCTGTAGGCGAGCGCATTCTATCACTCGCAAGTCGCAATAAGCAAGATATAGTCTTTTGTGTTGAATTGTTGCGTGGTACTTGCTCTATTTATCTGGTTATATATGTTCGCATGTTCATAGCCGTGTTCCAAATTTGGTTTCATATTTAGAAATGAAGAATTTACAAAGTAGTGTTGATTATTAGGACGCGAGTATTTAGAATCAGAGGACCTTGTCATATTAGTTGGACCGATTTGGCCCAACTAAGCATGCACGGCTTCTGAGTTTCATTCATACCGTCAGAGACGATGCTCTTTAGTTGTTCCTCCGATGGTGATGGCCAGCCGCATACGCAGCAACGGCCTAGCCGAGCCACGGCCAGCCAGCGAGATCCCCGGAGCACCGCTCGTCGCACGGTCTCTTCCGCCCATAAATACCTTCATCCATCGGAACCCACAAAGCTCGCAGCAGCAACTACACACAACAATCAAATTTCAACCAGTCTTCGACCAACCGAGAAGATGGCCTCCTCCTCGAGGATGCTCACGGTAGTGGTGCTGGCGGCGCTGTTCGCCGGCGCGATGGCCGTGAAAGTGAAGTTGACGGTGCAGAAGGGGTCCGACAAAAAGAAGCTGGCGCTGAAGATCGACTACACAAGGCCAAACGACAGCCTGTCAGAGGTGGAGCTCCGGCAGCACGGCTCAGAGGAGTGGCAGCCCTTGACCAAGAAGGGCGACGTGTGGGAGGTCTCGTGCTCCAAGCCGCTGGTTGGCCCCTTCAACTTCCGCTTCTTGTCCAAGAATGGCATGAAGAACGTCTTCGACGAGGTCTTCTCCACCGATTTCAAGATCGGCAAAACCTACGAACCGGAATATTGATCCACACCGGCCAAGTTTCAGTTGATCAAAATCGTCGTAATTAATTAACACCCATGTATGAGTCGCGTAGGAAATATGCGCCTGCATGAGTGGATAGCTAGTGAATAATTTTAATATATTATGCACATAGATATGTGTTTGCTCTCCCATGCATGCATCCACTGTCGATGCAGCAGTTTTCTTTTGTGTAACCGAATGTGCAACCGAAAATGCTCAAGTTTCTTAATGATCTATGGAAGAAAACTCTATTCTTTTGTCGGGAAAATCAGTAGCACACATTCTTAAATTAGCAAAAAATGGAGTGATTTACAACTGTCCTTTTTGAACTAGAGGGACACATATTTTTATGCAAATCTGAATTTAGTTTGTGTTACTTTAAGAACAATTCAGTCACTAACTTAATCATCACAAAAGTGAGACCATGTATGTCATTGCTGGTAGAGACATTGAAGAAAGTGAGTGGATTGCTGAAATGCCCTTGAACAAGAGCTATGTGGACACCGACATTTCTTTTGGGTGCTGCACAACACCTTAAACATGACTTGGTTTCTCCTTTTTAATATGAAATGATGCATCTCCTCTTTGGGGGGGTACTGAAGTTGAAATGGCAAGATGAACATATTCGTTATTGATGCTAGATCTATTTATCCTAACGTAATAAAGAATTTGTGGACTATTTCCGTGTGTGTTTTACTGTTTTTCATATGATATTAAAACTAATTTTTTTCGAGGGTGACATATGTTCAATTATAATTTAATGACTAGCCGTAGTTGTTGCTGTTATAAAGGTTCGATCACATTGTATAAACAAACATAATATTATTATCAGTATGTTTATACAATTTAACAATGTAAGTTTCGCACCAGGCCTTCCTAATATTCTGGCGGCCCATGGTAGAACTCCGCCAGAGATGTGCCCTCCTATTTCAAGCAGTATGTTGAAACGCAGGGCCGTCTCCAGGAAATAGGGGCCCCGGTGCGAAACGCGAAATGAGGCCCCAAATTTTGAAATTTGCATATGCTAACAAACTAATATATCGAAATCATACTTCCTTATTTCATGTAATATTTATTTATGTATATAGTATCAGCGCTAAAAGTCTAAAAGTATGGGGTCGCAAAATCCAGGTGTGCTCGAGGTAGGAGTTTTAAGTGCAATCAACTAATTGAAAAAGAAAATATAAATTCGGTACCCTATGGTATTTCATCAAACTAAGCACTTCAAAAGGTACAAAATTCACTCACCTCACCCTGCGATCATGAGCTGAGCTGCACCTAACTCACGCGATGCTGCTGTGTACTCCATTGTGCCTCCTAACCTGCAGCCTGAAGAGAGAAATCAAAGCTCACTCACCACGCCCTGCCATCCTATCTGAACAGAAGAGATACATAATTTGAGGAAAAATATTCTCTATGTAAAATTGATGCAGGAGTGGCGAATAAAAGGAGGGCGGAGTGGCTAAATACTAAAACATCGGATGAAGTGCAATAGAAAAAGATATTGAAGGTGAACACGGCTACTATCGCTAACTCGCTATTATCATTGGTGAAACAATTGCCTGAAACCCAAATCATATATGTAGAATAGAAGATAATTTAGAGAAGGAATCATGAGAAGAAGCTTCAGAGCTTACGTACGGAGGAGTGAGGAAACTGGGGGGATCACAAAGCCATGCCGGCATGGCCAGGATCGATCTGTCTTCAACGTTGGTCCACAGCCATCCGCCATTCCCGTGGGGAGGAGGGGAGTCCGGACTTGAGGCACTTTCGGGAGAGGAGAGGAGGCGCAGCACGATCGAGACTCGAGGGTGGAGTCGAGGGAAGGCGGCGGGTTACCGATTTCTTGGGGCGCAGGACGTACGACGACTAGTATCAGATCAGCCTGATTTTTCGCATCAGATCAGGCGGATGAACCAGGGTGGTTTCAACTATTTTTTTTACATACTGATGTTGGTATTCCTTGACCGGGGGCCCCACAATTTTGGGGGCCCTGTGCGATCGCACCGTTCGCACAGCCCTGTCGACGGGCCTGTCGAAACGCCTTTGTTGGACTCAAACATCACTAATCCATCTGATGGGTGGTAAAAAATTGTCAGTGACAGGGATGTTGAACCGCAAGAGACGACCCGCTCTTTAGTAGTGTAAAAAATCAGTCCTGTCCAGCCTACCCAGTTCATGATGTTTCTATTTAATATATATACTCAAAAGCGTGTGAAAACGTTCAAGATGCACAATTTATATGTTCATGATGTATTTATTTGTATGAAACTCAAAGATTTGTGGAAACGTTTACAATGAACAATGCATATGAGAGTTATTTGTGGAGAAAGCACAACGCCTTTTTTATTGCAGCGGAGATCCTTGGTCCATTTAGATCCCGATAACCCTACACCTAGGAAGTGGCTATGAAGACCTACGTAAAATTCCAAACTATAAACCTACCGGCCCCCTGATTTCAACAGGGGGTGGGCCCCTCCCCACTTATTGATCCAATAAGCCCCCTCCACGATGCTGATTACGTAGAACACGTAACAGATTTTACGTAGGTCTAGCATTGTCCGATTTAGATCTTGTCTACAAAGCATGCATTATCGTGAGGGGCGGCATATGAACCCAATGAAAAGTGCAACCGAGTGTAGTCAAAATGAAACTAGCCACCTGCTCGGCTTAGCTTCGCCATTTGTTATTTACTACTGCTCGAATTATATTTTTTAAGGAAATACTCATGTAACGTATTTGTTTTTCTAACTTTGTACATTAATAGTTAATACACATTCTCTCCCTCGATTATCAAATTGGCCCTAAACTGGTTGATCTTACCCTCTTGCTCGACAGTAGTAGGCGTGGCATGCTGACTTGATAGGCGGTGGTCCCAGAGAACAAAGTTGTTCAAAAGAAACCCTACAAATACTGCCCCTCCTTATTGACGAGTGAATAATAATATGGATGATTGTATACAGTGGGGTGACAGTGGCTGTGGATGTGTGTTTTCTTTTCCAGTATTGTACCGTAGTATGTCGGCAACCTAGCTAGTTGCCTAGCTCAAGCTAGGTAGCTGCTGCTGATTGTATGTAGTTTGAGACAGGGAGACTATATAGTAAGGGCATTTTCAATGCGGACCCTCAAACCGCCCGCATACATCCATATCGCGAGGTTCGGACGTGTTGTGTCATCTAACGCGGTACGGTATTTTTGTGCTCGGCGATCCGGACACGCTTTCTCACACAAAGTGGAGACAAAGTTTGGGGGGAGGGTGGTTGCGGAAGTCCGGATCACGCCACGTAGGGACTCGGACACCCGAGGCCGTTAAATTCCTCCCTCCGGTACCATTTCCTCCACTTCACCCCATCTCCCATTGCTTTGCATCCACACCTCCACCTCCGTCAGCCGTCGTTGTACCTCTTCTACCGCCAGAGACATTCTTGGACGTCCGCAACCAAAGACCGACCGCCCACGCACCTTTTTACGCCGGCGCTGTCCACCACGGAGCCATTTGTACCGGGTACACTCACGCGCCATTCCGGCGACCTCCATGGCAGATACCACGCCCGGCAGGTGTTCGGCCAAATGCCATTTAGCTTAATTTCGAATGCCATGTCGGTTTTTCGGACTACGAAGGATGGCGGGGTACTGGACCATGGAGGATGCGCTGGTGCGCGATGCGTGTTGGTCATATATGCGGATTTCGTAGCCAGGAGCAGAGGGGGGACCTTCTGGCAGTGAGCGCATGAATCGTTTCACGCACAAAAGTATATTGCGCCCTACGACATGCACACCATTCAGGAACGCAATATGGGGTCGTCATCGTATCGCTGGTATGCCATCCAGACCATCGTCACCAAGTTTTGTCACGTGGTTAGTCAGCTGGAGGCAAGGTGGCCATTGCGTGCGCCAAAGGAGCAGATCGTAAGTTTGCTTCTTCCTGCTCAACTTGTTCAATCATTCATTCACTCAATGTTGGTCTACACATTATGTAGCCCACATGCGTTGCAGTGATGTACCATGTGATGTAGAGACGGCGGCCATTTACATACACATACTATTGGATGAAGCTGATGGGGTAGTATGTGTGGGACGGCATGATCCATTGATGAAAACTTATTGGACATCCGGTTAATCTCATCGAATTTAAGACATTGTTGTACTAGACTTATTTGCATGCTATGTATGGATGATTTGCACTATTTTCTATCCAAACTTTGATGAGTATCGGCCGGTTTGCATGAATTTTGTTCGCTTAGTTGAAATCCGGCTTGAAATGTATGTAGGCAGTGTTGGATGGCCACCTCCTGCATCTGTGTCCGCGGACTGGTTCTCATTGTCAGTGGACGAACATGGGAGGAAATTTATGGGTCCGGGTTGGAGATGCCCTAAGTACTACCTCTATGAAAATATAAGATGTTTGTGTAGTTCAACTTATATTTTGGTGAGGTTTCAGCACTTCGAAACTGACAATTAGCTCATGTAATTGATGTATATAAAAAGCATCCGTCCGTACATCCACGAGAGAAGATCGACCGATGACAGTGGGAGAAGGGGGCTTAATTTACTGCAGCCGGCCTGTAAAGCAGTCACTTTTTTGGCAATAATAGCATTTACCTGCATTACGTTGGATTGATTCAGCACTCTTTGCAGGTGGTACAAATTAAGCTTGACATATGTCGAGGTAATGCCTCCTGACCGGGTGGCAATCTATCTATCTAGGCTACCCTCCCTGACTTGTCACTTCTCAGTAACAGGTACCATGATCTGCAGTGTGATAACGTTGGTGTTCCACGCGAGAACGTAATAAAAAACGCATAGAGGCTGTTGACATCTTATATAAGATAACTAACACTTGTAAGAGGTTTTGTCCAGTTAATTACTTCAGTTTTGTGAAGTAAGCTGCCTGAAAAATGAATTTGGTCTGTCTATTTTGATGGGAAGAAAGAAGAACGTGTGGAAGAGCACCAAGGCCATCGATAGCGGCGTCGCGGCGTGCGGTAGGGAGGCCCTGGGACACCGGCTGACCGGCAAGGCTTCGGCCAGGAGCGAGCCATAGCCGGCAGCAGCCGGGGAAGGCGAGTCTGATTTGCCAGTTCGGGTGGGAAGGTGGGTGCATGCTCGACGGACAAATTTAGCGGTTTATTAGCTTAAAGGAATGGCCCGGGAGGTGTCAGCGCAGCTGTGGGCGACGGTGAGGGGAGGACGGGTCGGCGAGGCTGGCGGTTCGGCTGGGTGTCAGTGGGAGGGTTTGGGAAGAAGATGAACAAGGAAGGCATGAGGTTGAAGATGGCCTAGCCGTAGGTTTTGCATCTGACTTCTCAAAACGAACCGACTGGTCCAAAAATAGTTTTTCCCCTACCCTATATATCCCTAATAAAAAGGGAGTATTTAACCAAAAACTAACACATTTCACGGAAACGTGACAAAAAAGTACCACTTTACGATTTTGTGCGAAAAACTACCACTTTTGCTCTAATCCGTGGCAAAAAACTACCAAGTCTCGAAACCGGTCGCTTCGCCCGCACTAAGCACCAAACTGATCAGCCGGTCCCACGTTTCAGGTGCCACGGTGGCCAACCGATGCCCGCCACACGTTAACGGAAGGCGTCCGCAATGAAACGGGCGGCTGTCTGTTTGCTTTCAATGCACCAACACATGGGACCGGCCATTGGAGGCTGATCCTCGGACGACGCCGTTTCCGACCGCGGACACGCCGTTAACGCAGCGGGCGCCGCTGGCCACCGTGGCACCTGAAACGTGGGACCGGCTGATTAGTTTGGTGCTTAGCGCGGGCGAAGCGACCGGTTTTGAGACTTGGTAGTTTTTTGCCACGGATTAGGACAAAAGTGATAGTTTTTCGCATAAAATCGTAAAATGGTAGTTTTCTGTCACGTTTCCGTGAAATGTGATAGTTTTTGATTAAATACTCTAATAAAGGCCTCTTTGATTCACATGATTCTGAAATCACAGAAATATGAAAAGTATCGGATTTGAGTGATATGCCCAATTGAATCTTATAGAATTAGTAATGAGTGTTTAATGCCACAGAGAAAACATAATAAGTGAGAAAAATGTTAGAGTAGATGTTATATTTTCCATGAAACGTAGGACAAAAAATTCTGTAGAAAAAGTTTCAATAGGATCCAATCCTGTGAATCAAAGAATCAACGTAGAAAAATTTCAATCCTCAAAAAATCCTATGAAGTATCTTTAAATTAAAGTAAGCCCTAACTGTTGATCACATGGGTTTCCAGGGGAGTGGGGAACAAGCAATGGCCGTTTCAGTACCTACGTGTTCTGTAGTCGGCCGTCGGGTCCATGCACGTGCATGCATGTACGATTATACGCAGGCTGGCAGCAGGCAAGCATTCCCGATGTCTCCTGCAGAGCTCACGAGCTACGCCTATTGATGGATCCATTTGCTAGCTCGCTAGACTCCTATTTCCATGTCAAGATATGAGTAGTACGTGCAGTGCGTGCCTAACGTTCAATGTGCGCTCGACAGCGCATGCACCTCTCTCTTACTCATCTGACCAGATCTATGCATGATATCAGACGCCAGACAAGGCCATGCAGCTACCAATCATGCATGCATCATCACCATCCAACTATATATGTTTCCTTAATTTATCCTCTATCCGTCCTTTTTGTTCACGCGTGGTCCATTTACAGCCAAGCAATCAAGCATGGCCCTCACTCTTGCCTCCATCTTCACTCCCATGAATGTCATGTACTATCTACATTCCGAACATTCAAAAGAAAAAAGAATCTACATTCCTTCAAGTGCCTTCGCATTTGAGATTTTAACTTTGGTCATCAATTAAGCAACTGAAGACTTTTCTCGAATACAAAGTCAATATATTTAGATTCTATCATGGAAACCACATTTCATTGGTCACATTTACGGTCTAATTTTGAATCTCAAATTGCGTGGACGCGACATAAACTTGGTAGAGAGAGAAGTACACACTCCTACCTACACGCTAGGAAGTGTATGTTTTTTATCGAAAACCTACACTTCCTAGCTTCATGCACAAGTTAATGAAAGTGTGCTTAATACTAAGAGAGGCTATCTAATCAACAATGATTGGATCATCGTCGGTACCATCGCTTGGAGCGCCCTGGAAAAATTGGATGAAGAGCCCATGAAATTTTTGGCTGGAAAAACATATCGATAATATATTATAGATAGTAAATTTATCATATTCTATCATTGGTCGTCACACTTATCATCCCCGCCATGCGTATACTATTATAGATGTTGTAAGAATGGCATCAAATATGGAGGTGTTGCATAGCCTAGCTTAATGAATCTCCAACGCTGACCCTCAAACCGCCTTAATACGCTCGGACCACGTGATCCGGACATGTTGTATCATCCAACGCAGGCCTGTATCGATCCGCTCGGCGATTCAAACATGTTTTCCCCTGCAAAACGGAGCCAAATGGGGGAGAGGGGGGCTTTGAGGGCGTTCGTACTGCTACCGCACCCTCGTCTGATCGCCCTGGCCCACCCAAAACGCTCTACCTTCGCCCGCGTACGTTTCCACCCGGCGCCAGCTGCCCGTGCATTCATGTCATTTTAGAGTGGCCGCTCTGCAACGACGCAGGCCCAGATCGGATGCGACCTCTTACTACCGCTGACATTGAAGCATCGCACCGACCGAGGGAGCTGCCCACGCCGTGTCCCCGGTGTATGTGCCTGTTAAATGCCAGAGCGACGTTTGCTGCACGAGACGGGATGGATATCTACCACGCCCGTTCAATGCCCGTGCGTTCGTATGCTGCCATTAAGCAGGCTCGCCAGCCGAGGAACCAACTCTAGCATCACCTATTGAGGCACCGGACGCTTGTCCTCATCGGAATCCACTATTTAAAGAAGGCCACACCTGGCTACCACACTACAATACGTCCTACTCCTTTGCTCCAAATGAACCATGACCGCAAGCGGGAAGGCTTTGTCAGAAAGTCTGTCGCCGGAGATGAAGCATGAGGTAGCCACTCTTGAAGCCGCCTGGCTGTCCCGTCGTGCCAGGCGGATCGAGCAGGGCAAGTCGGCTAGCTCACCCGAGATCTCCAATGATGACACGACGCCGGAGCTCGCGCTGGTGCATGCTGACCTAACCATGGAGCAGGCACAGGCACACTACGACACCGACATGGCCAAGGAGGAGTGGCCCATGCGGGCTCCTCTGTCGGTGTTCCGGCAGGCGCATGAGGAGTACAGGTACAACCCATTCCTCCTCGAGTAGCACACGAATGGCGGAGGACCAAATCTACGGCGAGCGTGCAAGCAAGGAGGCCATGGCCGCCATGGTGGCGGTGAACCCGAACTTCGTTGCGGAGCAGAGCACGCTCTACGAGGGTGTTGGAAATATGCCCTAGAGGCAATAATAAATTAGTATTATTATTATATTTCCTTGTTCATGATAATCGTTTATTATCCATGCTATAATTGTATTGATAGGAAACTCAGATACATGTGTGGATACATAGACAACACCATGTCCCTAGTAAGCCTCTAGTTGACTAGCTCGTTGATCAATAGATGGTTACGGTTTCGACCATGGACATTGGATGTCGTTGATAACGGGATCATATCATTAGGAGAATGATGTGATGGACAAGACCCAATCCTAAGCCTAGCACAAAGATCGTGTAGTTCGTATGCTAAAGCTTTTCTAATGTCAAGTATCTTTTCCTTAGACCATGAGATTGTGCAACTCCCGGATACCGTAGGAATGCTTTGGGTGTGCCAAGCGTCCTGGCAATGGCTGGGTGGCTATAAAGGTACACTACGGGTATCTCTGAAAGTGTCTGTTGGGTTGGCACGAATCGAGACTGTGATTTGTCACTCCGTGTGACGGAGAGGTATCTCTGGGCCCACTCGGTAGGACATCATCATAACACTACTAGGGAAAAGGCTAGCAGCAGCGCGGGTTTTAGATGTATCAGTAGCGCGGGGATAGGCGCTACTAATAAGGCGCTTCTGACTAACAGGATAGCAGATGGCGTGCTCAAGGCCATCTTGCTACACAAGTGTAGCAGCAAGCTTGTTATGCGGAAGCTTCACATCGCTAGTAGCTCCAACAAGACTTTTACCTTGACGCCATCGCTATAGCTGCGCTCTGCTAACTTTTATACACTCGCCATCGCTAATTTAAGTAGGTTTTTTGTTTTTTGGCATATTTGTTTTGTATTTGAACAGGCTTTATAGAAGAATCTTTAGCACATAGAAATGTCATCATGATACACATACAAATGCCTCATGAGACCACAAATGTAATGATAGCATGTACATACAAATAGTCTCATCATAATCATCATCCAACACAAAGTGATATCTTGTCATCATCTCGAAAATAGCGATACATGCAAGTCTCGAATACTTGCAACTACAACAACGTCATCCATCTAAACAAAGGTATACGCAAGAAGTGCTATCACCATGAGTGAGAGCGAACTATCTTGATACATGAGGTGGCGGTTACAAGTCCTCTCGCGCTTAGCGTGAACCTCAAGTAACTAGCTTCTCCTTCTTGTCCGCTTTTGAAGCCTTTTATGGCTGGCGCCTGTGAACCCATTCACTTGCATACCGACACTAATGCCACTCGTTGTACACCCCCGGAACCTTCCCTTTGTACACGACATAGCAATTCCATGTCGCCATCAAGAAACTAGGTACCTGTTAGAGATGCATGTTCATGAAGAGGATGTACAATCATATATATATGCAACAAAATATACTAGAGCAACACCGAAAAAGAAAGGGTTAGCAACTAGATGCAACATACAAGACGCAAATTAATTAACTAGAGGTACGCAGGTCATCAGACGCAAACTAACAAAGTAGCGTTACACAAGTTCGGCATGGACCGTGGACATCACAAAGTTTCATCGCTACAAAAAGTATACAAGTTCAACCGACACATATCATCATCATCGGCATCATAAATCACTAGAAGTTCCATCCTTCCATATCATCGAGGACGAACCCTATCTTCTTGAACGGCGTGAGGTCTAGACGTTGCATGCCTATGCGAGTTCGGACGTCACCGCGAGATAGGGCCGTGGTGGAACATCCCCTTTTCATCGACGACTTCTTTCATGATGATCGTCGCAATGTCGCTTTGGATGCGAAAGAAGTCATCTCTAAGTTTATAATCCGCTTCTCCATGAGATTCTAGCCACTTGTGGATACGATCATCATTTCTGCTGTTATTGCGAAGCTTTTGGTTATCCTTGTTGAACTAAATCATGATATGGACGATGTAGAATCCATCCTTCTTGCTTGGTTTTGGGACATGGATGCAGGAGAAGTTAGTTTTATGCGCGAAACCCATCTTCTTGTTCCTTTGTTTCTTGATCTGCACGTGGCCACCTCTAAAGCTGAAGCCTTGAGAGCATCATCTAGAATATTCATTATGTGGGTGTAGTCTTTTTCTCGTAGTCTCCGGAAGGGTCAAAATACACCGCGTGGGAGACTTGCGGGTAAAGAACGATAAGGACGGCGCCCGTTCTTTGCGAGGGAAAGACACCTCAAATTATTCCCCATATGAGAGAGAAGGAATGATTGAAATGTATGAAAGGGTTGTCCGGAACTGACTTACTTTGGATGATAAGGCACGAGGACAATTTTCCGGTCCTTATTCTGTACCATGAAGTTTTGGAGGTACTCCCTAGCAATTTCACGGTCAAAGTCGCCGAGACTCAAGAAAGACTCATGCATGTAGTACTGATCCGCCACACAGATTTGCGAGACTTCTTCACTCTTCATGATGGAGCTCATATGTAGCGCAAAAAGGCGACGATAGTAAAATCTAGCCGCCTTGTTAGATACATCTCAAAGATATGGTCAACCCGCAGGAAGAACACCTCCGCGGGCCGCAGTGTCGACGTAGCACTTCCCTCGTGCACACGAGCCGTATGTCGATATCCCGGATCCTTTGAGGCTAGTAGGCTTTTCTCGATCGACAACACATGGTCGCAGATCTCCTCGAGATCCCACGATAGTGCCTCCAAATGTTTCGCGGTAGCATCGGCTCGCCCGTGAGGTGGAACATGACCACACTTTTCACGGGTACACGCTCTTGAGAATGCATCGTCCCGGGCTGCTATGTGCTCTGGCTTGTTTGGAGGCGCCACCTTCCTCGATCTCTTCCTCTCCTTTTCTTTGGGCACACCTTCTGCACCCTTCCTTAACCCCCGCCCAAAGTTGTTCCCGGCTAAGCATCAGACGACTACCCTCGCGCTAGTTGAGCCTGTGTTGAGGCGGCATCTTCAGCGTGTCCTGTGGAGGATTTCATGAAGAGAGACTTTTTGCAATCCATGGTACGACCCCTGCCCGGGCATATCATCCATATCCTCATTAGCAAGTCGATAGCCCGATTCGTCATATGGTTGACTCATCATATCTATGTCACAGTCATACGCTGCTTGTATTGAGGTAATCCATAGGGTCGACTGGCCTCATCATCCATTCTCTCGTTCTACAGGAGAAATTACATCAGCCATAACTATTGCACCCCCTTCATCATGTCGTCCACGCTTGCTCTCACCCGGAACTACAGGGAGCTGGTAATTGCGTAGGCGGGTGGTGGTCTTCGCACATGCTTGTTGATGTGTGGTAGTTATTGGTGTGCTCGGCCGCTCCAAACGAATAAGATTCTTCGCCATAGCAGCACCCAATTCTTGCAGCCTTCAATCCGCGGTGGGGTCTCGCCGTCCGCTCCCACATGCTGTCTTGGAGGAGGCAAATCCTGCGTGCCCGATTTCACACCGGTCAAGCTAACCTCGAAGTGCCCAGCGGGATCGGCTTGGTTGTGGAACGTCGCGTTGAGAGGGGTCCATTATCATCCCCTTTCCCACGCCCACCTTCTAGCCTTTGATCAAGTAGAGTATGGTGCACGGGGTTTCTTTCGCCGCAAACACATATGTCTCGTGGGCGTAAAAACAACCGAAGGCAACAAAAATGGAATATTATATGTTGGTGCGACATGTAATTACCGTGGTGACGTCGAGCGAGCCCGAAGACGAAGGCCCACCTAGCGCTACCGAGACCGAGGACGGGCTGCTATGAGCGGAGCGGCTGCGAGAGGAGGCCCGTTGCGTGAGCAAGTGATGGTGCGATGGTGTTGTTGTTCATGGAGTTGTTCCCGGACTAAACCCGGGCATCGGGAAATCATGTACCGCCTTGTCTGGATTTTCCTTCGCCAGCTTGATGATAATCGAACCAAGTTAGTAGCGAAATCATTTCTGCAAAGCTGCCTGCATTGATTTTCGTCACGAAAGCAACTCATATTTGTCCTCGGCTGCTTTTTTCGCCCTCGCCTGCTTTTTTCTCGATTGCAAGCTTCACCTTCGTGTCGATGTCCGCCTGACTAAACTTCGTTTTTAGCTTCTTGGCCTCCGCCTCGTTGTAAAACACCTTCCACGTGGCGCCGTCTCGGTACGTGCACACGACCATATTATGCGGCCGCTGATCCAAAGGGAGTCCCTTAAGTCTGCTCAAGGCCCGTTGAGAGGGGTGTCCCACTTGGGCCTCATCGGAGAAGTAGGGCTTTTGGCTGCAAGCTGGTGTTGCTTCTCCAAAGAGTCTAATCAATTTCCTCGTGATCTTGTCCGTGTAAAAACCTTTTTCTCCTTGTCCCACTTGTAGCGGGCCCCGATGAAGTCATGCTCCAAGGGGTTGGTGAACTTCAGCGAAGGGGTCCAGGAGACCCGCGGCTTCACGCTCGCTGCCCTCCTTATCCTATATGGGCCTTTTACCGAGGTAGCCACGACTTCGAGGCGATGCTTCCCGTGTTCCTTTTGCTGAAGGCTCTTGAATTTCGCAGCCTTAGCCTTGGCTGCCTCGGTAGCGCAAGTGTCCTTGAACTTTCGAACTCCTCTTCCGTAAGTGTCGGATTTTCCTCCGTAATCTTGGACAGGGGTTCATCAGCCTCAATAGCTCGCTTTTCACCTCGCTTTCCAGGAGGCCAAATCATTTCTGAACATGCCCATGGCGTGATTGTTAATCTTTTTCATCTTCGGATCATCCCACGGTTGTTCTATGTTATGATCCCTGTCGGGGAACTTGAATCTCTTGTGCAACTTTGTTAGGAGCAACTGCGTCAAATGTTCTTTACTCCTTAAGTCATCGTCGTTGATGCTCGCGCATTCCGTAGAGGATGCATCCTACTTGGTTCCCATAGCACTTGCGAGGTTCTTCGCTCTAACGGCTCAAACTTGCCAAGTGCCATCTTTGTGATCACAAGTCATCCAATCCCTAGTTTGTTAGGTTTTCGTATCCTCTGCTTCTTATGCTTCCTCTTTTCGGTAGCGGCATCGGGGCCGGTACCTTCCCCGTCGGTACCTTGCCCGCCGGTACCTTCCCCACCGGTCTCGGTGCCGCTTATCGCGGCTATTTGTCGGTGTCGATGTCGGCGTCGATTACCATCATCGAGGCCGACCTCGCAAACCTTGCTTAGCGATCAAATAGTCGAGGTACTCTTGTTCACCCTCATAATCCATCTAAATGCGCATCTTGGTCGGAAGGCCCAGCTTTCTTCGTTGTTCGACATGTTTCCTATGATTAAGTGTCCTCATTTATTTCTAAAAGTATGAATAAATGAGAAATTACATAAAAGAAATATATGTGCCAAAGACTCGATATGCCAACTATGTAGCACAAAATCATGCCTTTATTCACGGGAAATTTCGGCATGACCTTTGCTAAAAAATGGACATATCGAGCGCCTGAAATTCACCGGAATGGAAATGAATCAACATTCCGGCGTAACATAGGCCACTCGGATCATTTTCCAAACATGACATGTCCAAAACATGACATATGCACATATCATATGTCCAGTTCAAATTTGCACATATCACATGTCCAGTTCAAATTTTGAAACCTAGCTAAATTCATAACTAAATAGATAACCTAATTAACATACCTCTAACTAAAACCTAAGTAAATTAATCGAAGAACCCTAGCAGAGAGGGGGGTTACAGCGGGTGCAGGGGCGAGGAGGCTGTCCCGACGACGGCCGGGAGGGGAGAGGAGGGAGGCGAGGGCCGACGGTAATGGGGCGAGCGCCTGGGGTCGGGGGCGAGGCGGGTTTGGGCGAAGCGCTGGTCGGGTCGGGCGGCCGGTCGGGGGAGGGCTTTGGCTAAGCGCCAAGGCGCCGAGTTTGGGGCGAAGCGGGCCGGGTCGCGGCTGGGCGACGGGGAGAGTGGGGATTTGGGGGTAAAAGGCGGGATGAAGCAGCATGGGTGAGAATTTTGGGTTAAGTGGACGTAGCAGTAGCGCATTTGGACAAAACGCGCTGCTACTACCTTCAGTAGCTGTAGCGCTTTATACGAAATTCAGTAGTGCTATGGTTGGTGTTCTGGTTGCCAAACGGATTCATGCCATCGGTACATGCGCCGAGCACGATGTTCCTTGCATCACATTCAAAATACCGATAGAAGCTGTTCAACGCTCTCCACCGGCTTCCATCCTTCACGTGTCTCGACTTCGGATCATCTCCATCGTCGGGCTTCTTCCTCTCCGCGTGCCGCATTAGCTTTGCTTCCTTGGGATCTACAAAATACCTCTGGAGGCGGGAGTGATCGGTAAGTATCATACAACTTTAAGGGACATTTCTTCCCGGCCTTCTTGTATCAAGAAGCATTGCACACCGGACAGCTTGTTTTTTCCGCGTGCTCCTTCCGATAAATTATGCAATCGTTGATGCATGCATGGTATCTAACGTGTGTTAGATCAAGAGGGCACACGATCTTCTTGGCCTCATCAACACTAGTAGGACATAGATTACCCCATGGGGAAGAACATCCTTTAGGTACTTGAGATGCTCATCGAGGCTAGTGTCGGTCCATTTGTTTTTAGCCTTCGCCTTCGTGGAGTTGGAGCGTGAAACTCAAGTGGGTCACCTCAGGATTGCAACCATCATACAATGGAGTGTTCGAGTCTACGACCAGTTGCTCCAGCTTAGCCTCCTCTCTAGAAGCAGCTCTCTTAGTACTCGTCTCCTTGCGAAGCAATGCTTGAACATGAGGGTCCCGCACGATTGAACTTAGTACCGACGAACTCTGCTGCGTGGAGTCCATGTCGTTCTCTCCGCCGCCATGTCCGGCCCCTTCTCCTCCGCCATGTCCGGCCCCTTCTCCTCCGCCATGTCCGGCCTCTTCCCCGCTGCCATTATCGATCATCTCTTCGTCTTGCCCTGTGTCATCATTGCCTGCCCCGTCAGCATCCTCAACATCGTCATCCTCATCTTCAATTATCCACCGAGTATAGCCATCCATGAAACCAGTCATGAGCAGGTGCGCTTCGACACGACCATCGTCATGGGGTCGAGCCAAACTATTCCTTTGCATTTTCGACCACGGACATAAAACCTCTGTCCGGTTATTTTCTTTCATGTCCTGCACCGCCCGACCGCAACCACCTGTCCACCATCGTTCCAACCGACCATCGCCAACTCTGCACGGTAATAATAAACAAATTGATTATAAAAATGCATGCATGCATCAAAGTCATACAAAAATTTGGCATGACCTTCCCTAAAAATAGGACATATATGGATCTAGAGTTTGCCCGGAATTCGCCGGAATGGAAATAAATCGACATTTCGGCAAAACATAGGCAACTCAAAAGCACAATTTGGCGTGCCACACACAATTTCCACAAACATATCACACACACATAAACATATTTCCATTTTGCAAAAGCATGAAATTTTCATCACCTCTATCTCGATTGAGATCGAGCACACGGTGGCGATGATGTTGTAGGGAGATCAAAAGTGCACAAAGCTCTTCTTGACAAAGATAGATCTAGTTAGGGGCAAATAGGTCACTTAACTAAATCCTACTTCTACCTAGCTACCTAATTTGGGAGGAGACAACTTCAACTAGTGGAGGGAAAGGAAAAGAGAAAGGAGATGCATTAATGGAGGTGGTGTAGTTAGGTAGGAGTAATGAAGAGAGAGAAAGGTGGATAGAAGAGAAAGAGTAATGGGGAGAAGTATTGAGGAAGAAGAAGAGTGAGAGTGGGAGCATGTGGGGAGGTAGGGGGAAGGGAAGAGAGGAGGGGAGGGAGGCACGGTGGGGGAAAGGTGGTGGGTTGGTGCGGGTTAGCGATGGCGCGGGGAGCGAGAAAGCAGCGCTCGATAAAGAATTAGCTGGCGCTTTGAGTACCACGGCCATCGCTAACAAAGGACAAAACAATTTGCCAATTTGAAATGTAGCAGCAGCGATCTCAGTAAAAGCGCGCTACTACTACATCCGTAGCAGTAGCGCGGTTCTGGCGCTACTGCTAAATGGAGCTCGGTGAACACCGCCGGTCGATATTTGTAGCAGCGCGGTTTACGCAGAGCGCCGCTAATGCTAAAAACTTATCAACAGCGAGTTTCCCTTTGCACACGCTACTTACTAATTAGCAGCATCGCTCCTTTTTGAGCCGCGCTGCTGCTAAGATTCTGTGTATAGGCTTTTCCCTAGTAGTGTAATGTGCACAATGTGATCAAGGAGTTGATCACGGGATGATGTGTTACGGAACGAGTAAAGAGACTTGCCGGTAACGAGATTGAACAATGTATCGGGATACCGACGATCGAATCTCGGGCAAGTACAATACCACTAGACAAAGGGAATTGTATACGGGATTGATTGAATCCTCGACATCGTGGTTCATCTGATGAGATCATCGTGGAACATGTGGGAGCCAACATGGGTATCCAGATCCCGCTGTTGGTTATTGGCCGGAGAGTTGTCTCGGTCATATGCGCAAGATGGTTCCCGAACCCGTAGGGTCTACACATAAGGTCTTGGTGGCCTTTAGGGTTGTAGAGATATTAGTATGCGGTAACACGAAAGTTGTTCGGAGTCCGGATGAGATCCCGGATGTCACGAGGAGTTCGGAATGGTCCAGAGGTAAAGATTTATATATATGAAGTCCAGTTTCGCCACCGGAAAGTTTCGGGGTTATCGGTATTGTCTGGGACCACGGAAGGGTCCTGGGGTCCACCGGGTGGGGCCACCTATCCCGGAGGGCCCCATGGGCTGAAGGGGCGTGGGCACCAGCCCCTGGTGGGCTGGTGCGCCCCCCTTGGGCCTCCCATCCGCCTAGGGTTGGAAACCCTATGGGGTGGGCGCCTCACTTGGCTTGGAGGCCAAGCCACCCCTAGGGCAGCCGCCCCTCCTAGATGGGATCTACAAGGGACGCCCCCTAGGCCCCTATATATAGTGGAGGGAGGAGGGCAGCCGCACCGAGCCCCTCGGCGCCTCCCTCCCTCCCGTGACACCTCTTCCTCCACCTTTGCGATTGGCGAAGCCTGCCGGGATCCTGCCATTTCCACCACCACGCCATCGTGCTGCTGGATCTCCATCAACTTCTCCTCCCCCCTTGCTGGATCAAGAAGGAGGAGACGTCTCTCCCAACCGTACGTGTGTTGAACGCGGAGGTGCCGTCCGTTCGGCGCTAGGATCATCGGTGATTTGGATCACGACGAGTACAACTCCATCAACACCGTTCACATGAACGCTTCAGCTTATCGATCTACAAGGGTATGTAGATGCACCACCCTTCCACTCGTTGCTAGATTACTCAATATATAGATCTTGGTGATGCGTAGAAAATTTTAAATTTCTGCTCGTTTCCCCAACAGTGGCATCATGAGCTAGGTCTGTCGTAGTTTCTATGCACGAGTAGAACACAAGTTGTTGTGGGCGTCGATCTTGTCAATTTACTTGCCGTTACTAGTCTTATCTTGATTCGGCGGCATAGTGGGATGAAGCGGCCCGGACCGACCTTACACGTACTCTTACGTGAGACAGGTTCCACCAAGTGACATGCACTTGTTGCATAAGGTGGCTAGCGGGTGCCAGTCTCTCCCACTTTAGTCGGACCGGATTCGATGAAAAGGGTCCTTATGAAGGGTAAATAGCAATTGACATATCACTTTGTGGTTTTTGCGTAGCTAAGAAACGTTCTTGCTAGAAACCCATAGCAGCCACGTAAAACATGCAAACAACAATTAGAGGACGTCTAACTTGAATTTGCAGGGTTTGCTATGTGATGTGATATGGCCAAAAGAATGTGATGAATGATATGTGATGTATGAGATTGATCATGTTCTTGTAATAGGAATCACGACTTGCATGTCGATGAGTATGACGATCGGCAGGAGCCATAGGAGTTGTCTTAATTTATTTATGACCTGCGTGTCAACATAAACGTCATGTAATTACTTTACTTTATTGCTAAACCATTAGCCATAGTAGTAGAAGTAAGAGATGATGAGACAACTTCATGAAGACACGATGATGGAGATCATGGTGCCATGCCGGTGACGATGATGATCATGGCGCCCCGAAGATGGAGATCAAAAGGAGCAAAATGATATTGGCCATATCATGTCACTATTTGATTGCATGTGATGTTTATCATGTTTTACATCTTATTTGCTTAGAACGACGGTAGCTTAAATAAGATGATCCCTCGCAATAATGTCAAGAAAAGTGTTCCCCTAAGCGTGCACCGCTATGGAAGGTTCGTTGTTTCAAAGCACCATGCGTGATGATCGGGTGTGATAGATTCTAACGCTCGAATACAACGGGTGTAAGCCAGATTTACACACGCATAATACACTTAGGTTGACTTGACGAGCCTAGCATGTACGAGACATGACCTCGGAACACAAGAGACCGAAAGGTCGAACATGAGTCGTATGGTAGATAATCGATCAACATGAAGATGTTCACCGATGATGACTAGTCCGAGTCTCACGTGATGATCGGACCACGGCCTAGATTGACTCGGATCATGTAATCACTTAGATGACTAGAGGGATGTCTATCCGAGTGGGAGTTCATAAGATGAACTTAATTATCACGAACATAGTCAAAAGTTTTTTGCAAATCATGTCGTAGCTCGCGCATTAGTTCTACTATTTTAGATATGTTCCTAAAGAAAATTTAGTTGAAAGTTGATAGTAGCAATTATGCGAACTGGGTCCGTAAACTGAGGATTATCCTCATTGCTGCGTAGAAGGCTTATGTCCTTAATGCACCGCTCGGCGTGCTGAACCTCAAACGTCGTCTATGGATGTTGCGAACATTTGACATACACATTTTGATAACTACGTGATAGTTCAGTTAAACGGTTTAGAATTGAGGCACCGAAGACGATTTCGAAGCGTGGCGGAACATATGAGATGTTCGAGGGCTGAAATTGGGATTTCAAAGCTCGTGCCCACGTCAAGAGGTATAAGACCTCCGACGATTTTCTTAGCCTGCAAACTAAGGGAGAAAAAGCTCAATCGTTGAGCTCGTGCTCAAATTGTCCGAGTACAACAATCACTTGAATCGAGTGGGAGTTGATCTTCCAGATGAGATAGTGATGTTTCTCCAAAGTCATTGCCACCAAGCTACTAGAGCTTCGTGATGAACTATAACATATCGAGGATAGATATGATGTCCTTGAAATATTCGCGATGTTTGACACCGCGAAAGTAGAAATCAAGAAGGAGCATCAATTGTTGATGGTTAGTGAAACCACTAGTTTCAAGAAGGGCAAGGGCAAGAAGGGATACTTCATGAAACGGCAAATCATTTCTTTGCTCTAGTGAAGAAACCCAAGGTTGAACCCAAACCCGAGACTAAGTGCTTACGTAATAAGGGGAATAGTCATCCTTGGAGCAGAATTACCCTAGATACTTGGTAGATAAGAAGGCGGGCAAGGTCGATAGAAGTATATTGGATATACATTATATTAATGTGTACTCTACTAGTACTCCTAGTAGCACCATGGTAATAGATACCGGGTTCGGTTGCTAAGTGTTAGTAACTTTCGAAATAAAAGGCTACTGGAATAAGCGGAGACTAGCTAAAAGGCGAGGTGACGATATGTGTTGGAAGTATTTCCAAGGTTGATGTGATCATACGTCATACGCTCCCTCTACCATCGAGATTGGTGTTAAACCTAAATAATTTTTATTTGGTGTTTGCGTTGAGCATAGACATGATTGGATTATGTCTATCGCAATACGGTTATTCATTTAAGGAGAATAATGGTTACTCTGTTTATTTGAGTAATACCGTCAATGGTCTTGCACCTAAAATGAATGGTTTATTGAATCTCGATCGTAGTGATAAACATGTTCATGCCACAGGAGATCAGATAGTGATGATAGTCCCACGGACTTGTGGCAATCGCCATGTAAGTCATATTGGTATAAAACGCATGAAGAAGCTCCATGTTGATGGATCTTTGGACTCACTTTCGTTTTGAAAAGTTTGAGACATGCGAACCATGTCTATTGGTATGTATGCATGAAGAAACTCCATGCAGATGGATCGTTTGGACTCACTTGATTTTGAATCACTCGAGACATGCTAATCATACCACATGGGCAAGATGACTGAAAAGCCTCGGTTTCAGTAAGATGGAACAAGAAAGCAACTTGTTGGAAGTAATACATTTTGATGTGTGCAATCTAATGAGTGTTGAGGCACGCAGTGGATATCGTTATGTTCTTACTTCACAGATGATTCGAGTAGATTCTGAGTATGTTTACTCGATGAAACACAGATCTGAATTATTGAAAGGTTCAAGTAATTTCATAGTGAAGTTGAAGATCGTCGTGACAAGAGGATAAAATGTCTACGATATGATCATAGAGATGAGTATCTGAGTTATGAGTTTGGTATACAATTAAGACATCGTGGAAATTGTTTCATAACTAATATCGCCTGGAACACCATAGTGTGATGGTGTGTCCGAACATCATAGCTGCACCCTATTGGATATGGTGCATACCATGATGTCTCTTATCGAATTACCACTATCGTTGATGGGTTAGGCATTAGAGACAACCGCATTCACTTTAAATAGGGCACCACGTAATTCCGTTGAGATGACACCGTATGAACTGTGGTTTAGAGAAACCTAAGGCATCGTTTCTTGAAAGTTTGGGGCTGCGACGCTTATGTGAAAAGTTTCATCGTGATAAGCTCGAACCCAAAACGGATAAATGCATCTTCATAGGATACCAAAAATGGTTGGGTATACCTCCTATCTCAGATCTGGAGGCAAAAGTAATTGTTTCTAGAAACGGGTCCTTTCTCGAGGAAAAGTTTCTCTCGAAAGAACTGAGTGGGAGGATGGTGGAGACTTGATAAGGTTATCGAACCATCACTTCAACTAGTGTGTAGCAGGGCACAGGAAGTTGTTCCTGTGGCGCCTACACCAATTGAAGTGGAAGTTGATGATAGTGATTGAGGGAGTCCCGGACTAGGGGGTGTCCGGATAGCCGGACTCCAAGACTATGAAGATACAAGATTGAAGACTTCGTCCCGTGTCCGGATGGGACTTTCCTTGGCGTGGAAGGCAAGCTTGGCGATACGGATATGTAGATCTCCTACCATTGTAACCGACTCTGTGTAACCCTAACCTATCCGGTGTCTATATAAACCGGAGGGTTTATCATACCATAGGCTAGCTTCTAGGGTTGAGCCTCCTTGATCTCGTGGTAGATCTACTCTTGTACTACCCATATCATCAATATTAATCAAGCAGGAGTAGGGTATTACCTCCATCGAGAGGGCCCGAACCTGGGTAAAAACATCGTGTCCCTTGTCTCCTATTACCATCCGCCTAGACGCAATTCGGGACCCCCTACCGAGATCCGCCGGTTTGACACGACATTGGTGCTTTCATTGAGAGTTCCTTCGTCGCCACCGATAGGCCCGATGGCTCCTTTCCGATCATCAACAACGACGCGGTCCAGTGGTGAGACTTTTCTCCCGGACAGATCTTCGTGTTCGGGCGGCTTCTGCATGGGCCAATTCGCTTGGCCATCTGGAGCAGATCGAAAGCTACGCCAGCCATCAGTCAGATTTGGAAGTTTGAACTATACGGGCCGATATCCGCGGAGACTTGATCTTCGACGATTCGAGCCGCAGCCAAGCGATGCCGCGACTGTCTCGATGGGCATGATCTAGCTCTGCCGAACGATTGCCTCGAGGCCGCATCAAGATCCGCTCAACCCTTAATCCGAGCCGGATTCCCGATCAAGGGCGAGTGGTTGGACACCGCCTCGGGGCTGCAATCTCTCTGGCGATCGAGGCGAACTCCATCTCGCTCCTTTGCGAAGACCTCGACTCCAGTGGTGCCGGACTCCTCTCCGGACTCCGAACCCTCAGCGCCCTTAATCGAACCCGATTGGGCGCTGGTCATGGAGTTCACGACGCGGACATCTTTCAAAGACTCGCCCTTTGGCGACATCCTGAATTCACTAAAGTCTCTCTCTTTATCCGGAGAGCCACGGCGGACTACGGTCGAGGAAGGTTGGGATGCAGACGGACGAAGAAATTCAACGCCGCCCACCACCCACGTAGAGCTACCGTCGAAGGCTTACACGACGTGCTCGACTTCGACTCAAGACATCGACGGTATGGACTGACGATGTAGGAGACAACAATGAGCCAGCACCTCTAGGATCTGGACAACCACCTCATCTCATGATGTATACATGGTGGATACACCTAAAGGAAATGAAGAGCGAGGAACAACGGACGCCACTGAAGGATAAATCCCTCAAAAGCAGTCAAAACGGCAACGTAAACGCCGAACAAAGTCCCGCCTCAACAAAGACCCAGCCATAGAGCGGGGCGAACCGTGGACAACGAACAAGCTATCGAGAAATCGTCCGAACAAGACAACTTGGATAAACAATCTGTCCCCGGCGAAGACAACAGATTGGACGATCCGACGCCGGACAAACTATTGGAGCAAAATGACCTCCGAAAGGCTCGTCGCCATCGCACAGAGCCTGAAAAAAGCAGCACGGGAAGCTCAAAAGCGATGGAAGATGCACTCGAGAATCAGATGGAGCAAAGTATTCAGCATCAAGAACAAATGCACGGACGATCGACCGAACAAAGAGCTACCCGAAAAGAAAGCTACTGCCCGAATTCGACGAGGAGGCCTTAGAGCCCCACAATTAAAAAGCAAGAAGGCCACCCGGTCGGATGGACGACCTCACGGCAAAAAGAGAGCGGCGAATGGGGCTGCACACAAGCCAATATGCGATCCGCATAAGGATTCACATCAAAAGGATGGCCCAGTTAGGTCCATTTATGGGCCAAGAAAGCATGCTCGTCAAAGCAATGCAATACGCCAAAATTCCGAAGATCACGGCACACCCAAATATAGGGGCGCCGCACACCCCCTATGTTTCACCGGTGAGGTGCTGGATCATGAATTTTCAGCAGGATTCAAACCCGTAAACATAGAGGCATACGACGGAACAACAGACCCTAGAGTCTGGATTGAGGATTACATCCTCCACATACACATGGCTAGAGGAGATGACCTCCATGCCATAAAATACTTACCCCTTAAACTCAAAGGGCCAGCTCGGCATTGGCTTAAGAGCCTCCCGAAAATACCATTGGAAGCTGGGAAGAGCTCGAGGATGCATTTCGGCAAATTTTCAGGGACTTATGTCCGCCCTCAGGATCTGAGATGATCTAAGTCACATAACTCAACAGCACGGAGAGTCAGCCCGAAATGCAGAACAGGTTCCTTACTAAAAATAACCAAATAGTCGACTGTCCGGACGCTTGAAGCCTTAGCAGCTTTCAAACACAACGTCCGAGATTTAATGGCTCGCCAGACACCTTGGCCAAGAAAAGCCAAGAACAATGGCCGCATTAACAAGCCTCATGACCCGCTTATGCGGGAGAGGATAGTTGGCTAGCAAGATGCAGCACCAAATGACCCAAGTACATCGAAATCAGGGATGGAAATGGAAACCACGGCGCAACAAGGACCAGTAGCGGATTAAAAGGAACAGTCCAAAGAGCACGGCGATCAACGCCGGATTCAAAAGCTCATGGCGTAACAACAAAAACTGCCCCTTAAGGACAATAGCGATGAGCTATCCAACTTCAACAAAATCTGGACAAGATATGTCAAATCCACAAGACTTCGGAGGCCCGCTAACCATACTCACCGAAATTGTTGGGTCTTCAAACAGTCCGTGAGCTGAACGCTGAACACAAGGGCTCGACACACCAAGTGAAGATGACGACGAGCACCACAAGCGAGCCCGGAAAACAAAAGACTTTCCCACAAGAGGTTAAAATAGTAAACTCACTTCACGTGATCAAAGGGAAAAGCAGAGCGCGCCCACTAAAAGGCGCCGCACTTTAACCGGGTTGTCAAAACCAATCACCTTCGACCATCAGGACTATTAGAAAATATCCTAACGCAGGATGGACTGCCTGATATTGGATCCTATAATCGACGGATTCCAATTTACACGAGTCCTCGTGGATGGCGGCAGTGACATAAACCTGATATATCATGACACAATCCGCAGGATGGGATAAACCCAACCAAAATTCGCCGTAGCAACACCTCCTTTAAAGGAGTAATGCCAGGCCCATATGCCCATTGTACGGGCTCCATACTGCTAGAAGTTGTGTTCAGTTCATCCGACAACTTCCGTCGTGAAAGGTTACTCTTCCATATCGTTCCATTTAAAAGTAGCCATCAAGCACTATTGGGACGCGAAGCTTTCGCCCGCTTTAACGCAATACCGCATTATGCATCTCTAACACTTAAAATGCCCGGTCCACGCGGCATCATCTCGTTAAAAGGAAGTATTAAGTGTTACTCGAGCACGGAAGAACAGGAGACTGCCTTGACAGCCCCACATTATCCGGCTCTGCTAGGCAAAGAACCTAAATTGGTCATTCAAACCCGGACACGGCTAGACGAGTCCGGCGCTTACTAGAGGCACACCCCCATACGAGGGCTGCATGCATGTATAACAAGAGACAATAAAGCTCAACTTTATTCACTTCTTCGAACCATACTGCTTTATTTAATATTAAGTACATCTTTCACGCGATCCTTTTCTTTTAAACTAAGTTCCTCTCTTTACAGATGAACAACGTGCTACACCCGTCGAGGATATGGCACAACGGAGACACGGCGCAGACGTGCGAGGGACCCGTTGCAAGGATTCTTTTGATTAAGACCTGCGTAAACCTTTTTACTGTCTCTTGTTGATATACATCCCGGTTCCTTACTATAACCGAGGAGGAGGTTGGCGTTTTGGCATTGGCCGCACTGGAATTTTTGCGTGCACGGACATCAGGGCTTAGGGCATTATTCTGCCCATTTTCATAAAGACCGAATACCTTAGGGAGTATTCGCGTCTCGAAAGTTAGGCCTTATATGCATTAGCTCGAATCACGTCTTTGGTCAAATGTTGGGTTGCCCGCCTGTGTTTTGCTGCCTTTACGCCCGCTTTTCACGGCTAACGCGGCACCAGGAGAACTACTGCGACATTGTGCCTGTTCGCCGAGCGATCACCTCGAGAGAAAGCCGAAAACTGTATCATGATATAGCGAGAGACTGGTCAACCACTCGATGACTCACAGGAATGTTTAGGATTCCTCCGCATTAACGAAGGACCGGTTTTGGTCGAGCACATACGCACCCGACCGGGAGAGTGCGGTGCCCTGTGGGCTATATAGTAGCCCCACCTCGAACTCCTATGGCTAAGTGAAAGTGATAAAGCATTATAGTCCGGTTGCCTGGTTTGCTACGCTTATCACCTCCTTAACAGGACCAAGACGTTGGATTAAGTGTGAAAAAGCACTTTCTTTGCAAACACCCCGCACTATGTGCGTAAACAAGCCAAGGACTGCCATCTTTCGGGTTATATACACATATACATAAACGGCCGCATACAGGAGTAGTTTACTACTTGAACGCACAAGTATAAAAAGCTCTTATATTATATTGAAACATTGTTTTCACAAATCATACATGTCATTTAAACATAATATCCTTCGAGCGTGCATCTCTATTAAACGGCGCCCGCAGGACTTCTTCAAAGTAGTGCTCGGCGGTACTCGCTTCGTCCGAGTCGTGGGATGCTACGTCGGTGGCCTTCATCTCTGCCGAGTATGTCTTGACACGGGCCAGAGCCATCCGCGCTCCCTCAATACACGCCGATCGCTTCATTGCGTCGATACGCAGTACCGCACCAAGGAACTGCTGCACTAAACCAAAATAGCTCTTCGCCGGGTCCTCCCGCCACAAGTGAGTCGAGGACATGCTTCATGGCAAATCCGGACAACCCGATTCAGCTCGGCCCATTCGCCAACCGATCGGTCGGCGGCAGAGGACGCCGGACTATGCAATTCACGACCAATATAGCTCTTCCTTACGCGGCCCCTTCGGCCCCGGAAGTGCTCAACCGCGTCGGCGGCGCTTCGCCAAGTCGAGATAAGCATCCTCGAACTCCACAACTTATCCAACTGAGCATACTTTGGATCTGTATATTTCCTCCGCAGCAGAAACGGTTTTCCAGCCGCAATTGCCCCGGCCTGACTCAGCTCCTCCTTGGCAGCTCTCAAAGCCGATTAGGCATTCTTGGATTCGGCGGCGGCCTTTTTTAGGCCCTCTTGTTCCGCTTGACGTTCTTTTTCAAGAACCTCGCAACGATCGGTAGTATTCCTTAAATTGTTGGCCATATCGGCCATTTCCTCTTTGCTTCGGCAGTGAGCAGCCCGTTCAGCTTCTAGCTCTTCGGCCGCCTTTAAAGCTGCTGCATTATCGACCTGGCTTGCTCTTTTGCTCGGGCGAGTTCCGCTGCAGCTCCTCCACGGCAGCGGCACCATCCGCATTAAGCATACGAATAGTAAGACATGGGCGTCAAGCCCTTACCAGTGCCCGCATAGAAGTCGTATACCTTGTGACTCGTCAAACCGTTTATTGACCAGCGCGATGTCCGCATCCGCCTCATCAAGTTGCCGCTTTAGTTCGGCATATTCATCAGTCCGGCTGGCATCCAGACGCCCCGCCACCTGTTTAGGAGCGGCGATATGTTATAACTAAGAATTTGATCCTCTGCACGTTGTCAATTTTGACAACATACCGACTCTCGGGGCTACTATCTATACAGGTAGCATTTATATGCATAACTTGTCAGAAGGTACATCATTTTTGCGTACCTCAAACCCCGTCAGTAAGCTTATGACGGCTTCATGCGATCCGCTCTCCGCGGATGCAATTCTTTCAATCACCATACCCATTAGAGCACGGTGATCCTCTGAAATAGCTGGCCGCTCGAGCAGATCCTTGACTCCTCCGACCGAGCACACCACTTGGCGTCGGACCTTCCGCCCGCCGGACTTGGGGAACCTCCGCGACGACACCTCCGGTCGTCCGCTTCACATGAGGGTGCAACAGGTGGAGGCGTTCGCTCTCCATCATCTCCGGAAGAAGATCCTCAAGACGAGCTCACTGAGAAGGGCTGAGGTCCGAACTACAAGGTACAATTTCGGTTATCTTCATGAATAAATACAGGGATGTTCCTTATTTACAAGACCCTTCTTTTTTACTTACGGCTCATTGGAGGGCTGATCCTTGGGGAAATAATGCGGCTGGGTTACTTCCAGTGACTCTTTTGTCAAGATTCCTTTCCCTCCTTGAGGCCTTGACCTCCGGATCTTGAAGGCGGTCCTCTTCTCTCCTCGGAAGGTGGGACTCTTAATCCCTCCTTCCTTGATAGCCCTCCTTCAGAGAGGCGATTGCTTCCCTGCTCCCCTCACCTTCTTCAAAAGGCACGACCTTCAACATCTTGGTCAGCATGGGATCCGGCGTGGTCTCTCGGGAGGGAGCGGACGCCTTATTAACTTTGCCTTGGCTATTAACTCCTGTTCAAGAAACGGCTCCTTTAAAGGGCATATATATATAAAATAAATGAATGAACAGCTTGTCCGGTTACAGGACTACTTACTTGAGTATCTGGGCGATTGCAGCTTAGTCCCGCGTCCTCGGTCAAGTCCGGACACTTCTCTTGTGATCCGAAGAACAGTTTATACATCTCCACGGGCGTCGTGCCCATAAAATTTTGGAGAGCTCTTGGTCCCTCCGGGTTGAATTCCCATGAGCGGAGGGGGCGACGTTTGCCAGTGAAGGCGCCGGATCACCATAATCTGCGCCACTACAACCGCATTGATTCCTCTTTCTGGAGGTCTCGAATACGGCCTGCACCAAGGGAACGCCCTTGGACGGCCCCAGTCAAGCCCCTTGTTGACCCATGATGCCAACCGCTGGTGGACCTGAGCGGATGGCGAGGGCGCCGCCCATTTGGTGCCCACAGGAGCGGTGATATAAAACCACTCCCGTTGCCACAAACCAAGTTCCTCTTGAAAAGAGCCCTCAGACCCACGGAGCATCAACAAATTTGCTTATGACCGCCCTCCGCACTTTGCTTGTTGCCCTCGATCATCTTTGGCTCCACCTTGAAGGTCTTGAGCCACAATCCAAAGTGGGGGTAATATGGAGGAAGGCCTCACATACGACAATGAATGACGAGATATGGAGGATGGACTCCGGATTCAAGTCATGGAAATCAAGCCCATAATAAAACATGAGCCCCGCACAAAGGGATCCGCCGGGAAGCCCTAAACCCGAAGGAAGTAGGACACGAACACCACGCTCTCGCCGGGCTCGAGGAGTGGGAATGACCTGCCCCGGAGCAGGCAGCCTATGCGAGATCTCACGGTTAGATACCCGCGTGGCCGCAGCTTTTAGCACATCTTCTTCGTGGACGGAGGAAGACATTGATCGGCCGCGGCCGTCTTTGGTCGGATCTGGACATCGTCGAAAGTCCGGCGCCTGAATCTGAAGCTTTGGGTGTTGGAACTCGGCGCGAGGCGAACTCGATGGAGGGTGTAAAAAGAAGAGGGCCTTGGTCTCATTATAAAGAGGTTGAATACCAAGAGCCCACCCGTGGTTGATTAGGACTTCGCCTTTGATAGAGGCGGAGGCAGGCCAACGGAGCACGGTTGGGTTACGTCCGTATTGATGAGAATCCTGAATAAGGGGCACGATCTATGCTTTGATAAGACGTGCCAAGGAAACCGCCTCGCTAAACACGCTGAGGTGGAACAAGAAAACGATTCATATAAAGGCCTGGCCAAGGTGTGATGTCACGCCCGCTGAATACGTCGGCAGATCTGTGCAAAAATTATTCTCTCTACGGTGTTATGTGGAACTTGTTTTGCGAGCGGACACTATCCTTGTGTTCAAAAACTTCTATGAAGTATTCAAAGGAGGAACCCGCCTTGCAATGCGAAGACAATATGCGCCGGACTCGTCGTCATTGAAGCTGGTTCGGACTCTTGAGGGAGTCCGGACTAGGGGTGTCCGGATAAGCCGGACTATTATCGCAGCTGGACTCCAAGACTATGAAGATACAAGATTGAAGACTTCGTCCCGTGGCGGTTTGGTACTTTCGTTGGCGTGTAAGGAAAGTTTGGGGATACGAATATGTTGATCTCATACAATTGTAACCGACTCTGTGTAACCCTAACCTATCCGGTGTCTATATAAACCGGAGAGTCACTACCAAACCTCGTAGGACGACAAGGACATGTACTGCTTCAGAGTGGTACGGTAATCCTGTCTTCGAGGTCATGTTGCTAGACAACAATGAACCTACGAGCTATGGAGAAGCGATGGAGGGCCCGGATTCCGACGAATGGCTCGAGGCCATAAAATCCGAGAGAGGATCCATGTATGAAAACAAAGTATAGACTTTGGAAGAACTACTTGATGGTCGTAAGGCTGTTGGAGTGCAGATGGATTTTAAAAGGAAGACGGACAATGATGGTAAGTGACACCATTAAGAAAAGCTCGACTTGTCGTTAAGATGTTTTCCGACAAGTTCAAGGAGTTGATTGCGATGAGACTTTCTCACTCGTGAGCGATGCTAAAGAGTGCAATTGGAATTATATTAGCGATTCTATCGCATGATTTATGAAATCTTGCAGATAGGATGTCAAAACAATATTTCCTCGATGATATTCTTGAGGAAAGGTTGTATATGATACAACCAGAAGGTTTTGTCAATCCTGAAAGATGCTAACAAGTGTGCAAAGCTCCAGCAATCATTCTAAGGACTGGAGTAAGCATCTCGGAGTTGGAATATACTCTTTGATGAGATGATCAAAGATTTTGGGTTTATACAAAGTTTATGAGAAACTTGTATTTCCAAAGAACTGAGTGGGAGCACTATAGCATTTACGATGAGTATATGTTGTTGACATATTGTTGATCGGAAATGATGTAGAATTTCTGGAAAGCATATAGGGTTATTTGAAAAGTATTTTTCAATGGAAACCCTGGATTAAGCTACTTGAACATTGAGCATCAAGATCTATAAGGATAGATCAAAACGATTGATAGTACTTTCAAATGAATACATACCGTGACAAGATTTTGAAGGAGTTCAAAATAGATCGGCAAAGAAGGAGTTCTTGGCGATTGTCATAAGGTGTGAGTATTAGGTAAGACTCAAGACTGACCACGGGCAGAAGAGAGAGAAAGGACGAAGGTGCGTCCCCTATGCTTCCACGTAGGCTCTATAGTATGCTATCTTTGTGTACCGCATCGGAAGTGTGCCTTGCCATGAGTCGATCAAGGTACAAGGGTGATCCAGGAGAATAGATCACAGGACAGCGGTCAAACTTATCCTTAGTAACTAGTAGACTAAGGAATTTTCTCGATTATGGAGGTGGTAAAAGAGTTTTAGTAAAGGGTTACGCCCGATGCAAAATTTGACACTAATCCGGATTATTACGAGTAGTAAACCGGATTCATATAGTAGAACAGTTATTTGGAATAGCTCCAAATAGGCGTGGTAGCTGCATCTAGGAGATGACATAGAGATTTGTAGAAGCACACACGGATCTGAAATATTGAGCCGTTGACTAATAACCTCTCTCACAAGCATAACATGATCAAACCGTAACTCATTCAGTGTTAATCACATAGTGATGTGAACTAGATTATTGATTCTAGTAAACTCTTTGGATGTTGGTCACATGGCGATGTGACCTGTGAGTGTTAATCACATGGCGATGTGAACTAGATCACTGACTCTAGTGCAAGTGCGAGACTGTTGGCAATATGCCCTAGAGGCAATAATAAATTAGTATTATTATTATATTTCCTTGTTCATGATAATCGTTTATTATCCATGCTATAATTGTACTGATAGGAAACTCAGATACATGTGTGGATACATAGACAACACCATGTCCCTAGTAAGCCTCTAGTTGACTAGCTCGTTGATCAATAGATGGTTACGGTTTCTTGACCATGGACATTGGATGTCATTGATAACGGGATCACATCATTAGGAGAATGATGTGATGGACAAGACCCAATCCTAAGCCTAGCACAAAGATCGTGTAGTTCAGATGCTAAAGCTTTTCTAATGTCAAGTATCTTTTCCTTAGACCATGAGATTGTGCAACTCCGGATACCGTAGGAATGCTTTGGTGTGCCAAACGTCACAACGTAACTAGGTGGCTATAAAGGTAAATTACGGGTATCTCCGAAAGTGTCTATTGGGTTGACACGAATCGAGACTGGGATTTGTCACTCCGTGTGACGGAGAGGTATCTCTGGGCCCACTCGGTAGGACATCATCATAATGTGCACAATGTGATCAAGGAGATGATCGCGGGATGATGTGTTACGGAACGAGTAAAGAGACTTGCCGGTAACGAGATTGAACAAGGTATCGGGATACCGACGATCGAATCTCGGGCAATACAATACCGCTAGACAAAGGGAATTGTATACGGGATTGATTGAATCCTCGACATCGTGGTTCATCCGATGAGATCATCGTGGAACATGTGGGAGCCAACATGGGTATCCAGATCCGCTGTTGGTTATTGGCCGAGAGTTGTCTCGGTCATGTCTGCATGGTTCCCGAACCCGTAGGGTCTACACACTTAAGGTTCGGTGACGCCAGGGTTCTAGAGATATTAGTATGCGGTAACCCGAAAGTTGTTAGGAGTCCCGTATGAGATCCCGGATGTCACGAGGAGTTCCGGAATGGTCCGGAGGTAAAGATTTATATATAGGAAGTCCAGTGTCGGCCACCGGGAAAGTTTCGGGGCCATCGGTATTGTACCGGGACCACTGGAAGGGTCCCGGGGGTCCACCGGGTGGGGCCACCTATCCCGGAGGGCCCCATGGGCTGAAGGGGCGTGGGCACCAGCCCACAGTGGGCTGGTGCGCCCCTTGGGCCTCCCATGCGCCTAGGGTTGGAAACCCTAAGGGGTGGGGCGCCTCCACTTGGCTTGGAGGCCAAGCCACCCCTAGGGCAGCCGCCTCCTCCCAGATGGGATCTACAAGGCCGGGCGCCTCAGGCCCCTATATATAGTGGAGGGGAGGAGGGCAGCCGCACCTGAGTCCCTGGCGCCCTCCTCCCTCCGTGACACCTCTTCCTCTCGCTTGCGCTTGGCGAAGCCCCGCCAGATCCCGCCATTTCCACCACCACGCCGTCATGCTGCTGGATCTCCATCAACTTCTCCTCCCCTTGCTGGATCAAGAAGGAGGAGACGTCTCTCCCAACCGCACGTGTGTTGAGCGACGCGGACGTGCCGTCTGCTCGCTAGGATCATCGGGTGATTTGGATCACACGGCACGACTCCATCAACCCCGTTCACTTGAACGCTTCCGCTTAGCGATCTACAAGGGTATGTAGATGCACTCCCCTTGCCCTCGTTGCTAGATTACTCCATAGATTGATCTTGGTGATGCGTAGAAAATTTTAAATTTCTGCTACGTTCCCCAACAGAGGGCGCTCATCGCAGCCAAACGCGGACACGACCACCAGCTGTGCGTCTCCGCCGTCCAACTTTTGGGCGCATGTGACCGACCGACAGTGATGGACCGTCCACGTCCATCATCAACCTCACGTTCATCGGCTCCGGCAATGGACAGATCACGGACTCCTCCGAGGAGGAGTAGGGCATGCGAGGCAGTAGGGCATTGTGTCCCATGTGGGCCGGTCCGTCTCCCATGTTCTACTCTTTCTCGCTGGAGACCGCACCTTCACTTCACGGGTCTTGAACCTCGCCACCGTTCATAGAGATGGCAGATGGAGGGTCGCCAATGCGGAATACAAAGGAAGTGGATTTCTGCCGCCGCCATAGGACAAGTTTAGTGGTGGAACGCTTTTTTTGTTCTAAATGTAATGAAATTCCACCGTGTTTGCATGAATCTTGTCTGTTTATATGAAAATCCGCCGTGTTTCCATGAATTTCGTTCAGTTAGTCAAAAAGTTGTTTGAAATGTATGCGGACAGCATTGGATGGTGGCCTCACCTGACGGAAATGGCATTTGGTCAACTAGGTAAACTAGAGATTATACCCCGCACGTTGTGGCAAGAATATGTTACAATTATTTTAGTGAGAATTAGGTATATGAAACATTAGTATTTGGACTAACAATATGTGAACTGAAACTAAAACACAACTTTATTGCATTTGATTATTCTATAGTTGTAGAATATTTCTTGATATGAGTAGCAAGCATAGTGCATACTGATATGGGTGTTTTCTCTTGCATGATGACATGGTGAGGTGGCACGAATATGAGTGACATGCATAGTGCATGTTAATATAAGTGTTTTCTCATGCATATGTGGCATGATGAGGTGGTATAGTTGCATGTTGAGAGAATTTGAGTTAGTGGGGATCAACTATTTAGGTGTATAGGATATAGGAGGTTTGGGTTATTGGCCTGGTTTGTTTCTTATCGTGCTAGTTAATTTCGCTTGGAGTTGGATCATACTATATGAATTATTTTCTTAATCATTGTCTTGACTATTATTGGTTGACAATAGTCATCAACAATATTCTTACACACACACACACAGGTAGACGATTTACAACACACCGGGCGGGGTACACATGCATGCAGCCGCAAGATTCAGAAACTGGTTTTGTGATTAGAGATTAATTACTCAATGCATGTAACTTCTGATACAAGTTTTAGCGGAGAGTGAATTCACCACCTAGCTCATCTTCCATGTCTATTACTATATCTTTTGAACTGAAAATCCAATTTATATTTCACTGGGCAGCGACGTCGACCGTTGGTAGTGGAAATGAAAAATGCCGTTAGACATATCATCATAGTAACTATTAACGGGACGTCATATCCCTCACAAGGGAGACAAGAGCTGACAACACGCGAAGCAAGCCAAAGAGGCATATGGCCAAGGTACCCGAGCTGCATGCATGCAGTTTTCAAACTTTACAGATTGTGCAGCGTACGGATCGATATATACTAGACGTGATTTCCTTTCAGCTGCAGTTGCAGCTAGCGCGGCCGGCCACCTATGGCTGCTGCGTTGCTTTCACATGCATCCATGGCTCCATGCAGAAGCAAATGAAAAAAAGCACACACGTACGTACGCAGGGACCATAGCAAAGCTGTTCGTTCTACTGACCACATGAGCGGCATGACCGTATGAGCATTGCATGGGAATCACGGGCGGCTAGCTCCACACATGAACAAAACAGGACGGGTCGCAGTGATTTACCTAGTGAAGTCTCAAGTTTATTCATCATTGGTTGCTATATATATATACAGTGCTTTCGTACAGTGGTAGCTTTCTTTCATGGGAAAAGATAGTGATTAACCTACTGGAACTTTATTTCGAAAAAGAGTTTGTACAAAAGGAGAAGCTAGAAAAAAGCCGGTTACAAAAGCCAACATTTTAGACCAACTTACATAGGATTATCTTTTTGCTCTATTTGAAGGTGTAATGATACGTACGTACATCGGAGGTGGCCGGCCGGCCGGAGACCGTCGTACAGTGACTCATGGCTGGCCCGTCCTCAATTCCTCTTTTGAGGGAGGCTGTCCTTAATGTGTACGTTCACGCAACCAGCAGCTCCGAGGGCATTCTCGTCACATCACGATGTTTTTAGTCGGCAGTGTACCTGCAGCTGGTCCTTCCCACGGCTACGCCTGCATGCATATATGCGTGTGCGTGTCGGGTTTTGTACGTATATAGTGTGAATGTTTGTCAGAAGTGTCTAATACTAAGACGAGACAAATACATGAATCTTATATTTCGAAATTCGGCTGAAGATTTCGGCCGGCTAGTGTCACAAGTAGACTCTTTCAAATAGAAAATGCAGTCAAAAAGTACGTGGGCCTCATTTTTTCGAAACCATCACCGGGATAATTACACCTTCAAATTTATAAGGCAAACCAAGAGAGACATCATTTCCTATAATTAGCTTCTATCATTGATTTAATCCTTTGATAAAATCGTGTGGGAAAAATAAATAAATTTGGTAAACGGAACCAAGCTGGATGAAAAAACACAACCCCCATCACCCTCCTCTCGCGACAGCGGGAGGGGGGGGGGGGGGGGGTGGTCGTGCGCTTCCGTCCTCCTCCCTCGTCTCATTGCCGTCGGAGGCGCCGCCGGTGAAGCACGGGCATGCTCCAGTGACGGCGGCGGCGGGCTGTTCCCCGGGCAACCTCCGCTCCATTCTCCCGGTCTGGATGGAGGATGGCGGCGGCTTGGTGACGCGTGCTACATCTCTGTGAGACGGCATCAGGGAGTGGCGGTGCTCCTCGACGGGCATCTTGCAGGGTCAAAGTGGACGGGGAGGCCCAGGTGCGTGGCAGGGTGGGTCGTTGCTGACCGGGTCGATCTAGGCGTCCAGGGCACAGCAAAGGCAGTGTCGTGCTCGTCCTTGTCTTGGATGGCGCAATGTATGATGCTTGTGGTGGGGTAGTGCACTCGTTGTCGGCGTGGTTGCAACAACTTTGGCGATGGCGAGTGCAAGTGGAAGTGGTTCCTCTTTTCTCCCGGGTCTGGATCGGCGACTCGGGTTGGTCGCGCGATGGGGATGGACAAAACCTAGGGATAATGCTTGGGGTGATTAGATGGGGACCTGAGGCGGGTCGGAGCTCCCACTCCGGGTAGGCGACGGTGGACTCGGTCTAGAGTGGTGCCAGCGGGTGATGAGATCCCTTTCTTGTGGAGTGCGTTGGTGGTAGTCTTTGGTGGTGGGGACTACTGCTACTCTGTTGGGTTAATCGGTATCGAAGACAATGGACATGGCGGCGTGTGAGCACACTCGGCGATGACCATCGGTAGTCCGCAGTTTGTGTCTCCCGATCCACCGGGACTGGCGGAGAACCTGACGTGGGCACCTCCTACCGTGGGCGTCGACCCAGCCTGCATTGTTGATGCCGGGCTAGGAGTGAAAGGAGACACCTTTACGCCTCCTACTATGGTGGGTGCACCGCCGTGATGTGGGCAGTTAGTGTTGCCTCGGACATGGATGCCGGGCAGCGACCTCGGATGGCGGTTCCGCATGGTTGTCTCTCTAGTGGGCAACATATGGTGGTGGTGGTGGCCCGCTCACGGTGGTGGTGGCTTTTCCTCTTGAGTCGTGTCGGCGATGAGAGGTGGAGCAGCGTGTGGCTCGGTGCGCTCTGTCACTAGCAGCAATGGCGCCTCGATCCGGATATAGAGATCTGAACTCTCGCGCTTGTCACGGAGACCTCATGGTGGCACAGTGGGATCTCGCGGCGAAATAAAGCGCCTCACTTTGTCACTGACGACGATGATGCGTGCGGGCATCACTCTCTTCTTGAAGACATCGTCGTGGTACTTCTCTACGTGTCTGGGTTCCAGATGAATACCTTTGTCCGTTATGGACTCTGCAGCAACAACACTTAGCGTCGTTCCCACTCCTGGGGACTTTGTCGTGGAGCTTAGGTGTTATAGGACGTAGCGTGATGTTGTACTCAGTTCTTCTCGTGCTTCGTTTAGATAGTGTAATCACGTGCGTCCTGTGTAATCTGATTATTCTAGGATCCACGTTGTATCAGGGCTACGTCATCACCTTGTATAGTTTGGTTGTGTAAAGCAGGGCAAAAGCCTAATTTCGAATAAGATCATGTGAACTTATAGTATTATAAATGATGAATATTTTGCTGACTTTTATTAAACACGTTACAGTCGCAGACACTCATACATACGCATATACACTGACCCTTATGAATGCATGCACACATACCCTACCCATATGAGCACCTTCGAGCGACTAAGTCAGCACATCATCTTGAGATTCATGACTATTTTGCCGACATGGTGCCCATAATATTATCCATGCCTAAATATGCAAGACAGTTCCGTTCTCACACTCTTGAGACTATATTACTCCCTCTGTATCAAAATATAAGACCTTTTTTGACACTATCATGGGGTCAACAAGTTTTATATGGAGGGTGTGCCTTATCAGAATATTAATTAATATCTTGTTAGTTGGAATGGATGTATTAACCAATATGTCTAGTGATGTGCCTGTACATGAAAAATATAGCCCCACAGTCAGGTATTGTGATGATTAGGGTATCCTGATGATAATGTACTACTCCCTACTAGAGTCTGGCATTACTCAACTATGTGTAAGTTGGCGTCAGAAGATACCATAACAATGTTTGATCGTACACACCTAATTCAACTTATAATTGAGCAAAATTATGGGTTTTTGACTTCTATTGAAGTAGAACACGTATTTGTTTAGCGTTGACATGACAACTGATCAACTGCTATGACCCATGGAATCAATTCAAGAAACTTAATATGCACAAACTTGCGACCCAATAATTAACACTACAACATGCAAGAGTATACGAGGCCTTTCCAAACACCTAAAACAACCCAGGGTTTTCAGTCCAATCCTTTCTCTGAAAGGTATATACCATCCCTGTACATCGAGATCCCCGAATAAACTGCAACCACAAATGTTGAAGACTAACCAACTAAGCTAGAACTCGATTTGCACCAAATTTACACACGTAATTAAATTGTATCTATGAGGACATGCTATCGATACCAGTTACACACGTAATTGGATACCAGTTAGGAATCCAAGATGTAGTCGATCTATGAGGACAAGCTATCATAATGTTGATACCAAAAAATCTTAACGAGGTTCGACGCAAACCCCTACATATATGGTGCATGATTACAGACGTTCATTCCCATGTATCAGTCAACATAATTACATCTAACAACTCTCAATAAATTGATTCTTTTTTTCTATATTTTCATTTGTATAGATCAATAATGTTTTGAAGCATTTGAAAAAAAAATCCAAAAAATAGAAGACTTTGAGGCGATTCATGCATAATGCTTGTGTGCCATGATTTTTAGGCAATTTGGAATGTCTCTACCAAAACACTCTTGTTAGAATATGTGTTGTAGTGTACCTCAATGTAGTTGTTGATTTCATGAGTGTCACTGGAAACTAGGTCATTTGCAATGTTGATTTGAGCAAAGTGGATCTATGTATTGCCTACGTCCTACAAACTAAACTAGGAGAGGAAAATGGGTAAAATGACACATTCGAGCCAAAATTCGGTTGAATTCAACTAACCTACATGAATGACTGTTTTGCTCGAAAATGCAATGCTTGGTCTCCCTCTATTTTTTAAATAAGTGAGATCTTGACTACTACCCCCCCCCCCCCATTCCATAATGTAGTGCGTATAGTCCCTCCATTCCAATGAATAAGGCGCACACACGTTTCAAAATTCAACTTTGACCTTAAATTAGATCAATAATATATATTTGTGACTTCAAACTTATACCATTGAAAGCTTCTTTTCAATACGAATCCAATGGTATAATTTTTATCACATATAATCTGAATTTGGTTGGTCTAATTTATGGTCTAAGATGAATTTTTGGATGCGTGTGTGCCTTGTTCGTTGGAATGGAGCGAGTAGATTTATGGAAAAGTCAAACATTGTAAACTTTGACCAAGTTTACAGAGAAAACTATTTATATCTACAATACCAAATATATGAACCATGAAACTACATCTTATGATGTATATAATAATACATATTTGGCATTCTGGATGTAACTATTTTTCTCCACAAACTTGGTGAGATTTAAATTTTCAAAAAATCTATATGCACTACACTTTGGCATGGAGATAGTATATACTTTTGGCCACGAGTATATATTTTCTGTAGCATATATAAATATCTAAAGAAATTATTGATAATGTTCTAAAATATTTTAGTGTCTCGACGCATATGACTTTGAGGTTTACAATTTATTTTTTCTAAACAAAATTGGCTCTTTGTAAAATATAGGACGGGCTTAACCAGCGAACGCTCACTGGGTGCATGGAAAATGCGAATCATTTGCATGGCGATTTGTGTTGGCAAATGATGAAAATTTTAGTTAGCAAGCATGGCAAATCTGCTCCAATTTATTTTTGCCTAGGATATGCCGTGCTTGCCAACTAAAATTGTCATCCCCGCGACAATATAAATTGCCGTAAAAACGTTCGATTTACCATCATGTCCCAGAAAATGTCGGCTCAATCACATTACCGAGAATATAAGGCGTGCAATCTCAGTTTTTTTCCCTTAATTTTGTTCAAGGCCATAAGATTATATATAAAGAAAAATCAACATCTACGATAGTACAAAATCAAGTTTGGTATACCTGTCATTTTTGGTAATATAGTTGCTGGTCATTTTTCCATAACCTTGGTCAAAATTAAAAGAAGGGTCTTAACTTTTTTTTTTGAACACAGTACAGACGCAAGCGCTCATATAAACATGACTTGGACCCTGGTTGGTTGGGGATATCACTGTCCACCTAACCATCCCAACCACAGGTTGGTTCGCAAAGAAGGGTCTAACTTATGTCTTATATTTTGGAAAGGGGTGAGTATTTGCCGGCCAAATTTGAAAAGGTCCGACTGAAGATATGTCCAAAAAACAAGTTATTGGTGAATTCCAGGGAGTAGAATTACTACTATATCTTGAATGCAAAACATAAAAGGCATGGCTTGTAAACGAGTAAATGGCGCTTGTAATTTGTAAATAGTGCTTCCTTTTTTTTTACAGTATGCATAGTGATTGCTAGGGGACGTATATGCATGCTCAATGATGGTGGCCTTCCTCTATATATATGGATGCATCTTGGCCAAGTTATGGACACAACACTTCATCGATCCTTAACAATCAATCAAATTTCCCTGCTCATCTTTTCTTCCCGAATAATCAGCTCGATCGATATTGGTATGGCAGCTGGAGATATCAAGCTGAGTACGGAAACCAACCTTAGTTCCGATACTACCATGAGCACCAAGGATTACCTGGACCCTCCTCCGACGCCGCTGCTGGACGCCGGCGAGCTTGGCAAGTGGTCCTTGTACCGGGCCACCATTGCCGAGTTCACCGCCACCCTCCTCTTCGTCTACGTCGCCGTGGCGACCGTAATCAACCACAAGCGCCAGACCGACGCCGAAGCGTGCAGCGGCACCGGCGTGCTGGGCATCGCGTGGGCCTTCGGCGGCATGATCGCCGTCCTCGTCTACTGCACCGCCGGCATCTCCGGCGGCCACATCAACCCCGCGGTCACCTTCGGGCTGCTGCTGGCGAGGAAAGTCTCGCTTCCCAGAGCCTTCCTCTACATGGCGGCCCAGTGCCTCGGCGCCATCTGCGGCGCCGCCATGGTCAGGGCCGTGCACGGCGCGCACCACTACGCACTCTACGGCGGCGGCGCCAACGAGGTCGCGCCGGGGTACTCCAAGGCAGGGCGCTGCTGGCCGAGGCCGCCGGCACATTCGTTCTCGTGTACACCGTGTTCTCGGCGACCGACCCGAAGCGCATGGCGAGGGACTCCCACGTGCCGGTGCTGGCGCCGCTGCTCATCGGGTTCGCCGTGCTGATGGCGCACCTGGCCACCATCCCGTCACCGGCACCGGGATCAACCCGGCGAGGAGCCTTGGGGCCGCCGTGGTGTACAATGGGAAGCAGGCGTGGGCCGATCAGTGGATCTTCTGGGTCGGGCCTTTGGCGGGCGCCACCGTCGCCATGGCCTACCACCAGTACGTCCTCAGGAACGGCGCCGCCAAGCACTCCTTCGGCTCCAACCACCACGACGTCCAAGCCTAGGCCGGCCAGCACCATCGATCGTTCGTCCACATACGTAACGTACTTGGTTGGTTTCAGATCCACATATATTACCTACTATATTTGGATCTCCAGTCTGTGGCTGTTAGTTTATGATTTACTATGTGTGAACTTGTTGCATGCATATGTACTGCATGCATACAATACGTCATCGTTGAGTTTTCACCACCTTATCTTATTCTGTTACTGCAAAATGAGTGACGCTGCATGCAGTCTGTACGTTTGCCGTGCACGCCGCCGTAGTTCTCGCCGGCAACATTATGTATATGAATGGGTCAATGCATGAGCTTGTATGCGTGCATGGGATCCACCGATGGGATTGGATGTATGTGTAATGTGTTTGCGTTATTATCTTGTTGCTACTTACACATGTGTTGCCAATGTAAAACATAAAGATTCACAACAACGGTGCAACAAACAAATTTATTGTTCCTACCGGACCAACTCTCTTCTGCAAGACAATGTAAGGGAGGAATTACAAAGTAGAGAATAACTAAAATTTACAATTCATGACTCACAAGGGCCACCTGTCATAATAACTGCCGTCAAAGGTGATGGATTAATTATTACCTTCAAGCAACGAAACTGCGAGTCGGTCCTTCAGAGACAATTGTAAAAAATATCTGGCGGTTTGATCCACAGTTTCTGGGTAACCTGTTGCCCTGCACAGAATCCATTCGCACATCGGAAATGTACAAAATGTGTGACTAGCATGCATATAATTAAAACTATAACAAATCAAGTAAAGGTTTATAAACAAAAATTATAAATAGCGACAATATATGAATACATTAGATGTAAAATGCGTAACTGCTGTAAATTCAAAGTAAAATCAAAGAATAACTAGGAAAAACTCCAGTCAAGTGGAAACCCAAAAAACACTCTTAGAGCTAAGCAAATTTGCAGATATAATCTGTTTTAGAACTTAGGGCACCTAGTACAAAACGGGTATTACAAGCGCCCCCGAGAAGTGGTTGTGTTCTTGACATAAGAAGACGCCTTTAATAATCCAACAATGGCGGTCATTAGTGTAGTGAAAAATAACAAAGGCGGTTCCAAAACTGTACCGCTTGTAAAAATAGGTGGAGGCGGTTAGAAGTTCCAAACTGCCTACAACTGGAAAGTGTTCGAGGCAGTTTTGTAGCTAGAACCACCTGCGGCATGCTACCCATATTCAGTATGTATTTCTGCCCCCGATCCTCACCCTATTTCTTACTCCCCACCCTTGCCCCAAAAATACACATTGATGTCAGATTTGGGCCGCCAAGCTTCTCCGCCATCGCTGTGTAGCCGTGGTGTAGCGTCTGACCCATGTGCTCATCATGCTGCTTCGCCATGCTTCATACGCCTTTCGTCATGTTGCGTCGTCGTGATGTGTCACCACAACCCACGCCATTGCCAAGCGTCATGCCTCCACCTTTGCTCTGAATGACCAAAGGGCAAGGCATCTCCAACACATCCCGATGGTCCCCATTTTCAAAATTACTCGATGGGGGTCGATGAGAAACGGGACGGTGAATGGAGGGGGCACTATCACATACCATATCTAAGTTGGGATGCAAGGCAGGGCAACCTCCTTGGGTGAATATTATAGGAGGCTACGTTGGGAAGCGGAGGATTCCATTTTTTCTTTTTTTTCAAAAAGGAGGTTGAAACTCCCGGCCTCAAGGCCAATCGGTCCACATAGCTTTTTAATTATTCAACAACGGGTTCACAAGAACATACATCAAACCACCCGAAGGCATCACTCACACCTACAAACTCGATCTAGAACCATCTAGAACCGAGGCTATCGTCGATCCGCCTGCATGATGTATCAGGAGCCTACACCCGGTGCAGCAGACCTAAAATGTATACCGCGTGCACACGGTTTGGAAGCCGCCATAACCACTGAACCGATGACCATCTCCAGGAAGGAGATCCACATCATCCTAGACAGGCCCGCCATCCGTCGAGGCCAATGCGTCTCCAAATAGTGCCACCACCTTGCGCTCGTCCATCCAGAGGCATCCGTCACCGAGAATCAGCTATACCATGCCGCCAAGACCCGCCGTCGTCAATGTAGTAGATGCCACACCACTCTAGCTGCCAACTTCCACCCACCATTCTCGCTCAAGCCCTTGTCACCCGGAGCCCACCGTCTACGGCAACCCTTTCCCTCAGACCCAAGCCTCCCAAGACGTCGCCTCCATGGAGGGTACAACGCGCATGGCGCCAGCGCCGCCCAACCCAAGATGGATTTTGGACTTTCGTCCAGGAGGGTGATCGAGTGTGGATAGAAGGGACCTCGACTGTGCCTCCAAGGCGGAAAACGATACCGAGAGATGTGTCCACAGCCGAGCCAACCGACCAAAGTTTCCGCCAGTCCCAATCCTACACCACTACAAGAAATATGTCAACTTGCGACCATCACTATTGGTCACTGAAAGTTCATTGTTTTTCGTTTGTGACCTTTTTTTGACCAAAATCAGATGGTCAAAAGCTGACAGTCATAAATTGAAACTAACAACCTTCTTCGGGATAAGGCCGTAGACGTTTACGACCAAAACAAAAGGTCGCTGAACCAATGACCTTTTGTTTTGGTCACTGGCTGTCTGCCCAGGCCACATCGGATCCGACGTGGCAAAATTGCGACCAATTAAAAAGGTCGTTGATAAGATTAAGCCCGGTACAATTCGCGGTTCTACATGGGCCTAGCCCAATAATTTAGCCTTTTTATATTTTTTTCCTATTAATTTCAGCATGGGCCATACCCAACAATTCGGCCTTTTTGTTAGCTTCTTCCATACTAGTAGGCCTCAGCCTTTTTTGCAGTATATTTCTTTTTTTTATTTTCTAAGGTTTTTTGTTTCACTTTTAAACAGTCCAATGCTTGTTGGGTTGTGGCCCTTTCCAGCCCAATTATTTGCCCAATATTAGATCTCAGATTTTGAAGAAATGTTTGGAGAAAATTGTTTGGGCACAAGACCTCTTTAATCCAGTTACACACATGCATCCGACATTGTTTCATATTCAAATCAGGAAAACTCCATGTCAAATTCAAATCATCCATCATATCACGTCACATAACACATCTCTCAGGTTTACATAACACAACAAAATCATCCCAGAAATACATTTACACATGTACGTATATGAATGTGTGCTTGCTTGACCGGCAAGATGCATCACGGTAGCAGCCAAGCCAGTAGGCATCATCGACGTCTACTAACAGCTTTCCTCGCACCAGAGAAAGAGTCAAAACAAAAATATTAGACCATAATATGACACCAAACCACAGATTAGTAACTTTAAATCACAAAGTATATCCACATCACCGTAAATTAGTCCCAGACCATCACGTAGAAGACAAATACTATTAACTGATGATTAGTAGACACAAACATGATTCAGCCACGTAATGGCTACCACAAGCAAAAGTGACAATTGTGTAAGCAAGCTGCTAGTGTACACAAGGTGATTGAACTCCTGCTGTTTAGTAGGCATACATGGTAGACTACTGCTACTAGTGTTCTAAACCAACAGAGCATGCTATAGGAGCAGAAAAGTGGGAGCTAGGGCTAGAAGATGGAGCCGACTCACCGGAGTCCTTGTGGTTGCCGCCGTACACAGCCGCCATCACGCTGTCGCCTCAAAAAGCACCACGCCGGAGACGGTGCCTAACGTGTGCAAAAGCAGAGCACCTGCTGCATCCATTTCCAAATAGAACAAGAACAAAAAAAAATGGAAGGGTTGCAAACAAATTAGGAAGGGTTTCAGAAAAGGACAGTTATTTAGAATGACAACACAAATTCAGCTAGTACCATGCTTTTCGTTCTCCAGCTAGTTAAAATGAGATACTCATTCATACAAGAAAACATAGACACAATATGAATATTCATTGCACAAGTGCAAGTCATGCAAAATACTTCACTGCAACACATTATGCCTAAACTTCGCATAAGATATAATTGATAAAAATCAGTATGCTGCTACTACCATTGGAAAACCGGCACCGAATTGAGCGGCAACAGAGATATAATTGATAAAAATCAGTTTGCTGCTACTTCCATTCGATAGTTCAAACAGTGGGCAAACTGAGACAGAAACAAGTAAACGAGCACCGAATTGAGCGGTAACAGAGAGGGGAGGGGAGACGTGCAACTTGCAGCATCACTCATGGACTTCCACTTCACACCACCGGCCTTGCCAATCTGCGGTTCGACCAACCCAAACCAGATCAAGACACATAATTCACAAGGAAACTCATCGCAGCAACAATTCGAACGAACAGCACGAGACAGAGGCGGACGGGTGGCGGAACGGGACCAAGGCGCTTACCATAGAGACCTGCTTGACGTCAGGGTGCTTCTCCTTGTACTCCTTCCTGAAGTTGTTCCTACTAAGACGAAACACGCACCAAATCCTCGGTCAGGACGCGACTCCACACCACATGTAAGTAACATGAATAGAACCAGGAACCAAGACCGGACTCACATGAAGATGAAGAAGGCACTCGGGGCTGGGCTTGTTGGGTCCTTCTCGGCCTTGCTCTTCTTCACCATGAGCCAGCGCCACCGTAACATAAACAACAACAACAGAAACCAAACCGAGTCGAACCCGACACTTAAACAATGTAAACCACCATGGGAACGAAACCGAGCTGGGGAGACGTGGGTGGGAGGGGTCGGGGCACTGACCTGGAGTCGCCGGCGCGGGAGCCCACCTTTTTTACTATGTTAAAGAAAGTTGATTTGCCAACATTGGGTAACCCGACCTACATGAAACGTCAATATAAACTTCATATCTCCTCTTATTCCTCAATAGTAAACATCAATAGTAAACTACTATGTTAAAGAAAATAAGATGATGGTTACGGAAATAGTAAACTTGCAAGACAATAAGACCACAAACACACTATTGCATTCATAGTTATTAGTAAAGCAGCGATCAAAACTAGTGATAATGCACAAGCAATTTTGCATATGTCTATACGATCAAACATTATGTAAGTATAATTGTTATTCTCATCTCACTCCACAAGTGGCTCATAACAGGACCGGTCACTCCACAAGTGGCACAGAATCCATTCGCACATCGGAAATGTACAAAATGTGTGACTAGCATGCATATAATTAAAACTATAACAAATCAAGTAAAGGTTTATAAACAAAAATTATAAATAGCGACAATATATGAATACATTAGATGTAAAATGCGTAACTGCTGTAAATTCAAAGTAAAATCAAAGAATAACTAGGAAAAACTCCAGTCAAGTGGAAACCCAAAAAACACTCTTAGAGCTAAGCAAATTTGCAGATATAATCTTTTTAGAACTTAGGGCACCTAGTACAAAACGGGTATTACAAGCGCCCCCGAGAAGTGGTTGTGTTCTTGACATAAGAAGACGCCTTTAATAATCCAACAATGGCGGTCATTAGTGTAGTGAAAAAATAACAAAGGCGGTTCCAAAACTGTACCGCTTGTAAAAATAGGTGGAGGCGGTTAGAAGTTCCAAACCGCCTACAAGCTGGAAAGTGTTCGAGGCAGTTTTGTAGCTAGAACCACCTGCGGCATGCTACCCATATTCAGTATGTATTTCTGCCCCCGATCCTCACCCTATTTCTTACTCCCCACCCTTGCCCCAAAAATACACATTGATGTCAGATTTGGGCCGCCAAGCTTCTCCGCCATCATTTGTGTAGCCGTGGTGTAGCGTCGACCCATGTGCTCATCATCTTGCTCATGCCATGCCCATGCAGCTCGTCATGTTGCGTCGCCGTGATGTGTCACCACAACCCATCGCCATTGCCGGCAAGGCGTCATGCCTCCACCTTTGCTCTGTGAATGACCAAGGGCAAGGCATCTCCAACACATCCCGATGGTCCCCATTTTCAAAATTACTCGATGGGGGTCGATGAGAAACGGGACGGTGAATGGAGGGGGCACTATCACATACCATATCTAAGTTGGGATGCAAGGCAGGGCAACCTCCTTGGGTGAATATTATAGGAGGGGCTACGTTGGGAAGCGGAGGATTCCATTTTTTTCTTTTTTTTTCAAAAAGGAGGTTGAAACTCCCGGCCTCTGCGTCAATCGGTCCACATAGCTTTTTTTAATTATTCAACAACGGGTTCACAAGAACATACATCAAACCACCCGAAGGCATCACTCACACCTACAAACTCGATCTAGAACCATCTAGAACCGAGGCTATCGTCGATCCGCCTGCATGATGTATCAGGAGCCTACACCCGGTGCAGCAGACCTAAAATGTATACCGCGTGCACACGGTTTGGAAGCCGCCATAACCACTGAACCGATGACCATCTCCGTGAAGGAGATCCACATCATCCTAGACAGGCCCGCCATCCGCCGAGGCCAATGCGTCTCCAAATAGTGCCACCACCTTGCGCCGTCCATCCAGAGAGGCATCCGTCACCGAGAATCAGCTATACCATGCCGCCAAGACCCACCGTCGTCAATGCGGTAGGTGCCACACCACTCTAGCTGCCAACTTCCACCCACCATTCTCGCTCAAGCCCTTGTCACCCGGAGCCCACCGCCTATGGCAACCCTTTCCCTCAGACTCCAAGCCTCCCAAGACGGCGCCTCCATGGAGGGTACACGCACATGGCGCCAGCGCCGCCCAACCTAAGACGGATTTTGGACTTTTCGCCCGTGAGGGTGATCGAGTGTGGATAGGAGGGACCTCGACTGTGCCTCCAAGGCGGAAAATGATATCGAGAGATGTGGCCACAGCCGAGCCAACCGACCAAAGTTTCCGCCAGTCCCAATCCTACACCACTACAAGAAATATGTCAACTTACGACCATCACTATTGGTCACCGAAAGTTCATTGTTTTTCGTTTGTGACCTTTTTTTGACCAAAATCAGATGGTCAAAAGGCGGCGATCATAAATTGAAACTAACAACCTTCTTCAGGATAAGTTCATAGACGTTTACGACCAAAACAAAAGGTCGCTGAACCAATGACCTTTTGTTTTGGTCACTGGCTGTCTGCCCAAGCCACGTCGGATCCGACGTGGCAAAATTGCGACCAATTAAAAAGGTCGTTGATAAGATTAAGCCCGTACACCAAGCGGTTCTACATGGGCCTAGCCCAATAATTTAGCCTTTTTATATTTTTTTCCTATTAATTTCAGCATGGGCCATACCCAACAATTCGGCCTTTTTGTTAGCTTCTTCCATACTAGTAGGCCTCAGCCTTTTTTGCAGTATATTTCTTTTTTTTATTTTCTAAGGTTTTTTTGTTTCACTTTTTAAACAGTCCAATGCTTGTTGGGTTGTGGCCTTTTCCAGCCCAATTATTTGCCCAATATTAGATCTCAGATTTTGAAGAAATGTTTGGAGAAAATTGTTTGGGCACAAGACCTCTTTAATCCAGTTACACACATGCATCCGACATTGTTTCATATTCAAATCAGGAAAACTCCATGTCAAATTCAAATCATCCATCATATCACGTCACATAACACATCTCTCAGGTTTACATAACACAACAAAATCATCCTGTAAATACATTTACACATGTACGTATATGCATGTGTGCTTGCTTTGACCAAGATGCATCACGGTAGCAGCCAAGCCAAGAGGCATCATCGACGTCTACTCACAGCTTTCCTCGCACTGCAGAAAGAGTCAAAACAAAAATATTAGACCATAATATGACACCAAACCACAGATTAGTAACTTTAAATCACAAAGTATATCCACATCACCGTAAATTAGTCCTGCACCATCACGTAGAAGACAAATACTATTAACTGATGATTAGTAGACACAAACATGATTCAGCCACGTAATGGCTGCTACCACAAGCAAAAGTGACAATTGTGTAAGCAAGCTGCTAGTGTACACAAGGTGATTGAACTCCTGCTGTTTAGTAGGCATACATGGTAGACTACTGCTACTAGTGTTCTAAACCAACAGAGCATGCTATAGGAGCAGAAAAGTGGGAGCTAGGGCTAGAAGATGGAGCCGACTCACCGGAGTCCTTGTGGTTGCCGCCGTACACAGCCGCCATCACGCCGGTCGCCTCAAAAAGCACCACGCCGGAGACGGTGCCTAACGTGTGCAAAAGCAGAGCACCTGCTGCATCCATTTCCAAATAGAACAAGAACAAAAAAAAATGGAAGGGTTGCAAACAAATTAGGAAGGGTTTCAGAGAAAAGGACAGTTATTTAGAATGACAACACAAATTCAGCTAGTACCATGCTTTTCGTTCTCCATTAGTTAAAATGAGATACTCATTCATACAAGAAAACATAGACACAATATGAATATTCATTGCACAAGTGCAAGTCATGCAAAATACTTCACCGCAACACATTATGCCTAAACTTCGCATAAGATATAATTGATAAAATCAGTATGTCGCTACTACCATTGGAAAACCGGCACCGAATTGAGCGGCAACAGAGATATAATTGATAAAAATCAGTTTGCTGCTACTTCCATTCGATAGTTCAAATAAAAGGCAAACCGAGACAGTAAAACAAGTAAACGAGCAATCAATTGAGCGGTAACAGAGAGGGAGGGGAGGCGTGCAACTTGCAAAGATCACTCATGGACTTCCACTTCACACCACCGCCTTGCTAATCTGCGGTTCGACCAACCCAAACCAGATCAGGACATAGAATTCACAAGGAAACTCATCGCAGCAACAATTCGAACGAACAACACAAGACAGAGGTGGACAGGTGGCGGAACGGGACCAAGGCGCTTACCATAGAGACCTGCTTGACGTCAGGGTGCTTCTCCTTGTACTCCTTCCTGAAGTTGTTCCTACTAAGACGAAACACGCACCAAATCCTCGGTCAGGACGCGACTCCACACCACAGAAGTAACATGAATAGAACCAGGAACCAAGACTGGGACTCACATGAAGATGAAGAAGGCACTCGGGGGCGCTGGGGCTTGTTGGGTCCTTCTCGGCCTTGCTCTTCTTCACCGCGAGCCCGCGCCACCAGAACATAAACAACAACAGCAAACCAAACCGAGTCAGAACCCGACACGAAACAACAGAAACCACCATGGGAACGAAAACGAGATGGGGAGACGAGGGATGTAGGGGTCGGGGCACTGACCTGGAGTCGCCGGCGCGGGAGCCCACCTTTGTTACTATGTTAAAGAAAGTTGAGTTGCCAACATTGGGTAACCCGACCTGCATGAAACGTCAATATAAACTTCACATCTCCTCTTATTCCTCAATAGTAAACGTCAATAGTAAACTACTATGTTAAAGAAAATAAGATGATGGTTCTGGAAATAGTAAACTTGCAAGACAATAAGACCACAAACACACTATTGCATTCATAGTTATTAGTAAAGCAGCGATCAAAACTAGTGATAATGCACAAGCAATTTTTGCATATGTCTATACGATCAAACATTACAGAAGTATAATTGTTATTCTCATCTCACTCCACAAGTGGCTCCTTAACAGGACCGGTCACTCCACAAGTGGCACAGAATCCATTCGCACATCGGAAATGTACAAAATGTGTGACTAGCATGCATATAATTAAAACTATAACAAATCAAGTAAAGGTTTATAAACAAAAATTATAAATAGCGACATAATATATGAATACATTAGATGTAAAATGCGAATTGCTGTAAATTCAAAGTAAAATCAAAGAATAACTAGGAAAAACTCCAGTCAAGTGGAAACCCAAAAAACACTCTTAGAGCTAAGCAAATTTGCAGATATAATCTGTTTTAGAACTTAGGGCACCTAGTACAAAACGGGTATTACAAGCGCCCCCGAGAAGTGGTTGTGTTCTTGACATAAGAAGACGCCTTTAATAATCCAACAATGGCGGTCATTAGTGTAGTGAAAAATAACAAAGGCGGTTCCAAACTGTACCGCTTGTAAAAATAGGTGGAGGCGGTTAGAAGTTCCAAACTGCCTACAAGCTGGAAAGTGTTCGAGGCAGTTTTGTAGCTAGAACCACCATGCGGCATGCTACCCATATTCAGTATGTATTTCTGCCCCCGATCCTCACCCTATTTCTTACTCCCCACCTTGCCCCAAAAATACACATTGATGTCGATTTGGGCAGCCAAGCTTCTCCGCCATCATTGTGTAGCCGTGGTGTAGCGTCCGACCCATGTGCTCATCATGCTTGCTTTCGCCATGCTTCAGACGCTCGTCATGTTGCGTCGCCGTGATGTGTCACCACAACCCACGCGCTGCAAGGCGTCATGCCTCCACCTTTGCTCTGAATGACCAAGGGCAAGGCATCTCCAACACATCCCGATGGTCCCCATTTTCAAAATTACTCGATGGGGGTCGATGAGAAACGGGACGGTGAATGGAGGGGGCACTATCACATACCATATCTAAGTTGGGATGCAAGGCAGGGCAACCTCCTTGGGTGAATATTATAGGAGGGGCTACGTTGGGAAGCGGAGGATTCCGTTTTTTTCTTTTTTTCAAAAGGAGGTTGAAACTCCCGCCTCTGCGTCAATCGGTCCACATAGCTTTTTTAATTATTCAACAACGGGTTCACAAGAACATACATCAAAACCACCAAGGCATCACTCACACCTACAAACTCGATCTAGAACCATCTAGAACCGAGGCTATCGCCGATCCGCCTTTGCATGATGTATCAGAGCCTACACCGGTGCAGCAGACCTAAAATGTATACCGCGCGGCACACGGTTTGGAAGCCGCCATAACCACTGAACCGGCGACCATCTCCGTGAAGGAGATCCACATCACCCTAGCCAGGCCCGCCATCCGTCGAGGCCAATGCGTCTCCAAATAGTGCCACCACCTTGCGCTCGTCCATCCAGAGGCATCCGTCACCGAGAATCAGCTATACCATGCCGCCAAGACCCACCGTCGTCAATGCGGTAGGTGCCACACCACTCTAGCTGCCAACTTCCACCCACCATTCTCGCTCAAGCCCTTGTCACCCGGAGCCCACCGCCTATGGCAACCCTTTCCCTCAGACCCAAGCCTCCCAAGACGGCGCCTCCATGGAGGGTACAACGCACATGGCGCCAGCGCCGCCCAACCCAAGACGGATTTTGGACTTTCGTCCAGGAGGGTGATCGAGTGTGGATAGGAGGGACCTCGACTGTGCCTCCAAGGCGGAAAATGATATCGAGAGATGTGGCCACAGCCGAGCCAACCGACCAAAGTTTCCGCCAGTCCCAATCCTACACCACTACAAGAAATATGTCAACTTGCGACCATCACTATTGGTCACTGAAAGTTCATTGTTTTTCGTTTGTGACCTTTTTTTGACCAAAATCAGATGGTCAAAAGCTGACAGTCATAAATTGAAACTAACAACCTTCTTCGGGATAAGGCCGTAGACGTTTACGACCAAAACAAAAGGTCGCTGAACCAATGACCTTTGTTTTGGTCATCGGTTGTTCATGCCTTCAGGCCACATCGGATCCGACGTGGCAAAATTGCGACCAATTAAAAAGGTCGTTGATAAGATTAAGCCGGTACAATTCAAGCGGTTCTACATGGGCCTAGCCCAATAATTTAGCCTTTTATATTTTTTTTCCTATTAATTTCAGCATGGGCCATACCCAACAATTCGGCCTTTTTGTTAGCTTCTTCCATACTAGTAGGCCTCAGCCTTTTTTGCAGTATATTTCTTTTTTTTATTTTCTAAGGTTTTTTTGTTTCACTTTTTAAACAGTCCAATGCTTGTTGGGTTGTGGCCTTTTCCAGCCCAATTATTTGCCCAATATTAGATCTCAGATTTTGAAGAAATGTTTGGAGAAAATTGTTTGGGCACAAGACCTCTTTAATCCGATTACACACATGCATCCGACATTGTTTCATATTCAAATCAGGAAAACTCCATGTCAAATTCAAATCATCCATCATATCACGTCACATAACACATCTCTCAGGTTTACATAACACAACAAAATCATCCCAGAAATACATTTACACATGTACGTATATGCATGTGTGCTTGCTTGACCGGCGCATGCATCACGGTAGCAGCCAAGCCAGTAGGCATCATCGACGTCTACTCACAGCTTTCCTCGCACCAGAGAAAGAGTCAAAACAAAAATATTAGACCATAATATGACACCAAACCACAGATTAGTAACTTTAAATCACAAAGTATATCCACATCACCGTAAATTAGTCCCAGACCATCACGTAGAAGACAAATACTATTAACTGATGATTAGTAGACACAAACATGATTCAGCCACGTAATGGCTACCACAAGCAAAAAGTGACAATTGTGTAAGCAAGCTGCTAGTGTACACAAGGTGATTGAACTCCTGCTGTTTAGTAGGCATACATGGTAGACTATCGCTACTAGTGTTCTAAACCAACAGAGCATGCTATAGGAGCAGAAAAGTGGGAGCTAGGGCTAGAAGATGGAGCCGACTCACCGGAGTCCTTGTGGTTGCCGCCAGACACAGCCGCCATCACGCCGGTCGCCTCAAAAAGCACCACGCAGGAGACGGTGCCTAACGTGTGCAAAAAGCGAGCACCTGCTGCATCCATTTCCAAATAGAACAAGAACAAAAAAAATGGAAGGTTGCAAACAAATTAGGAAGGGTTTTAGAAAAGGACAGTTATTTAGAATGACAACACAAATTCAGCTAGTACCATGCTTTTCGTTTCTCCAAATAGTTAAAATGAGATACTCATTCATACAAGAAAACATAGACACAATATGAATATTCATTGCACAAGTGCAAGTCATGCAAAATACTTCATCGCAACACATTATGCCTAAACTTACGCATAAGATATAATTGATAAAAATCAGTATGTTGCTACTACCATTGGAAAACCGCAATCAATTGAGCGGCAACAGAGATATAATTGATAAAAATCAGTTTGCTGCTACTTCCATTCGATAGTTCAAACAGTGGGCAAACCGAGGCGAAAACAAGTAAGCGAAAGCACCGAATTGAGCGGTAACAGAGAGGAGGGGAGACGTGCAACTTGCAGCATCACTCATGGACTTCCACTTCACACCACCGGCCTTGCTAATCTGCAGTTCGACCAACCCAAACCAGATCAAGACACATAATTCACAAGGAAACTCATCGCAGCAACAATTCGAACGAACTGACGAGACAGAGGCGGACGGGTGGCGGAACAGGACCAAGGCGCTTACCATAGAGACCTGCTTGACGCTGTGGTGCTTCTCCTTGTACTCCTTCCTGAAGTTGTTCCTACTAAGACGAAACACGCACCAAATCCTCGGTCGACGCCGACTCCACACCACGTAGTAACATGAATAGAACCAGGAACCAAGATGGGACTCACATGAAGATGAAGAAAGGCACTTATTTGGGCGGGAGCTTGTTGGGTCCTTCTCGGCCTTGCTCTTCTTCACCGCGAGCCCGCGCCACCAGAACATAAACAACAACAGCAAACCAAACCGAGTCAGAACCCGACACGAAACAACAGAAACCACCATGGGAACGAAAACGAGATGGGGAGACGAGGGATGTAGGGGTCAAGAACCGACACGAGTCGCCAAGGCCGGGAGCCCACCTTTGTTACTATGTTAAAGAAAGTTGAGTTGCCAACATTGGGTAACCCGACCTGCATGAAACGTCAATATAAACTTCACATCTCCTCTTATTCCTCAATAGTAAACGTCAATAGTAAACTACTATGTTAAAGAAAATAAGATGATGGTTCTGGAAATAGTAAACTTGCAAGACAATAAGACCACAAACACACTATTGCATTCATAGTTATTAGTAAAGCAGCGATCAAAACTAGTGATAATGCACAAGCAATTTTTGCATATGTCTATACGATCAAACATTACAGAAGTATAATTGTTATTCTCATCTCACTCCACAAGTGGCTCTATTAACATGCCAGACACAATACTAAACGTGTGAGGAAAAACTATAAAGAAGATATTTTACAGATTTACTGTGACATATTTACCCTACATGTGAAATATTTTTCAATAAATGAACTCGTCTAAGAGGACATGACACAATATCTACTCGTCAAAGAGGACATGACACAATATCTACCAGCTATAAATCCCAGGCAATATCTACTAGCACAGTTAATCAGAACAATTACAAACAGCAGAGAAAATCATGAATGTGTAAATGCATGAATAGTTCTTTAGGTCAACTTTAAAGCTAGCAGCAAGCATGTTTAGACAACTTAACACATTAGTAATATTGCCAACAATATTGTTGGAAGCACAAGAGAATCTGAAGCTTCAGCTTCAGCTTCAACATTAGTAATATTGCCAGCAATATTCACAGCTTCAGCTTCCGGTTCTGCATGTGGATGATGTTGGTACACACTCCATTTAGGATGTCCTAAGAGTGTGATATCACAAGTATACGGTCAAATTTCTTGAGTGTTTCTTCCAGCCACACACATGCCTCCAGATCTGCAAATGTTGCCACAGAATACCAGCAATATTGGTATTAGTTCACAGACAAAAGCATATTTATTTATTTGGTTTCAGAAAACATTTTTTACTGGTTACTATATTATCTCAGTCATTGTCAGCTCAAACATGTCTTAGTTTTTTCAAAGAAAATAGGCAGGAATTAAGACCCAAATGTGCATGTATAACCAAAACCTATAACAACCAGAAGCTATCAGAATAAGTCATAAAGGCTGGCCGAACTAATTGGCGCACTCAAACGATACAGGAGAGCGGCCCGGTTAACAACTAAGCAAGACAGCAAGTAGAACTACATCACCAATATTATGTAATTAACTGGAAGCTCTTGTTCATCATACCAGTACAAATAGAATGCCTATCTCGCTCAACACCGAGTAACAATGTAGAGTAAATTCAGTCAAGCATTTGAGTAAGTAAAAGATGTAGATCAGCAGGGAATCAAACTAGTTCAGAGAAATCTGTAACCAAATGTATAGTAAAAATCATCTAGTATTAATCAATGGTTCTATTTTGATCCAGACTAGATGAATTCAAGGCTAATCTATTTTGTGAAAGTAGAGGAGTGAGTGCTATTGTACAGTTAGAAAAATACAGGTGATGTGCATGGCAGCAAATGGGGGGAACAGAGGAGTGGAGAGGGGCTTGACAATGACATGTACCTAGGGTAGGGTCATAGGCCTGACCTGGACACCCTACCCAAGGACACTGCCCTAGAGTCAAAGACATTCGAAGCACAAGAAGAGAAACTAACTGAGTTCATCGAGGAGTGCAATCCTCTCGACCTTCAACCTCACTCGGATACCCTAATTCCATTCGACCAAGAAGAAGTCACTCGACGATGCAAGAAACCACTTGGAGTATAGAAGACCTAATGTCACTCAGGATGGCAACGGTCGGGCATTCACTCTGTAGTCTTAAAGATCATTTATACCTCTTTATTAGTGGCATTACCAGTAACGCCCTACCTTAATGTACATTGAACCCTTTGTAACCTGGGCTGGCTGGGGTCCTGGCACACTCTATATAAGCCACCCCCCTCCACTGGCACAAGGGTCCGCACCCCATGTAACTCTCACACATAATCCAGTCGACCAAGCCTCCGGGCACCGATACGTAGGGCTATTACTTCCTCCGAGAAGGGCCTAAACTCATAAACCTTGTGAGTACAATCTCGCCGTAGCTAGGATCTTGCCTCCTTCTACGTACCCCCTATTCTACTGTCAGACCTACTCCCATGACAGTTGGCCCACAATGGGGCCGGTGTCTTAGCGACTTCCGGTGAGGTTGCAATTTTTCCGATCTCCATCATCATGGTTTCTGGCGGCAGTTTGGCTGAGGGTCGCGAGATCTGTCTCAGCGCGCTCGTTTTCATCGCCGACGACTCCTCCTGGCTCCAGGAGGCCCCCTCGACGTCGAGACGCTCCCCGTACACGGGGCGGCGCACTTTCGCGCATGTGTCCGCGGCGTCCTTCTCCTGCAGCCGTCGGCCCAGTATAGGTTGGCTCCCGAAGCATCTTCGCTCCCCGCCGCTCGCCGTCGCAAGCGATCTGGTCGATTGCGGCTTCAGCGGTGGGTAAAGCATGCAGTGGCCCGTCAGTCGGTCACCCCTCAAGTCGCGGCAATCGAGCCCGACAAATCTCTCTATGGACTATTCGACCTGTCGACTGGTTCTGCCGAGACTCTATCCGAGTGTGACAACAGTGACCCTGCGGCAGAAGTCCTGATGGTCGACACGCGATGGTGATGGCGATGGCGGCTCGTCGCATGGTCACGAGGAATATCGTCCCGAAGCCCTCACTTCTCAGCAGAGGGATGAGTTACACCTTCGCAGCGTGGAGGCGCTCCACACTCCCATCATTGGAGAGACCTCCGAGGCTCCGGCCTTGGAGACTGCGCGCCTGGCCACTTTGGCTGAGCGCACACGTCTGGAGAACCTGCAACATTCACTGGACGAGCGCACTCAACATCAGATCCCCGAATCCAGTCGACGACATCGACAGTTGTTTCCGCCTGAACCTCAGGTATACCGCACTCCGATCCAGAATCTTACAGCTGCAGCCCGTATAGCAGAGTCGATTCAGCCGTCCCAATCAGAGGCTGGAAGAGGTTTGATGTAGATCCAAGCGCTGCTCCGAGTAGCAGGTGAACAAAACACATCCGTTTCTCAGTCGCGTAACAGGATCCACAGCAGGTTTGTAGTGGCGGACACAGTCCAGTCTGCTCAGAGCCCAAGATCGCCTCCGCGGCGTAAAGGCAGTGGGCATCGCCAGGAACAGTACCTAGGTCGGAAGCACGAGCAGTATGATCATCGACTCGGCCGTGATGACTGCCGTTGAGTGCTTACGGACCCTCCGAGGGGCTGATCGTACGTGCCCCGGCAGTACAATGACAGGCGCCCATACAGCGATGAGCGAAGGGTCCCAGTCGACCCAAGGGAGCCCGGGTTTGATGCGAGGTCAATTCTTGTTCAAGGTCTGGTCGACAACCGAGCACACAGAGAAGGACTAGACAGAGATCGTCTGACTGGTGGCAGAGTTCATGTCTCAAGGCCTGAGTGTTTTAGTAGAGCCATCAGAGCTGCTGAGATTCCGCCCAACTTCAGGTTGGCGACGGGAGTGAGAGCAAGTTCACCGGTGAGTCGAATCCTGACACTTGGTTAGAGGATTACCGAGTGGCTGTGCAGATTGGCAGTGGCAATGATGATGTGGCCATGAAGCACCTCCCCCTGATGCTAGAGGGATCGGCCAGAGCTTGGTTGAATCAGTTGGCTCCCGGAAGTATCTTAAGTTGGGAAGAATTAGCCCGAGTGTTTGTCAGGACATTTGAAGGCACTTGCAGACGGCCTGCATGGCTGACTGAATTACAGCATTGTGTGCAGAAACTGAATGAAACTTTGAGGGATTACATCCAGAGGTGGACCACTCTACATCATACAGTGGAAAATGTGTCACAACACCAAGCAGTTTGCGCCTTCAAGGAGGGTGTTCGGTACAGAGAGCTTAACCTGAAATTCGGTCGGACAGGAGATATGACCCTGGCCCGAATGATGGAAATAGCCACTCGGTATGCTAACGGCAAAGAAGAGGACCGACTCCGCAGTGGCTAGAACAAACCAGTCGCCCACGACACCGGAGGAGGGAATTCTAGTCGGAAGCAGAAACGCAAAGCCGAACCCGCAGGTCCTGGTGAGGTCGCTGTCGTGACCCAAGGAAATTCAAAGGAAAGCCTAAGGGGCCATGGACCTCTAAGAAAGTGAAAGATCAAGCGGCAAATAATGTGCTAGATTTGCCGTGCCATATACACACCAAGAAGGATGAAGAGGGAAACCTGATTTATCCCAAGCATACCACTCGACAGTGTCGACTCCTAATTCAGAACTTCCAAGAGGGCCAGCCCAATGAGAAAGAAAAGGAATCTGATAAGGATGAGGACAAAGGGGAGGATGATGGTTACCCCAACGTCAATGCCACTTTAGTGATTTTTGCTGACATCGAGAGCAAAAGTTGACTGAAAGTTATCAACAGAGAAGTGAACATGGTTTCTCCAGCAACAACGACATATCTGAAGTGGTCAAAAAGTCCCATTACATTCGACCATTCCGATCACCCAGCACACGTTGCTACCCCCGGGCGACAAGCATTGGTGGTCGACCCAGTTGTTGGGGGCACTCGACTGACCAAAGTCTTGATGGACGGTGGCGGTGGTTTGAACATTTTGTACGCCGAGACCCTCCGAGGGACGGGCATTCCGATGTCCAAACTCAGTGAGAGCAATATGCGATTCCAAGGAGTCATCCCAGGAAAGAAGGCCGACTCACTCGGTCAGATCACTCTTGATGTGGTTTTCGGTGATTCAAAGAATTACCGCAAGGAAAAGTTGATATTTGAAGTTGTGGATTTTCACGATTGCCTATCATGCTATTCTGGGCAGGCCTGGAAATGCTCGTTTCATGGCTCGGTCGTGTTACGTGTACCTCAAGTTGAAGATGCCTGGTCCCAGAGGTGTGATTATAGTCATTGGGAATCGGCAGTGAGCAGAAGAGTGCCTCCAGAAGGGCTCAAAGATTACCGATGAGCAGATGGCAGCAGTAGAGATGCAAGAGTACCAGAAGAATGCAGGTCCGAGTGATTTGTTGCGTGCTAAGAAGCCTGCTTCAGAGTCCGTATTTCAGTCGTCTGGGGAAACAAAGCCAGTTCACATTCACCCGACCGACCACAACGCTGCTCCGACTCATATCTCAACAACACTCGACAACAAATAGGAAGAAGCGCTCATCCAGTTCCTCCGTGAGGACTGGGACATCTTCGCATGGAAACCGTCTGACATGCTGGGTGTACCCAAGGAATTGGCTGAGCACCGTTTGCGAGTCGACCCGAAAGCAAAACCCGTTAAAGAGCATCTCCGTCGGTCCGTCGTGGAGAAGAGGAAAGCAATTGGTGAGGAGGTGGCTCGGCTTCTGGCAGCTGAGTTCATCCGTGAGATATACCACTCCGAGTGGCTCGCCAATGTTGTCATGGTCCCCAAGAAAGATGATTCACTTCATATGTGTATCGACTTCAAGCATATCAATCGGGCCTGCCCGAAAGATCATTTCCCTCTACCCCGCATCGATCAAATTGTTGACTCGGTTGCGGGATGTGAGCGCTTGTCCTTTTTGGATGCATATTCCGGGTACCATCAGATCTGACTGTATGGACCTGAAGAAATAAAAACAACTTTGATCACCCCATTCAGGTGCTTTTGCTATGTTACCATGCCTTTTGGTCTCAAGAATGCTGGTGCCACATTCATGCGCATGATTCAGAAGTGTCTGCTCACTCAAATCAGTCGGAATGTGGAAGCATACATGGATGACATCGTGGTCAAGTTATGCAAAGGTTTTGACCTACTGATTGACCTCGCTGAAACCTTTGCCAACTTGAGAAGATATGATATCAGGCTTAACCTTTCAAAATGCACATTCAGAGTCGCAGGTGGAAAGTTACTCAGTTTCCTCGTTTCCGAACAAGGGATCGATGCAAACCCAGAGAAGGTTGGTGCAATCCTCCGAATGAAACGCCATGTGCGTGTGCACGACCTTCAGAAGCTTACTGGTTGTTTGGCCGCTTTGAGTCGATTCATTTCTCGGCTCGGTGAAAAGGCATTGCCTCTTTACCGACTGATGAAGAAGTCTGACAAGTTCGAGTGGACTCCAGGAGCTGAAGCAGCGTTTGTAGAGCTCAAAGCCCTGCTTTCCACCCAGCCGGTGCTTGCTGCCCGATCGACAAAAGAGCCTCTACTATCATATATGGCAGCCATTGGACAAAGTTGTCAGACAAAGGTTTCACGGTCGAGCGGGAAGAAGAAGGCAAAACCTACAAAGTTCAACGCCCAGTATACTACATTTCTGAAGTCCTGACTCCATCCAAGCAGAGATATCCGCATTATCAGAAGCTTGTTTATGGAATTTACTTGACCACGAAGAAAGTTGCACACTACTTCTTAGACCACTCGGTTTCAATCGTCAGCGATGCCCCATTATCAGAAATTCTGAACAACAGAGATGCAACTGGTCGAGTGGCAAAGTGGGCGATTGAACTCCTTCCGTTGGATATCAAGTTTGAGGCAAAGAAAGCAATCAAGTCCCAAGCAATAGCAGATTTCCTCGCCGAGTGGGTCGAGCAGCAAAGAATCGACTCAGATTGATCGGAACATTGGACTATGTTCTTTGATGGGTCCAAGATGTTGAATGGCTCTGGTGCTGGTGTAGTTCTGGTACCTCCCTGAGGTGACAAATTCAGCTGTGTTCTATAGATTCACTTCGATTCTTCCAACAATGAAGCTGAATATGTATGGGTTGCGTATGGCCATCTCACTCGGTGTCCGGCTTCTGATGGTTTACGGCGACTCAGATTTAGTGGTAAATCAAGTGATGAAGGAGTGGGATATCAGGAGCCCAGCTATGACTGGCTATTGCAATGTAGTAAGAAAGTTGGAGAAGAAGTTTGAAGGGTTAGAGCTCCACCACATACCCCGAATAAAGAATCAAGCTGCGGATGATCTGGCTAAGTTAGGTTCTACTCGGAAACCTATACCTAGCAATGTGTTCTTGGAGCATCTCCATACCCCATCAGTTCATGAAGATCCCTTCACAGAAGAGCCCCCACAACCAAAAATTTCTACCGATCCGATTGAGATCGAGGTCCCAGCCGTAGTCGACCTAATCATGGAAGTTTTCGTCATTACCCCCGATTGGACGGTGCCATATATTGCATATCTGCTCAGGAAGGAGCTTCCGGAGGATTAAGACGAGGCCCATCAGATTGTCCGTCAGTCCAAAGCCTTTACCGTGATAGGTGGATAGCTCTACAGAGAGAGTGTTACTGGAGTCGCTCAGCGATGTATCACACCAGACGAAGGTCGAATGATTCTCAATGATATCCACTCGGGGATCTGTGGTCACCATGCATCCTCCCGAACCATCTTAGCCAAAGCATACCGAGCGGGATTCTACTGGCCGCGTGTAAATGAGATGGCAAAAGATATAGTCGACAAGTGCGAAGGCTGCCAGTTCTACTCAAACATGTCTCACAAGCCTGCATCTGCCTTGAAGACTATTCCACTCGTCTGGCCGTTTGTTGTTTGGGGGTTGGATATGGTTGAACCCTTCAAGACCGGCAGAAGTGGTTTCACTCATTTGCTTGTGGCAGTCGACAAATTCACTAAATGGATCGAGGCCAAGCCTATCAAGAATCTTGATTCAAGCACTGCCATCAGTTTCATCTGAGAGATGATATTCAGATATGGAGTCCCTCACAGTATTATCACAGATAATGGATCCAACTTTGATTCTGATGAGTTTAGAGCATTCTGCGCTTCCCAAGGCACTCAGGTTGACTACGCATCTGTTGCGCACCTGGAGTCGAATGGGTAGGCAGAAAGGGCGAATGGTTTGATCCTTCAAGGGCTGAAACCCCGACTGATGCGCGATCTCAAGCATGTTGCTAGAGCTTGGGTGACTAAATTGCCATCTTTCTTATGGGTACTGGGAACAAAACCGAACCGGTCGACCGACCGAACCCCTTTCTTCATGGTGTAGGGTGCTGAAGCTGTGCTTCTGAGCGACTTACTGCACAACGCTCCCCGAGTGGAACTTTTCTTAGAAGCTGAAGCTGAGCAGGCATGCCAAGATGCAGTAGATATCTTGGAGGAAGAACGCAAAATGGCTCTGATCTGGTCGACCATCTACCAACAAGACTTGCGTCGATTCCATGCCCGTAATGTCAGGGGTTGAGCATTCCAAGAGGGAGATCTTGTGCTCCGAGTGCATCAGAAATGACCTCACAAGCTCGCTCCGGCCTGGGAAGGTCCCTTCATCATCACCAAAGTGCTCCACAACAAGGCGTATCACCTCTACAACGTAGCCAAGAAATAAGATGAGCCACGCTCGTGGAATGCGGAGCTACTCCGCTGTTTTTATACCTAAACACTCAGATCGATGAGCTGTAATAAGAATCCTTCAGTTTGCTTATCAAAGACAAGCTTTTTGTAGTATATTAATGATTGTTATGCCACAAACACATGTTTTCAAATCCCCAGTGGGTGGCTTAGCCGTGAACCCGATTCGCCTAATTTTCAAAAACTACTTCGAGTGTAGAGAAATCCTCACACTCGGGGGCTTAGCCGCGAACGCGATTCGCCTAAGTTACAAAAACTACTCCGAGTGGAGAGCAATCCTCCCACTCGGGGGCTTAGCCGCGAACACGATTGGCCTAAGTTTCAAAAACACTCCGAGTGGGGAGCAATCCTCCCACTTGGGGGCTTAGCTGCGACCCCGTACTCGCCTAAGTTACAAAACTACTCGAGTGGAGAGCAATCGTCCCACTCGGGGGCTTAGCTGTGACCCCGTACTCGCCTAAGTTACACAAACTACTCCGAGTGGAGAGCAATCCTCCCACTCGGGGGCTTGGCCGCGAACCCGATTTGCCTAAGTTTCAAAAACTACTCTGAGTGGAGAGCAATCCTCCCACTCGGGGGCTTAGCTGTGACCCCGTACCCGCCTAAGTTACGAAACTACTCCGTGTGGAGAGCAATCCTCCCACTCGGGGGCTTAGCCGTGAACCCGGTTCGCCTAAGTTACAAAACTACTCCAAGTGGAGAGCAATCCTCCCACTCGGGGGGCTTAGCTACGACCCCGTACTCGCCTGTTACAAAACAACTCCGAGTGGAGAGCAATCCTCCCACTCGGGCGCTTAGCTGCGACCCCGTACTCGCCTAAGTTACAAAACTACTCCGAGTGGAGAGAAATCTTCCCACTCGAGGACTTAGCTGCGACCCCGTACTCACCTAAGTTACAAAACTACTCCGAGTGGAGAGCAATCCTCCCAACTCGGAGGCTTAGCTGCGACCCCGTACTCGCCTAAATTAAAAAACCATCCTGATCCGCAAGGACGATGAGGTGCAGGTCGCGTGCAACACCTAGTGCTCATGCCCACGACCCTCTCGTCGGAGCTGGGTCACAAGTACAATGTACAATCCATGCCGATCCGTAAGAATGACCAGGTGCAGGTCATGTGTAGCACCCAGTGCTCATGTCCACGACCCTTTCGTCGGAGCTGCGTCACAAATACAACATCAATTCCGAGTAAAGAATCAAGCTTCACTTGGAGTTAAGTTATCTGAAAGTGGTAAAGACAAAGCAACCATATTCAAAGAAAAACCAAGTTCAGAACCACGAACGGAAGTACTCGGGCGTCAGGCCCGAAGGAGTTTAACTGTTACAAAATCACTCGGCATTCCAAGGCAAATAAAAGTGGAGCATAAAGTTTGTTCACTCGGCAGGAGGAGGGCTAGCTGGCTCGACGAACTCATTGTCGGTGTCAAAACCGGCGGATCTCGGGTAGGGGGTCCCGAACTGTGCGTCTAAGGATGATGGTAACAGGAGACAGGGGACACGATGTTTACCTGTGTTCCGCCCTCTCTATGGAGGTAATACCCTACTTCCTGCTTGATTGATCTTGATGATATGAGTATTACAAGAGTTGATCTACCACGAGATCATAGAGGCTAAACCCTAGAAGCTAGCCTATGGTATGATTGATGTATATATCCTCTATCGACTAGCCTGGCCTCGGTTTATATAATGCACCAGAGGCCTATGATAAAAAGAGTCCTAGCTGATTACGCCGGTGGGGAGGAGTCCTTGTCTTGATCACCAAGTCTTGTGGAATCTTACTTGTGTACGAGAACTGTCCGGACTGGCCCATGAGTATACGGCCATGGGGGTCCTCGGCCCAATCTAACTGATCGGGAGATGACGTGGTGAGTACCCCCTAGTCCAGGACACTGTCAATAGCCCCCTGAACCGGTCTTCAAGTTAGGGACGCTCCTCGATTCTTCCGAGCTGTTCTTCATCTTCGGTCGTCGGTCTTGAAAACTGGTTCAACAAATCTTCTCATCTTCAATCTTGAGGATCGCCGTAGTGCATCCGAAGAGTTTACACATTGGGTATCCGAGGAGCCCCTTTAAGTTTCTGGCCTTTATCAATGCCTTGTTATTCTTATGCCATACCTCGGGTTTGAAGTTGCTCCCGGGAGGCAGTGTCCTCTTGCGTCCGAGCTCTAACGCCGGACTGCATTCGAGGTATCCTTTGCAGCCGAGCACCAATACTGCATCGCTTCAAGGCGCTCAACGCTGGACTGTGTCCAAGCTCCAACGCCGGACTATATCCGAGCTCCAACGCCGGATTATATCCGAGGTGTCATAGATCACATTGGTTCAAAAAAGTTGAAGGAGTTTAGCCGAGCTTAATGCCGGAAATGCCCTCTATGGAGCTAGCCGCTAGCGCCCGAAGCTTTATGTCGGACTGCTTCAAGGTGGTGCACCACCCGACCATGAGCTGATTTTTTGTGAATATTTTTAACTGGTGCAGTTTATTCTATGCCGATGTATATCCAAAGTAGCCCTCAAGGTGTGTATCGGTCTAAAACCCGAGATGCACCTCAAGGCAAGCATAAAACCGCTGTTCAAAGAGCCCCCGAGACTCGTGTCGATGAGCTTAAACTGGCTCGAGGATCAACTCCTAGCTCGGCAGCATACGTAGGAATAGAAACGCGGTACAATATATTAGGGAAAATAGTGATCGGCGAACAGGCCCTTGATAGAGGGTCTCGAGAAGTCGCCGTAATATATTAGCTTGATGCCGTATAGGTCCAGATGGTACCCATTGTTGTCCGAAGACGCGTTTGCGCATAGTTCGGTCAAGCCGAACACTGAGCACTTTGAATTTTCTGCATTGAATAGGCAATGCAGTAGCCCCCGAGACACTGGTCAGGTGGCAACGCCAGATCAGGGGATCGATGTGCCCCTTTAATATTTATAAATAATGAGCACGAAGCCCAGTAGCCCCCGAGCCTTAATGTGGGCACGGGTGGCCGAATTAAGGATCGATATCCAGAGTAAAATCACAAATTATGTGTAATGATTCTATGTATCCAAGTACTCTACATCATTAATGCTCGGATCCGCATTGTACAAAACTTTGTTGACCGACCATCGGCTTCAACCTCCTCAGCCAGTAGCCGAGGAGTGTTTGTCCTACCTTATAAAGCCTTTATGAGGGCAAAGATTTACGGCAAACAAGGCAATCCGGCCATAAGGTTTTATAAAAAAAGGTACGCGGAGAGATATGTTATATTACTTTTTAACGTAAGAAACATCTTCCAAAGAAAACAGTCCCACTATCGGTTCCTTTCTTTGGGTTGTCATACTAAGCATGATCATGAAACCTCAGCTCCGATCAATGTGGGAGGAAAATATTGAGGATTTAGTTCGGGGAAAGTTCCGGAATTTTGTGGTATTAATGAACCAAATTTTTTACTTCCGTTCTTGCCGACCAATGTGATCCTTTAAGATTGCTAGCTTTCGGCTTCACCCAGTCCGAGGTACTTAACTCGGATGACCCGGTAGTAACAATCACAGAGGTGCTCCCTTTACCGCCTAGCCGAACAATCGGGAACGTAGGGGTAAGCACAGGAGCCAGGAAACCCAGCTTGGCCAAAGATCCTAAGTCAAATTGATGCATATTCATGGCTTTATATAACAATAATTACGGAATGCAACGCTTGTGTAATGAATACAAATGCTGATGATATATACTTATTTTGACCCCATTGCGACCGCTTATGAGTTGAAAGTGGCCCATCGTCGGCTTCTGCCCCTTTGTAGATACTATGTAGGTGTTTACGCAATAACCAGACAACCCTTAGCCGACGCCTCTGCGGTGCGAGGCGGTTGTGTTAGCGGAAACAAGGCGATCAGATATCTTGGCTGTATAACTTTCACTTAGTCATAGGAGCTTTAAACTGGGGAAGCTAGCTACGAGCCCCCGGTTAGTGTTCGGCGACAGCTGAGGTCAAGCCGTAAACACTTCGGCCAATGTTATGAACGATTCATCATTTAACACGGTCATCGGATTGCTGACCAGTTTGCGCTTACTGTGACAATCAGTTTTCGGCTTTCTCCACTGAGGTGCTTAACCATGCGAGCTGGAAGCACAATCGCAGTGGTTCTCCTTTTGCACACCTAGCCGAACAAAGTGGAACATAAGAGGCAGGCAAAGGAGTCGGGCAACCCAACTATTGACCGAAGATACAATTCGAAACTGATGCATATATAGCAATATCCGAGAATTTTTGCTGAATCCCTAAAGGTGTCCGGCGTTGCATTGCGAGACTAATGCTGGAAACGCACAAATAGTTTGAAAGTGCCATAGGTTCAAAAAGACAAAAAACTTATTCGAATGTTTAATGTCCGAACTAGATCAAGTGTTCGGTGCCAATCCGAAAATTGGACTGTAAAAAAAAAGGGTGCTTCTGTCGTGCTTTAACATGACACATCCTATCTCAAGACTCCAAGCGGGTCAGCCTATGGCCTCAATCTCCTTATCCCGAAGGCGGCGTGCTTCTCTGAGGCTAGTTTAGCAAACTGCACTCGAGCGGATTTAGAGAGGCGCAAGGCTATCTGGCTATTGACCACACACTTGCATCGAGAAAGGAGTGATAGAAAAAAGACTTTGCAACGACCAAGAAGAAAAACAACTCATACTAATTTAAGAGCCCCCAAGTGACTTGGGTAAAAGAATTTTATGTATAATGATTGTATGTATCAAAGTACTTATATCATATCTGTGTTCACCCGAACTTTATACTGGCGTCTTAACCGACCTTCAAGCTTCTCCCTCTTGGTCAAGGACCTAAAAGTGTTAGGTACTCCACCTGTCGAGAATATCGACGGTGTTTCCGAAAACCAGGCAATTAGGCCATAAGGCTGTAATGCATAAAGCGCTACTGTGAACTTATGCTATATTACCGACGAAGTGTAAGAAGCATCTTCGAAGAAAATAGTACCCCCACCAATACCTTTCTTCGGCGCTCATTGTTACTATGAGACTTGTGCAATAGATTTTTTGTATTCATGCGTTCCGTTGTGTGCCGACCATAATTGAAAACAGTAAGAGCGCTAGCTTTCGCTTCACCTGGTCGAGGTCCGACTCGGATGAACCGATCGTGACAATCGCAGAGGTGCTCCCTTTACTCCCTAGCCGAACAATCGGGAACGTAGGGGTAATCATGTGAGCAAGGCAACCCAGCTTGCAAATCACTTAGGTCAATATGGTGCATATTGTGGCGAATACACGAACAAGGAACGAAGCAAAGACAAGTATAATCATTTTCAAGAGGAAAGGCTTCATAAAGGAAGCCCCAAGTAAACGGGTATTTGAATTTATGTGTCACAAATAAAGTTTTGACAAGGAAGTTTTTTAAAAACAACCTTTTGTCAAAAAGGTATAATGCTTGGTCGGAACGAATAAAAATTTAAAACTGAAAGTTTTTGAGAATGAAAGCGACTTAGCTGGTTAATGTGCTCGGTGTTGATGACGCGGTCCTAGCTTGATGCGGGACAAGGTCCCAGCCCCCAAGCCAGTCTCGAGGTGGCGGAGCAAAGAGCTCGGCAATCCGAAGTGGTGACGTAGTACGGCCAATGTAGGCCGGCAGAGTGACGCCAAAGAGACCACGCGACGCAGTCAAAGTCCATTACCTGCACATTTAAAATAGTGCGGTCCAGGAAATAATAATCATATATATAATCCTTGCATAATTGCTTTGCGCAAAAATAATTTATTTAAAGAGATGTGGCCTGGTGCTGAAGCCAATGTCGATGCAGAGGCGTTAAGCGTGACGCAGATGACAAAGCCTGAATTTGCGAGGCGGTCCGGCTCCGGATGCGGCGTTCGCCGAACTATGTACGGAAACTGACTGAACCACCACGCGACCGTTGTTAATGTGGCCGCTATTTGATAGACCTGTGTACAGATGATGGAACAAACGAGAGTAATAATTCCTTAAGAAAAATATGTTGGAGATATGCCCTAGAGGCAATCATGTATGATGATATTTCCTATGTGTTTATGAATAAAGATAGTCCTTGGACATTATCAATGATGTGTATCAGCAAGTATGTGACTTGTTTGTGGGACTATGCATTGTATGATGACTGTCCTAAAAGGTCCCTAGTCGAAAGGGTTGTGTGGACGCGCAACCAACTAGACGAGCATATGACACGGTCGATGGCTTGGTCTCACTAGCCATGGAGCATTGGATGCTAACCGGATAATATGGACTTGGAAAGGTCTGGTCGGATTCGACGTAGTCGGATCCGAGTCGAGATAAGGTCCGAGTCGGACAGACCCAACTATGAGACGCAGCGATATGTCATCTGTGAGTCTCTAGTACAACATACGTTCTATGTCCTAAGACCTGAAATGATGCATGTACTCGAGATGGTGACAGACTTTCTTTGGGCCGACCAAACGCTACTCCGCGGATCGGGTAGTTACAAAGGTAGGTTTCGGTTTGTCCAGTTCCATGTTGCGAGACATGGTCGAGCAAGATGGGATTTGCCTCTAATCGGGAGAGATACTCTGGGCCCCTCGTGTGATCCGACCAGGATAAGCATGGCCATGCGACAAGGATTATGAGATAATCCGGATTGTGGTCGGTATCACTGGAACGAGAAAGAGGTCGGGCTAGCACAAGGATGAAAGAATCGCCTTGAGCTCGACAACGTATATTGTGTGGCAAAAGGAATGGATGTGTGATGTACAGGTTCGCCTAACCAGCTTCATAGTCTGCTTGGTGGTCGGCATGCCTTGCTAGAGGCCGCTACCAACCGTGCAGGTCGGAGGTGATCCGAACTGTGACCAAGCCGACTTGAACCTAAGGGGTCGCAAGGCGCTTAAGGGAAGGAACCTACGAGGTCGGTTCAGGGACACTGGTCGGATGTGATCCGAATTGGACTAGGAACGTGACCGAGTAGACTTTGGGCTTTAGGGTCCGTGCAAGGCCCAAGTGTTGAGCCTGCGAAGGACGCCTATATAAAGTGGAGGTGCGGCACACTCATGCGGTGGATATCATTGGTGCTGCGACTTGGGTTTTCATGTGTTGCGAATAGCCACCTCCACTCGCCGCCGATTGTGTGATCGGACGTAGCAGTCCGCTGCACAGTGTTCCTCCTGCACGCGCGGATACCGTTAGAGGCGGTGCGCTTGCGCCGCTCTGGTGAACTTGTACGTGGGATCAGACGGCCGGCTGTTCGAGGGATATCGGTCGAGGAGGAGACGATCCACGCGGACGCGCTGCCCCAACTCTTCTTCCGATGCACGGCACCGCGCGTCTAGTGGTAACGAACTGTGATCCATCTCCCGTAGCCTGTTCCTGGATGTTCTACGCGTAGGAAAATTTTAATTTGCAGTCGACGCACCCTACCGTAGAACCCAACAAAATAAACCCAACAAGCAAAAAATGTTAGGATTAATTGCACCTGGTTTATTTGTTGTAGTAGTCCGAAGAAAAGCGACTCCCAAAATTGGGACTCGATCCGCATACCCATTGCCTGATGGGCGATGAAGCGATGGCATGGCGACGCTGGTAAAGGTTGACTCGCCGAGGCAAAGCCCCCGGTCCAGCTGACGTGACGAAGCTGGTCGGCTGGTGTCGCCGAAGTTACCGGAGTGTGCTGATGAAGGGATGACGAAGCCCCCGGTCCGGCCGAGGAGACGGAGCAGATCGATGAGGAGATGTTGCAGCTGCCATGTCAGCCGAGTTGTTGAAGTAGTTCAGCGTTGGTGGACATTGGCTTGATGAAGCAAACTGCTCGGCCATGCCGATGCAGGTCGTAATCTTGTGACGTGGTCAATACCGGGCTTGCTGAAGTGGCCGTGCGGCGATGCCGAGGTGCCCGCTCCGTGTAATCCGTGGGGCGGTGATGTTTTATCTTTGGTGATTCCAAACTCTTGTTCGGCTCGCTGAGGTGAGTATCCGAAGAAGTTGAGCTCCGCTCAAAAAGCGACGACATGTCTAGCACAGGTCAACAGCCATGGAGCTATATTGCCAGACTGGTTTGACACCAACGTGATGGCGAAGATTACCTCAGAGGAGGATTAAAATTTTATGGGCGCGTTTTAAAAACAATGCACAATACCTTAGAAGAAAATTCCTTTTAAAAAGGTTGTCAAATATCACGTTCATGAAGAAACATGAATTCGGGTCGGATCCATATTCGCGTAGGAAACAGATCTGAAAAGTGATGCCCTAATCGGGAGGTTCCCGGAGTTTGGACAGTCGGATCGAGCTGAATGTTTGATAGGTGGTAGATATAGGAATTCCACAGCCGATCAACGGTTGGATCTTCCAAAGGACGTCCGAGTTAGATGCTGGACACCATGCTCCGAACTCGTCCGGATTCTCGTCCAGATTCAATGCGGCTCCGGTATATCGGAGATTGCCGGAGATTCCTCCATCCGAACTCGACGAAATTTTCCAGGTCATTGTAGACTCAATTCCACACAATTCCAGCGATGCAGTTGTTAAAGCGACACTCGACGAGGCGGTGGTGGCAGATACAAGTTCGCTCTCCAGAAAAACAGCACGGTCGCCCGAGGGCAATGTTGACGTTGAACCCCTGGGCTCCCTGGATGATTCCTCCATGATATTGATAGAGATCGGAATTGATGTTTATAAAGGCCCTCATCCGAACATGACGATCGGAGGTAGGGCGCAGTCCTTGGTCGAACCAAGGTGACCAAATGAGCCGGGTGACGAAGATGCGAGAAGTCGCATTGGATCTGGCAGCGAGCCATCAACCTTTGCCGAACACAGCGGAACTCTCAATGAAAGCACCAATATCGGTGTCAAAACCGGCGGATCTCGGGTAGGGGGTCCCGAACTGTGCATCTAAGGATGATGGCAACAGGAGACAGGGGACACGATGTTTACCCAGGTTCGGGCCCTCTCTATGGAGGTAATACCCTACTTCCTACTTGATTGATCTTGATGATATGAGTATTACAAGAGTTGATCTACCACGAGATCGTAGAGGCTAAACCCTAGAAGCTAGCCTATGGTATGATTGTTTTATATATCCTCTATCGACTAGCCTGGCCTCGGTTTTTATAATGCACCAGAGGCCTAGGATAACAAGAGTCCTAGCCGAATACGCCGGTGGGGAGGAGTCCTTGTCTTGATCACCAAGTCATGTGGAATCTTCCTTGTATGCGGCAACTGTCCGGACTGGCCCATGAGTATACGACCATGGGGGTCCTCGGCCCAATCTAACTGATCGGGAGATGACGTGGTGAGTACCCCCTAGTCCACGACACCGTCACTCATCTATGTTGATTCCATTTGCAATACGAGTGGCAGCGTCGATGAAGGTCTACATGAAGGACTGGAATTGAAGCTTCTTGGTATTTGCGACCTTGATTGCCGCCAACTTCTCTTCTCTAACTTCTTTGCAATGGACACGGACTAGAGATGAGCCACGCCCCAGATCCGCACCGAAAGCGTAGGACTTCTTCCACGCCTGCACTCGACCGGGGATTTCGTCTAGTCGAGTCATCAGAGACTCGAGGTCATTCTGGAGTGTCTCCCTCGTCAAGAGCTCCATGTCGAGCCGTGATACCGCCACCTTTAGTCAAGCAAGATAATCGGTGATGCTGGTGAGGCGGGATTCCAGTCGCAGCACGTTCATTGCAGCTTCGCCCTTGATGGGGGAGTTAATGGGGTCCAGATTCGTCTCAATCAGCCAAGTCTCTTCCTCGAAGTTTTGACAGAATTTTGCACACACAGAAAAATGATGAGTTGACAGTTGTATGAAGAGTCGACAGTGGAAAATCAGTCGGACAAGAGAAAGTACCTTCAAGCATAAGGAACAACTTCTTGGCGAGTCCTCCCAGATAAACCTCTAGTTCGTCCCTCTTCTGAGTCAGATCTTCAACTTTGTCAGTCAGAGCCACCTTGTCCTTCTTCAGTTGGACGACTTATTTGTTGGCTTCATTGATGGCAGTCTTCAATTTGGCGTTTTCTTCTTCTAACTTGCCGACTGAAGCCAGCTTCTTGTCAGCAAGATCAGTTTTTTTCCCGTGCCGTCTTCTGAGCCGCTGCGAGGTCGAGGTCCTTCTGCTCCATAGCCTGCTTCATTTTGTCTAAAGAAATAACATTCTTCAGACGAGCTTGGAGTTGTCTGTTTTCACTACGCACATCTGTCCGAGTGGAGTCACTCGGTTCAAAAGGCGAAAAGTAAAGTTGGCAAAGCAAACAGTCGACAAGTTGTTACCTCCCATGGTGAAGGAAATATCACCTAGAGGCAATAATAAAGTTATTATTTATTTCCTTATTTCATGATAAATGTTTATTATTCATGCTAGAATCTTATATTTACTAATTGGAGGCATTATTAGAGGCTCCACGTTAACCCACATCAGCAGAATTAATTTAGCCGTTAGATTAAAAATTTAATGGTAAAGATCTATTAGAAAATGTTGCCTTATTAAGGGAAGGAAACACAATGTACATAAATTGGTTTAAGGCCACGCATACAAAAAAGAGTCTCAGACTCCCACGCCCAAGCAATGAGAAAAAAAGGAACGTGACTTCTTTCCTTTAATGAGAAACAAGGATGTACTCCCTCAAAAAAAAAGAAACAAGGATGTACAAATAATAAGTTAGGCCCCACGTTAAAAGTGTCCAGTTCCCACAGTCCCGTAAAATCAAAATACATGCCCGTATAAAAAAAAGAGACCTCAAGCCTCACGCTAAAAAAAAGGAGAATCTTGCCCCGTTCAAGGAAAAAAAACACCAGGTACATGAATATGACTTTTTTTTGTAACACCGTAAACAAATAGGATTAAGTCCATGCGTACAAACATACTTTTTTTGGACATGAGTACAAAGCTGCTAAAAAATGTCATGCGTACAAAAAAGAGTCCCCAACAGCTCACGTCCAAGTTATGAAAGAAATAAAAATGACGTGCCATTTCTCCTTGAAAAATGAAACAAAGAAATGTACTAAGAAGAAGTTAGGGGGCACGCAAAAAAAGAGTCCACGGCCCACAGTCTCAGGAAAATAAATACATGCAGGTACAGAAAATGTCCATGTTAAAAAAGGAGAGTCCATGCCGAATTTTGAAAAATAGATTTCAACCAGGAGTAGGGAAATCCGAACGTGTTGCCAGTGTTGCAGTCGTCTCTACATGCATAATGCAGTAGACGACACATCATTACATATATGATTTTTTCATCTACGGCTCCATCAGAACAAATCAGTGCATTGTATGTGTCTCCGTAGGTAGGTTTCATTTGTTTCCTTTAAGTACTGAACACATTATTTTCTTCTTTTCAAGGATTAGTTCATTGATGATATACATTTACATTCATGGTACTAGAATGTCATGCCAATGTGTGTTCTTACCTTCTGTTTCAACAGTAAAGCACTTTGTTTACCTGTTAAATCTACTAAATATTTCTATACTTTTTTTCTTCTTCTGTTGCATAGTTGTTATATATATATATATATATATATATATATATATATATATATATATATATATATATATATATATATATGTATTGTGATTTTGTAATATATGTAAATATAGAAAAATCCTAAAATTACATGTGCCAACTTCAGAGGCGTGTTCATACCAATGATTTTTCGGTTAAGTAAAAAAATTACATATGAAAGTTTATAATTTTTTTTGTTTGTTTTGTATTGGATATGGAAGAAAACTCTTTGTCTCACAAATCTCTTCGCGGCAATTTTCACCGATCGTGGCATATTTCTTTTAGAAAATTAATGCACATCAAGGAAAATGCTTTAAGCCTACAACATCATATATAGGATGTTGGGTTAGGAATATTGACGTAGTTCTAAATCTCTTTGAAAGTATGCTTTTCTATTTAAGTTTGTTAATCATTTTTATAAATATTAACATCTGCATTGAATGATGCCCAAGAGAACATACTCATACAAAAAGTACAATGGAGGAAGATGATTTCCCACTTTTGGACAACAATTCATTCATATATACTCTAAAGCATTAAGAATTCATGTTTTTAATTTACACAATAATTCCGAAGCAGAGTAGTTCCTAGACCGTGCAGAAGCACGGGTTGACGACTAGTTGTATTAACCGGAAACTTAGTACATGTGTGAATACATAGACAAAACAAAGTGTCCCTAGTATGCCTCTACTTGACTAGCTCGTTTATCAAAGATGGTTATGTTTCCTAACCATAGACATGTGTTGTCATTTGATGAACGGGATCACATCATTAGGAGAATGATGTGATGGACAAGACCCATTCGTTAGCTTAGCATTATGATCGTTACAGTTTCATTGCTACTGCTTTCTTCATGACTTATACATGTTCCTCAGACTATGAGATTATGCAACTCCCGAATACCGGAGGAACACCTTGTGTGCTATATATCAAACGTCACAACGTAATTGGGTGATTATAAAGATGCTCTACAGGTGTCTCTGATGGTGTTTGTTGAGTTGGCATAGATCGAGATTAGGATTTGTCACTCAGTTGTATCGGAGAGGTATCTTCCGGCCCTCTTGGTAATGCACATCACTATAAGCCTTGCAAGCGTTGCCAGGACTAATGAGTTAGTTATGGACGATGCATTACAGAAAGAGTAAAGAGACTTGCCGGTAACGAGATTGAACTAGGTATGAGGATACCGACTAATCGAATCTCGGGCAAGTAACATACCGATGACAAAGGGAACAACGATGTTGTTATCGCGGTTTGACCAATAAAGATCTTCAGAGAATATGTAGGATCCAATATGAGCATCCAGGTTCCGCTATTGGTTATTGACCGGAGATGTGTCTCGGTCATGTCTACATAGTTCTCGAACCCGTAGGGTCTGCACGCTTAACGTTCGATAACGATTTGTATTATGAGTTATGTGATTTGATGACCGAAGTTTGTTCAGAGTCCCAGATGAGGTCGGGGACATGACAAGGAGTCTCTAAATGGTCGAGAGGTAAAGATAGAAATATTGGAAGGCTATATTCGGACATCGGAAAGGTTCCGAGTGATTCGGGTATTTTTCGGAGTACCGGAGAGTTACGGGAATTCGCCGGGAGAAGTATTGGGCCTTATTGGGCCATACGGGAATAGAGGAGGCAGGCCAAAGGGAAGGAGGCGCGCCCCCCCATGGGTCCGAATTGGACTAGGGGAAAGGGGGCGGCGCCACCCTTTGCCCTTTCCTACTCCCTCTCTCTTTCCCTCTTTCTTCTCTCCTACTCCGGAAAGGACAAGGGGAATCTTATTAGGACTTGGGAGTCCTAGTAGGACTCCCCACACTTGGCGCCGCCTCTAGGGCCGGCCTCCTCCTCCTCCCTCCTTTATATACATGGGCAGGGACACCCCAAAGGCACAACAGACAATCTCTTAGCCGTGTGCGGTGCCCCTTCACAGTTACACACCTCGGTCATATCGTCATCGCTTAGGCGAAGCCTCGCGCGGTAACTCCATCATCACCGCCACCACGCTGCAGCGTTCGTCTTGTGGAACTCTCCCTTGGCCTCAACTAGATCAAGAGTTCGAGGGACGCCACCGAGCTGAACGTGTGCAGATCGCGGAGGTGCCGTATGCTCGTACTTGGATCGGTTGGATCGCAAAGATGTTCGACTACATCAACCGCGTTACTAAATGCTTCCGCTTTCGGTCTATGAGGGTACGTGGACACACTCTCCCGCTCATTTCTATGCATCACCTAGATGGATCTTGCGTGTGCGTAGGAAATTTTTGAAATTACTGCATTCCCCAACACATGGCAGCTGCTTCATCCTTGGCTTTCTGCAAATTCTTCTTGGCCAGTTCGATATCAAGGTTGAGTTGAATTTGCTTCTTCTCCAGTTCAGCGAACTGAGCCCTGAGTTCACAAGATTTCTGCAATCGACGAATGAGACACGTCAGTCGACAGGAACAAAGATCGATCGCTTGTGAGCGATAAGATAGAAGTTCATGTCATTACAGCAAAAAGAGTTCTAAGACTACTGCTGAATCAAAACATTCAATAGCAGTCTTGGGACTTACACCAAGTGGTGCACTTGGATGCGGCTCCCCATCGAGCCTGATTTCCCACTCGACATGGTCTGCCCAAAGATGCAGTGGAAAGACTAAAAAAAGAAAAAAAGGCAACACTTATTCTCAGACCACCGCCGACTGCCCGCAGTCGACCGCGGTCTTGGGGACTACACCCAGTGGGTGCACTCAGCGTGCCCCCACTGGTCCGGATCCCACTCGGCACGACCTGTCTAGACCGAGTGGAAGAACTGTAAAGAGACTGAGGGAGTCCTGGACTAGGGGGTGTCCGGATAGCCGAACTATCATCTTTGGCCGGACTCCTGGACTATGAAGATACAAGATTGAAGACTTCGTCCCGTGTCCGGATGGGACTTTCCTTGGCGTGGAAGGAAAGCTTGGCGATACGGATATGTAGATCTCCTACCATTGTAACCGACTCTGTAACCCTAACCCTATTCGGTGTATATATAAACCGAAGGGTTTTAGTCCGCAGGATCTAACAACAATCATACCATAGGCTAGCTTCTAGGGTTTAGCCTCGCTGATCTCGTGGTAGATCTACTCTTGTACTACCCATATCATCAATATTAATCAAGCAGGAGTAGGGTATTACCTCCATCGAGAGGGCTCGAACTCCGGGTAAAAACACCGTGTCCCTTGTCTCCGATTACCATCCGCCTAGACGCACAGTTCGGGACCCCCTACCCGAGATCCGCCGGTTTTGACACCGACATTGGTGCTTTCATTGAGAGTTCCTCTGTGTCGTCACCTATAGGCCCGATGGCTCCTTCAATCATCAGCAATGACGCAGTCCAGGGTGAGACTTTTCTCCCCGGACAGATCTTCGTATTTGGCGACTTTGCACTGAGGGCCAATTCGCTAGGCCATCTGGAGCAGATCGAAAGCTACGCCCCTGGCCATCAGGTCAGATTTGGAAGCTTGAACTACACGGCCGATGTCCGCGGAGACTTGATCTTCGACGGATTCGAGCCACAGCCTAAGCGTGCCGCATGCTCCGATCGACGCAGATGCGATCTAGCTCGCCACGAACAAAGGCCCCTGAGGTCAGATCGCCCGCTCCGACCCTTCATCCGGAGCCGGTTTCACTGATCGAGGACGGTTGGTTGGACACCGCCTGGGGCTGAAATCTCTACGGCGATTGAGCCAACACCATCCCCGCCCTTGCAAAGCTCGTGACTCCTGTGTGCCGGACTCCTTTCCGGACTAACCTCCCGCGCCTCGCCGAATCAACCGGGCGCCGTTATGGAGTTCACCGCCAAGGACATCTTTTCAGCACTCGCCTTTGGCGATATCCTGAACTCATTTAAGTCTCTCTCTTTGTCATGGGAGCCCTGGCCGAACTACGGTCAGGAAGGTTGGGATTCGGACGACGAAGAAATTCAACGCCCACCCACCGCCCACTTTGTAGCCATTGTCGATGACTTAACAGACATGCTCGACTTCGACTCCGAGGACATCGACGATATGGATGACGATGCCGGAGATGACCAAGAACCAGCGCCCACAGGGCACTGGATGGCCATCTCAACTTATGATATATATATATGGTGGACACACCTAAGGGAAGCGATAACGAGGAACGACGAGACATCGCTAAAAGAAAATTCCCTCGAAGCAGTCAAAGCGGCGCGCGTAAGCGCCCGCCAAAACCCCACCTCGACAAAGATAGCGCCCACACGCACTCCAACCATAGAGCAGGGCGAGCCGGCCGATGACTTAACATGCCATTGAGCAACCATCCGAACAGGCCAACTTGGACAAACAACCCGTCCCGGCAAGGACAACAGTCCGGACGATCTCACGCCGGACACGCTATTGGATCAAGAACCTCCATTAAAGAGCTCCTCGCTACTACGCTGTAGCTTGAAAAAGCGTAAACAGAGGCTCGTAACAGCGGAAGACGACCAATGAGATGGAGTAAATTACTCAACACCGCAGACAAATATGGCGATACCGCCAAGCAAAGAGCTACCCAAAGCGCAACCATCGCCCGAATTCGATGAGGAGGCCGAGAGCCCCACGATCAAAAAACAAAGAGGCCGCCGGGTCGGATAGACGACCACATGGCAAACGAGAGCGGCAAGCGGCGCCACACACAAGCCGCACGCCGATCCGCATAAGGATTCACACCAAAAGGATGGCCCAGTTAGATCTATCTACGGGCCAAGGAAACAAGTTCTCAGCGAGCAATATAACACGCCAAATATCCGAACATCACGGCACACCCAAATACATGGGCGCCAAGACACCCTCTATGTTTCACCGATGAGGTGCCGGATCATGAATTTCCAGCGGGATTCAAGCCCGTAAACATAGAGGCATATGACGGAACGATGCACTCGAGTCCTGGATTGAGGATTATATCCTCCACATACACATGGCCGTGAGGAGATGATCTCCACGCCATAAAATACCTACCCTCAAGCTCAAAGGGCCAGCCCGGCATTGGCTTAAAAGCCTCCCCGAAAACACCATTGGTAGTTGGGAAGAGCTTGAGGATGCTTTTTCAACTAATTTCCGTGGAACCTATGTCCGACCTCCGGGACGCAGACGATCTAAGTCACATAACCCAACAGCCCGGAGTGTCACTCGAAAATTCTGGAACAGGTTCCTCACCAAAAGAACCAAATAGTCGATTGTCCGGACGCCAAGCCTTAGCAGCCTTTAAACACAATGTCCGAGATGAATGGCTCGCTGCACACCTTGGCCAGGAAAAATCCAAGAACAATGGCCGCACTAACAAGCCTCATGACCCGCTTTTGCGTGGAGAGGATAGCTGGCTAGCAAGATGCGTGACCAGCACCCAAGTACATCCAAGTCGTGGATGGAAACAGGAAACCACGACGCAGCAAGGACCAACGCCGGATTAAGGGGAACGGTCCAAAGAGCGGCAACAACGCCGGATTCAAAAGCTCACTTACGTAACAATAAAAAACTGCCCTTAAGGACAATAGCGATGAGCTATCCAACTTAAACAAAATCTTGGACAAGATATGCCAACCATGATACTCGGGAAGCCCGCAAACCATACCCACAGAGATTGTTGTCTTCAAGCAGTCCGGCAGACTCGAACACAAGGGGCTCGACACACCAAGTGAGGATGATGACGGCACCACAAGCAGAGCCCCGAAAACAAAAAGAATTTCCCACAAGAGGTCAAAACAGTAAACTTACTTCAAGTAACAAAAGGGGAAAACAGAGCGGCACCCATTGAATTATGCTACCGCACAATCTACCAATGAGTCCCAACACTGGTTGTCAAAACCAATTACCTTCGACCACCAGGACTACTCCGAAAGTATCCGGAACGCAGGATGGACTGCCTTGATACTAGAACCTATAATCAACGTTCTTCAATTTACGCAAGTCCTAAAGGACAGCGGCAGTGATTTAAACCTGCTATGTCAGGACACAATCCGCAACATGGGGATAAACCCAAACATGATTAGCCATAGCAACACTTCCTTCCAAGGAATAATGCCAGGCACATATGCCCATTGTACGGGCTCCCTACTATTGGAAGTTATGTTCGCCTCACCCGACAACTTCCATCGGGAAAAGTTGGTCTTCCACATCGCCCCATTTAAAAGTAGCCATCAAGCACTACTGGGACGCGAAGCTTTCGCCCGCTTTAACGCAATACCACATTATGCATCTATTAAACTTAAAATGCCTGGTCCACGAGGCATCATTTCATTAAAGGGAAGCTGCGCGTGTCCCTCAAGGAAAGAATGCGAGACTGCCTTAACAGCCTCACACTAATACGGCCTTGCTGGCCAAAAGCGTCTAAAGCAGGTCGTTCGCAATTCCGGACACGGTTAGGCGAAGTCCGCATAAATAAACATGATGCTTACTAGCCGCTGCATCTCCCTTACAAGGGCTCCACGATGTACAACAAGAGACAATAAAGCTCAATTTTACTCATTTTTGAATGATACTCCACTTTATTTCCAATTACATTTTAGCGCCGATCTTTTCAAACTAAGTTCCTATCTTTACAGATGAACGCCGCTATACCCGGCCCAGTGATACGGCACAACGGAGACACAGCGCAGACGCAGCAGCGAGGACCCGCTATGCAGGATTCTTTTCAGATTAAGACCTCGCGTAAACATTTTTCACAGTCTCTTGTTGTTACTCATCCCCGGTCTCCTATTATAACCGAGGAGGAGGCTGGCGTTTTGGCATCGGGCCGCCGAAGTTTGCACGCACTGGACACGGGGCTTGTTACCAAGGGCATTGTTCGCCCGCTTTATAAAAGACCGAATACCTTAGGGAGTGTTCGGCGTATCGAAGTTAGGCCTTATATGCATCAGCTTCAATCATGTCTTTGGTCAAATGTTGGGTTTGCCCGGCTCACGTGTTTTGCTGCCTTACGTTCCGCTTCTATCGGGCTAACGCGCACTGTGGAGAACTCATCGCGATTGTGCCCCAGTTCGCCCGGGCGAAAGCACCTCAAGAGAGAAAGCCAAACTGATCGCTATGATATAGCGAGAGACTGGTCAACCACTCGATGACTCACCGGAATGTTTATAATTCCTCCGCATTAACGAAGGACCGTTTTCCGGTCAGGCACATACGCACCCCGAATTCGGGAGAGTGCGGTGCCCCCAGGGGCTATATAGTAGCCCCACCATCGAACTCCTATGGCTAAGTGAAAGTGATAAAGCATTATAGTCCGGTTGCCTAGTTTGCTACGCTACCACCTCCTTTATAGGACCAAGACGTTGGATTAAGTGTGAAAGCGCCGACTTCTTTGCAAACACCCCGCACTATGCGTGGGGGCTGAAGTCAAGACTGCCATCTTTCAGGTTATATACATATATACATCAACGGCCGCACAATAGGTAGTTTGCTACTTGAAGGCACAAGTATAAAAAGTTCTTACATTAAATTGAAACGTTGTTCCATAAAATTATACATGCCATTCAAACATAACATCCTTCGAGCATCGCGTCTCTATTAAACGAGCGCCTGGAAGAACTTCCTCAAAATAGCGCCGATCGGTACTTTGCCGTCCGAATCTGGGACGCAATAACGGTGGCCTTCATCTCAGCCCGGTATGCCTTGACAAGGGCAAGAGCCATCCGCGCCCCTCAATACACGCCGACCGCTTCATTGCATCGACACGGTACCGCACCAAGGAACCGCTGCACTAAGCCAAAATAACTCTTCGGGGTCCGCCTCGCCACAAATGAGTCATGACATGCTTCATGGCAAGTCCGGATAATCTATTCAGCTCGCCCATTCGCCAACCGATCGGTCAATGTAAGAGGACGCTCCAGACTATGGAATTGCGACCAAAATAGCTCTTCCCTTCTGTGCCCCTTCTGGCCTCGGAAGTGCTCAATCGCATCCGCAGCGCTCGCCGCTAAGTCCAGATAAGCATCATCCAAACTCCACAGCTTGTCCAACTAAGCATACTGATCCAGATATTTCCTCCGCAGTAAACGGTTTTCGGCCGCAATATTCCGCCCGACTCGGCTCCTCCTTGGCAGCTCTCATAGCGAGCAGGCATCCTTGGATTCGGCGGTGGCCTTTTCAGGTCCTCTTGTTCCACTTGATGTTCTTTTTCAAGAACCTCGCAACGGTCGGTAGTATTCTTCTGCTTTGAGGCCAAATCGGCCATTTCCTCTTTGCTTCGGCAGAGCAGCCCGTTCAGCTTTCAGCTCTTCGCCTTTTTAAAGCGTCAGACATTTCTCTTCGGGCTTGCTCTTTAGCTCGGGCAAGTTCCGCCAAGCAGCCTCTCCACAATAGCGGCACCATCTGCATCAAAGCATTCATGTAGTAAGGCATGGGCGTCAAGCTCCCTTACCAGGTGTCCGCGGAGAAGTCGCATACCTTGTGACTCGTCAAACCGTTTATTGACCAGCGCGATGTCCGCATCTGCCTCGTCAAGTTGCCGCTTTAGTTCGGCAAATTCATCAGTCCGGCTAGCCACCGGACGCCCCGCCACCTACATAGGAACAGCGACATGTTAGTACTGATATTATGATCATCGGCACGCTATCGGGCCAGACAAAGATACCGAGTCTCGGGGCTACTATCTATACAGGCGCATTCTATATGCATAGCGCCGGAAAGGTACATCATTTTTTCGTACCTCAAACCCGTCGCCAAGAACTTGGCGGCTTCATGCAATCCGCTTCTCGTGACGCAATTCTTTCAATTACCGTAGCCATTAGCGCACGGTGATCTTTTGAGATATACGCTTGCCCGAGCAGGTCCTTCAGCTCCTCCGACCGCACGCCAGTTGGCGCCGGACCGTCCGGCCCCGCCGGGCTCGGGGAAACTCTCCGTGACGACACTTCAGGGTCGCCCGCCTCGCACGAAGGCGTGATAGGTGGAGGCGTTTCGCTCTCTATCATCTCCGGATGAAGATCCCCCGAAGACGAGCTGTGCTGAGAAGGGCTGAGATCCGAACTACAAGGCACAATTTCGGTTATCTTCAGAAATAAATACAGGGATGTTCTTTATTCACAGGACCCCTTCTTTACTTACGGCTCTTTGGAGGGCTGATCCCTTGGGGAAATAGTGCGCCTGGGGTACTTCCTGGCGCGGACTTTCCGACGAAGACTTCTTTCCCTGCTTTGAGGCCTTGGCTTCCGGTTCTTGAAGCGGTCCTCTTCTCCCCTTGGAGGAGGATCCCGGATCCCTCTTCCTTGAAAGCCTCCTTCGCGGAGGCAGTTGCTTCCCTGCTCCCCCCTTCGCCTTCTTTAAAAGGCGCGGCCTTCAACATCTTGGTCACCATGGGATCCGGCGTGGTCTCCGGGAGGGGAGCCGGACACCTTATCAACTTTGCCTTGGCTATCCACTCCTGTTCAAGAAACGGCTCCCTTAAAGGGCATATATATGATAAATGAGTGAACAGCCTGTCGATTCTGAGGTTACTTACTTGAGTATCTGGGTGATTGCAGCTTAGACCTGCGTCCTCGGTCAAGTCCGGACACTTCTCTTGTGATCCAAAGAACAGTTTGTACATCTCCTTGGGCGTCGCGCCCATAAAATGTTGAGAGCTCGTGGTCCCTCCGGATTAAACTCCCACAGACGGAGGGGGCGACGTTTGCAGGGCAGAAGGCGCCGAATCAGCATAACCTGCGCCGCCACGACCAGATTGATCTCTCTTTCTTGGAGGTCTCGAATACGACCCTGCAACAGAGGAACGTCCTTGGACGGCCCCCAGTCGAGCCCCCGGTTGACCCATGATGCCAGCCGCTGTGGTGGACCTGAGCGAAGGCGGGTGGCGCCACCCATTTGGTGCCCCCGAGCGGTGATATAAAACCACTCCCGTTGCCACAAACCAAGCTCCTCTTGAAAAGAGCCCTCGGCCACGGAGCATCAGCACACTTGCTTATGACCGCCCCTCCGCACTCTGCTTGTTGCCCTCGATCATCTTCGGCTCCACCTTGAAGGTCTTGAGCCACAATCCAAAGTGAGGGGTAATATGGAGGAAGGCTTCACATACGACAATGAATGACGAGATATGGAGGATGGACTCCTGATTCAAGTCATGGAAATCCAGCCCATAATAAAACATGAGCCCCCGCACAAAGGGATCCGTCGGGAAGCCTAAACCCTGAAGGAAGTGGGACACGAACACCACGCCTCGCTGGGCTCGAGAGTGGGAATGACCTGCCCTGGAGCAGGCAGCCTATGCGAAATCTCGCCGGTTAGATACCTGGCGTCTCGCAGCTTTAGCACATCTTCTTCTGTGATGGAAGAAGACATCCATCGGCCGGGCTGGTCGGAGCCGGACATCGTCGAAGGTCCGAAGCGCCTAAATCTGAAGCTTTGGGTGTTAGAACTCGAAGCGTGAGGCGTACTCGATGGAGGGTGGAAAAAGAAGAGGCCTTGGTCTCATTATAAAGAGGTTGAATACCAAGAGCCCTCCCGTGGTCGATTGGGACTCGCCTTTGATAGAGGAGGCGTGCCAACGGGCACGGTTGGGTTACCCACGTCCGTATTGATGAGAATCCCGGAATAAGGGGGCACGATCTACGCTTTGGTAAGACGTGCCAAGGAAACCGCCTCGCGAAACGCGCTGAGGTGGGCCAGTAATAAAAAAAACGATTCGAATAAAGGTTTGGTTGTGGTGTGATGTCATGCCGCGGAATACGTCAGCAGATCTGTGCAAAAATTATTCTCTCTACGGTGGTATGTGGAACTTGTTTTGCAGAGCCGGACACTATCCTTGTGTTCAAAACCTTCTAAGTATTCAGAGGAGGAAACCGCCTTGCCATGCCGAAGACAATATGCTCGCCGGACTCGTCGTCATTGAAGCCTGGCTTAGGGGCTACTGAGGGAGTCCTGGACTAGGGGGTGTCCGGATAGCCGAACTATCATCTTTGGCCGGACTCCTGGACTATGAAGATACAAGATTGAAGACTTCGTCTCGTGTCCGGATGGGACTTTCCTTGGCGTGGAAGGCAAGCTTGGCGATACGGATATGTAGATCTCCTACCATTGTAACCGACTCTATGTAACCCTAACCCTATTCGGTGTCTATATAAATCGAAGGGTTTTAGTCCGCAGGATTTAACAACAATCATACCATAGGCTAGCTTCTAGGGTTTAGCCTCTCGATCTCGTGGTAGATCTACTCTTGCACTACCCATATCATCAATATTAATCAAGCAGTGAGTAGGGTATTACCTCCATCGAGAGGGCCCGAACTCGGGTAAAAACATCGTGGTCCCTTGTCTCCTGTTACCATCCGCCTAGACGCATGCCTGGGGCCCCTACTTCGAGATCCGCCGGTTTTGACACCGACAGAGACATTTTGATAAAGACCCCCGCCGAATCAAACATTCAACAGCGGCCTTGGGGACTACACCTAGTGGGTGCACTCTGCGTGCCCCCATTGATTCAAAGATACACTCGACGCGACCTAGTCGACTCAAGTGGAAAAACTATTCAGCAAAAGTTGAAACACCCAGTGGGTGAATAGATGCAAGATGCAGACTCACGATAGATGCACATTAAAGGTTTCAAAACGCTCATCCACGGACATCTTACGACTAATCAAGCAGCAGTTTTCAAGTACCATATCATAACAGAAGAAGCGTCAAGCTAAGTATCAGTCGGAAATCAACTAACCTGGACGTTGGTCTGGAGAGCTGAGCTGGCATGATAAGTGATAACCCACAAGTATAGGGGATCGCAACAGTTTTCGAGGGTAGAGTATTCAACCCAAATTTATTGATTCGACACAAGGGGAGCCAAAGAATATTCTCAAGTATTAGCAGCTGAGTTGTCAATTCAACCACACCTGGAAACTTAGTATCTACAACAAAGTGTTTAGTAGCAAAGTAATATGATAGTGGCGATAACGGTAACAAAAGTAAAGACAGCAAAACTAATGTTTTTGGTATTTTTGTAGTGATTGTAACAGTAGCAACGGAAAAGTAAATAAGCGTAAACCAGTATATGGAAATCTCGTAGGCACCGGATCAGTGATGGATAATTATGCCGGATGCGGTTCGTCATGTAACAGTCATAATATAGGGTGACACAGAACTAGCTCCAATTCATCAATGCAATGTAGGCATGTATTCCGAATATAGTCATACGTGCTTATGGAAAAGAACTTGCATGACATCTTTTGTCCTACCCTCCCGTGGCAGCGGGGTCCTATTGGAAACTAAGGGATATTAAGGCCTCCTTTTAATAGAGAACCGGAACAAAGCATTAGCACATAGTGAATACATGAACTCCTCAAACTATGGTCATCACCGGGAGTGGTCTCGATTATTGTCACTCCGGGGTTGCCGGATCATAACACATAGTAGGTGACTATAGACTTGCAAGATAGGATCAAGAACACACATATATTCATGAAAACATAATAGGTTCAGATCTGAAATCATGGCACTCGGGCCCTAGTGACAAGCATTAAGCATAGCAAAGTCATAGCAACATCAATCTCAGAACATAGTGGATACTAGGGATCAAACCCTAACAAAACTAACTCGATTACATGATAAATCTCATCCAACCCATCACCGTCCAGCAAGCCTACGATGGAATTACTCACGCACGGCGGTGAGCATCATGAAATTGGTGATGGAGGATGGTTGATGATGACGACGCGACAAATCTCCCTCTCCGGAGGCCCGAACGGACTCCAGATCAGCCCTCCCGAGAGGGATTAGGGCTTGGCGGCGGCTTCGTCTCGTAAAACGCGATGATTACTTCTCTCTGATGTTTTCTCCCCGAAAGCCAATATATGGAGTTGGAGTTGGCGTCGGAGGGTCTCCAGGGGGCCCACGAGGTAGGGGGGCGCCCCACCTCGTGGGACAGGTGTGGGCCCCTGGTCTTCATCTTTGGCAAGGATTTTTTATTATTTTTTATAAGACATCCCGTGGAGTTTCAGGTCATTCTGAGAACTTTTGTTTTCTGCACATAAAAGGACATCATGGCAATTCTGCTGAAAGCAGCGTCAGTCCGGGTTAGTTCCATTTAAATCATACAAGTTAGAGTCCAAAACAAGGGCAAAAGTGTTTGGAAAAGTAGATACAACGGAGATGTATCAACTCCCCCAAGCTTAAACCCTTGCTTGTCCTCAAGCAATTCAGTTGACAAACTGAAAGAGAAAAAGAAAAACTTTTACAAACTCTGTTTGCTCTTGTTGTTGTACCGACATCAAGCCAAAGATTCGGTTTTTCAGCAAAGATCATAACTAACCACATTTGCAATAACTCCTGGTCTCATGTTTACTCATATCAATAACATAATCAGCTAGCAAGCCATAATAATAAACCTCTGATGACAACACTTTCTCAAAATAATCATAATATGATATAACAAGATGGTATCTCGCTAGCCCTTTTCTCGAGACCGCATAAAACATAAATGCAGAGCACCTTCAAAGATCAAGGACTGACTAGACATTGTAATTCATGGTAAAAGAGATCCAATCATAGTCATACCCGATATAAATTAATAGTAATGAATGCAAATGACAGCTGTGCTCTCCAGCTAGTGCTTTAAATAAGAGGGTGATGACTCAACATGAAAGTAAATAGATAGGCCCTTCGCAGAGGGGAGCAGGGATTTGTAGAGGTGCCAGAGCTCAGTTTTGAAATAGAGATAAGTTATATTTTGAGCGGCATACTTTCATTGTCAACATAACAACTAAGAGATGACGATATCTTCCATGCTAAACAAATTATAGGTGGTTCCCAAACAGAATGGTAAAGTTTATACTCCCCCTCCTCCACAAGCATCAATCCATGGCTTGCTCGAAACAACGAGTGCCTCCAAAATTCAACGGGTCCTGTGGGGAGTTTTGTTTGCAATTATTTTGATTTAGTTTGAATAAAGCATGGGACTGGGCATCCAGGTGACCAGCCATTTTCTTGTGAGGTGAGGAGCGGAGTCCACTCCTCTTGAGAATAACCCGCCTAACACGGAAGATAAGGGCAGCCTTAGTTGATATATGAGCTATTCAAGCATGCAAAACAAAATGTTTATTTGAAGGTTTAGAGTTTGGCACATACAAATTTACTTGGAACGGCAGGTAGATACCGCATATAGGAAGGTATAGTGGACTCATGTGGAATAACTTTGGGGTTTAAGGGATTGGATGCACAAGCATTATTCCCGCTTTGTACAAGTGAAGGCTAGCAAATGACTAGAAGCGACCCACTAGAGAGCGACAACAGTCATGAACATGCATTAAAATTAATAAACATTGAATACAAGCATGAGTAGGATATAATACACCATGAACATAAATATCGTGAAGGCTATGTTGATTTGTTTCAACTACATGCGTGAACATGTGCCAAGTCAAGTCACTTAAATCATTCAAAGCAGGATACCACCCCATCATACCACATCACAACCATTTTAATAGCATGTTGGCACGCAAGGTAAACCATTATAAATCATAGCTAATCAAGCATGGCATGAGCAACTATGATCTCTAATTGTCGTTGCAAACATGTTTACTCATAAAAAGCTGAATCAAGAATGATGGACTCATCATATTTACAAAAACAAAAGAAGTCGAGTTCATACCAGCTTTTCCCATCTCAGTCAGTCACATCATATATGTCATCATAATTGCCTTTCACTTGCACGACCGAACGATGTGAATAATAATAAAGTGCACGTGCATTGGACTAAGCTGGAATCTGCGAGCATTCAATACACAGGAGAATACAAGGTAATATGGGCTCTTGGTTAAATCAACAATGATGCATGTTAGAGCCACTTCAACAATTTAATCATGGTCTTCTCCTACTGACCCCCAAAGAAGAGAAAAGAAATAAAAACTATTTACACGGGAAATCTCCCAACAAGCAAAAGAAGAACGGGAAATATTTTTGGGTTTTCTTTTTAATTATTACTACAGCAGGAAAAATAAAATACTACTAATTTTTTTTGTTTTTTCTAAGGTCTATTAAACACACAAGAAGAAAGCAGGAAAAAGAAAATAAACTAGCATGGATATTACAGTGAAAGAGTATGATCACCACATCTAGCAATGAGTGTGTGTGAACATGAATGTAATGTCGGTGAGAAATACGATTCCCAAGCTTAGGCTTTTGGCCTGTTGGTCTATTGCCAGGATAGCCTCGGCCGATACCCGAGGTGTAGGCTGGGTCAGATCTTGCGATGCAAAGCAGCTATCTCCTCTGAGCTGCAGCGTGGCGCCGAGCCAGCCCGCTCTCCTCTCGTACTCATCTGCCTCCTCTCCGGTAATAATATATCTTCCTCTCGCCCTGAAAATCAAAGAAGGCAGGAGCATGAAGAGTAACATGGACAACATGCCGTTTGTTCAAGATTAGTCGATCTTTGGAGAGGTGGTTCCGTCCTCTCAACAAACTGGTGGGAAACCATAGAATCAAAATCTAAATAAGTAGGGGTAACTCCATGTCACCCTCATGAATGTCTATCTCAAGAAAATTAGCTAAGCGGGTTGCATAAATTCCTCCAAAGAAATCTTCATTATGTCTACTATGATGCAACCTACGAGCTACAATGGCTCCCATATGATAAGATTGGTCCCCTAACACAAAGCACTCCCGAGAATGCTTTGAGATCAGGAGCACACATGTGACATGCTTCATCCTTAGCATTTATGCATCTGCCTATGAAGAGAGCAAAATAATGTATAGCAGGAAAGTGAATGCTCCCTATAGTGGCTTGTGTTATATCTCTAGATTCCCCCACAGTTATTCTAGCAAGAAAGCCTCTATATTCAGATTTAGGGGGATCTCTGATACTACCCCAAGATGGAAGTTTGCATGCAAAAGTGAAATCCTCTAAGTCCATGGTATAAGATTTGTCATAAAGGTCAAACATGACTGAAGGAGAATTACGCAAAGATGAAAACTCAAACCTCCCCACAAATGAACTTGTGAGATCACGACATCGGGGCATTTGTCGCCTTCAAAATCCTCAAGACCGGCATTACGCAAATATGCGTTAAACTCTTCTTTGATTCCCGCTTGGTCCATAAAATTTTCCGAAGGCCATTCACAGTGGCCTCACAAGAGCGATCTCTTGGTGGTTCCTCGTCAAGATCACGCATTGCAAGCACAGGACCTTGCTTCCTTTGAAGAACCACCTTGGAACATCTTCCTACACATATTGTTTTCTCTGAAAAAATTCTGAAATTTTTAGTGACTTAAAACAAAAGTGAACCAACTTCAATAAAACTGATAGCAACTACTCATATAAGTGCCTAGAGCCTATATCAAGCATTAGAACTACTTGGAACCATATAGATTTGACATGCAAGCTCAAGAACATGGTCACCCATGCAGCACAAATTTGCAAAGAATAAAGCACTAGAACAAAAACTAATTGGACCAATGGAGGAGTCACATACCAAGGAACAATCTTCCCAAGCAGTTTTGCGAGAGGTGCTTTGAGTAAGGAGATCGAAAATCACGGCAAAAGTGGCTGGAACACGAGCTTGAGTTGGTTTTTCGGGTTTGTGCGAGGCAGAGGAAGAAGATGGGTGCTGAGATAAGTGGAGGAGGGCCACCGTGGGCCCACGAGGCAGGGGGGCGCGCCCAGGGGGATAGGGCGTGCCCTCCACCCTCGTGGCCAGGTGGCAGCTCCCCCCGCGGTAATTTTTGCACTAAAAAACCTCAAATATTCCCGAAAAAATCATATTAAATTGGCATGGCATTCTGAGGACTTTTATTTTCGGGATATTTTTTATATTGCATGGATAAGTCAGGAAGCATGCATGTAAAAATACTATCTTTACTTTTATTTCTACTAAGGAACAGAAAATATAAAGAGGGTGCGAGAAGGTTGTGCTTCTAGTTTCTTCCATCTCATGCTCATAAAAAGAATCCACTAACAAGGTTGATCAAGTCTTGTTAACAAACTCATTCCGATAATCATGGAATGGAGAAATTTGAATAACACTATGTTACCTCCTCAACGGGATATGGACATCCCCAATAATAAGTATATCATATTTCTTCTTGACAGTAGGGAGAGGAAATCCAAAACCTCCGAATATAATCGATGGAATTTTTCCAATAGAGTTGATACTATGAACTTGAGGTTGTTTCCTCGGAGAAAGTGTACAGATGCTCATTAACATTAACATGAAAAGTGACATTGCCTTTGTTGCAATCAATAACAGCCCCTGCATTATTAAGGAAATGTCTTCCAAGAATAATAGACATACTATCATCCTCGGGAATATCAAGAATAACAAAGTCCGTTAAAATAGTAACGTTTGCAACTACAACAGGCACATCCTCACAAATACCGACATGTATAGAAGTTGATTTATCAGCCATTTCGAAAGATATTTCAGTAGGTGTCAACTTATTCAAGTCAAGTCTACGATATAAAGAGAGAGGCATAACACTAAGACCGGCTCCAAGATCACATAAAGTAGTTTTAACATAATTTCTCTTAAAGGAGCATGGTATAGTAGGTACTCCTGGATCTCCAAGTTTCTTTGGTATTTCACCCTTAAAAGTATAATTAGCAAGCATGGTGGAAATTTCAGCTTCCGGTATCTTTCTTTTATTTGTAGCAATATCTTTCATATATTTAACATAAGGATTCATTTTGAGCATATCACCAATCGTGACACGCAAAAAGATGGGTCTAATCATTTCAGCAAAGCGCTCAAAATCCTCATCATCCTTTTTCGTGGATGGTTTGGGAGGAAAAGGCATGGGTTTATGAACCCATGGTTCTCTTTCTTTACCATGTTTCCTAGCAACGAAGTCTCTTTTATCATAACGTTGATTCTTTGATTGTGGGTTATCAAGATCAACAGCAGGTTCAACTTCTACATCATTATCATTACTCGATTGAGCATTGAGCATCATCATTAACATTTTCACTAGGTTCATGTTCATTACAGTTGTGTTTTGACATCAGCACATAGAGATATCATTTGGATTATCGAATGTGGTTCAGCAATAGGTTCACTAGAAGTTTGCCCAGTCCTATCATTTTTCTTTTTCTTCCTTTTAGAAGAACTAGGCACATCAATATTATTTCTCCGAGAATCTTTCTCGATTCTCTTAGGGTGGCCTTCGGGATACAAAGGTTCTGAGTCATTCTACCAGTTCTAGTAGCCACTCTAACATCATAATCATTTTTCTTACTATTCATTTCATCAAGCACTTCTTTCGAGACTTTAAGTACTTGTTCTACTTGAGTGGTGACCATGGAAGCATGTTTGCTAACAAGTTTAAGTTCACCTCTAATATTAGCCATATAATCACTCAAGCGTTTAATCATAAAGGTATTCTGTTTCAATTGTTCACCAAAATAAGCATTCAAGTCATCTTGCTTAAACATAAACTTATCAACCTCATCCAAGCGCGGACGAGCAATTTTAGTAGGAGGTACTTCAGCTTTATCATATCTATAGAGAGAATTTACCTTTACTACCTGTAGCCGGGATATCGGGATCGGGAGGTTCTTGAGTGAATAAAGAATTGAGATCATATACTTCTTCAACAAAGTAAATTAAGACCATGTATTTCTTCAATAGGAGGTAAATTCTTAACATCTTCAACTTTAATACCTTTTTCTTTCATAGACTTCTTTGCCTCTTGCATATCTTCGGACTGAGAAATAGAACACCTCTCTTCTTGAGTTGGTTTAGGAATAGGCTCGATGGTGGCTCAGAGCTGGTTCGGGAGTTGGCTCGGGAGGTGCCAGTTATTTTCATTTGTCAACATATTATTCAATAAAATTTCAGCTTCATCCGTGTTCTTTCCTGAAAAGAGAACCATCACAACTATCCGAGGTAATCTCTGGAAGCATCGGTTAGTCCATTATAAAACATATCAAGTATTTCGGGTTTCTTAAGAGGATGATCGGGCAAAGCATGAAGTAACTTGAGAAGCCTCCCCAAGCTTGTGGGAGACTCTCTTCTTCAATTTGCACAAAATTATATATATCCCTCAAAGCAGCTTGTTTCTTATGAGCAGGGAAATATTTAGCAGAGAAGTAATAAATCATATCCTCGGGACTAGGCACACAACCAGGATCAAGAGAATTAAACCATATCTTAGCATCACCCTTTAATGAGAACGGAAATATTTTGAGTATATAAAAGTAGCGCGATCTCTCATCATTAGTAAACAGGGCAGCTATATCGTTTAACTTAGTAAGATGTGCCACAACAGTTTCAGATTCATAGCCATAAAAAGGATCAGATTCAACCAAAGTAATTATATCAGGATCAACAGAGAATTCATAATCCTTATCAGGAACACAGATAGGTGAAGTTGCAAAAGCAGGGTCATGCCTCATCCTATCTCTAAGAGATTCTTTACTCCATCTAACTAGCAGCCTCTTAAGTTCGTATCTATCCTGGCAAGCAAAAATAGCTGCAGAAGATTCCGCATCAAAAAGATAACCCTCAGGAATAGCAGGCATATTTTGATCATCACTTTCATCATTGTATTCAGTTTCAATAACTTCTCTTTCTCTAGACCTAGAAATTTGTTCATCTAGAAATTCACCAAGGGGCACAGTAGTATCAAGCATAGCAGAAGTGGCATCATCAATAACATGCGACATATCGGAACGAATAGCAGAAGCAGGTTTAGGTGTCGCTAGCTTACTCATAACAGAAGGTGAATCAAGTGCAGAGCTAGATGGCAGTTCCTTACCTCCCCTCGTAGTTGAGGGATAAATTGTTGTCTTAGCGTCTTTCAAGTTCTTCATTGTGTCTAGCATATATAAATCCCAAGTGACTCAAAGAATAGAGCTATGCTCCCCGGCAACGGCGCCTGAAAAAAGGTCTTTATAACCCACAAGTATAGGGGATCGCAACAGTTTTCGAGGGTAGAGTGTTCAACCCAAATTTATTGATTCAACACAAGGGGAGCCAAAGAATATTCTCAAGTATTAGCAGCTGAGTTGTCAATTCAACCACACCTGGAAACTTAGTATCTGCAGCAAAGTGTTTAGTAGCAAAGTAATATGATAGTGGCGATAACGGTAACAAAAGTAAAGACAACAAAAGTAATGTTTTTGCTATTTTGTAGTGATTGTAACAGTAGCAACGGAAAAGTAAATAAGCGTAAACCAGTATATGGAAAGCTCGTAGGCACCGGATCAGTGTTGGACAATTATGCCGGATGTGGTTCGTCATGTAATAGTCATAACATAGGGTGACACAAAACTAGCTCCAATTCATCAATGTAATGTAGGCATGTATTCCGAATATAGTCATACGTTAACTTACGGAAAAAGAACTTGCATGACATCTTTTGTCCTACCCTCCCGTGGCAGCGGGTCCTATTGAAACTAAGGGATATTAAGGCCTCCTTTTAATAGAGAACCGGAACAAAGCATTAGCACATAGTGAATACATGAACTCCTCAAACTATGGTCATCACCGGGAGTGGTCCCGATTATTGTCACTTGGGGTTGCGGATCATAACACATAGTAGGTGACTATAGACTTGCAAGATAGGATCAAGAAGACACATATATTCATGAAAACATAATAGGTTCAGATCTGAAATCATGGCACTCGGGCCCTAGTGACAAGCATTAAGCATAGCAAAGGCATAGCAACATCAATCTCAGAACATAGTGGATACTAGGGATCAAACCCTAACAAAACTAACTCGATTACATGATAAATCTCATCCAACCCATCACCGTCCAGCAAGCCTACGATGGAATTACTCACGCACGGCGGTGAGCATCATGAAATTGTTGATGGAGGATGGTTGATGATGACGACAGTGACGAATCCCCCTCTCCGGAGCCCCAAAGCGGACTCCAGGATCAGCCATCCCGAGAGAGATTAGGGCTTGTGGCGGCTCCGTGTCGTAAAACGCGTTGATTTCTTCTCTCTGATTTTTCTCCCCGAAAGCCAATATATGGAGTTGGAGTTGGCGTCGGATGGTCTCCAGGGGGCCCACGAGGTAGGGGGCGCGCCCAGGAGGGGGGGGCACCCTCATGGACAGGGTGTGGGCCCCCTGGTCTTCATCTTTGGCGAGGATTTTTTATTATTTTTATAAGACATCCTGTGGAGTTTCAGGTCATTCCGAGAACTTTTGTTTTCTGCACATAAAACAACATCTTGTCAATTCTGCTGAAAACAGCATCAGTCCGGGTTAGTTCCATTCAAATCATACAAGTTAGAGTCCAAAACTAGGGCAAAATTGTTTGGAAAAGTAGATACTACGGAGACGTCTCAGTAAGCAGCCTGGCTGGCCTGGCAAACCACCTTCATCTGATGCATCATAAGGCCTGCCTGGCGTATAGCTTCTTTAGCAGCGCTCACCTGGTCCTCTGGGACATGATGGGTGATGAAGAGTGGTGCTGGTGGAACGGTCGAGTCAACCAGAGGATCTGAAGCATGGAGTCGCACAGACGGGGCCGGGAATTGAGCGGTCGACGTCGAAGGACGACCAGTTGACACAGGGACAACGAAAGAAACAAAAGCCCGAACTGGATCTCAGATTGCTGAATCACTGGTTGTAGTGCTGGTGTCGACTGAGGTACCTTGCTGGCAAGCACCCTCCTGCTCGAAGTTCTGCTCTTCCTTCCCGTGGTCTTCTGGGGCATATCTCCATCGTCATCTGGAAGTTCAATGACATTTTGAGGCGCTGCAAAAGACTCGACCGTAAGAATTCTCCTCATCATCTTTGGAAGTGGCAAAATGAGAGCAAGGTTATAGAGTTGTACCCGCTTTGGAAGTGGCCGCGTACTCAGTCTCCTCATCATCTTTGTCCTTGTAAATGTCCATGGAGGTCCGAGAAGTAGCGGCGCTGAAATTTTCAAAACTCACGCGGTCAGGCGAGAGAATAAGTCGACAGAGGCATAGAAGTTTCCAAACGACGCAAAGGCAAAGAGTGAAATCAAAATACTTAGGCAGAAGCGACTGGAACATCCACCTTTATCCTGGGCAAGATCTTCCGAGGCTTTGAAGGGGAGGTCTTGAGCTTCTTGGCGGCCTTTTCAGTCGGCTTCGAAGACGAGGTCCGAGTGCGTTTCTGCACTTGTGCGCTTGGAGGTGCTGCCTTACCACGCCCGCCCGTAGGGTCTTGGGACTGCTTGGATCGACGCTCTTAGCGAGGTGGTGGTTGATACGTCCATTTTGCATCATGCTTTTATATCGATATTTGTTGCATTATGGGTTGTTATTACACATTATGTCACAATACTTATGCCTATTCTCTCTTATTTTACAAGGTTTCACATGAAGAGGGAGAATGTCGGCAGCTGGAATTCTGGGCTGGAAAAGGAGCAAATATTAGAGACCTATTCTACACAACTCCAAAAGTCGTGAAACTCCACAAAAGTCAGTTTTGGAATTTATTAAAAATATTGGGCGAAGAAAGCACCAGAGGGGGGCCTCCCACTGTCCACGAGGGTGGAGGGCGTGCCCCCTGCCTCGTGGGCCACCTGGAAGCCCCCCGATGCCCCTTCTTCTGGTATAAGGTGTCTTTTGCCCTGGAAAAAAAGAAGAAGGAAGCTTTCGGGATGAAGCACCGCCGTCTCGAGGTGGAGCCTTGGCGGAACCAATCTAGGGCTCCGGCGGAGCTGTTCTGCCGGGGAAACATCCCTCCAGGAGGGGGAAATCGTCACCATCGTCATCACCATCGATCCTCTCATCGGGAGGGGGTCAATCTCCATCAACATCTTCACCAGCACCATCTCCTCTCAAACCCTAGTTCATGTCTTGTATCTGATTTTGTCTCAGAACCTTAGATTGGTACCTGTGGGTTGCTAGTAGTGTTGATTACTCCTTGTAGTTGATGCTAGTTGGTTTATTCGGTGGAAGATTATATGTTTCAGATCCTTTATGCACATTAATACCCCTATGATTATGAACATGAATATGATTTACGAGTAGTTACGTTTGTTCACGAGGACATGGGAGAAGTCTTGTTATAAGTAGTCATGTGAATTTGGTATTCGTTCGATATTTTGATGAGATGTATGTTGTCTTTCCTCTAGTGGTGTTATGTGAACGTCGACTACATGGCATTTCACCATTGTTTGGGACTAGGCGAAGGCATTGGGAAGTAATAAGTAGATGATGGGTTGCTAGAGTGACAGAAGCTTAAACCCTAGTTTATCCGTTGCTTCGTAAGGGGCTGATTTGGATCCATATGTTTCATGCTATGGTTAGGTTTACCTTAATTCTTCTTTAAGTAGTTGCGGATGCTTAGTAGGGGGTTAATCATAAGTGGGATGCTTGTCCAAGGAAGGGCATTACCCAAGCACCGGTCCACCCACATATCAAATTATCAAAGTAACTAACGCTTGAATCATATGAGCATGATGAAACTAAGCTTGACGATAATTCCCATGTGTCCTCGGGAGCGCTTTCCTTTATATAAGAGTTTGTCCAGGCCTGTCATTTGCTACAAAAAGGATCAGGCCACCTTGCTGCACCTTGTTTACTTTTGTTATTTGTTACCCGTTACGAATTACCTTATCACAAAACTATCTGTTACCGATAATTTCAGTGCTTGCACAGAATACCTTACTGAAAACTGCTTGTCATTTCCTTCTGATCCTCGTTGGGTTTGACACTCTTACTTATCGAAAGGACTGCGATAGATCCCCTATACTTGTGGGTCGTCAGTGATTCGACTTCCTCACTGCCGCCTGAGTCGTCACTGTCATCTTCATGGTCGTCGAGGGACAGCCAGATGCCGCTCTCGTCAGCACTCTCCATTCCCTCCTGGACCTGCTCCCCGTTCAGCATAGAGTACATCTCAGTATAAATCTACAAGGCAAGAAGTTGTACATCCGTCAATCAGATTCAAGGACAGTCACAAGTCAGAATAAAAATACACTCAGAAATGAAGGTCAGACCTTATCTAGCTCGTTTTCGGCGTCGAATGGTGCAACCCTCCTGGATCCCCTGGGGTTGTCCTTGTTACTAGTGATGCTCCGTAGCCACTACTCCATTGTCTCCTCGGTGACTTCCTCTGGGTCGACCCGAGCAGTGTCGTTAGGGCCCGAATACATACACATTGGATGATCGCGAGCTTGAAGAGGCTGTGTCGGTGTCAAAACCGGTGGATCTCGGGTAGGGGGTCCCGAACTGTGCGTCTAGGCGGATGGTAATAGGAGACAAGGGACACGATGTTTTTACCCAGGTTCGAGCCCTCTCGATGGAGGTAATACCCTACTCCTGCTTGATTAATATTGATGATATGGGTAGTACAAGAGTAGATCTACCACGAGATCAAGGAGGCTAAACCCTAGAAGCTAGCCTATGGTATGATTGTTGTTCGTCTATGGACTAAAACCCTCCGGTTTATATAGACACCGGGATAGGTTAGGGTTTACACAGAGTCGGTTACAATGGTAGGAGATCTACATATCCGTGTCGCCAAGCTTGCCTTCCACGCCAAGGAAAGTCCCATCCGGACACGGGACGAAGTCTTCAATCTTGTATCTTCATAGTCTTGGAGTCCGGCCGTGGACGATAGCCCTCAGTAGACCGAACCAGGCTTCAATGACGATGAGTCCGGCGCGTTGATTGTCTTCTGCATTGCGAGGCGGGTTCTTCTCCAAATTCCATATACTTGTCGAATAGTGTCCAGCTTCTGATAAATGCTGCGCTCCTCGGCTTCTACGCCCAATAATGGCCATCTTCCACGTGTTTGAATGAATGCGAAAACCCAGGGTATTTTTACAATTACCCCCCTTGCCGCGCAAATGAGCCGCCTATAAAAGGGGCAAGGATCTAGATCTGAGTCACACCGTCCCCCCTTTGCGAGCTTTCATCGGAGCGCCTCTGACCAAAGCCCATTCCATCATGGACAGCCGACGCGGCTCCTCCTCTCGCGCTCCCAGCCCTCAGCCAGGAAGTTGGGAGAGATGCTCACTCCCGCATAGCGAGCTAGTCATACTCAAAGCCAAGGGATTTCTTCCCCCGGCCTTCATGGTCCCGGTTCGAGCCGGACTTGCCACCTACAAGGGCGGAAAGCAAGCGGAGAGCGTCCCTGATCCCTCTAAAGGAGAGCGGGTATGCTTCATCTCTTATCTAGTAAGAGGACTCGGATTTCCAATCCATCCGTATCTCCGGGGGCTCTTGGAGTTCTCGGCCTCCAATTGCACCACCTTACTCATGCCTCCATCACCGCACATCGCGGGCTTCGTGGCCCTTTGCGAACTATTCTTGGGCGTCGAGGCTCATTTGGGCTGTGGAAGAGAATATTCTGCCTAGTACCCGTTCTCATGAGGGGTCAATATATCGAGTGGGCGGAGCGAGCTATGGCGCATCGCGGGACCGGATACCTATCCAGGAACCCCAAAGAAGGCGTCCCAAGACTGGCCTTCGGAATGGTTTTACATGGAGGGCGTCCCGCTGCCGGATCCTGTTGGATCGGCCTTCCGGAGTTCCGGCAATGCTCCTCTAAAGAAGCGCCTAAGTCGGGCGCCCTCGGAGCCCCTGCAGAGAGAAGATGATCGGGATGTCCGTTATTTGATGAGCGAATAAGGTTACTGAGGCTCATGTCGGATTGACCATGACAGGAGTCATGGCAATCTGCATTATGAGGGGAGTGTAGCCGCTCCAATATAGGGGCCACCCCATGTGGGACTTCAACGGGGAGGACGATGCCACCCGCCATGGCCGCAAAGGGCCAGGATCGGTCACCGAACGGGTGAAAATCTTGTCTGCCATGTATAAATGGGAGGAGGAGGATTTCCTCCGTGTCAATCCACTGAAGGATTTTTCTTTGAATAATCCTCGAAGCTAGGTAAGCAAACATGTTTGTGACCTGTCCGATCCATGTTCCCATGGTTAAATATCTCATTTCGCGGTTTCTAGCAGAACTGCGCGGGCTATGGAGAAGATACATAGCCCGCCCCACAACCCGAGGATCTGGAGCGGTCCTCGATCCGTCCTCCGAAGAGGATCCGAATATAAAGGTGGAGTTGATCGGCGGGGTATTCCACCAACTTAGCATCGGCAATGCGTTGGTTGCCATTACGGTTGATTACTGGAATACTTCCAGCCTCACCGGTAAATGAGACCGAGATCCCAAAACCACAGTAACGACCCATCCATGCTTATTTTTGATCACCGTATACCAATGGTGCTCGCAGGGGTACCTTGAGGCGGTGAAGCCGAGCCTGCGGCTGGCCAACAAAGGGCGGTGCGGCCCGCGTGCTAAAAAGAAGTGCAGTCCGGATCGAAACTTCTGCCGCAACGGTATGGCATGTCACCATACTCCCGGATTGATTCTGGAAAGCATACTAACTTGATGCTCTTTTAGGAAAATGAGCGCTCGCCGGACTGAGTCCGGAGAGGTCGCCGATCGAGCCTTCACCGGACAAGCTTCAAAGCCGGGTCCGGAGGCTGAGGCGAGCACGAGACGTACGTCGGATGCTCCTCCGACAGAGGATGCCGAAAGGTTGTCCGCCACCAACTCCGAGGTGGAGAGCGCCTTGAATCACATGCGCCGCCGGACAGTTCTTCGTGACGCGTGTTTCTCCCAAGAGGCCTTGAATGCCTTTGATTCGGGAGATGCACGCACCTCCGTGCGCCGCTCAAGATGGTCTAGCTTGAGCCACGGAGCAGTATGTGAAGGACATCTGATACGGAAGTTTGTGATTATATATGCCAAGAGCCCCGAGACTTAAAATAGTTAGAATAACTGATTTAAGGATCATTTATTATCTGAGATCTTCTGAGAAAAAAGAATACCTGACTGTCCCGGGAGCTGGAAGAGTCTGAGGGCCAACTTGAGGCCGCACTAGCCGCTACGGGGAGCCACAGAGACCCCTCTCGGTTATACGCTCAGAAGATAAATAATTTATGAAGTGCGGCGGTGTGTAAATCGGACAAAACATTGCAGATGGCGCCAGACTAGATCCGGACAAGCAACAGCTCTTTCGCCTGTTATTGGCCGGCGAGTGCGTGCTTACGAGGGTGCGGCAGGAGAAGAATAGCCTCCAAGACGCCAACACCAAGCTGGGTGAGGAACTGATGGACGTTCGTGCCCGATTATCGACTCCGTAAAGTAGACTCGGCGGCTTCGTCGCGGCATTTTCAGTAAGTGCTTGAGCGAACTTTGAAAGAGTTCGGCGAGGAAGGCGACTAACATAAACATGTATGTATCCTGAGGAGGAGATGCCCAATTCTTCGGGTGATCTTCTTCCCGAACTGCGGCAGCTGCACGAACGAGTCCGGCAGGTGATGAAAAGCATCGGCCAGGCCTTGTGGCCATCTATCTCCCCTGCCCGAAGGCATTGGGGAGCTGGCAAGCGGCTTCAAGGAGCAGCGGGCGCTTCCGGCCGTGGAAGATATCGGCCTGCCGTCAAAGGCGCCGAGGAGGCCTGGGCCATGGTAAAGACGCTGCGGTACTGAAGGCTGACCCAAACCACATGGCGAGGTCGGACCTGTGGGGCAGGATGGGATGGAGATCCTGTAAGCTTAGTATCTGACCAAGTAGAATTGGCCGCTAAGTATTCCCAGCAAGATTGTAAATTAGATAGCCTATTAGATGGCATTGAGGAGGAATACAATGAGTCGAGTTGACTATGTAAAAATATGACATGAAAAAATGTCTTCTAGCCAGATTGTAGATCGTTTGTCATAGCGGACCTTTTAAGCCCGACCTCCGGACCCAATTGTCGGAGTGTGTCCGAATACCTTCCGTGGTTATATAAGAAGCGTGGTATGCATGGAGACAAGGCGTAGGGGTCATTGTTGTTATGTATCGAGACATAAGTGCCCAACTAGTTATGTTATATTACATGGGTAGTAAGAAACATCTTCCAGGGAGAATAGTTCGTTAAGGGTTCCTTTCATTTGGGATGCATGACCTAAAGTGCATGTCAAAGCTGCTAGGAAAGCAGAAGAAAATCATCTGGGGCAGATGGGTAAATAGTTAAAATCGTCTTTTAGTTCGCCGACCGAATATTCCCTTAAGAACGCTAGCTTTCAGCTTCACCAAGTCTGAGGTACACATCCGGCTGACCTAGCAGTAACAATCGCAGATGTGCTCCCTTTACCACCTAGCCGAACAATCGGGAACGTAGGGGTAAGCACAGGAGCCTGGCAACCCAGCTTGGCCAAACCTTAAGTCATATCGATGCATATAATGGTGAATAAAAGGTACATGCGGAAGTTTAACGCATGTGTTGGGCATGAAAGCCCGTATAAATAAGCTTCTGTTAAAGAAGCCCCCAGGTATAATGTTGCGAAAAAAAGCGCAAACGAGCCTCTAGAGGCTACAAGAAGAAGGAGGAGGAAGGAGAGAGATAAAAGACAGCAAAAAGCAAAAATAAAGAATGCGGACGGAGGAAAGACACGGACTTGGAGTCCGGCACTTAGGCGTAGAATCTTCGTAGACGGGCTGCGTTCCATGGGTTCGGCTCGAGTCGGTTATCCGATGCGTTTCGCAGACGGTATGCTCCGCCGGTCAGGACCTGGTCGATGATGAATGGACCTTCCCATTTGGGCTTGAGTTTGTCCTTTTTCTTGTTGGCGGCGTAGAACTAGTTCGCCAACGTTATAAGCTTTGGCCCGTACTTCCTCGCTTTGATATCTTGAGCCTTCTTGTTGATAGAATGCGGAACGAGCTTTTGCCACGTCGCGCTCCTCCTCCAATGCGTCCAAACTGTCCTGCCGATCAAGCTCGGCTTCTCTTTCTTCGTACATGCGCATGCGAGGTGAGTCATGTATTATGTCGCAGGGCAAGACTGCCTCTGCGCTGTACACCATGAAGAATGGTGTGAATCCGGTAGTACAATTCGGCGTGGTCCGTAGCCCCCAGAGTACGGAGTCGAGCTCCTCAACCCAGTGCGTGTTAGATTCCTTGAGGGACCGCACTAGTCTGGGTTTAATGCCGCTCATGATTAGACCATTTGCCCGTTCGACTTGGCCGTTGGTTTGAGGGTGATAGACTGAGGCGTAATCGAGCTTGATGCCCATGTTTTTGCACCATGATTTGACCTCATCGGCCGTGAAGTTGGTGCCATTGTCAGTGATGATACTGTGGGGACACCGTAACGGTGCACTACCCCTGATATGAAGTCTATCACTGGTCCGGATTCAGCCGTTTTAACAGGCTTGGCCTCTATCCATTTGGTGAATTTGTCCACCATGACCAATAGGTATTTTTGCTTGTGGGTTCCTCCCTTGAGGGGTCCAACCATGTCAAGCCCCCAGACCAGCCAACATTTTGGAGCCGTCAAAGTGCATGATCCAATTGGAGTATGCGCCGTACTCTTTAGGGAGTTCGGCTTCGGTCCATTTGGCCACGGAAGTTGGCCAAAACCTGCGACTTAATAGCTCGTCGTGGCTTATAAGTTATATCAAATGGAAGGAGCTCTATGGCCCATTTAGCAATCCGGCCCGTCAGCGTCATTGATTGTTTATAGTGTCGTTAAGAGGTACTTGCCGGACGCTACCGTTATCGAACACTCTTGAAAGTAGTGTCGCAGCTTAGGGATGCTATGAACACCGCATATGCTATCTTTTGATAGTGTGGGTGCGGAACTTGGATGGAGTTAGGTCAGTGGACACATAATAAACCGGTTTTTGAACAGGGAACCGGTGTCCGTCCGTTTCTCGTTCGACAACGAGCACCACGCTGACAACTTGATGTGTTGCGGCGATATATAATAGCATTGGTTCGCCCATGTTGGGCGCGGCCAGGACCGGTTTTGTTGCCAAAATGGCCTTTATTTCTTCGAGTCCGGCCGTGGCGGCATCCGTCCACTCGAAGTGTTTGGTGCGGCGGAGGAGGCGGTAAAGGGGTAACGCCTTTTCCCCCAATCGGGAAATAAAGCGGCTTAGAGCCGCTACGCATCCCGTTAATTTTTGTATTTGTTTGAGGTCTTTTGGAATATCCAATTGTGACAAAGCTCGGATCTTGGTTGGGCTTCAATTCCTCTACCGGACACAATGAAGCCCAGGAGCTTTCCGGCTGGAATGCTAAAGACGCATTTTTCCGGATTGAGCTTGATGTCGTATGTTCGAAGATTGTCGAATGTGAGCCTCAAGTCGTCTACTAGAGTTTCGACGTGCTTGGTTTTGACGGCCACGTCATCTACATATGCTTCCATTGTTTTGCCGATCTGGTTTGCGGACATGTCTACGAATCATGCGCTGATATATGTTGCGCGGCGTTTTGAGCCCAAAGGGCATTGTGTTGAAGCGAGCGGGCCGTATGGAGTGATGAATGCTGTTGCAGCTTGATGCAGCTCCGCCATCTTGATTTGGTGGTAGCAGATGCGTGTCGAGGAAGCACAATGAGTCGTGTCCTGCTGTAGCGTCAATGATTTGATCAATTCGAGGGAGGGGGAAGGGATCCTTCGGGCAAGCCTTCTTAAGGTCTTTAAAATCAACCGATAGGCGCTAGGACCTGTCCTTCCTTGGTACCATCACCAGGTTTGCTAGCCAGTCTGGATGTTTTATATTTCTGATGAATCCTGCTTCCAAAAGTTTGGCTAGCTCCTCTCCCATGGCCTTGTCTCTTGGGTTGGAAAGCGCCCGAAGAGCCTGTTTGGCGGCTTGAATCCTTTTAGGATATTTAGGCTGTGCTTTCGACCAGCCGACTTGGGATCTGGCATGTCACGAAGGGTGCCGAGCAAAGATGTCCCAGTTTTCTTGTAGGAATTCTCGTAGTGCGGCGTGTACATCAGGGTTTAATTGTGCCCCAATAGAGGCCGTCTTTGCAGGGTCCGTTGGGTGGACTTGGAATTTGACTATTTCATCCGCTGGTTTAAAAGAAGTGGACTTGGATCTTTTATCAAGTATCACATCGTCCCTGTTCACCGTGGGCGCATCGCGAGGAGTTCCTCGGCCGCTAGGGCCGGATAGTGCCTCGAGGGCTAGTGTGGCTGTCTTGTTTTCGGTGGCGGAGTGCTATGTTCGGATCACTAGCGAGAGTGATGATTCCGTTAGGTCCGGGCATTTTAAGCTTCATGTACCCATAATGGGGTATAGCTTGAAAAATTGTGAATGCCTCTCGTCCTAATAAAGCATGATATCCGGCTGTTGAGCAGGGGCCACTTGAAATGTGACCTCCTCGGACCTGTAATTGTCCGTGAGCGAACACTACGCCCGGCGTGATTTTTCTGCAGCATGCTTCCCGGCTAGGGATTATTCCTCTAAAGGTTGTCTTGCCGCTAAATGCGGTTCGATCTATTTCCATTTTAGGAGGGTTTCCTCATAGATGAGGTTTAGTCCGCTGCCGCCATCCATGAGTACCTTAGTAAAAGCGGCAAATCCACTATCGAATTTGAGGACCAATGCAATTTGGTGCCAGGCAGTTCGAATTTAGGTTCGTCACCGGCATTAAAGGTAATAGCCGTGTCCTCCATGGATTTATTATTGCTACTTGGTAGACTTGGCAAGGTTATGGAGTGTTCGTTTCGCATGTTATTTGATGCGAAAGTCTCGAAGACTATTAACACCCGTCTTGGTGTTCTGGGCTGGGATTCGAAGCTAGAAGCTCTTCGCCACTTTTGGCCACCCGCCGTAGTATCCAACATGCTCGAAGGCTATGAGTTGGAGTGGCGCCCTGTGCTATGAATTTTGCAGTGGGTCCGTTTAGCCAACCCTCGAAGACGGTTCCGTACCCTTTAGGGGTTTTGGTTTTTGGTATTCAACCCAGGTGCTTGATAATGATGCACCCTTTTTCCGGACTAGGGATGTATTGAGGCGGATTATCCCAAAATTTACTTCGGTTTTCCAGGCGCTCTCCATCATACGATGCTTTTGTACTATGGTCACCAAGTCAACAAAGCGTGTAATTTCAATGACGACTTATGGCGTTTAGGATTCCCTTGTCCGCAATTATTGCAGAAAATTGGGATTATCCTCCTCTCGGCGATCCTTTATCCTGTTCATAACCAGGAGGAATCTTGCCCGATAATGATGTCTCTTGTTTCAGCGGGCTCTTGCCGAATTCGAGAGAGATCGCTAATGTTTGGGTGGGCGGGTGGCACTAAATCCGGAACCCCGTCCAATTTAGGACTCAAGGGCCGAGAAGTTTCCGAACTCACAGCAACATAGCTAGTCCTTAAGATAGAAGAAGAATCGCCGCATTGCTCCTCTATCACAGCAACATGATGGGTAGCCTGGGGAGAGTTGATCTCTCTCAGATCGGTTTTAGACCCGATCCGGTCGTAATCTGTGGCGACTCCCAGGGCGGCGATGCGATCCAAGAGCTCGTTTATGGAGGAGAGCTCGATCGGATCTAACTGTTCGGCAAGTTCCGAACTAACATGGAGATTGGTTTTGATGACTCGAGAGGTCATCGTCGGCGCGGCGGCCGAACTAGCGGTCATGAGAAAACCGCCTAGCCGAAGAGTCGACCCGATGGCCAAGGCTTATTTGGCGATGGTATCGTCTTTAAAAGACGAGATGAGGCATCCTACCTGATGGCGGCGACACGGAGGAACTCTCAATGAAAGCACCAATGTCGGTGTCAAACCGGCGGATCTCGGGTAGGGGGTCACTAACTGTGCGTCTAGGCGGATGTTAACAAGAGACAAGGGACACAATGTTTTTACCTAGGTTTGGGCCCTCTCGATGGAGGTAATACCCTACTCCTACTTGATTAAGATTGATGATATGGGTAGTACAAGAGTAGATCTACCACGAGATCAAGGAGGCTAAACCTAGAAGCTAGCCTATGGTATGATTGTTGTTAGTCCCTACGGACTAAAACCCTTCGGTTTATATAGACACCAGATAGGTTAGGGTTACACAGAGTCGGTTACAATGGTAGGAGATCTACATAAACGTATCGCCAAGCTTGCCTTCCACGCCAAGGAAAGTCCCATCCAGACACGGGACGAAGTCTTCAATCTTGTATCTTCATAGTCTTAGAGTCAGGCCGCGACGATAGTCCGGCTATCCGGACACCTCCTAGTCCGGGACTCCCTCAGGCTGGATCAATCTGCTGAGAAACACTTCTAACAAATCCATCCCAGTCATGCCATCACGGACCAATTGGACTACCCTGTCGACTAACATGGACACCTCTCCCTTCTCTTTTGGGGTTACGATCAGCGAGGAGTGTTGGCGGACCCGATCCATGGTGAAGGGAGGAAGAACGGTCAACTGACCAGGAGTCGGAACATCTTGGCAGTAGAACTAGGTCGACTACAACCCTCTAACAGAATCGGGAAGAGTCATAGGTGGAAAAGTACTCCTAACCCTCGTCTGAATCCCTAAACCCCCGCACATTTGGATCACATGCGTCTTTTCGTCATTCGGATTTGCCTTCTTCACAGACTAAGAGCGGCAAGTAAAGATGTGCTTGAACAAATCCCAATGCGGTCGACAGCCCAAGAAGTTTTCACACAGAGAGACGTCAGCGAGGTATGTGATTGTGTTGGGGGAGAAGTGATGAAGTTGGGCACCAAAGAAGTTCAAGAAACCGCAGAAGAAAGGATGTGGAGGCAGAGTGAAACCTCGGTCGACCTGGGTGGCGAGGAGAACGCACTCACCCTCTTTTGGTCGAGGCTCGGTCTTGCTCCCTCACAGCCTCCAAGACCCGTGGGCAATCAAGCCTCCGCCGGCCAGATCCTCCAGATCTTCCTTCTGGATCGTAGACCGAATCCAGTCCCCCTGGTTCCAGCCAGGCAGTAGATCTGACCTCGACGATGACCCCCCGACTCGTCTTCTTGCCCTTCACCATCCCCGTCGCCTTCTTCACGCGCTCTAGGGCCGCCGTCTTGTCCTTTCTCAATCGTAGCAGACTGCGCACGGGCGGGGTGGCGGCGTCGAGAGTGGAGGCGGACGCGCTGGACAAGCAGAGGAGGAAAAAGGGGAATAAGGCGCACTGTGCAAACACATCTGTTTTGACGCCTTTTCTGGGCCTGCTTCCGAGTGGCTGACTCGTGCGCCCAAGTGATCCGGTCAAATCCCGCAACAGTTGCACGCCGGATACATGGTGAAAAAGGTGGCGCGAGAATCCCGTGAGATCCGGGAACCGCAGAGTAATCAATGGCGCGAAAGATTTCATGCCGTATCAGCACTCGAAGATTATCAGTGTGTTCACTCGATGACCTCTGAATCGATCGAGGCGATTGAAACAAGATCGAAGCTTCAACATGATTCACAAACTCAGAAGAAATACCTCCGGAGTATGGAATCGAGTCGGAGTCAACTTCAGCTCTTTCATCACTCGGACCTCAATCCATTCGGGGGCTAATGACGATGACATGTATCTAGGGTAGGGTCATAGGCCTGACCTGGACACCCTACCCAAGAACACTGCCCTAGAGTCAAAGACATTCAAAGCACAAGAAGAGAAACTGACTCTGTTCATCGAGGAGTGCAATACACTCGACCTTCAACCTCACTCGGATACCCCAATTCCATTCGACCAAGATGAAGTCACTCGACGATGCAAGAAACCACTCGGAGTATAGAAGACCTAACGTCACCCATGATGGCAACGGTCGGGCATTCACTCTGTAGTCTTAAAGATCATCTATACCTCTTAATTAGTGGCGTCACCAGTAATGCCCTACCTTAATGTACATTGAACCCTTTGTAACGTGGGCTGGCTGGGGTCCTGGCGCACTCTATACAAGCCACCCCCTCCACTGGCACAATGGTTCGCACCCCCTGTAACTCTCACGCATAATCTAGTCGACCAAGCCTCCGGGCACTGAGACGTAGGGCTATTACTTCCTACGAGAAGGTCCTAAACTCGTAAACCTTGCATGCACAATCTCACCGTACCTAGGATCTTGCCTCCTTCTACGTACCCCCTATTCTACTATCATACCTACTCCCACGATAGGGCTCACCATGGGGGTGCTTTAGCCGATGCAGTGCACTGCCGTCATGCCGTGGAGGGAGCCGCCATAGGGAGCCACCGTATCCCCGGAGTTTACCCACGGTGCGCGTCCGCCCCGCAGCCCGTGTGACTGGCAGTGGGCTTCAGAGAGGGCGGAGAAGAGTCGTCGGCGCCACGCCGGAGTTGGAGGGGACGCCACCCTCAAAACCCTAGCCATGGGAAGGTGTCATGGCTGAGCTCGTGATAGTTAGACGGTAAAGACGCGAGAGAGGGGAGCAGCACCTTGGCGTCAATCATGGCGTTGAGCACGAGGAGGGGGTCCTTGACGGAGCGCACGAGGTCCTGCTGTGACGAACGCGGCGCGATGCCGCATGGCGAAGGACATCTCGTTGCTGGGCTCCGGTCCGAGGCGGCGGGGCCTCGGCCTCTTTGGGCCCGCCCGAGGGAGGCGGGCTGGGCCGGCGGCGAGGAACCGACCACGGTCGTTTGGGAGGGAGGAAGATCTCTGATGCGGCGTTAGGGATAGAGGCGGATAGGGAGACAGCCGACCACGGCCTCCGGCGAGGGCGGCCGGCAGGTGACACGGTGGGCGCCGCTACGGGACGGGGAGGAGGTGGCGGGGGCGAGGAGCCGAGGGAGGAGGAGTGCGGGTGCAGGTTAAGGTTTGGGTAGTTGGCCTGCGGTTGGGTGAGGTGGTGAGGGCTGCCGTTGGATCTAGAAGCATCTGATGGCTGTTGATGCATGATCCGCGTGATATGCCCATGGATCAATCAGAATGCAGCAAACCATTTGATGACTTATGACCATATAAATTGGTCGTGACCGATCTAAGATAAAAATTTCATTTCATTTTTCAATGCTCAAAATGAGTTTTTTGTGAAAGTCCTATAAAATATTTGGTCAAATGATATCATATTTTGCACAAGTTTACATCTTGTATTTGCAAACAATATTGACAAAGGGAGTTTTTATTTCCTTTGCACGAAAAATCAATTTTCCATTTTTTGAGTGCCGAAAATAAGTTTTTTTGTGAAGGACCTACCATATATTTATTGCGAAATTGTACCAAAATATTTTTCTAAAATACTAGGACAGATCTAATGCACGGTTGACCAAATGGTTGGGTGTCAAAACTTTCGATCCACCTCTCGTGAAAAAGACAAATTTCCGCCGATTCAATAGGAAGCGTGTCAAATTTGAAATGCAGCTACCTCATAGTTTGCTCTTTATTTTTTTCCAAAAATCATTTCTAGGTAAGAAAGTATCTGTATAATAACAGAAACACCAAAAAAATTCCAAGATTCAACCACTAGCTATGAACAGTCATTCCCGTTGTTTTGACCGCATTTTGAAACAGGCATATAAAAATAGAAAAAATATCAAAAAATTGGAAAACCTTTGCGTTGTGCCATTATATGTGACCAAGTTACGAGGAAAAATAATAAACTTGTAATACGGCAATTGTTTTAAAAAAGTGTTCTCAGAAAAGAGCTACCATGTGTGAAGATGCATGACTTTCAAGCCAAATGATCAATCTTATGGCCACATTCATGGCATAGTTTGTTCAAATGATCTCATATTGTTCACAAGGGTGCATATTGGAATGGCAAACAATAATGCCTAAGGGAGTTTTCATTCTCTATGGACGAAAAAAATCATTTTCCATTTTTCAAGTGCCCAAAATGATGTTTTTTGTGAAGAACATACCAAATAATTGTTGCAAAATTGGACCAAATAATTTTCTAAGATACTAGGCCATATTTAATGCACAATTAACCAAATGGTTGAGAGTCAAAAGTTTTGATCCACTTCTGGTGAAAAAGACAAATTTCCGCCGATTCAGCAAGAAGCGGGTCAAATTTGAACTGCAGCTACCTCATAGTTTGCTCTTTATTTTTTTCCAAAAATCATTTCTAGGTAAAATAGTATCTATTTAATCACAGAAACACCAAAAAAATTCCAAGATTTAGGCACTAGTTAGGAACTGTCAAGCCCGCCGTTTTGACCGCATTTTGAAACGGGCATAAAAAATTAAAAAAAATCAAAAAATTGGCAAACCTTCACATTGTGTCATTATATGTGGCCAAGTTACCAGGAAAAATAATAAACTTATAATACGTAATTATTTTAAAAAAGTGTTCTCAGAAACGAGCTATCATGTGTGGAGATCAATGGCTTTCAAGCCAAATGATCAATCTTATGACCACATTCTAGGATAGTTTGTTCAAATGATGTCATATTGTGCACAAGGGTGCATATTGGAATGGTAAACAATGTTACCTATGAAATTTTTCATTTTCTTTGGACAAAAAAACCATTTTCCATTTTTCGAGTGCCCAAAATGAGTTTTTTTGTGAAGGACCTACTATATATTTGTTGCAAAATTGGGCCAAATCAATTTTCTAAAATACTAGGCCATATTTAAGGCACAATTGGCTAAATTGTTGGGTGTCACAAGCTTTGATCCACCTCTCGTGAAAAAGACAAATATCTGCCGATTTAGATGGAAGCGAGTCAAATTTGAACTGCAGCTGCCTCATAGTTTGCTCTTTATTTTTCCCAAAAACCAATTTTAGGTACAAAAGTATCTATTTAATCAGAGAAACACCAAAATGTTTCCAAGATTCAGCCACTAGCTAGGAACGGTCAAGCCCACCATTTTGACCGCATTTTGAAATGGGCATAAAAATTCAAAAAATTGGAAAACCTTCGCATTGTGTCATTATATGTGGCCAAGTTATGAGGAAAAATAATAAAATTGTAATACGATAATTATTTTAAAAAAGTGTTCCCAGAAACGAGCTATCATGGGTGGACATCAATGGCTTTCATGTGAAATGATCAATCTTATGGCCACATTCGTGACATAGTTTGTTCGAATGATCTCATATTGTGAACAAGGGTGCATGTTGGAATGGCTAACAATGTTGCCTAAGGAAGTTTTCATTTTCTTTGGACGAAAAAGTAATTTTCCATCTTCTGAGTGCCTAAAATGAGTTTTTTTGTGAAGGACCTACCATATATTTGGACCAAATCAATTTTCTAAAATACTAGGTCATATTTAATGCACAATTGACAAAATGTTTGGGTGTCCAAAGCTTTTGATCCACCTCTGGTGAAAAAGACAAATTTCCGTCGATTCAGGAGGAAGCGGGTCAAATTTAAACTGCAGCTGCCTCATAGTTTGCTCTTTATTTTTCCCAAAAATCATTTCTAGTTACATAAGTATCTATTTAATCAGAAATACATGGTTTGGTTGCGATACATCGAGGTTTGGACGGTGGCCGAGGGTCCCAACTCCAGAGCACGTAAACTCGCATGCCTGCCGCGTGGTCACCGCGTGACCGTGGCATTTCATTGCATTCTGGGCAGCCTAGGGATGTCTAGTGAGTTGGGCACTCCCCAGGTCGGCGATAGGAAGAAAATTACAATGTAATATTCTCAAAAGGAGACCGAACTATGCTCAAACATGAATTAGCAGCCAAGTGTTTGATTAGCGGTACGGAATTGCGCATTGCCAATGGGTGTGAGTTTTGGCTGAGGATCATCATCTACTTAGAAGACTGTCTTCACAAATTTTTAGCTCAAAAGGAGGAGCCTAGGTGGTACTTGCTTTGCAAAGTACCACACTAGACAGAAATATGAATGTTGAAGCTAGGCTCAAAATAATGAATGGATTGAGCTGAAATTTGGCGGAGGATGGTTATTGATATGTCTCTGTCGTATCTACTTTTCCAAACACTTTTGCCCTTGTTTTGGATTCTAACTTGCATGATTTGAATGGAGCTAACCCGGACTGACGCCGTTTTCAGCAGAATTGCCATGGTGTTATTTATGTGCAGAAACAAAATTTCTCAGAAAGACCTGAAACTCCACAGAACTTATTTTTAAAAAATATTAAAAATACTGGAAGAAGAATCCACGTCAGGAGGGCCTCCACCTGTCCACGAGGGGCTTACCTCATGGGCCCCCTATTGCTCCACCGACCTCAATTCCAACTCCATTTATTCGTGTTCAGGGAGAAAAAAATCAGAGAGAAGGATTCATCGCGTTTTACGATACGGAGCCATCGCCAAGCCCTAAACTCTCTCGGGAGGGCTGATCTGGAGTCCGTTCAGGGCTCCGGAGAGGGGAATCCGTCGCCATCGTCATCATCAACCATCCTCCATCACCAATTTCATGATGCTCACCGCCGTGCGTGAGTAATTCCATCATAGGTTTGGACGGTGATGGGTTGGATGAGATTTATCATGTAATCGAGTTAGATTTGTTAGGGTTTGATCCCTAGTATCCACTATGTTCTGAGATTGATGTTGCTATGACTTTTCTATGCTTAATGCTTGTCACTAGGGCCCGAGTGCCATGATTTCAGATCTGAACCTATTATGTTTTCATGAATATATGTGAGTTCTTGATCCTATCTTGCAAGTCTATAGTCACCTACTATGTGTTATGATCCGCAACCCAAGTGACAATAATCGGGACCACTCCCGGTGATGACCGTAGTTTGAGGAGTTTATGTATTCACTATGTGTTAATGCTTTGGTCCGGTACTCTATTAAAAGAAGGCCTTAATATCCCTTGGTTTCCATTAGGACCCCGCTGCCACGGGATGGTAGGACAAAAGATGTCATGCAAGTTCTTTTCCATAAGAATGTATAACTATATTCGGAATACATGCCTACATTACATTGATGAATTGGAGCTAGTTCTGTGTCACCCTATGTTATGATTGTTACATGATGAACCGCATCCGGCATAATTCTCAATCACCGATCCAATGCCTACGAGCTTTTCACATATTGTTCTTCGCTTATTTACTTTTCCGTTGCTACTATTACAATCAGTACAAAACCCAAAAATATTACTTTTGCTACCATTACCGTTACTTCCATATTACTTTGGTACTAAACACTTTGCCGCAGATATTAAGTTATCCAGGTGTGGTTGAATTGACAACTCAACTGCTAATACTTGAGAATATTATTTGGCTTCCCTTGTGTCGAATAAATAAATTTGGGTTGAATACTCTACCCTCGAAAGCTATGCGATCCCCTATACTTGTGGGTTATCAAGACTATTTTCTGGCGCCGTTGCCGGGGAGCATAGCTCTATTCTTTGAGTCACTTGGGATTTATATCCGCTTGTCACTACGAGGAACTTGAAAGACGAGAAAACAAAATTTTATCCCTCAACTACAACGGGACGTAAGGAACTGCGATCTAGCTCTGCACTTGATTCACCTTCTGTTTTGAGTAAGCTTGCGACACCTAAACCTGCTTCTGCTATTAATTTTGATATGTCACATGTTATTGATGATGCCACTTCTGCTATGCATGATACCTATGATGAAACTACTTCTATGCTTGATACTACTGTGCCACATGGTGAATTTCTTGATGAAAAACTTGCTAGGGCTAGAGAGAATGAAATTATTGAAACTGATAATATTGATGATAGTGATGATGAAGACTCTCCCGCTAATAAATATGAATTACCTGTTGTTCCTGAAGATTATGTTATGGATGAAGAAGCTGCTAGAGCTATTTTAGCTTGCAATGATAGATATGATCTTAAGAAGTTATTAGCTAAATGGAAGCATCAATCTCTTAATGCTAGAATGGAACCTGACCCTGCTTTTGCTACTTCACCTATCTGTGTTACTGATAAGGATTATGAATTCTCTGTTGATCCTGATATAATTACTTTGGTTGAGTCTGATCCTTTCTATGGATATGAATCTGAAAATGTTGTGGGGCATCTTACTAAATTAAATGATATAGCCACCCTATTCACTAATGATGAGAGAACTCGCTACTTTTATATCCTTAAGATATTTCCGTTCTCATTAAAGGGTGATGCTAAGATATGGTTTACTTCTCTTGATACTGGTTGTGTGCGTAGTCCCCAGGATATGATTTATTACTTCTCTGCTAAATATTTCCCCACTCATAAGAAACAAGCTGCTTTAAGGGAAACATATAATTTTGTGCAAATTGAAGAAGAGAGTCTCCCACAAGCTTGGGGGAGGCTTCTCCAATTAGTTAATGCTTTGCCTGATCATCCTCTTAAGAAAAATGAAATACTTGATATCTTTTATAATGGCCTAACCGATGCTTCCAGAGATTACCTAGATTGTTGTGCTGGTTCTATTTTCAGGGAAAGAACACCGGATGAAGCTGAAATTCTATTGAATAATATGTTGACCAATGAAAATAATTGGACGCTTCCTTAGCCAGCTCCCGAGCCTATTCCCAAACCAACTCCGAAGAAGACGGGTGTTTTATTTCTCAGTCCTGAAGATATGCAAGAGGCAAAGAAATCTATGAAAGAAAAAGGTATTAAAGCTGAAGATGTTAAGAATTTACCTCCTATTGAAGAAATACATGGTCTTAATTTACCGCCTGTCGTGGAATTGTCACGGCAGATGTCCTTAGTGTCAGGACTTAGTCGCGACGCCAACGCATCTATGTGGTAGCTTGAGAGGGGTTGAGCGGGACGAGAGACGCAACATGCAAGACAAGGATTTAGACAGCTTGGGCCCCGGAAACATCATCCGTAATAACCCTACATGCTGTTTGTGGCTAGGTCTCATTATGATCATGAGAGAGTCGCCGGTAAGCTGGCTCTTTGTCTCTAGCCCTAGAGATTGTTCTTGTTTTCTTGTCCCTCTTTGGGGAGCCCTGCCCCTCTTTATATAAGTTAGAGGGGCGGGTTACATGTGGAGTCCTTGTAGTACTAGGACTAGCCTATCTTCTACTACTGTCGGATACAAATCGAAGTTTTGATTCCTTGTAAGGGAAATATTCCTTACACCTTTCTTCTTAAGTCGGCCCACCATCACATGAATCGCCCATCGGGCCTTGGGCCTTGTCGTCTGCTTGACCCGTCCTTGGTCTCCAAAGTGAGTCACAATGTCCAGCGGGTTATATGTAAACCGCCATGTCCAGCAGATCGCCCGGTGAGTCGCCTAGCTCCAGCCGGTCTTCCGGTGAATCGCCAAGTCCGGCGGTCATAACTCGGCGGGTCATACCGCTGAGGTATATCCTCGACATTAGCCCCGATTTAATTTGGATTTATCCATGTTAAACTGATCCTGCAAAACAAACACCAGAACAACTTTGGCAGGTTGTGCTCGGGTTAAAAATTCTTGTAAGCCGCACTTTGATCATCCTTAATTCCTTGCGCTCCGGGTTAAATATTCTCCTGAGACAGGACCTGATTATCCTTAAGTCCAATTGTCATTTCCTTCATCTAGAAAAATCCAGGTCAAATAAGCTAGCTTCATACTCAATTTGTTGATGTTGGTTTCTCACAGAACAATATTGTGAAGAATAATCCACTTGTGTCGGCTTCCAAGGCGCCGGGTTAAATATTTTTGGTCTTCAAATACTCATCTGATATTCAGCCGGCTTGAAGATGTAAAACTTGCCGGTTTATCATTACCAAAAACTGCCTGATTATAAAACAGACGATGCCGGGTCATAATTGTTGTTGACACCGGTTTATGTAATTGATCCTCCTGATTTGCTCAAAACTGATAATTTGAAGATTTTTTCTCCCTTATATCCATATTACCTGTAGCCCCCAAGTCTTGAACAGAACAAAGTGATGATTTGAGACTTGTTTCCATATAATTACTGCCACTTTGAAGAAATCCATGTTCATCTCAGTCACTAGTAAAAACTGAATACTCCATATATGTAGCCCCCAAGTGCCGGGTTGTCATGCTTGCAGCAACCTGGGACTTGAAATTACATTATGCTCATAAAAACTTCAACCAGTGTAGCCCCCAAGGCCGGGTCATTATGCAATAATGAGCAGGGACTTTGTAAATATTATCATGTAAACTTGAACAGCAATGTGTAGCCCCTAAGGGCCGGCTTAGTAAGATAATACTGAGCTGGGACTTTGTATATAATTGATAATAACATCATATAATATAGTCTCCACCATGGGGCTTGAACTCATGTCCACAAGGTTAAGAGCTTTGTACTCCACCAACTAAATAGTGGACCGTTCAATATAATGGATTAATGCTTGTGTACCTTGAATTTTTGACAGGAGCTATTGGTAGCCCCCAAGGGCCGGCTCATTACAATGGGATGAGTCGGGTCTTCAATAAGTTGATCAAAAAATGACTTTACATTAGCCCCAAGTGCCATGGTGCATCTTTGGCGGTTGACTTGGGACTTGCATATTTTATATAATCCCAATCTGATTAATATAGCCCCCAAGTGCCTTGTCGTAAGCCTGCAGCGACTCGGGACTATTCCTTCCATTGTAGAATAAATCATATCCATTGATAAAAATAATAGCCGTTGTGCTTAAAGCGACTTTGAAAACCTCAATCATAGCCTTGGTTATTGATAATCACAATAGAAATCCAGCTATGTTGGCTATTCGAGATTTGAATAATATAATCCGGTATGAAGACCTCAATCATTCAATATCATCATGAAAATCCAGCCAGTTTTGGCTATTAAAGATTTGAAAACCTCATCGGTTGACAAGTAAATCCGGAGTTTAAATACTCGGCGGCTCTTGGCCGATGGCGATTTAATACGTCTCCATTGTAAGCCGGAATTTTATAACCCGGCGACTTATAGCCTTTGAGAAAAATCCAGAACGGATCATCATTTTGAAGCATCAACTTTGGTAATGAGCTTGAACTTTATCATTTTTATGTCATATTTCTGCAAATCCTGCAAAGAGTTTAAACAACATATGCCCTGGCGACTTATCGTCAAAAACCAGGGCGGGTAACCACCCAAATGTAGTCTTATCCTGCCCACAAGTAGATCACAAGAACCCTTGGCGGTTTACCGCAGGGCGGGTCATAATACCTCACATATAACCACTGTGATATTGAATTTGTACTGCCGGTTTACATGACCTGTGTAGTTAGGGTGATAACCCAATCCTCAGAAGCCAATGCTTCCATATAAATGATGGTTGTCATAAGCTGGCGACTTATAGTTGAAAGTCAAGCCGGGTTAATCATAAAACACTTATATACATTTGAGATATAATCCCCAAAAGTTCTCAAGTTAAGTAATTGTGGCTACAATAAACTTTACCAGAGATAGAATAAAACTTTTTGAGGCTTCTGATTCAATACGATCAAGAAACCGTTCCAAAGGGGTTAAGCTAAGATTGAATACGATCATATAGCCCCCAGTGGCTTTGGCGATGCCGAAAAAGTGGGTATCGACAGCTATGTTCTCTTTGGTTCGAATACGACCTATTTTTGAACAGGAAGCCCCCAAGTGACCATAAGAGTTGTTTAATGACGCTGGTTCGAATATGACCCACGTCAGACCCAAAGGGGTTAAGCTATGATTCAGATATGATCAAGAAGCCCCTAGTGGGTTTGGCAAGATGTCCGATCAAGAGGGTATCGATAGCTATGTTCTCTTTGGTTCGAATCGACCTATGTTTGAACAGGAAGCCCCGGTGATCATATAAGTTTTGGCATTGCGCCGATCAAGAGGGTATTGATAGCTATGCTCGATGAGCAAGAAGCCCCCAAGTGATCGTAATAAGATAAGACGTAAGCCAGGATACCCAAGTTTGAACCGCGCATCATGGCAGCAAGTTCTTTTGGCAACCTTTAATTTTTCTGAGAACTCGAACTTGCAAGAGATTAATGCTTTTTGAACCGGAACTTTAAACCGGATTTGAAAGATTTAAAAATTTGTGAAGGACAAATTTACCTTGAGCCGGAATTTGAACTTGATTTCGGAGCTTGAAAAATTTGTGAGGGACAAATTTACCCTGGGCCGGCTTTTGAACCGGCTTTAACAGCTTCAAAATTTTGTGAGGGACAAATTTACCCTGGGCCGGCTTTTGAACCGGCTTTAAGAGCTTCAGTGCTTTGTGGGAGAAAGATGTCTCTTGAACCGGATTTTAAACCAGAGTCCTTATTTTGAGCCAGAAATCTTCTGATAGCTTTTAAATTTTCATCGATCTAGCAGTAATCTCCGGGGCCCGGGTTATTTTTCCGTTAATGACCTGGAGTTCTTGAATTCATTGAAACCGCTAATTTTGCCGAGTCATATCATTGTAGCCCCCAGTCTCAAAGGCGACTTGAGGAGTTGGCTTGACATTCTCCATAATTAACCGTGATATAGACCGGTTTGAATCCTGCATGGGACAACTTGCAAACCAAAGTAATTGCTTTTTTGAAGAAAATAATATGTAATATAAAATATATTGGATGGATTTCACCTGATATGTTAGGCTAGTGATTATCCACGAAGGTTGAGGTGATTGGCGGCGGGTTATAAATGATCGGCGTATGAACCGTGTCAAGAACTTCGGCCAATGGTTCCTTCCAACTGGCTGTTTGAAGTTAACCAAACCGTAGTGCAATGACTTGTGCACCTATCCATTGAGCCATCCGGCACAGACGGCGGTTGATAATATATGATAATTTGCCTCCAATTTGTTGGAAGAGAAACCGGGCTTCCCAAGTAGTGACTTGCTCATACTCAATAAATAGCTCATCCAGAAAAATGCGGCCCGGTGTGTTGATGTAGACCAGGCCGCAAGAGACGGACCGTAAAAACGACCGCAACATCAAAGGCGGCTCAGACAGATGAATCAACCGTGGTGCTGTAAACCGGTGCGGGCGGGTAAGTTGTCCTCCTTGTTGTAAGCCGGCGTGGTCGTAAGAGATGGCCACGGCGTTGTAAGCCGGCGCGGTCGCGAGAGACGGCCACGGCGTTGTAAGCCGGCACGGTCGCAAGAGACGGCCACGGCGTTGTAAGTCAAAAAGGGAGTCCGTAGAGTAACGACGACCACCTGTGCCAAAAGATGTTGGCATGCCTCCACCTCTGCGGTATAATATCACTTTTTTCATAAATAATTGCCCTACATAAACAATATTGCAGACCAAGGCAAAGATAAACTTGTTCTTTGACAAAAACAACATGTGATAATAAAACAAACTTGGATGGATATCACCTGATTTGTTTAGGCCGAAAATAATCCGCCATGAAGTTGATGATCCCTAGGTGAAACTGAAATCCCTCACGGGTGAATCGGCCGCGGGAACAAATAGATAAACCGGCCATGGCATTTGTAAGCCTGTGCGGACGAGCAAGTTGTCCTCCACGTTGTAAGCCGGTGAGGACGCGTGAACCGCGCGAGGGCGGACGAGCGAGTCGTCCGTGGCGTTGTAAGGTGGTGCTGACGGGCGAGCCGGTCGGCGCGTTGATGTAAACCGGACCGCAGGGGCGATGGCTGTATATAACAACACTATAGGCAGAGTGGTTGTTTTCAAAAAATTAATAAATATTGATAAAAGTAAACTGGATGGATATCACCTGCTATTTTTTGCCGGATGTCGGCGCTGGATAATGCATAGTGCTGCTTTTGTTTTTTGACAAAAGAATTAATTTGTTCTGTGTCTTTTAGTGCCTGAGCTCTCCACATAACCCGGCTGGCACTTTTTGAGCCGGAATTTTTGGAACCAGAACTTCTTGATAATTCGGCCGGAACCTTTGATAACCCGGAACTTTTTACCGGAACCTCTTGATAATCGGGCCGGAACTTTTGATAATCCGGAACTTTTGAACCGGAACCTCTTGATAATCCGGCCGGAACTTTTTGATAATCCGGAATTTTTGAACCCGAACCTCTTGATAATCCGGAACTTTTCTATAGCCTAAGTCGGAACTCTTTGACGACTCGGACGGAACCTTCCGGCGATTCGGCTGGAACCCTTCGGCGATTCGGACCGAACTTTTCGTCGAGGCAATCGGAACTCTTTTGTAATTCAGACGGAACCTTTCGTCGAGGCGGTCAGAACCTTTCGCCGATTCAGACGGAACCTTTCGTCGAGGCGGTCAGAACTTTTCGCCGATTCAGACGGAACCTTTCGTTGAGGCGGTCAGAACCTTTTCAGCGATTTAGACGGAACCTTTCGTCCAGGCGGTCGGAACTTTTTCGGCGATTTAGACGGAACCTTTCGTCAAGGCGGTCGGAACTTTTTTGATGAGCCAGCTGGAACTCTCCGACAAGTCGACCAGAACTTCTTCAATAAGCTGGGCGGAGCTTCTCGATCCCTGGGATAGCGCCCTTCAAGAACTCAACACCACCGTACTCTAGCCCCACGGTGGGCGCCAACTGTCGTGGAATTGTCACGGCAGATGTCCTAGTGTAAGGACTTAGTCGCGAGGACAAACGCATCTATGTGGTAGCTTGAGAGGGGTTGATCGGGACGAGAGACTAACACGCAAGACAAGGATTTAGACAGCTTCGGGCCCCGGGAAACATCATCCGGTAATAACCCTACATGTTGTTTGTGGCTAGGTTTCATTATGATCATGAGAGAGTCACCGGTAAGCCGGCTCTTTGTCTCTAGCCCTAGAGATTGTTCTTGTTTTCTTGTCCCTCTTTGGGGAGCCCTGCCCCTCTTTATATAAGTTAGAGGGGCGGGTTACATGTGGAGTCCTAGTAGGACTAGGACTAGCCTATCTTCTACTACAAGCCGGATACAAGTCTGAGTTTTGATTCCTTGTAAGGGAAATATTCCTTACACCTTTCTTCTTAAGTCGGCCCACCATCACATGAACCGTCCTACTGGGCCTTGGGCCTTGTCATCCGTTTGACCCGCCCGCCGGGTCTCCAGTGAGTCACAATGTCCAGGCGGGTTATATGTAAACCGCCATGTCCAGGCAGATCGCCAGTGAGTCGCCTAGCTCCAGCCGGGTCTTCTGGTGAATCGCCAAGTCCGGCCGGGTCATAACTCCGGCCGGGTCATACCGCGGGGTATATCCCCGCCACCGCCTGTTGAAGAAACATATGATGTTAATCCATCACCTATTGAAGAAACTCATGGTCTTGATAACCCGACACAGGTAGTAAAGGTAAATTCTCTTTATAGATTTGATGAAGGTGATATAGTCTGCTAGACAATGCTTAGATGAGTTTGACAACTTTATTGGTAAACAAGAAAACTTCAATGCTTATATTGGTAGATAGTTGAATTATAATTAAAACACACTTGAACACTTGGGTGATTATATGTCTAGAGTTAAAGGTGAACTTAAACTCATTAGTAAACACGCTTCTATGGTTACCACCCAAGTAGAACAAGTACTTAAAGCTCAAAATGATTTTCTCAATGAAATGAATAGTAAGAAAAATGATTTTGCTGTTAGAGTGGCTACTAAAACTGGTAAAATGACTCAGGAACCTTTGTATCCTGAAGGCCACCCTAAGAGAATTGAGAAGGATTCTCAAAGAAATAATTTAGATGCACCTAGTCCTTCTAAAGAGAAGACCTGAGAATCCAAATGATAGGACTTTGCATGCTTCTAGTGAACCTGTTGCGGAAACACCTGAGAATCCAAATGATATTTCTATCTCGATCTTTGAAACACAATCACAGTAATGAACATGAACCTAGTGATAATATTAATGAAGATGTTCATGTTGATGCTCAACCTAGTAATGATAATGATATAGAAATTGAACCTGCAGTTGATCTTGATAACCCACAATCAAAGAATCAACGTTATGATAAGAGAGACTTTGTTGCTAGGAAGCATGGTAAAGAAAGAGAGCCATGGGTTCAGAACCCATGCCTTTTCCTCCCAAACCATCCAAGAAAAAGGATGAAGAGGATTTTGAGCGCTTTGCTGAAATGATTAGACCTATCTTTTTGCGTATGCAATTAACTGATATGCTCAAAATGAATCCTTATGCTAAGTAGATGAAAGAAATTGTTACTAATAAAAGAAAAATACCGGAAGCTGAGATTTCCACCATGCTTGCTAATTTTACTTTTATGGGTGGAATACCTATGAAACTTGGAGATCCAGGAGTACCAACTATACCATGCTCCATTAAGAGAAATTATGTTAAAACTGCTTTGTGTGATCTTGGAGCCGGTGTTAGTGTTATGCCTCTCTCTTTATATCGTAGACTTGATTTGAATAAGTTGACACCCACTGAAATATCTTTGCAAATGGCTGATAAATCAACTGCTATACCTGTCGGTACTTGTGAGGATGTGCCTGTTCTGGTTGCAAACGTTACTATTTTAACGGACATTGTTTTTCTTGATATTCCCGAAGACGATAGTATGTCTATTATTCTTGGAAGACCTTTTTTGAATACTGCAGGGGCTGTTATTGATTGCAACAAAGGAAATGTCACTTTTCATGTTAATGGCAATGAGCATACGGTACACTTTCCAAGGAAACAACCTCAAGTTCATAGTATCAATTCTATTGGAAAAATTCCATCAATTATTTTTGGAGGTTTTGAATTTCCTCTTCCTACTGTGAAGAAGAAATATGATACTCTTATTATTGGGGATGTGCATATCCCAGGTAACATAGTGTTATTCGAAATTTCTCCGGTTCCATGTTATTCGGAATGAGTTTGTTAACAAGACTTGATCAACCTTGTTAGTGGATTCCTTTTGATGAGCATGAGATGGATGAAACTAGAAAGCACAACCTTCTGTACCCTCCTTTTAACTTCTGCTATTTAGTTGAAATAAAGCAAAAATGGTATTATCCTGTCTGTTTTCTGAATTATCCATGCAATATAAAAATACCCCAAAAATAAAAGTTCTCCAAATGCCCTGCCAATTTAATATGATTTTTCTGGAATATTTGAGAATATCTGGCACTGAGAAAACAACAGGGGAGCAAGCACCTGGCCACGAGGGTCCAGGGCGCGCCCACCCCTACAGGGCGTGGCCCCCTGCCTTGTGGGACCACAGTGGCCCCCCTCCACTTATTCCTGCACCCACAGACTTCTTCTTCCTCCCAAAAAAATCACCATCCAGCTCAAGCACGAGTTCTAGCTCATTTTGCTGCGATTTTTGATCTCCTTCCTCAAAGCACCTCTCACAAAACTGCTTTGGGGGATTGTTCTTTGGTATGTGACTCCTCCATTAGTCCAATTAGTTTTTGTTCTAGTGCTTTATTCATTGCAAATTTGTGTTGCCTAGGTGACCATGTTCTTGAGCTTGCATGTGAAATTTATATGGTTCCAAGCAGTTCTAATGCATGATATAGTCTCTAGGCACTTGTAGGAGTAGTTGCTATGAATTTTGTTGAGATTGGTTCACTTTTATTTGAAGTTACTAATTTTTTTAGAAAATTTTGAGGGGCACATCGAGCCGAAGCTCGAAGGAAAAGCAAGGTGAAGAAGCAGAGAGGCCCAAATATAATCTGCCTTGCACCGCGGAGGTTCGGCCATGTGAATGGCCTTCCGATGATTTCTTGAGAGCAGCCGGGATTTATGATGATTTTTACGAATTCGCTGAGAATGCAGGCCTCACCGACTTCCTCCGCGACCAACGCGAACAGTATCTCTTACTCACCAATACTTTTGTTCAAAACTTCTACTATTATAATAAGGAATCACCTCCTTCATTAGAGTTTCATTTAAAGGATGTGGGTAAGAAGATGTCACTATATGAATATTGCAGGGTTTGCATAATACGTTTCGAGGGTAGCTTAGAGGAACCACATCGTAAAGATGTGGACGGGTTTATTGACACTATTACTGTAGGGGAAACTAGGAAGGTTTCCGATGCAAGAATCACTAGCATACATTATCCTGTTTTACGCTACTTTGCAATATTTGCTAGTCGTTGCTTAATTGGTCGCGGAAATTGTGGAAACCTTAGTGTTCCCGATATTATTATTTTTGTTCCATGGTTTATTCCGTGATGACTCTGTTAGTATGGGCGGTATTATTGCCAAACGGTTAAGTCTGAACCGTACAAAGGGCCCCATCTTTGGAGGTGTCTATGCTTCACGCCTTGCTGCATACTATAACATACCTATTAGGCACTATGAAAAAGAAGAAAAAATGCTGCCTACTATTTATTTAGATTATAAGAGTATGGTAGTGCATGATTTTATTGTTAAGAATAGGGAAAGGGCGCTTAAATACAAATTGTTCTTTGATAAACATCACCCTGAGACTATTACCTTGCCTGCTCCTTCCTTGTTTGATTTATCTCAGGCCGATTATCTAAAATCCCGTTGGCGGCAATTCACGTCACTGGAACCCTACATTAGCCACAGAGCGAGCCGGAACCACAATTTGATCCTCCACGGCAGTCTAATTACGGTGGGATGGGAGATGATTGCCAACCAGTGGCAATCAGAGTCTTCTTCATCTCAGTATGACCCCAACTACAACTTTGGATATCCGCCAGGCAAGCCGTGGCAATAAACCAACTTAGGCCAAAAGCATAAGCTTGGGGGAGTACGTATTTCCCACCGACATTACATTTATGTTTACACACTCATTGCTAGATGTCGGTGCTCATACTCTTTCATTGCACTATCCATGCTAGTTTATTTTATTTTTATGCTTTCTTCTTGTGTGTTTGATAAACCTTAAGAAAAACCAAAAAATTAGTGTAGATTTTAGTTAGTTTACTTTTCTTGCTGTAGTAGTAATAATTAAAAAGAAAACCCAAAAATATTTCCTGTTCTTCTTTTGCTTGTTGGGAGCTTTCCCGTGTAAATAGTTTTATTTCTTTTCTTCTCTTTGGGGGTCGATAGGAGAAGACCATAATGAAATTGTTTAAGTGGCTCTTATATGCATTATTGTTGATTTAACCAAGAGCCCATATTGCCTTGTCTTCTCCTGTTAATCGAATGCTCGCAGATTCCAGCTTAGTCCAATGTACGTGCACTCTTATTATTTTCACATCGTTCGGTCGTGCATGTGAAAGGCAATAATGACGATATATGATGGGCTGATTGAGATGATAGAAGCTGGTATCAACTCGACCTCCCTTGTTTTTGTAAATATGATTAGTTCATCGTTCCTGATTCAGCCTATTATGAATAAACATGTTTGCAATGACAATTAGAGATTATAGTTGCTCGTGCCATGCTTGATTAGCTATGAGTTATAATGGTTTACCTTGCGTGCCAACATGCTATTAAAATGGTTGTGATGTGGTATAGTGGGGTGGTATCCTCCTTTGAATGATTTAAGAGACTCGACTTGGTACATGTTCACGCATGTAGTTGCAACAAAATCAACATAGCCTTCACGATATTTATGTTCATAGTGGATTATATCCTACTCATGCTTGTACTCAATGTTTATTAATTTTAATGCATGTTCAGGACTGTTGTCGCTCTCTAGTTGGTCGCTTCCCAGTCTTTTGCTAGCCTGCACTTGTACAAAGCGGGAATACTGCTTGTGCATCCAATCCCTTAAACCCCAAAGTTATGCCATATGAGTCCACTATACCTTCCTATATGCGGTATCTACCTGCCGTTCCAAGTAAATTTGTATGTGCCAAACTCTAAACCTTCAAATGAAATTCTGTTTTGTATGCTTGAATAGCTCATGTATCAACTAGGGTTGTCCGTATCTTCCATGTTAGGCGGGTTATTCTCAAGAGGAGTGGACTCGCTCCTCACTCACGAGAAAATGGCTGGTCCTTTGGGATGCCCAAGTCCCATGCTTTATGCAAATCAAATAAAAATAATTGCAACCAAAAATCCCCCTGGGACTGTTGTTAGTTGGAGGCACTCGTTGTTTTGAGCAAGCCATGGATTGATGCTTATGGTGGAGGGGGAGTATAAACTTTACCATTCTGTTTTGGAACCGCCTATAATGTGTGTAGCATGGAAGATATCGCCATCTCTTGGTTGTTATGTTGTCAATGAAAGTATGCCGCTCAAAATATTATTTATCTCTACTTTAAAATCGAGCTCTGGTACCTCTACAAATACCTGCTTCCCTCTGCGAAGGGCCTATCTATTTACTTTCATGTTGAGGCATCACCCTCTTATTAAAAAGCACCAGCTGGAGAGCACCGCTGTCATTTGAATCCATTGCTATTAATTTATATTGGGTATGACTATGACTGGATCTCTTTTACCATGAATTACAATGTCTAGTCAGTCCTTGATCTTTAAAGGTGCTCTGCATTTACATTTCTTGGTCTCGTAAAAGGCTAGCGAGATACCATCTTGTTATATTATATCATCATTGTTTTGAGAAAGTGTTGTCATCCAAGATTTATTATTATTGCTCGCTAGTTGATTTTGCCATTGACATGAGTAAACATGAGACCTAAATGTTATTGTGAATATGGTTAGTTATAATCTTTGCTGAAAACTTGAATGCTGGCTTTACATATTTATAATAACAAGAGCAAACAGAGTTTGTAAAATTTTTTCTTTATCACTTTCAGTTTATCAACTGAATTGCTTGAAGACAAGCAAAGGTTTAAGCTTGGGGGAGTTGATACGTCTCCGTCGTATCTACTTTTCCAAATACTTTTGCCCTTGTTTTGGACTCTAACTTGCATGATTTGAATGGAACTAACTTGGACCGACGACTGCTTTTCACCGGAATTGCCATGGTGTTATTTATGTGCAGAAACAAAAGTTCTCGGAATGACCTGAAACTCCACGGAACTTATTTTTGGAAAATATTAAAAATACTGGAAGAAGAATCCACGTCAGGAGGGCCTCCACCTATCCACGACGGTGGGGGACGCGCCCCCTGCCTCGTGGGCCCCCTGTTGCTCCACCGACCTCAACTCCAAGTCCATATATTCGTGTTTGGGGAGAAAAGAATCAGAGAGAAGGATTCGTCATGTTTTACGATATGGAGCCTCTTCCAAGCCCTAAACTCTCTCGGGAAGGCAGATCTGGAGTCTGTTCGGGGCTCCGAAGAGGGGAATCCGTCGCCGTCGTCATCATCAACCATCCTCCATCACCAATTTCATGACGCTCACCGCCGTGCGTGAGTAATTCCATCGTAGGCTTGCTGGACGGTGATGGGTTGGATGAGATTTATCATGTAATCGAGTTATATTTGTTAGGGTTTGATCCCTAGTATCCACTATGTTCTGAGATTGATGTTGCTATGACTTTGCTATGCTTAATGCTTGGGCCCGAGTGCCACGATTTCAGATCTGAACCTATTATGTTTTCATGAATATATGTGAGTTCTTGATCCTACCTTGCAAGTCTATAGTCACCTACTATGCGTTATGATCCGGTAACCCCGAAGTGACAATAATCGGGACCACTACCGGTGATGAACGTAGTTTGGGGAGTTCATGTATTCACTATGTGTTAATGCTTCGGTCCGGTACTCTATTAAAAGGAGTCCTTAATATACCTTAGTTTCCATTAGGACCCCGCTGCCACGGGAGGGTAGGACAAAAGATGTCATGCAAGTTCTTTTCCATAAGCACGTATGACTATATTCGGAATACATGTCTACATTACATTGATGAATTGGAGCTAGTTACATGTCACCCTATGTTATGATCGTTACATGATGAACCGCATCCGCATAATTCTCCATCACCGATCCAATGCCTACTAGCTTTTCACATATTGTTCTTCGCTTATTTTACTTTTTCGTTGCTACTATTACAATCACTACCAAACCCAAAAATATTACTTTTGCTACTGTTACCGTTACTTCCATATTACTATGATACTAAACACTTTGCTACTAAACACTTCCATAATGACAACTCAACTGCTAATACTTGAGAATATTCTTTGGCTCCCCTTGTGTCGAATCAATAAATTTGGCGTGAATACTCTACCCTCGAAAACTGTTGCGATCCCCTATACCTGTGGGTTATCAATTATTTGGGCATAGGAAAGCACTGTACACAAAATTGATACCATTTTGACATGCCAAAGTGGTACTTCCTTCACAATGCTCTTCTCTGGACAGAAACTTGGGAAAGTTAGTTAGAGAAATTGGATAAATGAAATGAGCTCAAATTTGGTGTAGGTAAGTTACATAGGTATAGTCATGTCCTGGTAAATTTTGAGATCATTTGGGTAAGCCTAGCTAGTACTTCCTTCACAAAGCTTCTCTCTAAGCTATATTATCATGTGGAGCTGAATATTATCATGTGGCAATGATTTGGGTATGGAAGAGTGCCCAAAAAGTATGAGGGTAATAGGAGGGGTCTAGATAACACTTGCTTTGCAATGTGCCAATCTGGCCATAAAATAGGAATTGAACCTGGGCTCACATAGATGATTTGAATGAGCTGCAATTTGGAGGAGGGTGATAATTTGGGCATATGAAGGAACTGTAAAAATTTCATGTCATTTCGATATATAAAAATGGTACTTCCTTCACAATGCTCTCCACTGAACAAAAAATTGGAAAAAATATTGAGGGAAAATGGTTAAATTAAATGAGCTAAAATTTGGTGGAGGGAGATTCTATAGGCAGGGTCATATGGTGGTAAATTTTCAGTAATTATAAGGCAATATAAAATATTGTTGCTTCACAAACTGGAAATATTACGAGAAAAAAAGTTGGGATGGTGATCCCTCATGGATTATTAGATGCGGATAAGATTTTGTGGAGAGCTATGATATGGGCATATAGAAGATGTGGCGAAAAATCAACTCATTAGGATAAGCATAGCTAGTACTTCTTTTACAAAGGTTCTAGGTGGACAAAAACTTTGGAAATTTGCTGAGGAAGATTTACTGGGCAAATGAAGATGAATTTTGTCATGAGGCAATGATTTGGATAGGAAAGAGTGCCCAAAATTTTTGAGGGCAATCAGGAATATATAAATAGCACTTCCTTCACAAAGTGTTGTTTTGAACAGAATAGGAAAATGAATATTGTTGAAATATTTTTGAACTAGGCAAGGAAGGTATTTTACATATTTGATGAAGATATGACCCAAAGAATTTATGAGATTTTTTTGGGAATTTTGGGAATGACAGAAATATAGGTTGCTTCACAACCTAGGGCAAAAATTGACACATGGACATGACATGTAGGCAAAACTGATGAGGTGGCGCCTAGTCATAGCAATCCACCACAATTTACAAGGTTATGACAATCTATATTGGTTGTGATTAGCTAGAAATAAGGCAGCGGACCAGTGCTGTCTGCTTTATGACCATTTCGTGTAAGGAAATTACAACCTTTCTGACCAAAATGGTCGATATGGTCTAGGGTTTGGAGCCCTCCGAACAGATTTTGACCAATTGGTCTCAAATGGTCGTAGATTTATGACCAATTCTTCCAGGGTCACTGACAGAAGGTCACAAGTTGACATATTTCTTGTAGTGCACCACCAACCTCTATCTTCTCCGGATCTGGCAACCTCGAGCCGCCATGAACCGAAACCTATAGGGAAGTACAACCCACGGTTCAGGGAAGTACAACCCTACATGGAAGGTCTGCTCCGCGTGCACCACCCCGCACCGCAACCGCATTGGGCAGCAGATTCCCGAACCACTACAGCCGCCCCATGGAGCCAGACGGCCGAACAAGCCAGATCCGACGACAAAGAGGGCTGTAACCTAACCAAGAACTGCCGGAGGGGACCGACGGCTCGAGCACCGCTCACCGGCACACGCCGCGCCAGATCCCTCCTGGCCCCCCGCCTTTAAATCCGCAATGTGGAAAGCCGCCGCCACACGAGAGCAATCCCGCCATCACCGGAGGAGAGGGGAGGTGGGGGCAAGGGGATCTGGGTTGTGGCACCCCAGTGCTACTCCCCAGCGGCACGAGAGTGAGAGGAGATTGATTAGCATAGGATTCCAGGAGGAAACTGCATTTAGAATTAGAGGATTCAACAGCTCAGAAGTTCCACACATACTTCAATCAACGTTATGTGCAACCATCGCTTTAGTTTCCCCCTCTGAATTCTCCCACGCCTCCCACTTCCTTCCTCTCCTCCCACAACCGACACATCATTTCTCTCGCTTCATATTCCCCTCTTGTTTTCTACTCTCTCTCTCTCCCTTCATGAGAGCTTTTCCGAGGTGGAGTTCTTTGATATTTTGTTGATTCTATGATGGTGCATCGTTTTTATTTTGATTATGTATCAATTTCGCCTTCAAATTATGTTCATTTCTTGATTTTTCTTTCTATTTGAAGTAAATATCTGCATCAAATCACTATGACTCTCTATTCTATGCTACATGGATCCCAACAAGTACCTCGCCAACCCTGGAAAGCAATGACAGAAAAGGCTAAGGTAATTTCTCATTGATATTATCTTTGGTTTAAGTTTGTACCACCTATTATTGCCTGCTTTTTTTTCATTTGGTTTTCTATGTCAATCAGGAAAAAATGTGTATGTGGTGGATTGATATTGATGATGGGTCATCCACCATCATTATAAAGTATTACCTGAATAAAGGCTGTGAGGTAAATTTCAAGAAACTTCCTTTATAGTGTTTCGATTTTACTATAATCCCTTGTCATTGATATATTAGGGCCTTTTTGTTGCTCAAGAAAAGTTTCTTATCTTAATAACATCACACTGAAATAGATCATTAAACACTAAGATTGTAGAGCAGATAGTACTATTGTGATTGGTGCATTTTTATAACCCACAAGTATAGGTGATCAATTGTAGCCTCTTTCGATAAGTAAGAGTGTCGAACCCAACGAGGAGCTAAAGGTAGAACAAATATTCCCTCAAGTTCTATCGACCACCGATACAACTTTACGCACGATTGACGTTCGCTTTACCTAAAACAAGTACGAAACTAGAAATACTTTGTAAGTGTTGTTGGATAGGTTTGCAAGATAATAAAGAGCACGTAAATAAAAGCTAGGGGCTGTTTAGATAAAGACACAACTAAGTTAGTTTTAGTAGAGAGCTTTTTGTCACGAGAAAGTTATTTGTCCCTAGGCAATCAATAACTAGACCGGTAATCACTATTTTAATTTTATCTGAGGGAGAGGCATAAGCTAACATACTTTCTCTTCTTGGATCATATGCACTTATGATTGGAACTCTAGCAAGCATCCGCAACTACTAAAGATCATTAAGGTAAAACCCAACCATACCATTAAAGTATCAAGTTCTCTTTATTCCCATACGACATGACCCACTTATCCGTGTTTGTGTTTCAGTCACTCACGCAACGCAGACAATAAGCAAACCATGAATATATTGCAAACCCTACAACGGGGATCCCTCACGCTTGCGCGACACGGAGAGCACTATAGGACCGCACCAATAAGAAAACATGCAACTCAAACCAATCACGATCATCAATTAACCCATATGACAAAACGGATCTACTCAAACATCATAGGATAGCCATACATCATTGCAAAATAATATATAGCATTGAGCACCATGTTTAAGTAGAGATTATAGCGGGTACAAGAGGGGTTACACCACTGCATAGAGGGGCGAAGAGTTGGTGATGACGGCTGTGAAGTTGTTGGAGTAGATTGCGGTGACGATGATGGCCCCGGCGGCACTCCGGTGCCACCGGAAGCGAGGGGGAGAGAGCCCCCCTGCTTATTCTTCTTCCTTGAACTTCTCCCTAGATGGGAGAAGGGTTTCCCCTCTGGTCCATGGCCTCCATGGCGGCGGAGGGGCGAGAGCCCCTCCGAGATTGGATCTGTCTCTCTGTCTCTCTCTGTTTCTTCGTTCCAGATTCTCGCCTTTCACCGTTTTTTATATTCCCGGAGATCCATAACTCCGATTGGATTGAATTTTGAACACGATTTTTATCCGGATAATAGCTTTCTTGCGGCGAAAGAAGGGCTCCAACCGCTTTACAGGGTTTCCACGAGGGTCAGGGGGGCGCCCTGCCTCGTGGCCCCCTCGGGCATCGTCTCACGTTGATTCCACTTCCCAAAATTCATAAATATTCCAAAAAACATCTCCGTCAATTTTTATCCCGTTTGGACTCCGTTTGATATGGATTTTCTGCGAAACAAAAAACATGCAACAAGCGAGAACTGGCATCAAGCAATCGGATAAATAGGTTAGTCCCAAAAATAGTATAAAAAGTTGCCAAAAGTATATGGAAGTTGTATAATATTGGCATGGAACAATCAAAACTTATAGATACGACAGAGACGTATCAGCATCCCCAAGCTTAATTCCTGCTCGTCCTTGAGTAGGTGAATGATAAAAAAGATAATTTTTGATGTGGAATGCTACCTAGCATAATCTTGATCATGTAATCTAATCATGAAATGAATATTAAGACATGAGTGATTCAAGGCAATAGTCTATCGTTTGACATAAAGACAATAATACTTCAAGCATACTAATAAAGCAATCATGTCTTTCAAAATAACAAGGCCAAAGAAAGTTATCCCTACAAAATCATATGGTCTGGCTATGCTCCATCTTCACCTCACAAAGTATTCAAATCATGCACAACCCTGGTTTCAGCCAAGCAATTGTTTCATACTTTAGTATTCTCAAACTTCTTCAACTTTCACGCAATACATGAGCGTGAGCCATGGATATAGCACTATAGGTGGAATAGAATATGATGGTGGAGGTTGTGTGGAGAAGACAAAAAAGAGAGAAAGTCTCACATCAATGCAGCTAATCAACGGGCTATGGAGATGCCCATCAATTGATGTCAATGTGAGGAGTAGGGATTGCCATGCAACGGATGCTCTAAGAGCTATAAGTGTATGAAAGCTCAAACTAGAAGCTAAGTGGGTGTGCATCCAACTTGCTTGCTCATGAAGACCTCGAGCATTTGAGGAAGCCCATCATCGGAATATACAAGCCAAGTTCTATAATGAAAATTCCCACTAGTATATGAAAGTGAAAAAATAAGAGACTCTCTATCATAAAGATCATTGTGCTACTTTGAAGCACAAGTGTGGAAAAAGGATAGTAACATTGTCCCTTTTATTATTTTTCTTTTCTTTTTTTCCCTTTTTTGGCGGTCTTCTTTGGCCCCCCTTTTTTTATTTAGGCTTCTTTCGCCTCTTTTTTTTTGGGACAATGTTGTAATAATGATGATCATCACACTTCTATTTACTTACAACTCGATATTACAACTCGATACTAGAACAAAGATATGACTCTATGAATGCCTCGGGCGGTGTACCGGGATGTGCAATGATCTAGCGTAGCAATGACATCAAAAAACGGACAAGCCATGAAAACATCATGCTAGCTATCTTACGATCATGCAAAGCAATATGACAATGAATGCTCAAGTCATGTATATGATGATGATCGAAGTTGCATGGCAATATATCTCAGAATGGCGATGGAAATGCCATAATAGGTAGGTATGGTGGCTGTTTTGAGGAAGATATAAGGAGGCTTATGTGTGATAGAGTGTATCATATCACGGGGTTTGGATGCACGGTAAAGTTTGCACCAACTCTCGAGGTGAGAAAGGGCAATGCTGCAATCGAAGAGGCTAGCAATGATGGAAGGGTGAGAGTGCGTATAATCCATGGACTCAACATTAGTCATAAAGAACTCACATACTTATTGCAAAAATTTATTAGCCATCGAAACAAAGTACTACACGCATACTCCTAGGGGGAGGTTGGTTGGAGTTAACCATTGCGCGCCCCCGACCTCCACACAAAGGATGGCAATCAAAAAATATCTCATGCTCCAACTTCGTTACATAACGGTTCACCATACGTGCATGCTACGGGAATAACAAACCTCAACACAAGTATTTCTACTAATCCGCAATTACTCACTAGCGTGACTCTAATATCACCACCTTTATATCGCAAAACTATTGCAAGGAATCAAACATATCAAATTCAGTGATCTACAAGTTTTATGTAGGATTTTATGACTAACCATGTGAATGAACAATTCCTTTCATCTCTCTAAATAGATATAAGTGAAGCAAGAGAGTTTAATTCTTTCTACAAAAGATATGCCCACGCTCTAACAAATATAAGTGAAGCAAAAGAGCATTCTAGAAATGGCGGTTTTCTATGTGAGGAGTAACATGCAATCCAAACTTCAAATGATATAAGTGAAGCACATGAAGCATTCTATAAAGCCATACTCAAAAGATATAAGTGAAGTGCAATGAGAATTCAATAAATCAACCATGGAATATCTCATACCAGCATGGTGCATAAAAGAAAGGTGAAAACTAAATGCAAAAGACGCTCCAAGATTTGCACATATCGCATGAACGAAACGAATCCGAAAACATACCGATACTTGTTGAAGAAAGATGGGATGCCTTCCGGGGCATCCCCAAGCTTAGACGCTTGAGTCTCCTTGAATATTTACTTGGAGTGCCTTGGGCATCTTCGAACACTTCATCCACACAAAACTAAACAGAAAGTTCTGTAAGATTTGTTAGTATAATAAAGCAAATCACTACTCTAAGTACTGTTGCAAACCAATTAATATTTTTTTCTTGCACTATAGCTACTATAATATAACTTTTCCACTGATAGAAATCGATAGTTTCATCAAAACAAGCAAACAATGCATCAAAAATGGAATCTGTCTTAAACAGGGCAGTCTGTAGTAATCTGAACATTCACCATACCTCTATTACTCCAAAAATTCTGCAAAAATTAGGAAATAGAAAATTTATATAGAAAGACAGTGAAAAAGTTTCAGATCCGTTTGACGTTCCAGTAAAAAATGTGAAATCGCAAGACCATCGCCAAAGTTTACATCTTGCACCGCACAAACCAACAAGCAATGTAAACATCCTAAAGGCAAATCTTGGCACATTATCTTTATAATACAATGGAATTGTACAAGGGGATGATACGTCTCCAACGTATCTATAATTTATGAAGTATTCATGCTATTATATTATCTGCTTTGGATGTTTATGGGCTTTATTATGCACTTTTATATTATTTTTGGGACTAACCTATTAACCGGAGGCCCAACCCAAATTGCTGTTTTCTTGCCTATTTCAGTGTTTCGAAGAAAAGGAATATCAAATGGAATGCAAACGGAATGAAACCTTCGGGAGAGTTATTTTTGGAACGGAAGCAATCCAGGAGACTTGGAGTATACGTCAGGAAAGCAGCGAGGAAGCCACGAGGCGGGAGGCGCCACCACCCTCAGGGCCCCTCGTGGCTCCCTTGACCGACTTCTTTCGCCTATATATATCCATATACCCTAAAAACATCGGTGAACAAAATAGATCGGGAGTTCCGCCACCGCAAGCCTATGTAGCCACCGAAAACCAATCGGGACCCTGTTCCGGCACCCTGCCGGAGGGGGGATCCCTCACCGGTGGCCATCTTCATCATCCCGGCGATCTCCATGACGAGGAGAGAGTAGTTCACCCTCGGGGCTGAGGGTATGTACCTGTAGCTATGTGTTTGATCTCTCTCTCTCTCTCTCTTGTGTTCTTGAGGTGGCACGATCTTGATGTATCGCGAGCTTTGCTATTATAGTTGTATCTTATGATGTTTCTCCCCCTCTCCTCTTGTAATGGATTGAGTTTTCCCTTTGAAGTTATCTTATCGGATTGAGTCTTTAAGGATTTGAGAACACTTGATGTATGTCTTGCATGTGCTTATCTGTGGTGACAATGGGATATCATGTGATCCACTTGATATATGTTTTGGTGATTAACTTGCGAGTTCCGTGAACTTATGCATATGGGTTGGCACACGTTTCGTCTTGACTCTCCGGTAGAAACTTCGGGGCACTCTTTAAAGTACTTTGTGTTGGGTGAATAGATGAATATGAGATTGTGTGATGCATATCGTATAATCATACCCACAGATACTTGAGGTGACATTGGAGTATCTAGGTGACATTAGGGTTTTGGTTGATATGTGTCTTAAGGTGTTATTCTAGTACGAACTCTAGGATAGATCGAGCAGAAAGAATAGCTTCGTGTTACTTTACTACGGACTCTTGAATAGATTGATCGGAAAGGATAACTTTGAGGTGGTTTCGTACCCTACAATAATCTCTTTGTTTGTTCTCCGCTATTAGTGACTTTGGAGTGACTCTTTGTTGCATGTTGAGGGATAGTTATATGATCCAATTATGTTATTATTGTTGAGAGAAATTGCACTAGTGAAAGTATGAACCCTAGGCCTTGTTTCCTAGCATTGCAATATCGTTTACGCTCACTTTTATCATTAGTTACCTTGCTGTTTTTATATTTTCATATTACACAAACCTATATCTACCATCCATATTGCACTTGTATCACCATGTCTTCGCCGAACCAGTGCACCTATACAACTTACCATTGTATTGGGTGTGTTGGGGACACAAGAGACTCTTTGTTATTTGGTTGCAGGGTTGTTTGAGAGAGACCATCTTCAACCTACGCATTCCACAGATTGATAAACCTTAGGTCATCCACTTGAGGGAAATTTGCTACTGTCCTACAAACCTCTGCACTTGGAGGCCCAACAACGTCTACAAGAAGAATGGTGCATAGTAGACATCAAGCTCTTTTCTGGCGCCGTTGTCGGGGAGGTGAGTGCTTGAAGGTATATCTTTAGATCTTGCAATCGAATCTTTTAGTTTCTTTTTTTATCACTAGTTTAGTCTATAAAAGAAAACTACAAAAAAAGGAATTGTGGGTGCCTCATATGCTTCATCTTTTAATGCCTTCCGTGAAAATAAGGATTTGTGCTCAATTGCTAGAGGAAGAATGCATTAGAATGTTTGGCACTAAATCTTTTGTATGATGAGCATGATTGCAATATGTTAGTATGAATTCCTTGAATATCCATGATGCTAATGATATGCAAAGCCACAAGCTTGGGGAAGCTATGTTTGATGGAGATGATATTTTTTGTCCCCCAAGTTTTGATGAGAAAATTTATTATGGTGAAAGCATGCCTCCTATTTATGATGATTATATTGATGAAAGAGGATTTGGAGAGGTCATGACTTTATTTAGTGATGAATCCACTATTTCGGAAGAGGTTCCAATTGATTATGATAATAAAGTTGCTATCTATGATGATTATTGTCATGACATGTATGCTATAAAGAATAATGGTAACTGTTGGTGTCAAAACCGGCGGATCTCGGGTAGGGGGTCCCGAACTGTGCGTCTAGGCGGATGGTAACAGGAGACACGGGACACGATGTTTTTACCCAGGTTCGGGCCCTCTCGATGGAGGTAAAACCCTACTCCTGCTTGATTAATATTGATGATATGGGTAGTCCAAGAGTAGATCTACCACGAGATCAGAGAGGCTAAACCCTAGAAGCTAGCCTATGGTATGATTATTGTTCGTCCTACAGACTAAAACCCTCCAGTTTATATAGGCACCGAATAGGGTTAGGGTTACACAGAGTCGGTTACGATGGTAGGAGATCTACATATCCGTATGGCCAAGCTTGCCTTCCACGCCAAGGAAAGTCCCATCCAGACACGGGACGAAGTCTTCAATCTTGTATCTTCATAGTCCAGGAGTTCGACCAAAGGCTATAGTCCGGCTATCCGGACACCCCCTAATCCAGGACTCCCTCAGTAGCCCCTGAACCAGGCTTCAATGACTACGAGTCCGGCGCGCATATTGTCTTCGGCATTGCAAGGCGGGTTCTCTTCCGAATACTTCATAGAAGATCTTGAACACAAGGGTAGTGTCCGGCTCTTCAAAATAAGTTCCACATAACACCGTAGAGAGAATAATATTTACACAAGTTCAATCATTGACGTATTCCATGGCGTGACATCACACCACGGCCAAGCCTTTATTCAATCATTTTCTTACTGTCCAACCTCGGTAGCGTTTAGCGAGGCGGTTTCTTGGCACGTCTTGTCAAAGCAGAGATCGTGGTCCCCTTATTCCGGGAATCTCATCAATACGGGCGTCGGTAACCCAACCACGCCATTGATTCTGGCGCTTGGGAGATAAGCGAGTTTTATCGAGGCCGGTGGGGACGCATAGCTTTGTCCGTCCATATAAGGGGATAAGGATCCACTTTTTCACACACGCCTTCTTCCTCCTTTGTCTATCCATTTCCGCGCACTCGAGCTCCAGCGCCCAAGTCCGCACATCCCACCTCGACCTTCTCCAACTATGTCCGGAGCGGGAGGCAAGTGGATGGCCTCCTCTGTCACGGAGTGGATACTTGTCCAGTGACATCGCGCATAGGCTCCCTAACGAGGGGCAGCTCATCCCCACCCCCAGACCCCATGAGAGGGTGGTGTTCCTCCCCCACTTCCTCCGCGGACTAGGGTTTCCACTTGACCCATTCGTCCGGGGGCTCATGTTCTACTACGGCCTAGATTTCCATGATCTGGCCCCGAACTTCATCCTCAACATCTCGGCGTTTATCGTCGTGTGCGAGGCCTTCCTCTGCATCCAGCCCCACTTCGGCTTATGGCTGAAGACCTTCAATGTCAAGCCGAAGGTAGTGCGCGGCCGCCAAGCGGAGTGCGGAGGTGCCATGGTGGGCAGGATGGCCAACGTCCTATGGCTCGAGGGCTCCTTTGTGGAGACCATAAAGGGGTGGCAATCGGGGTGGTTCTACATCACCGAGCCGCGCGACTCTCAATGGGTGGCGGCCCCCGAATTCCGATCTGGCTTCCCCACACGGCTCACCTCATGGAAAGCGACGGGCCTGACGTGGGGCAATTCAGAAGAGCTGGCCGGACTCCAAACCTGCGTCCGAAACCTGGTGGACAAGAATCTCAAGCTTGTCAACGTAATCCGTGATGCTCATCCGCCGGATTCTCCCATGCCAAAGAACGGGCCTTCAACTTGTGGGAGTTTGATCCGCACAAGACCGAACCTTGAGCCAGCTCTTCGACACTACGCACGAAGATGCAGGAAGAGTCTCTTTGTTCAAAGGCGAAGCTCCCGCATCCGCCATCAAGATCGCGGATTCAGCTCGCAGCATCAAGCCAGCAAGGTAAGTTATTTTACCCTTTACGGGACTCTTTTTTCATAGTTTGACTCCATGCGGGATCTAAAACTCCCTCACCTTTGACAGGACTGGCTGAAGACGTCCGGACAGATCGACCGTCCAGCTCTCTTGCCAGAAGACCCAGCGGACGCTTAGATTGACGGGCTGCTGGTTCCGCACCTCACGTGGTGCCGGAAAAGAAGGCCAAGAAGAAGGCCACGGGGAACTTCGAAGGGAGTTCGGCGCCGGGTGCTTTCGGACTCATCGTCCGATAACGCCGAGGCGAGACTCCTACCGCGAAGACGAGGAGGAGGAAGAGGCCTCTCCAGCCGGGGAGAGAAGAAAAGGAAGGCCGCTAATCGGGAGGCTGAAGGGTCCAAGAAGGGAAGGACCCTTCCTCCGGACTACACCGCCAATGCCGACGACGGCGAAGAGGGGTGGGCTCCAAGGACCAAGCCCCTGGCGAAATCGTAAGTGTCCGGACACCAGAATAACTCATGGCGTTTCATTTGTCGCACAACATCTTATAATGCCGGATATAACCATGCAGCCCGCCCAAGGACGGGCTCGACGATTCGTCGAGCGGCTCTCTGGATTCGTCGGAGGTGAATAGCACCTCACTTCCGACCGCCTCATCTCCTCCCGCCACGGATGACGTCGGGGTGGAGTCCCAAAAGGGGCCCAGCCAAGAGGAGGGGGCTATGGAGGCGCCGCAAGGCGACCTCCCGGAATCCAGGCTCAAAGGGGATAAAACCCCGAAGGGCTTCAAGTCCGGCCCTATACCGGACTCCGTACCGGAACCTTCAGTGGTTCCGGAGTCCGACAGGCGACCCATTCGTAAGAAGGGCAAGACTGCGACGCCGATGACCTCCGTCCAACCGGAGGCACCGGATGATTTGATGGAGGCGCTTAACGGCGCTTCCATCGACGAGGAGCACCGCACTGTTATGAGTGCGGTGATCCCGAAAGTTCGATCCGCCAAGAGCGGGCTGGTAAAGCTCGTGCCAGCCTTCTAACAGGCTTTGAGGTATGTATTTATGATGTGTAAAAATATTACCGCATAGGCGGTAGCCTCGATGCTCAGTTTGGTGTTCGGAAAGAAATAGCCGAGCCGAGGATCTAAAAGATATACGCAAGAGTCTAACATAAGTATGTCAATATGGTAATGCAGGCTGCGCTTGACCTCTGCCGCTGATCGCGGAGGTTGATGCATTAGCAGAGCCTCGAGCGGTCCGAGGACGAGCTCGGACTTGCCAAAAAGCAGCTCGAGGACAAGGAAGGTAAGTAATACCTTATGGGAGTATTTAAAAGATGTGTTTGCAAAAAATGACAGGAATAACGTGAATATTGCAGGGCCACGATCGAGATGGCGACCCTGAAGGAGGCGGTGTCCAAGGCCGAAAGCAATGCGGCCGAGGAGCGCACCGAGCGAGAAAAGCAGGAGGCGCGGGTGGCGGAGGTGCGGCAAGAGCTCCAGGCTCTTGTGGAAAAACACGAGAGTTTGGAGCGTGACTCAAAGACTCGTGAGTCCGAGCTAGCCACGGCCCTTGAGAGCGCCAAGGCCGCTAAGGCCGAAGCCCAAAAAGCCCTCCAAGAGATTGAGGCGATGAAGAAGATAGCGGCGGGTATGGCATTCTATATGCAAAGCAAGCATGTGAAAGTGAATTATCTGTTACTTACCCGAATCCACAGGCTCTCCGGGGAGCATTCGCGAATCTGACCATGATGTGGCTGATGCTGCCGCATTCTACCGAGCCAAGGAGGGAAGCTCGACGGATAAGGTGTTCTGGTCTCAGTAAGCTTAGGCCGGACACCCAGTGCCCTTAAGCGACCAGTTGAAGCAGCTGGTCGAGCTCCATAAGGTGGCCGAACAGGCCATGAAGGGCCTCATAGTTCGGCTGTGGCCTAATGAAGCCATGCCTGGGAGCTACTTCGGGCTGGTAAGGCGGCTGGTGGACGCCTATCCATGGGTTGAAGTCATCAAGCGCCCCGTCTGCATCGAAGGTGCCCGTAGGGCCCTTGCCCTTGGTAAGGTGCTCTGGGGCAAGATGGACGCTGAGAAGCTTGTGAAGGACGGACCACCACCGAAGAAGGAGCATCGCAAGCCTGAAATGTATTATGAAGGCGTCCTGAAGGGTGCCTGCCTTATAGCGGATGAATGCTCCAAAGATATAATTTTGAGTAGACTAGCATTTGTTATCCTCAGACGCTGAAAACTTGTTCATATGCGCTAAGCAACACTTTTGAATTTAAAATATTACCTTCTGTGCGGCCGTGTATTAAATTTGAGAGATGGCGAGTCGTCGGCTTCAGCCCCCATGCCACGAGTGTTGGGGTGTTCGGGATGAACTTGAGCGCTCTTCTTCCATTCTTGGGTCCTTCGAGGGAGGCGCTCAACGCAACGAACAAGGCGACCGGACTATAATGCTTGAACACTCTCACTTAGCCATAGAATTCTATAATTTTAAATTTCGGCGAAGCCCCTGGTATTCGGAAGACCGAGTTCGGGGCGCTATCCACGCCTAGGCCGGACAATGCCGACTCCTCGCTCTAAGCGGCATAAGTCTTTAGGGACTCAAAAACCTCTCGAACAGCGATCGCTCTCACCCTATCATGACGGTCAGTTTTAGCTTTCTCCACTGAGGTGCTTAACCCAGCTCAACCGGGGCACAATCGCAGTGGTTCTTGCAGCGCTACCTTAGCCGATATAACGGAACGTAAGGTACCAAAACATGGAAGCCGGGAAAACCCAACTATTGACCCAAGACATGATTCGGAGCCGATGCATATAATGCTATAAGTTCGGGGTGCCGCACTTGTGAAAGTGTTCGGACTTATCACACCATGTTATGGGGTACTTAAGCCCCTGGTGTATTGCTCGTACCAAAGTGTACAGTTGCACAATGTCATAAATGAACATATATATAAAAAAGGGGAAAATCAATAATAGGCAGAGGCTATATATTGTTTATTCAAAAGGGCTGCAGTAAGAGCAGAACGATACAAATAGTGCGATAAGCAAGGGATGGGACTTTTTAACATGTCTCCCTCCAGGGGTAAGCCGCGGGATGGTGTGTAAAACAGATATATTGCTCGTAATAGAGACCACCTGGACACTCGACGTATCTTTCTGCTTCCCTGGTTGTTGCATCGTGTGTTCGGCGATTCTAATGCCGGACATGGCTTCATGAAAACGGAGTCCTCAAAGTAAAAAGAAAGAGAAAAAGGAATGACACAATCGGGAGCCCCTGGTGCGGTTGAGCCGCATTCTGGGGATGCCGTGGTCGTGCCCCTTCCTCTATGCCCATGGTATTTCCAGAGTGTAATTATGTACGCGTAATACTGGTTTCGCAATTTCGCAAGGGCTGGGGCTTGGGCCGCATTGCTATGCATGCTCGGAACGTGCCAGGCGGTATTGTTGTAGGTTACTCCAGGCGCGCTTGACGGTGTCTGGAAGTTTAATATCCGGACTCAAGAATTGCCTTAAGAGGTTGCTTTGTACTTTCGCCGCGAGGGTCGCCGTATGCTCCTCCGTCCGGAGAGAGCGTTCGGTGTTTCCATTGACCGTAATGACTCCTCGAGGACCTGGCATCTTGAGCTTGAGATATGCGTAGTGCGGCACCGCATTGAACTTTGCAAATGCGGTTCGTCCGAGCAGTGCATGATAGCCGCTGCGGAACGGGACTATGTCGAAGATTAACTCCTCGCTCCGGAAGTTATCCGGGGATCCGAAGACCACTTCAAGTGTAACTGAGCTCGCATGATTGGCCTCTACACCTGGTATGATGCCTTTGAAGGTCGTCTTCGTGGGTTTAATCCTTGATGGGTGTATGCCCATTTTGGCGACCGTATCCTCGATAAAGCAGGTTCAAAGGCCGCCACCGTCCGTTAGGGACTCTAGTGAGGTGAAATCCCTCAATGATTGGGTCCAGAACCAATGCGCGAATCCGCCATGGCGGATGCTAGTGGGTGGTCCTTCGATCAAAAGTGATCGGGCAGGAAGACCACGGGGTGAACTTTGGGGCGACTGGCTCCATCGCATATACGTCCCTTAGCGCACGCTTCCGCTCCCTTTTGGGTATGTGGGTTGCGTATATCATGTTCACCGTCCGCACTTGCGGGGGAAGCCCTTCTGTCCTCTATTGTTCGGTGGCCGGGGCTCCTCCTCGTCATCGCTATGTAGCCCCTTGTCATTGTTTTTGGCATTTAACTTGCCTGCCTGCTTGAACACCCAACAATCCCTATTGGTGTGATTGGCCGGCTTTTCTAGGGTGCCATGTATCTGGCACGAGTGATCGAGTATTCGGTCCAAATTGGACGGGCCCGGAGTATTTCTTTTAAATGGCTTTTTCCGCTGACCGGGTTTAGAGCCTCTGAATCCGGCATTGATTGTCGTATCCTCAGCATTATCGCATGGTTAATGCGGGCGCTTATGCTTGTTGCGTACGCGACCGCCACCGCTGTCCTTGGTATCCAATTACCGTGGCTCTTGGTCATGTTGTTACTACGAGCTAGCCAGCTGTCCTCTCCCGCGCAAAAGCGGGTCATGAGTGTTGTGAGGGCTGCCATGGATTTTGGCTTTTCCTGTCCTAAGTGCCGGGCAAGCCACTCGTCGCGGATGTTGTGTTTGAAGGCTGCAAGGGCCTCGGCATCCGGACAATCGACGATTTGATTTTTCTTGGTTAGGAACCGTGTCCAGAATTGTTCCGCCGATTCCTCCGGCTGCTGAATTATGTGGCTTAGGTCATCAACGTCGGTGGTCGCATATGTGCCCCGGAAATTGTCGAGGAATGCGGCTTCCGTGTCTTCCCAACAACCAATTGAATCACCGGCAAGCTGTTAAGCCAATCTTTGGGCTGGTCCTTTGAGCTTGAGTGGGAGGTATTTGATGGCGTGTAGATCATCACCAAGGGCCATGTGGATGTGAAGGAGATAGTCCTCGATCCAAACCGCAGGATCTGTTGTGCCATCGTGATGATTCAATGTTTACGGGTTTGAAACCCTCGTGGATTTGATGATCCATCACTTCATCTGTGAAGCATAGTGGGTGTCTTGGCGCCTACTGTATTGGGCTATATCCCGGCGTAGCTCGAATGAGCTTTGATCGCTGTGTTCCGCTTGCCGGGTTGCCATATCCGGCGTGACGGTTATCGTCACATGTCGGGCGCCCACGCCGATCCATAGATCGATCTTATGCCTTGCCTTGTCCTCCATTATATCTCGCAGGTCTGGCGCATTTCCCCATGCCTTTGTATTTTTTGAGCGGCGACGGAGTGCATGCACTGGTGATGTAGGTTTAGGTGCTTCCTCCTCTAATCGGGGTAGCAGCCTGCGTCTTGGGTAGCTCTTGGAGGGGCACTCAAGTTCATACTCTTCGGCCGCAAGGACTTCAGTCCATCTGTCAGCTAGTAAATCTTGGTAAGCTCTAAGTTGTTGCTGCTTTTTCTTGAGGCTGCTTGCCGTGGCCATGAGCCTGCGTTTGAAACGCTCTTGTTCGACTGGATCCTCAGCACCCATTTAATTCGCTGTCGTCGAGGCTTGCCTCATCTTCGAAGGGAGGCATGTAATTATCGTCCTTTACCTCTTTTTCTGGCGCTCTCTCATGAGGGCTTGCTTCTCCATCCTCCTACGCTGAATATTGCTGGAGGGGGTTGTCTTCGGCATTGTCCGGGGTGTTATTATCTCCCGTGCCGGAATCACCATTTTTGCTGTGGCGGGATTTAGAGCGCGCCATTGAGGCCGGGCGCTTAGGCTGCTTTCTTGAGGGGTCATCCTCCGCTGTTCCATCGCCATTCTATCTTTTGGGATGTCCACCATGTATATGTCATATGACAAGGTGGCCTTCCAGCCCTCTGTAGGCGATGGTTCTGGTCGCCTCTCATGCATCATCGTCCATACCGTCGATGTCTTCGAGTCGAAGTCGAGCATGTCGGTTAAATCATCGGCAAGGGCTACGAAGTGGGTGGTGGGTGGGCTTTGATTTTCTTCGTCGTTCGCATCCCAACCTTCCCGACCATAATCCGCCAGGGCTCTCCTGATAAAGAGAGAGACTTTAGTGAATTCAGAATGTCGCCTAAGGGCGAGTGCTGAAAGATGTCTGCGGCGGTGAATTCCATGATTAGCGCCCAATCAGATTCGATTGGCAGGGGCGCGGAAGGCTCGGAGTCCGGAGAGGTCGGCGCGCCTTGGAGTCACGAGCCATAAAGGACGGGAGTAGGTGTACGGCTCAATCGCCAGAGAGATCGCAGCCCCGAGGCGGTGTCCAGCCACCCGCCCTCGATCGTGGGGTCGGCTCCGAGCTAAAGGTCGGAGCGGACTTTGGTGCGGCCTCCAGACATCGCTCGCCGTGGCAGATCTAGATCATGCCCCTCGTGACAGTGCGGCGCGCTTGGCTGTGGCTCGAACCCGTCGAAGATCAATTCTCCGCGGATGTCAGCCGTGTAGTTCAAACTTCCAAATCTGACCTGATGGCCAAGGGTGTAGCTTTCAATCTGCTCCAGATGGCCAAGCGGATTGGCCCGCAGTGCAAAGCCGCCGAATACGAAGATCTGTCCTGGGAGAAAAGTCTCACCCTGGAGCGCATCGTTGTTGATGATCGGAGGAGCCTTTGGGCCTAAAGATGACGACACAGAGGAACTCACAATGAAAGCACCAATGTCGGTGTCAAAACCGGCGGATCTCGGGTAGGGGGTCCCGAACTGTGCGTCTAGGCGGATGGTAACAGGAGACAAGGGACACGATGTTTTTACCCAGGTTCAGGCCCTCTCGATGGAGGTAAAACCCTACTCCTGCTTGATTAATATTGATGATATGGGTAGTACAAGAGTAGATCTACCACGAGATCAGAGAGGCTAAACCCTAGAAGCTAGCCTATGGTATGATTATTGTTCGTCCTACGGACTAAAAACCTCCGGTTTATATAGGCACCAAATAGGGTTAGGGTTACACAGAGTCGGTTACAATGGTAGGAGATCTACATATCTGTATCGCCAAGCTTGCCTTCCACGCCAAGGAAAGTCCCATCCGGACACGGGACGAAGTCTTCAATCTTGTATCTTCATAGTCCAGGAGTCCGGCCAAAGGCTATAGTCCGGCCATCCGGACACCCCCTAATCCAGGACTCCCTCAGTAACTATAAAACTTGTCATCTTGATTTTAATTTTCAATTGGATTATGCTTCACATGATAGTTATTTTGTTGAATTTGCTCCCACTACTATTGATGAGAATAAATTTGCTTATGTGGAGAGTAGTAAAATTTCTATGCAAGTAGATCATGAAAAGAATACTTTATGTGCTGGTTATATGGTTGAATTCATTCATGATGCTACCGAAAATTATTATGAGTGAGGATCACATGCTTCTACATATTGCAATAATATCAAGTTTCCTCTCTGTGTGCTTAAAGTTTTGAAGTTATGCTTGTTTTGCCTTCCTATGCTAGTTGATTATTGTTCCCATAGATTGTTTGATCACAAAATCCATATGCATAGGAAGTGGGTTAGACTTAAATGTGCTAGTCATATTCTTCATGATGCTCTCTTTATGTTTCAATTCTGATCTATTATGTGAGCATCATTGAAATCATCATGCCTAGCTAGGGGCGTTAAACGTTAGCGCTTGTCGGGAGACAACCCAATTTTATTTTTGTTTCTTGCTTTTTGGTTCTGTTTAGTAATAAATAAGTCATCTAGCCTCTGGTTAGATGTGTTTTCATGTTTTAATTAGTGTTTGTGCCAAGTAGAACCTTTTGGAAGACTTGGGTAAAGTCTTTTTGATCTTGCGGTAAAAAACAGAAACTTTAGCCTTCACGAGATTAGCTACAACTTTTTACTGGAGAGTGCTATTTAGTTGATTCTTTTTGCATATGATTAATAGACAAATTCCTCAGGTCCACCAATTTATTTCAGATTTTGGAGTTACAGAAGTATTCGAATGATACAGATTACTACAGACTGTTCTGTTTTTCACAGATTGTGTTTTCTATGTGTTGTTTGCTTATTTTGATGAATCTATGAGTAGTATCGGAGGGTATGAACCATAGAGAAGTTGGAATACAGTAGATATTACACCAATATGAATTTAGAATGAGTTCACAACAGTACCAAAAGTGGTGATTTATTTTCTTATACTAACGGAGCTTACGAGTTTTCTGTTGAGTTTTGTGTTGTGAACTTTTTAAGTTTTGGGTAAAGATTCGATGGACTATGGAATAAGGAGTGGCAAGAGCCTAAGCTTGGGGATGCCCAAGGCACCCCAAGGCAATATTCAAGGACAACCTGGAGCCTAAGCTTGGGGATGCCCCGGATGACATCCCCTCTTTCGTCTTCGTTCAACGGTAACTTTACTTGGAGCTATATTTGTATTCACCACATGATATGTGTTTTGCTTGGAGCACCATTTTATTTTCTTTTGTTTTGCTTGATGTATGAATAAAATACCAAGATCTGAAATTCTTAAATATTAGAGAGTCTTCACATAGTTGCATAATTATTCGACTACTCATTGATCTTCACTTATATCTTTTTGGAGTAGTTTGTCATTTACTCGTGTGCTTCACTTATATCATATGAGTAAATGGTTGAATGAATTGAATATCATAAATCTGAAATTGTATATGTTTCATATGCTTATCCCATGGGGAGTAATGACTTTACATATAAGAATTAGAGGTGGTAAATTTATTGAAGCTTAGCAAACATTGTATTGGTCACTTGAAAAATTCATGAAAGAATATTGAAGGAAGAGAGATTTCACATATAAATATACTATATTGGACATCTTTTGTAGTTGTGAGCACTCATTAAATATGACATGCTAAAAGGTTGATGTTGGACAAGGAAGACAACGTAATGGGTTATGTTTTCTTATATACGAAATAAAGTATATTGTCATGGATCGCCCAACACGTTGAGCTTGCCTTTCCCCCTCATGCTAGCCAAATTATTTGCACCAAGTAGAGATACTACTTGTGCTTCCAAGCATTCCTTAAACTAGTATTGCCATGAGAGTCCACCATACCTACCTATGGATTGAGTAAGATCCTTCAAGTAAGTTGTCATCGGTGCATGCAATACAAATTGCTCTCTAAATATGTATGATCTTTTAGTGTGGAGAAAATAAGCTTTATACGATCTTGTGATATGGAAGCAATAAAAGCGATGGACTGCATAATAAAGGTCCTTATCACAAGTGGCAATATAAAGTGATGTTCCCTCGCATTAAGATTTTATGCATCCAACTATAGAAGTGCATGGCAACCGCTGCTTCCCTCTATGAAGGGCCTATCTTTTATTCTTGTCTTTTACCTTATGCAAGAGTCATGGTGATCTTCACCTTTCCTTTTTACATTTTATCCTTTGGCAAGCACATTGTGTCGGAAAGATTCTGATATATATAACCAATTGGATGTAAGGCATCATGAGCTATTATTGTTGACATTACCCTTGAGGTAAAAGGTTGGGAGGCGAATCTATAAGCCCCTATCTTTCTCTGTGTCCGATTAAAACTTTGAACCCATAAATATCACGTGAGTGTTAGCAATCAGAAAGACTAAATGATAGTTGAGTATGTGGAGTTTGCTAAATCAAAGCTCTGACATAGACTCTTCCTGAAAATAAGATGAATTGTAATTGTTTGATGACTGATAACACGGTTTGTTAGTTTTCAAGAAAGTTTATGATCAATACTTTAACGTGTGAATAGCTTGTTACTTGATCATGAGAAGCTTTATGAGATGAGCTACTATTATGATATATAATGATGCTAGAAAAGGTGATTGAAATTTTCATTGATCAAACTTGTGCACCTGCTAGCATTCACACTTCATAAATTATTTCTTTTATTATTTACCTACTCGAGGACGAGCAGGAATTAAGCTTGGGGATGTTGATACGTCTCCAACGTATCTATAATTTATGAAGTATTCATGCTATTATATTATCTGCTTTGGATGTTTATGGGCTTTATTATGCACTTTTATATTATTTTTGGGACTAACCTATTAACCGGAGGCCTAGCCCAAATTGATGTTTTCTTGCCTATTCCAGTGTTTCGAAGAAAAGGAATATCAAACGGAGTCCAAATGGAATGAAACCTTCGGGATAGTTATTTTTGGAATGGAAGCAATCCAGGAGACTTGGAGTATACGTCAGGGAAGCAACGAGGAAGCCACGAGGCAGGGAGGCGCCAAGACTACCCCTGGGCGCCGCTTCAAGACTCGTGGCCCCTCGTGGCTCCCCTGACCGACTTCTTTCGCCTATATATATCCATATACCCTTGAAAGTGCTAGTTATCGACTAGAGGGGGGGGGTGAATAGGCGATTTTTAGGAAAGTCTTCAAAACACGGATGTTTCGAAGACAAACAATAGAAATGACCTAATTGATATGCAGCAGAAGATAAACTACAACAAGCAAACAATAGTCAAGTATGCAATAACGTGAAAGTACAAGACTAATAGCAGCTTGGTAGTAGGATCAAGATGGAAGATAGTGAGAAGCCAATCAACAAAATTAGTCAAGCAATGAAGTCAAACAGGTATGACAAATAGGCAATGACTTCACGAAGACAAACTCAAGTAAGGAGAGGGAGAGGATAGAACTACCACTTGTTGAAGACACAGATTTGTTGGATCAGTTCCCAGCTTGGTGGACAACTGTACATCTGGTTAGGGAGGCTGAGATTCAACTCGTAAGATCGCGTCTTCACCTTATTCCCCTTGAGCTAAGGACACACAGTCTCGCCCAATCACTCTGGTAAGTCGTCAAGGTAGACTTAACCTTCGCAGATCATGCGTTCACCGGCAATCGACAATGACTCTTGGATGCTCGTAACGCGACGCCTAACCGTCTGGAGGATTCACACCTCCTCAAGTGTAATAAGTCTATAGGTCACATGCATGTAAAGACTTCAGTGATGCCTAACACTCTTTGGCTCGGGTGTTTGGGCTTTGTCCTCGCAAGGATGTCTCTCTCTCACAGGCTTCGAGGTGGGTTGCTCTCAAACGACAAAAGCCGTGCACTAACTCTGAGCAGCCACCAATTATGGTGTAGGGGGTGGGCTATTTATAGCCACTAGGCAACCCGACCTGATTTGTCCGAAATGACCCTGGGTCACTAAGGAGCTGACACGTGTTCTAACGGTCAGATTTCAAACACACACGGCAACTTTACTTGGGCTACAAGCAAAGCTGACTCATCCAGCTCTGGATAAGATTTGCTCTCATTGTCTTCGCTCGAAGACATAGGATTTGGTTGAGCATCACTCCATTCGACTTTGATCACTTGGACCCCACTTAACAAAGACGGTGGATCCTATGACTCAACAAAGAAGAAAAGGAAACAAACGAAACAACATACGTCTTCAAGGCTCATAGTCTTCACTCAATGTCTTCTCATGTCATAGTCTTCAATGTGAATATCTTCACATGCCACCATTGTCGTCAATGTCTTCATACATTTTTAGGGGTCATCTCCGGTAGGTAAACCAAATCAATGGGGGACACTACCTGCGTTATCCTGCAAGTCTCACAAATGCATTAGTCCCTCAACCACATTTGTCGTCAATACTCCAAAACCAACTAGGGGTGGCACTAGATGCACTTACAATCTCCCCTTTTGGTGATTGATGACAAACTGGTTGAAGTTTTCAACGGGGATAAAGTATGTGAAATTGTAAAGGATAGGAATTGTCTTCATAAGTGGCAAAGGCTCCCCACGAAGATGTGCATATAAGTAGTTTGCTTTTGGAATGCAAATGCACATGGCAGGTTGTACTTGTGGAGATCCTCTTCAACTTATGAAGATAATTCATCATGCATGAAATGATATAACTAATGTAATGACATGCATAATGAGAAATGGACGTCATGAGAATGATCTAAGTGCGGAAGTTATCATCGCACATGCGGAATTTATCATCGCACTGCAGTAAAGCAAATAAGTAGCGCATTTAATTATCGAGTTTAAGTGTTACAACTCAAAGAACGAGAGTTGTAAACACTAGGCAAAATATAATGCAACCACCCATATGAACCCGCTTGAAGACTATCAAAATCATATGCTTCTCCCCCTTTTGTCAGTAAGGACCAAAAAGGTTTGAAGACATAGAGTGTCTACTCGTCCTCTTCAGAAGAAGATGATGCAGCAGGGTTGTCGTTCTTGGTTGGCGGTGCAGACGAACTTGGTGCAGTGTCGACGCGTGCAGAAGTAGGAGGCGGTGAAGTAGCATCGGCTTCATCATCGATCACTCTGGTATTGACGGTTGTCAGCGGAGGAAGAATAGTCGAGTCTTCAAGTGATGGAGTTCGTCAGAGGACTGCATTCCGTGGAGGAGTGGAGTCAAACTTGAAGCGTTCAAAGTGAAGCCATCGCCTTGAAGATCTCGCTTCAAAGACCGAAAGCGAGTCAAACTCTTCCATGATCGTCGACAGGTCTCATGAGTGACAAAAGCATTCTTGGTGGCAAGATTTCGAATGCGATTGACGTCCACCAAGAGGCTTTGCATTTGTTGCTTGAGCCAGGAGTGATGCTTATCTTGTTTCTGATGTAGTGCGACAAGAAGTTCTCGATCATTGAGGATGCGAGAGCGCTTCCTGGGTCTTTGGCCAATTGTGCTCTCAGTAGCTTCAGTCTGCGCACGGTGAGGCAGACGTGTGTTCCCAGCCAGAGGATAAACACGAGATACTGCTTGGACGCCTTCCATGGTTTGAGAGAAGCTATGGTGATCTGCATTCTGAAGACAAAGTGGCGTTTTGGCAGGCTCAGGGTATATGGCTTCAACTGACATATCAACCTCTGGTAGAAAGATCGGGATGATTATGGCGTAAGGCTGATAGTTGATAGCAGATTTCATCTTGATGAGGCGATGACCCATGGAGCATAAAATTTTAGACCAAAAGATCAGATCCAGACGCAGCCAATTGGGATGAAGAATTCTTTAGCGATATTGAAGCTGATGCCATTGAGGATGTAAAAGACCAATGTCTTCATGGCTCCTTCAAGTTTTGCAGATGATGAATGCCCTTTGATTGGCCATAGAGTTCGCCTGATGATGTGATATATTGTACGAGGCAGATACTCAAGGTCATCAACAAGGAATTCTTGAGGGTATTCAGCGTCACGTGGCAGAGGCTTCATCATGCTCAACATCTGACTCATGTTGGGTTCTGGCTTATGGAAGATGCTCTCCAGTGCATCGCGGTGGAGTTGACAACCAGGTTCAAACAGCTCTCCGGGAGTGGGTAGGCCTGTGACCTCAATGACTTCAAGAGCTTTGGCTTCATGACGAACATTTCCTGTCATCCACTCGAGAACCCATGTCTTCGTGATCTCCGTAGTAGCCGCGGATGTGGAGGGTAGCATAGAATTGAAGCAAAAGTTCTTCATTCCAGTGTTCTTTATGCATTACGAAGCCTAGCATTCAGCATCACGAAAGCAATTAAGTGCTTCTTCTAAGCACGGCAGTCCAAAGCAATGGCTTCAAAGGTCGAGGCATATGAGGGAAAATGCGCCCTTGATCATACAGAACGCATGAGTAATAGCTTCGTTGCTGATAGCTCCTGAAACGGTCAGACGATATCCTTGGCCTTGTGTAGGGGTTCTTTGCTCTGTCAAAGAAGGTGTTGTGGGCTTTGAAGCCATTTGCATTGAAAGAACCTGTAGAGGTGGCAGTGCCTGGAAACCGTGGCAGTCGTGGCTTTGGTTTCTGGACCAGAGGCCTATGCCCAACATGATATTCAAACTGAGGACTAGAGGCATGAGGCGGAGGGACCAGAACGGGCCATCTTACTGTGGTTAGCTGACCATAGTTGTATGCTTGCTCAATTGTGTAGGGCCTTGGTGGCGGAATCGAGCAAAGGGCAACAATCGAGGCTTCCGGCTGCCCAGCAGATGCTTCGGAGCAGTTGCCTCATTGGCTTCAGGCACATTTGGTGCAGTCTCCACTTTTGCTTCAGCCATGACTGTGTCATTGGCTTCATTGGTGTTGGAGGTGGCAGCCTCAATATGCAGCCGGATTGTCTTCAGCAGCTTTGGCTTCAGACTCAGAGACATTCACAGTTGGAGTGGCTTCTGAAAACACTTGACGTGCAATAGGTTGGTGGTGCACTTCTCCTTCTGGAACGCTCGAGAGAGGTACTTGAGGCCTTTGACCTTTGCGAAGCTCGCGAAATCATGGCGACACCTTTGGAGATGGGGTTGCCTGGGCCTCAAAGTCTTCCTCTTCTACTTGTTGTTGTTGTGGGGGAGTGACTTGTTGTCGGGGAGTACTAGGTGAGTCTTGTTGCTGTGGGTGATCAGCCCATGATGCATCCTGCGCAATTGGCGCCGAGGATCTACCAATGTCATATGAGTTCGCTGTTCGTGACAACGAGCGATGATACCGGGTTTGGTTCGATCCGAGGAAGAACTTCATCATCTTCAACATTGTCATGATGACCAATGTCTTCAAAGCAGTGTGGATCAAGCTCGCTGGAATGTCTTCACTTTATGAGCCCTGTGGAAGCGTGCTCATGAACTATCATCCGTCGTTCTTGGATAGTAGAGGCAGGGCGAACCATTGAAATGGGTTCAACAACCAAGGGCCTGTGGGAGCAGCCCGATTCTTCTTGGTCTTGAGCTTCTTCTTGGAGGGAGCAGCATCGGAGGCTTCAGGATGTTTCCTTTTTTCGGTTTCAGCCTCAAAGAGCCCTCGTCTTCTTCTATTCAAGCGTTGACCTGACCTTTGGCTTCGAGCTACCATGCTGCTTGGGAAGACTATGCGGGTTCTTCCCGCCTTGACGGTGCAGCTTGATCAGTTGAAGTCTTCTTTTTCTTTGCAGCCATTCTGGGGTCAATGCCAGACGGCCAAGAGCCTTGGCGCTTCTCAAATTTCATTGTAGGCTAGTACACACTTGTCGCCAAGCTCTTCATGCGCCACGAGAGCCTCCGGCTTCTTCACGCTTCTTGAGAAAGGCTTCTTTGAGGTCGTGTAGCATGGCCTTGAAGTTTTGACATCTTGCACGCTGAGTGCAGCCATATGCTTCTTGAACTGAGCCTTCTCATAGTCAATCTTATGCTTCGTTCGACAATGCGGCTGAGCAAGAGCTAGCTGAAGCAATGGCTCCATTGAAGGAGACGCTGAGGCCAATAGGAAGTTGCAGATCTTCAAAGCTGATATTTGGGGTGTCAAACCACTCATCAATGAAGTGATGGATGATTGCTACATCAAAGAGAGGCAAATTGTTGAAAATTTCTGCTTCTTCTTTGCTCTTGATAAGTTGCTCAAGGGCATCATCTGCAAGATCTTCATCACTGAACAGATCAATGTGCTCTTCTCGCAAAATGGCAGCAGGAGTCGATGTCGGATCAGTATTCTTGACAACTTTCTTTTCTTCCCGTCTTCTTGGAGATACGTGATTGATCTTCAGATTGCGACGGCTTCGTGGAGGTGCAAGAGCTGTGGCTTCACACGTGAAGCTTTTGGAGGAGCAGCTGACTTTGAAGCCTTGACTTTCTTTTGCTTCTGCGGCTTTGGAGCAGGAGCAGGAGCAGGAGCTGGGACTTCATCAGAGTCAGCATCGTCATCAGAGTGATCCACTTTGGCACCTTGGACCAAGATGTAAGTGATGAGGCCATCAAGGTTTGAGAAGGGGCCGATGACATTGGGTTCAGCATCACGTGAGCCGTCGGCCGCAGGGGAGCGAGAGGGACCAGGGTTGAAGTCTAATCCCAATGACTTCTTGTTTTCCTTGGTCAAGCCTTTGCGTCCGGAAGTTGCGCTTGAAGAGATTATCGCCACGACACCGTGAGCAATGACGTTGGGTCGGCATTCTCAGTCTGAGGTCCACGGACCATACAAGGATAGAAACCCTGTGCAATAGCTTCAGCCATGTTCTTGGGTGGAAGGCCTCGAAAGAGAATATCACCCCAAGGACTTCTGATAGCATTCTTCTCTACATATTCTCGGGTCACAAAATTGTACTTGAACCATTGTTCAGCCCAATATCGCATTTAATCCATTGGATTCGTGTCTTGCGCGATTGTAATTCTCTTCAGGATCTGCCTTGTAAAGCTCTGCTTGTCATCCTGAAGATCTTTTGAGGTTCCCCACGGCCTGTCTGCCTCCCTTCCTAACTGATTTATCTCGCAGCCATGAATTTCAAACTGAATGGCTTCAATACATATCTGTGAGGCTTCAAAGGCTTGCATTTGCTGGACAAACAGAACCGGCTTCGGGAGAGTTAAGTTGATGCTGTAAGAATTCTGCAAACGAATGCAGACTATGAGAACGAAGGGATTCTCCCACGGACATGTACCTGTGACAGCATTAGAGATGCGAGGGAAGGGGAAGAGGTCATATGCATTCTCAGAAGATTTTGAAGATAAATCAGTTTGAAGACATTGACCTCACCATGCGAAGACATTCACTTATACGCTGAGAGTTGGTTCCATATTTGTACGAATCCGTGAATAAGTACAAGTGAGGAATCTAACTAGTTGTGAATCTTAACTGAATATACTAGGCAGTATGAGATGCAGACAGTATAGATCTAACATTGTATAGGCAGAAACCAATTTTGGTAAGAAGGATGAATCTTTGAGGATCAAAAAGATGGTAAAAATAGAGTTATATTTACCACTCAAGAATCGCTAGATGGGAAGAAAAGGAGGCCGAGCAGTTCAATCCACCGTGCCCTAACTTGGCGACGGAGGACAGCCACGGCGGGCGGAGAAGGCGATGTTCGCGTCGGGCGTGAGGACGTCGGAGAAGTTCCGCAGCTAAGCGCCCATCGCCGGGCGTCGAGAGCTAGCGGTGGCGCTAGGGTTTTGACGAGGTGGAGAGGTGGAAGAAGGTGTTCTTTACCGCAGGGACATGTATTTATAAGGAGGTGTGCGTACAGCGCATAATTACGCAGGTGCCTGGCGGTTCACATCCGAGGGGCACGTGGCAAGCATGCAACATACTCTGAGTTGTCAGATGGTCGTTCCGGCTTCTCCGGATTTCAACAGTAAGGATGAATCATTTAAAACAGACTTAAAGTTTATCTCTGTGTCTTCTGCTGACAAGGACGCAGAGAAGACATTCGACAGTTTCAATAGAATGTATATGATTTGGATAGATAGAGTTTGAGATGGAAAGCATAGATAGATTAGGGTCCGATCACATTCACTTAGTTCAAAAGATTCAACTTGGAAGACATAGTTATAAGTGACTGTTGTAGAGGACAGAACAATATATATATATATATATATATATATATATATATATATATATATATCAGAAAGGAACCAAATCAACATAGTGAAGAATATCATGAAGATAGGTTGAAGTTGAAGACAAATCAAATGCGAAGATATTTAGAAATAACGCCATGAGTGAAACACTTCAAACAGAGAAATTTGGTGGTGGCGTTACCCACCGTATAGGAAGTATTAGACCCAGACACGACGCACAATTATCGTGGCGCTCCGAAGTCAAATTCCACGTTAATGTATTCACACTCAGATTGTAAGTCTTCATTGATTGAAGATATACTTTACTTCGTGTGTTGCACATCTAAGTCATCAACATGTATAAGTGTTAGGATGTGTGCTTGATCACAGGACATTTGAGGATTCCAAGATATTTAGCTCACACCGTAACTTGCAAAACCTTTTCTCATCCAAGGGCTTCGTGAAGATATCTGCCAATTCCTCTTCATGACGTGAATGATGTCAATATCTTTCTTCATGACATGATCCCTGAGAAAATGATGACGAATTTCAATGTGCTTTGTCTTCGAGTGTTGGACTGGATTGTTGGCAATTTTGATGGCGCTTTCGTTGTCGTAGAAGAGAGGTACTTGTTTCAGATTGATGCCATAGTCCTTGAGAGTTTGCTTCATGCATAGAAGCTGAGCACAGCAAGATCCAAAGAAAGCAATGTATTCAGATTCAGCAGCTTGAGAGTGATACACAGCTACGCTTCTTTGAAGACCAACGACAAGTGATCGTCCCGTAAAGTGACATGTGCCTGATGTAGACTTATGATCCACCTTGTCACCAGGCGTAATCAGCATCCGAAAATCCAACCAAATCAAATTTTGAGCCCTTTGGATACCATAATCCGAGTGTTGGGGTGTGAGCCAAATATCGAAGAATTCGCTTCACAGCTAAGTGATGCGATTCCTTTGGTGCCGCTTGGAATCGAGCACACATGCAAACACTAAGCATGATATCTGGCCTAGATGCACATAGGTAAAGTAAGGAACCAATCATGGAGCGGTATACCTTTTGATCGAACTCTTTACCATTGTCGTCGGGACCCAGATGGTGTTTGGCTGGCATTGGCGTCGTGTATCCTTTGCAATCTTGCATTCCAAACTTCAGACAATCTTGGAGGTATTTTTCTTGAGATATAAAGATGACATTCCTTTGCTGACGAATTTGAAGACCAAGGAAGAACTTGAGCTCTCCCATCATGGACATCTGATATTGTTCTTGCATCATGTATCCAAATTCATCACTATACTAATGGTTGGTGCGCCGAACATAATGTCATCCACATATATTTGGCATACAAACAGTTCATCATCATATGTCTTCGTGAAGAGTGTGGGATCAAGGGATCCAGGTTTGAAGCCTTTGCTCTTCGTGAAGTCTTTGATCAGATCATACCAGGCGCGAGGAGCTTGTTTGAGGCCATACGGTGCTTTATTTAGCTTGTACACCATATCAGGATGTTTTGGATCTTCAAAGCCAGGTGGTTGAGCGACATATACTTCTTCTTGAATCTTGCCGTTGAGAAATGCACTCTTCACATCCATTTGATATAGCAAGATGTTGTGGTGGTTAGCATAGGCTAGTAGTATGTGAATAGCTTCAAGCCTAGCTACAGGAGGAAATGTTTCATCGAAGTCAATTCCTTCAACTTGAGTATATCCTTGAGCCACAAGACGTGCTTTTTTCCTCGATTTACTTGACCATGCTCATCTTGCTTGTTTCGATATATCCATTTGGTGCCAATAATGTTATGCTTGCGAGGGTCAGGACGCTTGACAAGTTCCCAAACATTGTTCAGCTTGAACTGTTGAAGTTCTTCTTGCATAGCTTGTATCCATTCCTATTCCATAAAGGCTTCAGCAACTTTCTTGGGTTCTGATTGACACAAAAGAAAAGTGCCCACAGAAATTTGCTAGCTGTGTTGCTCTTGAGCGAGTAAGTGGACCAGGTGCATTGATGCTATCGATTATCTTCTCAATCTGTACTTCATTTGCAACACGAGGATGAACTGGACGAAGACTTTGCTCTTGCTGATCAGTGTCATCATTGGGAGGATTGTCTTCAGGATGAGCATTATCTTCTGGTTCGTTAGGTGCAGAAATGATAATTCCTCTTCAGGCTGTGCTTCAGAAGGCATGATTTCACCAGTTCCCATTAGCTTGATAGATTCGCTGGGCGGAGCTTCGTCTAGTGTAATTGGCAGCAGCTCTCTTTGTGAACCATTGGTTTCATCAAATCGCACGTCCTTCGCTTCGACGATTTTGTAGAGATAGAGGTTGAAGACTCTGTAGGAGTGTGAGTCCTTTCCGTAACCGAGCATGAAGCCTTCGTGGGCTTTGGGTTCAAATTTTGACTTGTGATGGGGATCCTTGATCCAGCACTTAGCCCCAAAAACTCTGAAGTAACTAACATTTGGCTTCTTGCCAGTAAGGAGCTCATAGGATGTTTTGTTCAGAAGCTTATGGATGTAAACACGGTTGATGACGTGACATGCTGTATCAATAGCCTCAGGCCAGAACTTTCTTGGTGTCTTGTATTCGTTGAGCATTGTTCGAGCCATCTCAATGAGGGTTCTGTTCTTGCGCTCCACGATGCCATTTTGCTGAGGTGTGTATGGAGCAGAGAACTCATGAGTGATTCCCATGGTGTCCAGATAAAGATCAAGTCCGGTGTTCATGAATTCAGTGCCGTTGTCACTTCTGATATGCTTCATCTTGACGCCATAATTGTTCATTGCTCGATGGCGAAGCGTCACGAAGACATCTTGCACTTCGGTCTTGTAGAGAATTATGTGCACCCATGTGTATCTTGAGTAGTCATCAACAATGACGAAGCCATAGAGACAAGAAGTTGTTGTGAGGGTAGAGTAGTGAGTAGGGCCAAACAAATCCATGTGTAACAGCTATATGGGTTGAGATGTCGTCATGATTGTCTTCGAGGGGTGCTTTGCCCTAGTCATCTTTCCAGCTTCGCAGGCACCACACAAATGATCCTTCTTGAACTTGACACCTTCGATGCCAATGACATGCTTCTTCTTGGCGAGTGTGTGTAAGTTCCTCATGCCAGCATGCCCCAGCCTCCGATGCCAGAGCCAGCATTCTGAAGCTTTTGCAAGAAGACATACGACAAGCTGTGGACCTGCTGAGAAATCTACCATGTATAGATCATCTTTCCTATACCCTTCAAAGACTAGAGACTTGTCAGATTCCATTAGTACAAGGCAACGATATTTTCCGAATATCACAATCATGTTCAAGTCACAAAGCATTGAGGCGGACATCAAGTTGAAACCAAGGGATTCAACAAGCATCACTTTATCCATGTGTTGATCCTTTGAGATTGCAACTCTACCTAGACCCAATACCTTGCTTTTTACCAAAGGTTAGCAAACGTGATGTGACTCTTGTCCGATGGACGAAGGTTGAGTCCATGAGAAGACTTGACCACCATTCATATGATTAGTGCATCCGCTGTCCATAATCCATTCCGAAGCATGAGGTGTCATACCCTACAGTACAGTTAGGGGGATAGGCTTCACCAAGAGCATTGTGAAGCATAAACATTTGACGGACAAGTGGATTATTGAAGCTTAAATCAAGATTAGGACTGATAGGATGAATGGCAAACAATTCAGGAACAAAATACATAGTGAGACCATTTGGGCATTTGATCTTGTGCCCTACAAGATGTTTTAGGTCCCCAGCAATAGCATCAGAGGCCTTTGATTTTCGGCCGAGACCCTTTCCGCAAAAAGAAAGTTAATTCTTATTAACCACCCACATCTTCGGGGTGGCTTAGAAGCAATGAGTCTAAGTGCAGCATCTCGAGAACTTGACTTTGGAGCCCTAGCAAATAGCCTTGCAGGAGATGAATGATACTCATATGAATAAGCAGAAAAGTTCTTAGTTCTATGAACATAGCGATTTGAAGACACACACTCATATTCATAAATTTGAGTACGGTTTCCTGCAAAACATTGGCGTTAGGGTGACTCGGTGAGTCCTCTGTCATATGAAGCCTTTGGACCATATGACGCCTTAGGTCTGGGGTTTGTCTTCTTCCCGGTGGTGTCATGATGACATTCATCGGAAGATTCTCAAGACAGCTTTTGGGAACCCAGATCTTCTTCATAGGTGGTCCATTCCTACGATTAGTACCAATATACCGCAAACACTTCACCATTACGATTCTTGAACAGCTTATAGTTTGCATCAAAGTATTCATCAATGATAATAGGGTTAGCACAGAGGTAAAGCGGAGATAAGGTGGATGGATCCACTGAAGGTCCCTTTGCAGCAACCCATGTGGTTTTGGGATATCGCTTCAAAGCTTCCAAGAGGAACCATCAACATTCATTTTCCTCTCGAACCCAACACCCTCTTTCCTAGGGTTTCGGTTCAGAATATGCTTTTTGAGGACATCGCAGAGTGTTTGATGCCATTTCAGACTTTTATACATCCCTGTTTCAAGCAATGTCTTCAACCTAGCATTTTCATCAGCAATAGCAGTGGTATTCTCCGCAGAGGGGTTAGTTACCACATTAGTAGTTGAAGACAATGCAACAAGAGCAGCAGTTGAACATTCAAGAACAGAGGTAGCGATATCACGCTCAAGACATTTTAGACATGGTGGTTCAAATCCATCCCGAGCGGAACTGATCTGTTGAGCGCCAAGTGACTCATTCTCTTTTGAAGATCTTCATGAGCCGCTCTCAATTTCTCAAGCTCTTGCTTCCTTTGAAGATAATCATAGGAGAGCTTTTCATGAGTAGTTGAGAGCGTTTCATGACCACTTTCAAGTTCTTGGTACTTAGCATGAAGATTTTTAATGTCTTCAACTAAGGACTGTGAACGTGTCATTTCCGCGTCCAACAGCTTATCGCTTTTGTCTAACAGTTTTTGAGTATGTTCCATAGCTCTTTGTTGTTCGGTTGCAATTTTAGCAAGTGTTTTGTAGCTGGGTTTGGATTCACAATCAGAGTCATCTTCACTTGATGTTTGAAAGTAAGCATCATGTGATTTTACCTTGGCACCACGTGCCATGAAGCAGTAGGTGGGAGCAGGGTCATCCTTGTCATCAGCTTCAGCGTTGGTGTGGAAGTCTTTGTCTTCAGTGTTGAAGATGGACTTGGCAACATAGGTCGTGTGGCTAAAGCCGGACTTGCAACGCCAGTGGTCGGACTCCTCTTGGACTCCAGCTCCACCTCCTCGTATGCACTCCTCCTCTGAATCCATTTCCTTGCCAACAAAAGCACGAGCCTTGCCAGATGAGCTCTTCTTATGAGATGAAGACTTTGATGAGGACTTGGAAGAAGACTTTGGAGATTTCTTCTTGTTGTTGTTGTCAGAATCATATTCCTTGCTCTTCTTCTTCTTCTTCTCATTGTCCCACTGAGGACACTCAGAGATATAGTGTCCAGTTTTCTTGCACTTGTGACATGTTCTCTTCTTGTAGTCATGAGTGGAAGCTTCATCATTTCTTGAGCTGGATCGAGAAGACTTTCTCAAGCCTTTCTTCTGGTGAACTTCTGGAACTTCTTCACAAGCATAGCAAGTTCCTTTCCAATGTCTTCAGATCATCGTAACCGCAATGATTCTTCGCAGATGAGGAAACAACTTTTGCCTTCAAAGCGCGAAGTTCGGCCATAGTTGGGACCATAGATATCTCTTTTCTCGTAAAGCTAGAACTCATGTGTGTTGAGCCTCTCAAGTATATCAGACGGATCGAGTGTCTTGAAGTCGTATGCGTTCTTGTATCATGAGGGCAAGGGTGTCAAAGGAGCTGTCAAGTGATCTCGGTAGTGTCTTGACGATTTCATGCTTGGTGATCTCAAGGGTGCCGAGAGCATGAAGCTCATTTGTGATGTCGATGAGGCGATCAAACGTGAGCTGGACATTTTTCATTGTCGCTTTCTCTTGAAGCGGTTGAAGAGGTTGCGAAGAACAACGATCCTTTGATCTCTCCGGGTTGAGACGCCGTTGACCTTGGATAGCCAGTACCATACTAGCTTCAACGTTTCCATAGAACTCACACGGCCATACTGTCCTTTGGTTAGTTGACCACAGATGATGTTCTTTGCATTAGAGTCCAGTTGAATGAACTTCTTGAGATCAGCAGGTGACACCTTCACTCAGTTTTGGGAACGCCGTTCTTGACTGCACTGACAGGCTCGACATCAATGGCTTCAAGATGCATGCGCATCTTATTCTTCCAAAGAGGGATAGTCAGTTCCATCAAACATGGGGCACGCAGTGGAGACGTTGATTATCCCTGCAGTCGACATAGCTAAAACTCCAGGTGGTTAAATCGAATCACACAGAACAAGGGAGTACCTTGCTCTGATACCAATTGAAAGTGCTAGTTATCGACTAGAGGGGGGTGAATAGGCGATTTTTAGGAAAGTCTTCAAAATACGGATGTTTCAAAGATAAACAATAGAAATTACCTAATTGATATGCAGCGGAAGATAAACTACAACAAGCAAACCATAGTCAAGTATGCAATAACGTGAAAGTACAAGACTAATAGCATCTTGGTAGTAGGATCAAGATGGAAGATAGTGAGAAGCCTATCAACAAAATTAGTCAAGAAATGAAGTCAAACAGGTATGACAAATAGGCAATGACTTCACGAAGACAAACTCGAAGTAAGGAGAGGGAGAGGATAGAACCAGTCACTTGTTGAAGACACATGATTTGTTGGACCAGTTCCAGTTGCTGTGACAACTGTACATCTGGTTAGGGAGGCTGAGATTCAACTCAGAAGACCGCGTCTTCACCTTATTCCCCTTGAGCTAAGGACACACAGTCCTCGCCCAATCACTGGGTAAGTCTTCAAGGTAGACTTCCGAACCTTCACAGATCAAGGCGTTCACCGCAATCGACGGTGACTCTTGGATGCTTTCAGAACGCGACGCCTAACCGGGCCGGAGGATTCACAGTCCTCAAGTGTAATAAGTCTTCAGTCACATGCATGTAAAGACTTCGTGATGCCTAACACTCTTTGGCTCTGGGTGTTTGGGCTTTGTCCTCGCAAGGATTTCTCTCTCTCAAAGGCTTCGAGGTGGGTTGCTCTCAAACGACAAAAAGCCGTGCACTAACTCCGAGCAGCCACCAATTTATGGTGTAGGGGTGGGCTATTTATAGCCACTAGGCAACCCGACCTGATATGTCCGAAATGACCTCGGTCACTAAGGAACCCGACACGTGTTCCAACGGTCAGATTTCAAACACACACGGCAACTTTACTTGGGCTACTGTAACATCCCAAATTTTCAATTTGGAATGTTATACATAGGTCATCCATGCATATCATATTTTATTGCATTTTATTTGCAATCCTCGAAATCCTAAGCAACTAGAGGACCCTCGGAGAGAGTTGGGGATTTTCGTTTTTCATATTTGAATTTTATCAAATAATGAAGACGAGGATTTTGATTTTTAATTATTCTTCCTCCGGAAAATATTTCCTTTTGAAATAATAAATGAGAGGAGATAATATGACTTCTCCAAAATAATTAAAATATCGGAGGAAAAATGTTAAAATCATTATTTTGGATTTTATTTGATTTTAGTTGGAATTTTATTTGCCCTAGAAAAATTTGCATATTTTTAAAAATTGCATTTTAGGAGCCAAGAAAAATTGCATTTTATTTAGACGGAGAAAACTTATTTTGGTATTTTTAGAATTTTATTTATTTTTCTAGAATTTTTCTAAGTTTCGGCGCAACGTTTAAAAAAAAAAGAGATGGCTCGACTGGGCCTAGGGCCTCACGAGTAGGCAGCCCACCACGCCAGCCGCCCTTTTCGGACGAGTCCGAGTGGGACTCCGCCTCCGCCGCCTTGCCCTCCTCCAAGACGCCTCCGCCGCCCCTTTAAATCGCCGCCCCCACTCTAACCACTACCACCACCACCACGGTGCCCGAGCCGCCCGAGCCCCGAGCCCTTGCGAGCCGCCCGCCGCCTCGGGCCGCCCGCACCCGCCGCCGCCCCGCACCCTGAGCCCCGCCGCCTGAGCCCAGCCGAGCCGCCCGCCTCGCCGGACGACCTCATGGGAGATAGCCACCACGCCATGTTTTTTTTAGAAAAAAAACCCCTTCAGTTTTTCTAGAAAAACCCTAGTTCGTTTTTTTATAGATCGGTTTTATTTTTTTCCGGTTTATTTACTTAGCGAGCGTTCGCTCGTTCGTTCGTTTTAACGAACGTGTTCATCGTTTAGTTTCTGCTAACGAACGTTCGTTCGTTAAGCCGTTCGTCGTTTTTCTTTTTATCGGATTTATTCCGTGATTTTCCTGATCGCGATTTCTGATCCGATTTTCGTTCTAGTTTAACTTTTCGCTCGTTTATGGGAATCAGGCGATTCAAGTGCCCGGATTTTCACCACGAAACCCTCTTTCCGAATAGTCAACTCAAACAAGTTTTTGTCTCTGTAAAATTTGACCCTAGTTCAGATTAGTAAACAGATCTTATTTCTTTCGTCGTTTGAGTTTCATTGCTCCGTTTGGTTTGATTCTTTTTGCAAACCGGAGTTCTTAATTTGAACTTTCTGGTCGGCCTCTTTCAGTTGAAGTTTCGTTTTGTGCATCTTTGCTTGTTGCTTATGTATGTATTGTTTGCTTGCGAGAGAATTCCCGGAGTGCGAAGCGTGTTACTACGAGTCTCTAGGATTCACGGATCGTCAACAAGGCAAGTAACACTTTGATCATACTCTTTCCATACCCAGTTTTTATGCATTAGCTTCAACCCTCAAACATTGCATGTTTAGGATGTCATTAATTTGTGGGTTGGGAAGTAGTTGATGAGGTAGGAACCTATTGCCTGCTACATTCAAACCCATGGAAGTTACTTCTACGTATTGCTTATCTTGCCATGCTATGCTCAGAGACGTGGTTTGGGTTTGAGTGAATCCATGACAGATGTGAGATTGTTAATTAATGGTTTACTTTAAGGTGGCAACTTTAATACACATCCTGGGTGGATTGAGGCACTGGGAAACCCAGTGTTGTTTGTTTTTTTGAAATCCTGGGTACCCGTGTGATCTTCCTATGGACCGCCACCAGTGCTCAAAGGAACTGAGATTATTCATGCTAGAAACTTCCGTGTGCAGCCACAAGATATTATGGGCTCTAGCATAGTTGAGTAAGTTACGTGAAGCTCTTGAAGAGGTAGATCAGCGGTAGTGGGTTTTGTAGGTTTGGTATGGTCTACCCGAGTAGAGAGTTAATGTTTACGAAAGACTGTGTCTCGGTCATCCGCTTTCTCAAACACCATGTAGTGCGAGAAATCAATGGAGGCGATCGAGTCTTGTGGGGAAAAGTCATAAACCTCTGCAGAGTGTACAATCTAATCATGGTTAGCCGTGTCCCCGGTTATGGACAATTACGAGTATCCGGTACTTGAGTATTCACATGTATCTCATCACTCTTAACTAATTTTTTGGGATGTTAATTACCTTAATTGCGATTGAGTTGGGGTTATACCTTCTCAATGATGTTTCAACCACCATGATAGTTAAATTAAAATTGATTCCTTTGTTGTAGGGAAAATTTGGCTTTTCGCAAAAACTAATACCATAGAGCTTTCCACCAGCCAAATATGCATGTAGTGTTAGCTTTATTCTGTTATTATTCTATTGTGTTACAATGCCAGCATATTCCATGTGTCGACCGTTCTCGGGCTGCAACGTATTATCTTGCAGCAGACTTTTCAGACGAGGAGTAAGGTTCGATAGGTCGTTTGCCGTGCAGCTCAGCTATGCCATTGGAGTTGATGGACTCACTTTATCTTCCAAGCCTTCCGCTGTTATCGTATTAGATGGCCTTAAGCCATATTATTGTAATAAGTTCTCTTTTGAGACATTCGATGTAATAAGTGTGTGATTGCTACTCTGTTATAAATCCTTCGAGTATTGTGTGTGTCAGCATTACTAATCTAGGGATGACACTGAAACACAAAGACTTGATCCATTCGGGTCGGTCGCTACAAGATGGTATCAGAGCACACGCTGAGTGTAGGACACGACCACTAAGATAAACCATAGGTCACTCTTCTCTACTCATTTCTGACTCCTCTCCATTTTTCCACTCCTTAGGATGACGGAGATGAAGAACAAGTTTGCACAACCGGATGAAGACACACCTTTTGGACGCCACTTGAAGGAAGTCACTAGGTACTTGAACATTGGAATACCAAGCTTCACCGGACGCATAACGCCACTTTACCTGAAGAAGAGCGCTGGATGATTCAAGTACAAGTTCCAGGAAGGACGTTCTGGCCAACCTCTAAGCCCATAGAGTTTTCTTTCGAAGCACCCACCTGGAGCCTTGGCAAGAGTATGGCAGCTCACATTACCATGGGACGCATTGGAGAATTCTACAATAGGGAGCTTAAAGACACCATATACCAAATATGTGGGCGCCGAGACGAGCAATGGGAAGTAATCAGCACCAAGAAGGATAGGTCCATTGCAGCTTACATCCAGGAGCTAAACCAGCACATTCGACGTCAGGAGAACCAGATGTGCGCAGACATGATGGATTTGAAGAAGGCGAAAACTAGGATCATCGAGCTGGAGGAAGAACTCAAGTTTACGCACGATGGATATGAGGAGGAAATCAAAACACTATTGGAGAAGAATGACGACCTAGTCAAGAAGATCGGAGTCTTCATTTGAGGATCAGCGCCGGAAGAGGAAGAAGATCCCACTTGTCCGGACAACTACATCATCATCAACGACACCTATTCCGAACCAAGTGATGATGACTATGAAGACGAAGCAGGAGCAGACATCATGGAATCTTCCACCGATCAAAATTTCTAGATGACCACCATATAATAGTAGTAACTAGTAATAGTTGATCACTTTTGCGATAGTCCTAGACCGTCTGTATGCCCTTGCTTGATTGATTGAATGAATGTTTGTGTTTTGCCTCATGTGCATATGGGTAGTGTTTTCTCACTAGACCTCTTTCTATTCTAATCTCTTCCATCTAAACCCACCAGATGCCTCCGAGACGTGAGCCCGGTTTTGTTTTCCCACCGGAGCTCACCCAGTTGATCCAGCAGAATGCCTTGATGCAATTGCTAGTTCGTAACCAGGGCAATACCAACAACAACAACAACAACCCGCCGCCAAAGGGACAATTTAGCCCGTTTTACGAGGTTACAACCGCCGGTGTTTTCCAAAGAGGCACCGAGCCAATAGTTGCTGATGATTGGCTACGCCGTATTGGAAGGGAGTTAACCACCGGAGGATGCACGGATGTTGAGAAGGTGCGCTTTGCCGCACATCAATTAGATGGACCAGCAGCCGCATGGTGGGAGAATTACACAGCTACTTTTCCTATAGCCAATGTCACTTGGGACCAGTTTCAACAAGTTTTTCAGACGGCCCATGTCTCAACTGGAGCCATGCAGATGAAGAAGCGTGAGTTTTAACTTACGCCAGGGGAACCGCATCAGGCCCAAGAGGGTGGATGAGTTTAGCAAGTTATCACGCTATGCCCACGATGATGTGGCCACAGATGCCGTGAAGGTGAGAAGTTTATGGAAGGGCTGAATGATGAGATGAGCATGCAGTTGATGGTGGCAACTTTCAACAATTACCAGGAGTTGGTGGATAAAGCTCTAATGATTGAAGGAAAGCAGCAGCAAATTGGGAGCCGTAAGAGGAAATATGGACAAGGAAAGTACAACTCAGGAGCTCACCAGAAGCCTCGTTTAACCCTGAACTCAGGAGGACTTGTTCATAACCATGGAGGTCATAACCGTACTGGAGGAGGATCGCATAATCAAAATGGTGCGAAGAATGGGAATGGGAATGGAGCCAACAATAATCAGAATCGCTCTAACCCATCTACACCCGCCAAGAGGGACTTAAGCCAAGTTATTTGCTTTAAGTGCGGGAAGACAGGGCACTATGCCAATGACTGCCCTGAAGGAAGGAATGGAAACGGAAATGGGAGCGCTGGGAAGAATCCCAATCCATTCAACAAAGGACAAGTGAACCACGTTAATGTGGAGGAGGTTGAAGAGCAGCCGGACGCGGTAATAGGTAAGTTTTCGGTTCAGTCATTTACCGCTCTTGTTCTTTTCGATACTGGTGCATCGCATTCATACATATCAAGGGATTTGTGGATAAGTTTAAGTTACCAACCCAAACCCTTAGGACCCTCTTTTAGTGAGCTCGCTTAGAGCGAGTACATGGCTAGCAGATGGTGCACCCAGATACCCCTAATCATTGGCACGCATGTTTTTCCGTCTGACCTAATTATCTTGGAGTCGCAAGGATTGGATGTGATATTAGGAATGGACTGGATGTCGTAGTATGGAGGAAGTATCGACTGTGCTAGCAAGTCTATTTATCTTACCACCCCTGAAGGAAAAAGGATTAAGTATGTATCTAGGCATGTGCCTAGGAGGAGCCAAGTGAATACCCTCACGGGAGTTGTACAGGAGGAAGTACCTGTAGTGAAAGATTTTTCGGATGTTTTCCCAGAAGAGTTACCAGGCATGCCACCGGATAGAGACATCGAGTTCTTGATAGAACTATTGCCAGGTACAGGGCCAATATCCAAGAGACCCTATCGGATGCCCACAAATGATCCGGAGGAAATTAAAAAGCAGATCAAGGAGTTATTGGAGAAAGGTTATATTCGAAGGAGTTCATCACCTTGGGGAGCACCAGTACTTTTGGTGGAGAAGAAGGATACATCCCTGAGGATGGTTGTTGATTACCGAGCTCTGAATGAAGTAACAATAAAGAACAAGTATCCATTACCAATGATTAATGATCTGTTTGATCAGTTGCAAGGAGCTAAGGTGTTTTCGAAGATTGATCTATGATCAGGATACCATCAGTTGAAGATCCGAGAGAAGGATATACCAAAGACAGCATTTACCACACGGTATGGATTATATGAGTATACGGTCATGTCATTTGGACTGACTAACGCCTCCTGCCTATTTCATGAGTATGATGAACAAGGTGTTCATGGAGTATTTGGAAAAGTTTGTTGTGGTGTTTATTGATTATATTATGGTATACTCAAGAACGAAGAGGAGCACGCGAACACCTGCGTTTGGTTCTCGAGAAACTTCGTGGAACACCAGTTATCGCCAAATTCAGCAAGTGCGAGTTTTGGTTGAAGGAAGTTGGATTTCTTGGGCATGTTATATCAGGAGAGGGTATAGCAGTAGATCCCAGTAAGGTTCAGTCAGTCACTGAATGGTTGGCACCCACTTCAGTTGGCGAGATCCACAGTTTCCTTGGACTGGCAGGATATTATCGGAGATTCATTGAGAATTTTTCCAAGATTGCTAAGCCAATGACTGAATTGCTAAAGAAGGATACTAAGTTCAAATGGATAGAGGATTGTGAGGCCAGTTTTCAAGAGTTGAAGAAACGGTTGACTACAGCCCCAGTGCTGACATTGCCAGATATACATAAGGAGTTTCAAGTGTATTGTGACGCCTCACGCTTGGGACTTGGATGTGTGCTTATGCAGGACGGAAAAGTTGTTTCGTATGCCTCACGACAACTAAAACCTCATGAGTTGAACTATGCCACGCATGATTTGGAGTTAGCAGTAGTGCATGCATTAAAGTCCTGGAGACATTATCTCATTGGAAACCGTTGTGATGTGTACACGGATCATAAGAGTTTGAAGTACATTTTCACACGTAGGAGTTGAACCTCGAGCAGAGGAGATGGCTGGAGCTTATAAAGGATTGCGATATGAAGCTACACTATCATCCAGGAAAGGCCAACGTCAGAAAGGCACGCTTAGAGCCGGAAAAGTTATGCTAATATCCTTGAAAGTAAAGGATTGCCAAAGGAGTTAATGAGGAGATCATGGAACTTCGGTTGGAAATTGTTCCAAGAGGTTTTATTGCAACCTTGGAGGTTCAGTCGACATTGTTGGACAAGATTCGAGAAGCTCAGAAGGAGGACAAAGAAATTGCTGAAATAAGAGAGAAGATGGGCGAAGGTAAAGCCAAAGGTTTTCGCGAGGATGAGCACGATACCTTATGGTTTGAGGACCGAATTTACGTGCCCAACAATTCAGAGATCAGGAAGTTAATACTTCAGGAGGCCCATGACTCACCATACTCGATTCACCCCTGAAACACCAAGATGTATTTGGATTTGAAGGAACGTTTCTGGTGGGCTGGTATGAAGAAGTATATTGCCGAGTACGTAGCCGTATGTGATGTATGTCAGAGAGTAAAGGCAGAGCATCGTAAGCCAGCCAGGATCAAGTACCTATGCCGATACTGAATGGAAGTGGGATAAACATGGCATGGATTTTATCACCGGATTACCCAGAACCAAGGCAGGATATGATTCAATATGGGTAGTTGTGGATCGTTTGACCAAAGTAGCTCACTTCATCCCCGTGAAAACAACTTATACAAGTGCCAAGTTGGCCAAAGATATATATGTCCAGGATCGTATGTTTACATGGAGTTCCGAGGAGCATCGTATCAGATAGAGGAACGCAGTTTACTTCAAATTTTGGCATCAACTACACCAGACCTTGGGTACCAGATTGGGGTTGATGCCGCTTTTCACCCAGACGGATGGATGACCGAGAGATTCAATCAGATTACGGAAGACATGTTGAGAGCCTGTGCTCTAGATTATGGATCTAGTTGGGATGACAATTTGTCAGACGCAGAAGTTCTCGATAACAACAGCTACTGCACCAGTTTGAAGATGGCACCGTTTGAAGCTCTGTACGGACGCAGATGTAGAACACCATTGATGTGGGATGAGATAGGAGACCGTCAGTTGTTTGGACCAGATTTGATCAAGGAATCAGAGGAGAAGGTTAAAGTGATCAGAGACAGACTAAAGATTGCTCAGTCCAGACAGAAGAGTTATGCAGATTCAAAATGCAAGGAAGTAACCTATGAAATTGGAGACAGAGCCTATCTCATGAAAGTATCACCCTTGAGGGGAGTGAAACGCTTTGGAGTTAAGGGAAAGTTAGCCCCAAGATTTATAGGACCGTATCGTGGTTTTGGAACGGATGGGAGAAGTTGCCTACAAGCTGGAGTTACTGAAGAATTGTCGAGGCGCACGATGTGTTCCACGTATCACAGCTGAAGAAGTGCCATGCGGAGATGGCCGACATACCGTTAAATGATACAGTGCCCCTAGAGGCAATACAGTTGGACAGTAATTTGACATATGAGGAAAAGCCAGTAAAGATTCTTGACTTTGACAGCCGAGTCACCCGCAGCAAGGTTATCAAGTTTTGCAAAGTTCAGTGGAGCCACCATAGAGAGGAGGAAGCCACCTGAGAACAAGAAGATGATATTCGCAAGGACCACCCGCACCTATTTTCTAGCCAACCCGAATCTCGAGGGCGAGATTCATCTTAAGGGGGGTAGGTTTGTAACATCCCAAATTTTCAATTTGGAATGTTATACATAGGTCATGCATACATATCATATTTTATTGCATTTTGTTTGCAATCCTCGAAATCCTAAGCAACTCGAGGACCCTCGGAGAGAGTTAGGGATTTTCCGTTTTTCATATTTGAATTTTATCAAATAATGAAGACGAGGATTTTGATTTTTAATTATTCTTCCTCCGGAAAATATTTCCTTTTGAAATAATAAATGAGAGGAGATGATATGACTTCTCCAAGATAATTGAAATATCGGAGGAAAAATGTTAAAATCATTATTTTGGATTTTATTTGATTTTAGTTGGAATTTTATTTGCCCTAGCAAAATTTGCATTTTTTTAAAAATTGCATTTTAGGAGCCAAGAAAAGTTCATCTTGTTCTATATATTTTATTTAGACGGAGAAAACTTATTTTGGTATTTTTAGAATTTTATTTATTTTTCTAGAATTTTTCTAAGTTTCATGGAACGTTTTTTTAAAGAGATCATGGATCGGGCCTAGGGCCCAGCAGGCGGCCCACCCGCCGACGCCACCTCCTCAAGGCAGCGCCCTTGGCCACAAGACTCGGACCGGAGTCCGAGTGGGACTCCGCCTCTGCCGCCTTGCCCTCCTCCAAGCCGCCGCCCCCCCTTTAAATACGCCCCCTCTAACCACCACCACCACCATCGGAGCCCGAGCCGCCCGAGCCCCGAGCCTCGAGCCGCCGCCGCCTCGCCGCCGCACCTCAGCAGCCTTCTCACCACGCCGAGCCCCGCCGCCGAGCCCGCCGAGCCGCGCCTCATTGGACGACCTCACGGGAGGTAGCCACCCGCCGCCCGGTTTTTTTTTTAGAAATAACCCTTCGGTTTTTTTAAAAAAAAACCCTAGTTCGTTTTTTTATAGATCGGTTTTATTTATTTTCCGGTTTATTTACTTAGCGAAGCGTCATTGCTCGCTCGCTTTTAACGAACGTGTTCATCGTTTAGTTTCGCTAACGAACGCTCGCTCGTTCGTTAAGCTGTTCGTCGTTCTTTTTATCGGATTTATTACGTGATTTTCCTGATCGTGATTTCTGATCCGATGTTCGTTCTAGTTTAACTTTTCGCTCGTTTATCGGAATCAGGCGATTCAAGCGCCTGGAGTTTCATCTTGAAACCCTCTTTCCGAATAGTCAACTCAAAAAAGTTTTTGTCTCTGTAAAATTTGACCCTAGTTCAGATTAGTAAACGGATCTTATTTCTTTCGTCGTGCTTGAGTTTCGTTGTTCGCTTTGGTTTGATTCTTTTTGCGAACCGGAGTTCTTAATTTGAACTTTCTGGTCGGCCTCTTTCAGTTGAAGTTCCGTTTTGTGCATCTTTGCTTGTTGCTTATGTATGTATTGTTTGCTTGTGATAGATTTCTCGGAGTGTGAAGCGTGTTACTACGAGTCTCTATGATTCATGGATCGTCAGCAAGGCAAGTAACAGTTTGATCATACTCTTTCCATACACAGTTTTGATGCATTAGCTTCAACCCTCAAATATTGCATGTTTAGGATGTCATTAATTTGTGGGTTGGGAAGTAGTTGATGAGGTAGGAACCTATTGCCCCGTTACATTCAAACCCTTGGAAGTTAATTCTACGTATTGCTTATCTTGCCATGCTATGCTCGTAGACGTGGTTTGGGTTTGAGTGAATCCATGACAGATGTGAGATTGTTAATTAATGGTTTACTTTAAGGTGGCAACTTTAATACACATCCGGATGGATTGAGGCACCGGGGAACCCAGTGTTGTCTGCTTTTTTTGGAAATCCCGGGGTACCCGTGTGATCTTCCTATGGACCGCCACCTGTGCTCAAAGGGAACTGAGATTATTCATGCTAGAAACTTCCGTGTGCAGCCACAAGCTATTATGGGCTCTAGCATAGTTGAGTAAGTTACGTGAAGCTCTTGAAGAGGTAGATCAGCAGGTAGTGGGTTTTGTAGGTTTGGTATGGTCTACCCGGAGTAGAGAGTTAATGTTTCTGAAAGACTGTGTCTCGGTCATCCGTTTCTCAAACACCATGTAGTGCGAGAAATCAACGGAGGCGATCGAGTCTTGTGGGGAAAAGTGCGCATAAACCTCTCGCAGAGTGTACAATCTAATCATGGTTAGCCGTGTCCCGGTTATGGACAATTCGAGTATCTAGTACTTGAGTATTCACATGTATCTCATCACTGTTAACTAATTTTGCTGGGATGTTAATTACCTTAATTGGGATTGAGTTGGGGTTATACCTTCTCAATGATGTTTCAACCACCATGATAGTTAAATTAAAATTGATTCCTTTGTTGTAGGGAAAAATTGGTTTTTCGCAAAAACTAATACCATAGAGCTTTCCACCAGCCAAATATGCATGTAGTGATAGCTTTATTCTGTTATTATTCTATTGTGTTACAATGCCAGCATATTCCATGTGCTGACCCGTTCTCGGGCTGCAACGTATTATGTTGCAGACTTTTCAGACGAGGAGTAAGGTTTGATAGGTCGTTGTCGTGCAGCTCAGCTATGCCGTTGGAGTTGATGGACTCACTTTATCTTCCAAGCCTTCCGCTGTTATCGTATTAGGTGGCCTTAAGCCATATTATTGTAATAAGTTCTCTTGTGAGACATTCGATGTAATAAGTGTGTGATTGCTACTCTGTTATAAATCCTTCGAGTACTGTGTGTGTCAGCATTACTGATCCAGGGATGACACTGAAACACAGAGACTTGATCCATTCGGGTCGGGTCGCTACAGCTACAAGCAAAGCTGACTCATCCAGCTCTAGATAAGTTTTGCTCTCATTGTCTTCGCTCGAAGACATAGGATTTGGGTTGAGCATCACTTGATCATTACGACTTTGATCACTTGGACCCCACTTAACAAGACGGTGGATCCTATGACTCAACAAAGAAGAAAAGGAAACAATGAAACTATTACGCCTTTCAAGGCCCATAGTCTTCACTCAATGTCTCCTCATGTCATAGTCTTCAATGTGAATATCTTCACATGCCACCATTGTCGCCAATGTCTTCATACATTTTAGGTGTCATCTCCGGTAGGTAAACCGAATCAATGGGGGACACTACCTGCGTTATCCTGCAATTATCACAAACGCATTAGTCTCTCAACCACATTTGTCGTCAATACTCCAAAACCAACTAGGGGTGCCTCTGTAGCCACTGAAAACCAATCGCGACCCTGTTCCGGCACCCTGCCGGAGGGGGGATCCCTCACCGGTGGCCATCTTCATCATCCCGGTGCTCTCCATGACGAGGAGTGAGTAGTTCACCCTCGGGGCCGAGGGTATGTACCAGTAGCTATGTGTTTGATCTCCCTCTCTCTCTCTCTCGTGTTCTTGAGGTGGCACGATCTTGATGTATCGCGAGCTTTCCTATTATAGTTGGATCTGATGATGTTTCTCCCCCTCTCCTCTCTTGTAATGGATTGAGTTTTCCCTTTGAAGTTATCTTATCGGATTGAGTATTTAAGGATTTGAGAACACTTGTTGTATGTCTTGCATGTGCTTATCTGTGGTGACAATGGGATATCACGTGATACACTTGATGTATGTTTTGGTGATCAACTTGCGAGTTCCGTGAACTTATGCATAGGGGTTGGCACATATTTTCGTCTTGACTCTCCGGTAGAAACTTTGGGGCACTCTTTAAAGTACTTTGTGTTTGTTGAATAGATGAATCTGAGATTGTGTGATGGATATCGTATAATCATACCCACGGATACTTGAGGTGACATTGGAATATCTAGGTGACATTGGGGTTTTGGTTGATATGTTTCTTAAGGTGTTATTCTAGTACGAACTCTATGATAGATCGAACGGAAAGAATAGCTTCGTGTTATTTTACTACGGACTCTTGAATAGATTGATCAGAAAGGATAACTTTGAGGTGATTTCGTACCCTACAATAATCCCTTCGTTTGTTCTCCGCTATTAGTGACTTTGGAGTGACTCTTTGTTGCATGTTGAGGGATAGTTATATGATCCAATTATGTTATTATTGTTGAGAGAACTTGCACTAGTGAAAGTATGAACGCTAGGCCTTGTTTCCTAGCATTGCAATATCGTTTACGCTCACTTTTATCATTAGTTACCTTGCTGCTTTTATATTTTCATATTACACAAACCTATATCTACCATCCATATTGCACTTGTATCACCATCTCTTCGCCGAACTAGTGCACCTATACAATTTACCATTGTATTGGGTGTGTTGGGGACACAAGGGACTCTTTGTTATTTTGTTGCAGGGTTGTTTGAGAGAGACCATCTTCAACCTACGCCTCCCACGGATTGATAAACCTTAGGTCATCCACTTGAGGGAAATTTGCTACTGTCCTACAAACCTCTGCACTTGGAGGCCCAACAACGTCTACAAGAAGAAGGTTGCGTAGTAGACATCAGGGGATAATTATTTTTATTGAAAAGTTTCTGTAATTAAGATTCACAAAGTTTCCGTGAGCATGAACAAAGTTTAAGGAGCTCTGCCACGTCGACAATGCTTGTCTCTCTCAGTTTAACTTTCCTTTTTGAAAAGTTTTGGGTTCCCCTCTTTATTTTTTATGTTTTTAAACTTTATAAAAGCACACAATAGAAATAAATGACTCTCTAAAACTTCCGGGTTGTCTCCCTGGCAGCGCTTTCTTTAAAGCCATTAAGCTAGGCAAATAGTGCTCAAGTAATGGATCCACCCGGATCCCAAGGTATATCAAAGCCAATTTTAATTAACAATGATTTGGCATTTAGTAGTGAGCACAAAGCAACATATATCAAGCAATGACAAAGTCTAACTCTCTTCCTATGCATCGGCATGTCATAAAAGAACAATTCATGCACACATAGTAAAGGCCAATGCATAGTATAAACAGTTTCTTGCAATTTTATCGTATTGGAAACATGGAGAGGCGGAGATGTAGTTCCTCTCTCATAATAATTGCAAGTAGGAGCAGCAAGCACATGCATATTATATCTATCAAAATCATCATGTGTAGTAGTAAAACGCAACCCATCAATATAATCCTCAATATATAAGGGCAAACTTCTCCGATATAGTGTAGTTGGGAGAATTCAAAAAGACAATAGGACTATCATGCGTGGGTGCAATAGCAACAATTTCATGTTTAACATAAGGAACTATAGCAAGTTCATCTCCATCTTATATTTACTAATTGGAGGCACCATTCAAGATCTCTCATTAATTCACATCATTGAAATTAATTACACCGTTGGATTGTAGAATTTACGCACAGGATAAAAGGAAAACATATGTAACACAGATGTCTTAGTCCCGCAAAAAAGACATCTGACATGTCCAACGTAAGTGGTATACAAAACAAAAAAACCCTCCATAAATAAGGAGAACATCAGGATGAAAAAAAGGAAACCCTCCGTCCATAAAAACTCCAACATAGAAAAGGGAAAGAGATCAACACGACCTGGCTAATTGCCCGCATCTTTAAACTTCTCATCTGTTCACTCTAAATAAAAAAGGGAGAGCCTCACGTCAAACAAAAGAAAGCCTTTGTAAGTCCATAAAATGTCCAATGTAAGAGGAAAAGAAATAGGCACGGCCCGGCTGATTACCCGCGCCTTCCAAGTTCTCTTATTTCTTAATTAAGTTCTCTTATTAATCGTAACGCATATCATCCCGTGCCACAAAAAAGGCTTATGCCACGTCCAACATTAATGGTGTAAAAAATATTAATGATGTACTAGACAAATAAAGCATCCATTTGTTACGTAGAAAAAAATGATCATGTGAAAAAGGAAAGAGTCCCAATAGATCACGCAGATGGCTCCTCTCTTTATCTCTCTTCCTGTGAACCATACAACATGAAAAAAAAACCTCATGGATTCTAACGTCCTCCACAATCTCGCGGGGATGGACGAGTTCGATCTTGCATACATGCCCGTGTTCTGCTGAACGCCTCGAGTTGTAGCTGCAAGGACGAGCCATGTGCCCATGTCTGCCTCTATGCGACCTCTCCGCGTCATCTACAGATCTGGCACATCAGCGGTTGAAGTGGTCAATATTTCCACAATCCACAGACCTGGCACGGTGGTACGCCATCCTTAATTTGGATCGGCAGTATATTAGTCTAAGTTATCAAAGGTAGGTTGAGCGATGGGCCACTTACGTTTTTCTGTGGTATGGTATTCGCAACCATCAATTTTTTTGGTAGTTCTTTCAATTTCAAAGAAAACAGATGTGGACCTGCAATAATTTGCATGCACAGAGATAGACACATGGAGGATTGATAATGCAAGTTGCAATTGATTGATCAAGGTTAGTTTCTCCAGCTTTTAGCCTTTTATTGTTGAATATACATATGCAAAGGCATGAATTTTATTATATGATATGTCTCTTAAATCTTATTGTATAGTAGACCTGTTCGTCGTCAATTGCAAGCCCCCTCCTATGCTTTTTACATGCTCTTAAATCTTAATGGGCTATGGACGGCAACGATCTGCACACCCACCTACTAGCCACCCTGCATGGCTGCAGAATGGATGTGGAATAGCCGTACGTGGTGCTCCATGTCAGATATGGTCATCTTCTACACAATTTGATTAATTGCATGCATTGTTATTTGGATGGTACTTAACAATGAACAGATGGACTTTAGTAGATGCTTACTAGAACTAAATGTTGCATAATCAGAATGGTTCAATTCTGGATTCACGTGCTTCGATTAATGATCAGTTTACCAATTTAAATAGAATTCATAGTTGGGCAGAACATGCATACACCAAAATATACGTTCCTTAAAGCTAATTGCCTCCTTCAAGTATTTTGCTACTCGAGCTAGCCAATGCTACATCGATTCTTATTCACTTTAGATATGTAGATTAATCTTATTTTCGCACGCACGAATAAATCATTTGCACTTCTGTTTATGTAGAGATGAGGAGGCATGCCGATGGGAGTAAATTTGCAGTAAATGCCGCTGGTGAAGCCGCCAACTAGGGGTGCTGCAGGGGACGGCCCTCCAGACTTGGACGTTGTTTGAGGTTAGTCTGTCAGCAGCTATTCATGCCTTAACTCATCAGGCAAGTAATCCTAATTATAACACGTTCTAGAATATGTGTCATCTATAAAAGAATCTCCTAATCCATCTAAGCTCCAGGAAATGATTTTCCAGGGCGCTTATAAAGCGTTAAATAATACAGTGTCACGAAAAGGTTTTGGCTGGCGCTGTTTGACAGTAGGATTTATTATTGTCCATTTCATGCTTTTCAATTCAAGCAGTGTTCTTGATTGTTGACGGAAGGAGTTCAGGGTTGCTTGCGCTTATGGCAAGGGGTGATGGTGGTGTATGTAGCTCCAACCAAACTCCAATCCCTCCAAAACTCAACTTCAGGCGTTTGGGTGACACTTGCTGATCAGCTGATGCTAACAAATAACGGATCGACACATGCATGTTTGGATACTTGGATTGTTACACATTCAGATTAGGCAGAGCACATATACACCAATTAGGTAAACTGTTTTCTTCATGTAATTATTAACATGCACTGATGAAGCAATAATGTAAGACAATGTGATCAGCGGACTTCTTGGCATCCCCTAATTTTGTTACAAAACTAAGTGGTTGTTGATGTAAAATTGGCACCAAGGCAGTTTTGATATATTAAGATAGAGCATAAATCTGTACATATTTCTGGATTTTCTTTTGGTAACATTCTGTTTGTGGTTTCCCATGTAGCAATGGCGTGGCCCTATTTGATCTTTGGCATGTTCAATGATGTGGTAGGGACTTCCAAGGTGACGTCCAATCTTTTACATTGCAGGCGATCGAGTAGCTCACCTAATATATAGGAAACGGCACCATAAAGCTTGTAGTGACTATGTACTTGGTCGGCATTTTTTTCTTTGTACATTATTTTTGTGCGGAACCTTCTGTTCAACGAGAAAAGTTATTTTTGTTCTTGGTCGGCACCACAACTAACTAAAAATCTTTCCGACCATCTCACAACTTTATCATGTATCTAACTTGGCAAACTAAGTTACAAATTAATATGTTGGCTTCAAAATACTTCAGTTTAATTCGAGGTTTCCTTAGTTAATCAGAATTGCATGCTTTTTTATCATGATCGTGAAGAAGCACTAGAAAGTGCAGGTTTATATGCAACATGACTGATATGTTATCCATAGCAGACCAGGGAGACGTGAGCTGCTCAAATTCCGATGACAGTAAGACTCCGTAAACTATTTACATATCTATAACAACTGAGTTCTACCTCCCCGTTGTAATTAATAAGTATAATACTCATATATGTGAATTGCTATTTTTGGCACAGCTTTAACTAATGGCTTTCATGTACTTTGGGAACATCTAAGATTTATGTGTCATCACTAGCTGGGAAAGAGGGTGAAATTAAGGATAAGAAAAGAATACTGAAGCACAATATTTAATGTTAAATATATTGTACTTCAAGAATTGTGGATTTCATATAATTAGTTGATCAAACATTGGAACTATGCAATACAATCTTCTATATAAAGTAAATATGCTGGTGTTCAAATGATGTATGGAAAACAAATTCATGTAAAATATTAGTAGACTGGCTCACATATAAGTTTTTCAATATCACACGGACAAGCTTATGTCAATAAAGATGTGGGCCATGAGTGAACACAACATAATTAAAAGAACACAACATATCTTGAAGTTCTTTGCCAGCATTTAAGCACCTAACTATGAACTATTGAAGCAGTATTTATTCATGTTTGTTATATATGTGGAAAACTTTACATGATATTAAAATTGTAAGTACACCTACATTTTTTGTTTCATATTTCCCATCCCAAAAATCTAAGTACAATCAATGTTTAATCACTTTTTACTAAGTATAACTACATATAATGCTAGCCCGTGCAGAAGCACGGGTTGATGACTAGTAAGCATAATTCATATTGGCATCTTGGCCACAAGCATAGCAAGCATCATCAAAAAGGGATATTTCAAACGAATCAACGGGATCATAGCAATCATGCTTCGGTAAGCACGAAGGGAAATTAAACAATGTATGAGTTGAAGAGTTACTCTCATTAGAAGGTGGGCACGGGTGATCAATTCGCTCTTCCTTCTTTTGTTCTTCGCTCTCCTCCTCATCATTTTCATCTAATGAGCTCATAGTTTCAGTAATTTCTTCTTCCATAGTTTCCTGCAAAATATTAGTCTTTTCTTGGACAGCGGAGACTTTCTCAATAAATGCATCAATATCGGAATTGTATTCATAATTCTCATAACAATATTTAAGTATAGCAAAATTTTCAGGTCTGTAAACAACATCATAAAGATTTTCACTCTTTAAAGAAAGATTCCATTTCACAAGTACCCATAAAAGCAACGAATTCTTCTATTTGTTCCACATCATAGTAATCATATATACCATTAGCATAAGAAGTCAGTGTTTTATTATCATTAAATTCGCATAAAAAGGGAAGGTGTGGAGCCTTCATCCTAGAGCGACAAGTATAATTATATCTCAAGCATAGTTCCCGCGCGTACCAATGCAACATATAAATTTGATCCCATAATAGTTTCTCTTTTTGAGTCAAGCGATAATCCCTAAAGTATTCACGTTGATCCAACGTGCCTCTGATATATAGTTGAATGGGGTTTTCGGGATTATCAAAGTAGTACATAATATTTTTCACATAATGAGCATCGAGGGTTTTAGGAGGTTCCCCATCTCCATGAGCAGCAAGTACACCTAATTTTTTTGGTATTTCGTGTTCCATATCCATAACTAAAGATAGATAACAGCTTAGAACAACAAATAAAATCTACTTAGTGATAAAGCAAACAAGCACAGACGAGAATATTCACCCCACGCTATAACTCCCCGGCAACGGCGCCAGAAAAAGGTCTTGATAACCCACAAGTATAGGGGATCAATTGTAGCCTCTTTCGATAAGTAAGAGTGTCGAAACCAACGAGGAGCTAAAGGTAGAACAAATATTCCCTCAAGTTATATAGACCACCGATACAACTCTACGCACGCTTGACGTTCGCTTTACCTAAAACAAGTACGAAACTAGAAATAATTTGTAGGTGTTATTGGATAGGTTTGCAAGATAATAAAGAGCACGTAAATAAAAGCTAGGGGATGTTTAGATAAAGACACAACTAAGTTAGTTTTAGTAGAGAGATTTTTGTCACGAGAAAGTTATTTGTCCCTAGGCAATCAATAACTAGACCGGTAATCACTATTGCAATTTTATTTGAGGGAGAGGCATAAGCTAACGGACTTTCTCTTCTTGGATCATATGCACTTATGATTGGAACTCTAGAAAGCATCCGCAACTACTAAAGATCATTAAGGTAAAACCCGACCATAGCATTAAAGTATCAAGTCCTCTTTATTCCCATACACCATGACCCACTTATCCGTGTTTGTGTTTCAGTCACTCATGCAACGCAGACATCCAATTCCTTAAACCCAAAGTTATTCCATATGAGTCCGCTATACCTTCCTATATGCGGTATCTACCTGCCGTTCCAAGTAAATTTGTATGTGCCAAACTCTAAACCTTCAAATGAAATTCTGTTTTGTATGCTCGAATAGCTCATGTATCAACTAGTGATGTCCGTATCTTCCATGTTAGGCGGGTTATTCTCAAGAGGAGTGGACTCCGCTCCTCACTCACGAGAAAATGGCTGGTCACCGGGATGCCCAAATTCCATGCTTTATGCAAATCAAATCAAAATAATTGGAAACAAAACTCCCCATGGAATTGTTGTTAGTTGGAGGCACTCGTTGTTTCGAGCAAGCCATGGATTGATGCTTGTTGGTGGAGGGGGAGTATAAACTTTACCATTCTGTTTGGGAACCGCCTATAATGTGTGTAGCATGGAAGATATCGCCATCTCTCGTTGTTATGTTGACAATGAAAGTATACCGCTCAAAATATTATTTATCTCTATTTCAAAATCGAGCTCTGGCACCTCTACAAGACCCTGCTTCCCTCTGCGAAGGGCCTATCTATTTACTTTTATGTTGAGTCATCACCCTCTTATTAAAAAGCACTAGCTGGAGAGCACAGCTGTCATTTGCATCAATTACTATTAATTTATAATGGGTATGACTATGACTGGATCTCTTTTACCATGAATTACAATGTCTAGTCAGTCCTTGATCTTTAAAGGTGCTCTGCATTTATGTTTTGCGGTCTCAGAAAGTGCTAGCGAGATACTATCTTGTTATATCATATTATGATTGTTTTGAGAAAGTGTTGTCATCCGAGATTTATTATTATTGCTCGCAAGTTGATTATGCCATTGATATGAGTAAACATGAGACCTAAATGTTATTCTGAATGTGGTTAGTCATAATCTTTGCTGAAAACTTGAATGCTGGCTTTACATATTTACGACACAAGAGCAAACAGAGTTTGTAAAAGTTTTTCTTTATCACTTTCAGTTTATAAACTGAATTGCTTGAGGACAAGCAAAGATTTAAACTTGGGGAAGTTGATACGTCTCCGTCGTATGTACTTTTCCAAACACTTCTGCCCTTGTTTTGAAATCTAACTTGCATGATTTGAATCTTATATTTACTAATCGGAGGCATCATACGAAGTCCACGTTAATCCTCATAACTAAAAAAATCATCCATTGGATCGAGGTATTAATTGTCTACAGTCGACGGATGAGATTCCAAGAGTCCTAACCCAATGTCCCACCTCCCACGACCTCCTCTCTGTAACAAAAACAGTGAACAATCTTTTTCTCGCCCAATGTCCCACCTCCTCGCTTAGGAACAGATGCAACATCCATGTGTAGCCTGTTTCTGCTCCGTCCGTGCTCCACGTCCCGTCCCTTCTCCACTCTTCATGCAACAATCGTCTAAAGCGATCCATGGATCCTCTCCTCTATCTCTTCCTCTGCATTTGGAGGATTTTGATGTTAGTTTCTAACTCGCAGGTACAATCTAGATTTTCCTTTTGGGGGGATTTGATGAATCCCTTCATCGCATGATCATGAGCTCCCTCGATCCGAACTCCCCGTCTCCTCCTATCAAGCGTGGCAGTCTTGAATCAAGGAAAAAGCACAGCTTGACAGATCCCTGCAGCTGCTAATGGGAAGGGACAACAGAGAACGAAGCTGCCATGAGGTGGCTACAGATCTCTTCACAAAACTTCTCCGCGACTCCTTCCTCACCGATCCCCAACACTGATCCTCATGTCCCTTCTCCAGTCTTCACGTACAAGCATCTAATCTAAATTAAACGTTCCAAGTTTCTTGATTCCCTTTCTCTACAACCTTTGAATTTGTTATCCACTAATCCCAACATGCTGCAATCCATCTTGGCTAAGGAGGATGTCTTTCCAGCTTTCATGCCACGTACGACCAAACAACAATATATACCATCGAAGCAGCGGACATGTGCCAGAGAACCCAATGCAACAAATGCAGTTTTTTTTTAGATCGGACAGTCGGCAATATTAGTGAAGCTGCAGAGGTGAGGAACTATGTCAGGCTTATTGCAGGTATGCAAGAAGCAACGACAGAGTTGGTTTTTGCTTTTTGGGATTTTTATGTTGTGTGTCCTGGAATTTCAGGCTTGGTCTCTATTATAATGAGCAAGTGCAGCCTAGGGTTGCGTTATGGGGGCTGGCCATGATGTGTGTTCTTCAATTTTAGACAAGTATAGATACATATCGAAGTAGTGGATTCAATTCACCGCACAATGAACTAGAGCATCTCTTCTAGAAAGTAGATAGGTTGTTTTAGATCATTACATGTTATGTCAAGTTTACTTCTCTGTTTATTTCAAGAAAAAACTAGGTGTTTGCTTACTTGGACCTGCTCCATGTTATGCTCACCTAATGATGCAATAGGATATGTGCTTTTTAGAAACTCAAATTATACTCTGTTCTGATGGGATTTTTTGATAGTGTTGTTTTTGCAGACATGGAGTGTACATGCATTCAAGAATTCAAGAATTATTAGGTTTATACAGTCAAGAAGGCGTGGTCCTGATATACTCTGCTCCATGTCACCAGGTGTAGGTTCATACAGTTCTATTTTATGTACATAGATATAGGACTACAGGTTTAATTATTAGGACAATTTTTTATCGGTACTTTACACCTTTTCGCATGGTGCATTGATGGTGAGCTCATATAACTTTGGTCTTTGGAACATGGATAATATAATTAGTTGCAGAGGGGCTAAGCTCAGATAGGATTACTGATGCCTACACACACACACACTGCCACACACGGTGTGATAATGGTACGTATGGTATATGATATATGTTTTTATTTTGAGCCTATGTGAAAGAGAGCAAAATCATACCAAAATCAGTAGGAGTGAAGTACGTCTATTCATTAATCCATGATTTGCTGTAGTAATGTAAGGGGAAACAATTAAGCTACATCTATGAATCACGCAAGAAAAATATATCTTATACATCACTATGTATAGCATACATATGATATGCGTACATATGCATTTGTTAAGTCTTACAATGGAAGTTTCATTGGGAAACTCTTCAACATAAATGAACTAGAAATCCAGGTTGTCTGCCTCGCGTTATATAGTGTTAAAAAATATAGACAGGAAGGATCGTCTCTTTTTTTGTTATCTAATATGAAAAACCAGTTATTTCTTTTGTGTTATCTATATAACATTCCAATGAATTTGTCGTATATCACCAAAACAAAATAAATGTCCTTTTAAGTGTTCATCCCGCATACATGAGCCAAAATGCCTCTTTTTGCAGAAATATAGATATCTGGAATAAGTTGTTTCTTCCAATTTTAATTTTCATGGTTATATAAATATGAACATAATGACGAGCTATTTATGTTATAATACAAATAGCGATGCAATGATTAAGACTCAGACAGAATAATTTCACTATTACATGTCCTTCATGTCGAAGAGAAAGATATTTATCATTTATAATGTCCTTGATATATAATAACCATGCATGATTCCATATTGTATTTTTGGGAATATATGTTCCGCCAAACTAACTAGGTACAAAATCTCATGACCTCAAATATTCCTTCCATTATTCCATTTTGAGTTTCCAGTTTTATGGCCCTAAAGTCGCCATCTTTTTTTATTCTAAATCTATGCCATTCAAGGATCAGTTGAGAGATGTTCAAAACTTAATTGTCTAATTACTATTACATTACCATAGAGTTATTCGTTGTTTTAAATAATGTTGTGTTTACAAAATCACTGGCCCGTGCGTTCGCACGGGGTTGCTGACTAGTGGAACTAACTCGGATTAACGATGTTTTCAGCAGACTTTCCATGGTGTTATTTATGTGCAGAAACAAAAGTTCTCGGAATGACCTGAAACTCCACGGAACATATTTTTGGAAAATATTAAAAATACAGGAAGAAGAATACACGTCAGGGGGGCCTCCACCTGTCCACGAGGGTGGAGGGCGCGCCTGCCCCCCTGGGCGCGCCCCCCTGCCTCGTGGGCCCCCTGACGCTCCACCGACCTCAACTCCAACTCCATATATTCACTTTCGGGGAGAAAAAAATCAGAGAGAAGGATTCATCGCGTTTTACGATACGGAGCCGCCGCCAAGCCCTAAAACCTCTCGGGAGGGCTGATCTGGAATCCGTTCGGGGTTCGGAGAGGGGAATCCATCGCCGTCGTCATCATCAACCATCCTCCATCACCAATTTTATGATGCTCACCGCCGTGCGTGAGTAATTCCATTGTAGGCTTGATGGATGGTGATGGCTTGGATGAGATTTATCATGTAATCGAGTTAGTTTTGTTAGGATTTGATCCCTAGTATCCACTATGTTCTGAGATTGATGTTGCTATGACTTTGCTATGCTTAATGCTTGTCACTAGGGCCCGAGTGCCATGGTTTCAGATCTGAACCTATTATGTTTTCATGAATATATGTGAGTTCTTGATCCTATCTTGCAAGTGTATAGTCACCTACTATGTGTTATGATCCGGCAACGAAGTGACAATAATCGGGACCACTCCGGTGATGACCATAGTTTGAGGAGTTCATGTATTCACTATGTGTTAATGCTTTCGTCCGGTACTCTATTAAAAGGAGACCTTAAGATCCCTTAGTTTCCGCTAGGACCCCGCTGCCATGGGAGGGTAGGACGAAAGATGTCATGCAAGTTCTTTTCCATAAGCACGTATGACTATATTCAGAATACATGCCTACATTACATTGATGAATTGGAGCTAGTTACGTGTCACCCTATGTTATGATCGTTACATGATGAACCGCATCCGGCATAATTCTCCATCAACGATCCAATGCCTCTGAGCTTTTCATATATTGTCCTTAGCTTATTTACTTTTCCGTTGCTCTTTATTACAATCACTACAAAACACAAAAATATTACTTTTGCTACGTTACCGTTACTTCCATATTACTTTGCTACTAAATACTTTGCTGCAGATATTAAGTTATCCAGATGTGGTTGAATTGACAACTCAACTGCGAATACTTGAGAATATTCTTTGGCTCCCCTTGTGTCGAATCAATATATTTGGGTTGAATACTCTACCCTTGAAAACTGCTGCGATCCCCTATACTTTTGGGTTATCATGGTCACTGTCATGCTGGCAGACCTCCCTGTTGCCGTGCCATATCACCTCCATCTCTCAAGGCTCCCCCGATGATACGCCTCCATCGTATCTACTTTTCCAAACTCTTTTGCCCATGTTTTGGACTCTAATTTGCATGATTTGAATGGAACTAACCCGGACTGACGTTGTTTTCTGCAGAATTGTGATATGTCTCCATCGTATCTACTTTTCCAAACACGTTTGCCCTTGTTTTGGACTCTAACTTGCATGATTTGGATGGAACTAACCCGGATCGTGATTTTATTGCAGAATTGCCATGGTGTTATTTTTGTGCAGAAATAAAAGTTCTCGGAATGACCTGAATCTTCACGAAGATTATTTTTGGAAATAATAAAAAATACTGGCGAAAGAATCAAGGCCAGGGGGCCCACACCCTGTCCATGAGGGTGGGAGGCGCGCCTGCCCCCCCTGGGCGCACCCCTGCCTCTCGGCCCCCCTGGTGCTCCACTGACCTCAACTCCAACTCTATATATTCATGTTCGGGGAGGGAAAAATCAGGGAGAAGGATTCATTGCGTTTTACGATACGAAGCCGCCAAGCCCTAATCTCTCTCGGGAGGCTGATCTGGAGTCGATTCGGGGCTCGGGAGAGGGAATCTGTCGCCGTCGTCATCATCAACCATCCTCCATCACCAATTTCATGATGCTCACCGCGGTGCGTGAGTAATTCCATCGTAGGCTTGCTGGACGGTGATGGGTTGGATGAGATTTATCATGTAATCGAGCTAGTTTTGTTAGGGTTTCATCCCTAATATCCACTATGTTCTGAGATTGATGTTGCTATGACTTTGCTATGTTAATGCTTGTCACTAGGGCCCGAGTACCATGATTTCAGATCTGAACCTATTATGTTTTCATGAACATATGTGAGTTCTAGATCCTATCTTACAAGTCACTAGTCACCTACTATGTGTTATTATCCGGCAACCCCGAAGTGACAATAATCGGGACCGTCCCGGTGATGACCGTAGTTTGAGGAGTTCATGTATTCACTATATGTTAATGCTTTGGTCCGGTACTCTATTTAAAGGAGGCCTTAATATCCCTTAGTTTCCAGTAGGACCCCGCTACCACGGGAGGGTCGAGCAAAAGATGTCATCCAAGTTCTTTCCCATAAGCACGTATGACTATATTCGGAATACATGCCGACATTACATTGATGAATTGGAGCTAGTTCTGTGTCACCCTATGTTATGACTGTTGCATGAATAATCACATCCGGCATAATTCTACATCACTGATCCAATGCCTACGAGCTTTTCACATATTGTTCTTCCTTATTTACTTTTCCTTTGCCACTGTTACAATCACTACAAAACTATCTCTGTTACTTTTGCCACCGTAACCGCTACTATCATACTACTTTGCTGCCAAATACTTTGCTGCAGATACTAAGTTATCTAGGTGTGGTTGAATTGACAACTCAACTGCTAATACTTGAGAATATTCTTTGGCTCCCCTTGTGTCGAATCAATAAATTTGGGTTGAATACTCTACCCTCGAAAACTGTTGTGATCCCCTATACTTGTGGGTTATCAAGACTATTTTCTTGCGCCGTTGCCAGGGAACATAGCTATATTCTTTGAGTCACTTGGGATTTATATCTGCTGATCACTATGAGGAACTTCAAAGAAGAGAAAACCAAAAAAATTCCCTCAACTACGAGGGGAGGTAAGGAACTGCCATCTAGCTCTACACTTGATTCACCTTCTGTTTTGAGTAAGCTTGCGACACCTAAACCTGCTTCTGCTATTAATTCTGATATGCCGCATGTTATTGATGATGCCACTTCTGCTATGCATGATACTTATGATGAAACTACTTCTATGCTTGATACTACTGTGCCACTAGGTGAATTTCTAGATGAACAACTTGCTAGGGCTAGAGATAATGGAATTATTGAAACTGATAATATTGATGAAAGTGATGACGAAGATTCTCCTCCTAGATATCAATCGCCTGTTGTGCCTGAGGGCTATGTTATGGATGAAGAAACTGCTAGAGTATTTCTTGCTTGCAATGATAGAAATGATCTTAAGAAATTATTAGCTAAGCTGAAAGAAAAATCTTTGAATGCTAGAATGAAATATGACCCTGCTTTAGCTGCTTCACCTATCTTTGTTACTGATAAGGATTATGATTTCTGTGTCGATCCTGAGATAATTACTCTAGTTGAATCTGATCATTTCTATGTCTAAGAATCTGAAACTGTTGTGGCACATCTTACTAAATTAAATGATATAGCCACCCTGTTCACTAATGATGAGAAAACTCGTTACTACTATATCCTTAAATTATTTCCGTTCTCATTAAAGGGTGAGGCTAAGACATGGTTTAATTATCTTGATCCTGGTTGTGTGCGTAGTCCCCAGTATATGATTTATTACTTCTCTGCTAATATTTCCCTGCTCATAAGAAACAAGCTGCTTTAATGGATATATATAATTTTGTGCAAATTGAAGAAGAGAGTTTCCCACAAGCTTGGGGGAGGCTTCTCCAATTACTTAATGCTTTGCATGATCATCCTCTCAAGAAAAATCAAATACTTGATATCTTTTATAATGGACTAACCGATGCTTCCAGAGACCATCTAGATAGTTGTGCTAGTTGTGTTTTCAGGGAAAGAACTGTCGATCAGGCTGAATTGCTATTGAATAATATGTTGAGTAATGAAAATAATTGGACACTTGCGGAACCAACTCCTAATCCAACTCCGAAGAAAAGGGGTGTTCTATTTCTCAGTCCTAAAGATATGCAAGAGGCAAAGAAATCTATGAAAGAAAAAGGTATAAAAGATAAAGATGTTAAGAATTTACCTCCTGTTGAAGAAACACATGGTCTTAATTTACCGCATGTTGAAGAAATACATGGTGTTGATAATCTGACACAGGTAGTAAAGGTAAATTCTCTCTATAGATATGATTAAGCTGAAATCTCTCCTACTAAGTTTTCTAGCCAATGCTTAGATGAGTTTGATAATTTTATGGTTAAGCAAGAAGATTTAAATGCTTATTTTGGTAGACAACTGAAAGGCAATGCTTATATGATTGAACACTTGAGTGATTATATGTCTAGAGTAAAAGGTTAACTTAAACTCATTAGTAAATATGCTTCTATGGTTACCACTCAAGTGGAACAAGTACTTAAAGCTCATAATGATTTGCTCAATGAATTAAATAGTAAGAAAAATGATAATGCTGTTAGAGTTATGACTAGAGGGGGTAAAATGACTCAGGAACCTTTGTATCCCGAAGGCCACCCTAAGAGAATTGAGCAAGATTCTTAGAGAACTAATATAGATGCACCTAGTCCTTCCAAGAAGAAGAAAAAGAAAAATGATAGGAATTTGCATGCTGCTAGTGAACCTGTTGTTGGCACACCTGAGAATCCCAATGGTATTTCTATTTCTGATGCTGAAACACAATCTGGTAATGAACATGAACCTAGTGATAATGTTAATGATGATGTTCATGTTGATTCTCAACCTAGTAATAACGATGTTGTAGAAGTTGAACCTGCTATTGATCTTGATAACCCACAATCAAAGAATCAATGTTATGATAAGAGAGACTTTGTTGCTAGGAAGCACGGTAAAGAAAGAGAGCCATGGGTTCAGAAACCCATGACTTTTCCTCCTAAACCATCCAAGAAAAAGGATGACGAGGATTTTGAGCGCTTTGCTGAAATGATTAGACCTATCTTTTTGCCTATGCGTTTTACTGATATGCTTAAAATGAATCCTTATGCCAAGTATAAGAAGGATTTTGTTACAAATAAAAGAAAGATACCGGAAGCTGAAATTTCCACCATGCTTGCTAATTATACTCTTAAGGGTGGAATACCCAAGAAACTTGGAGATCCAGGAGTACCAACTATACCATGCTCCATTAAAAGAAACAATGTTAGAACTTCTTTATGTGATCTTGGAGCCGGTGTTAGTGTTATGCCTCCCTCTTTATATCGTAGACTTGATTGGAATAAGTTGACACCTACTAAAATATCTTTGCAAATGGCCAATAAATCAGGTTGTTGTACCTGTCGGTTGTGAGGACGTGCCTTTTGTGGTTGCAAACGTCACCATTTTAACGGACTTTGTTATTCTTGATATTCCCGAGGACGATAGTATGTCTATTATTCTTTGAAGACCCTTTTTGAATATTGCAGGGGCTGTTATTGATTGCAACAAAAGGCAATGTCACTTTTCTTGTCAATGGTAATGAGCATACGGTACACTTTCCTAGGAAACAACCTCAAGTCCACAGTATCAATTCTATTGGAAAAATTCCATCGATTATTATTAGAGGTTTTGAATTTCCTCTGCCTACTGTCAAGAAGAGATATGATATTATTATTGTTGGGGATGTGCATATCCCCGTTGAGGTAACATAGTGTTATTCAAAATTTCTCCGGTTCCATGTTATTCGGAATGAGTTTGTTAACAAGACTTGATCAACCTTGTCAGTGGATTCCTTTTGATGAGCATGAGATGGATGAAGTTAGAAGGCACAACCTTCTATACCCTCCTTTTACTTTCTGTTATCTAGATTAAATAAAGAAAAAATAGTATTTTCTGCCTGTTTTCTGAATTATCTGTGCAATAAAAATACCCCGAAAATAAAAGTTCTCCAAATGCCCTAAAATTGAAATATAATTTTTCTGTAATATTTGAGAATATCTGGCACTGAGAACACAGCAGGGGGAGCAAGCACCTGGCCACGAGGGTCCAGGGCGCGCCCCCTGCCTTGTGGGCCCATGATGGCTCCCCTCCACTTATTCCAGCCACCACACACTCCTTCTTCCTGCCCAAAAAATCACCAGCCAGCTCAAGCATGAGTTCTAGCTCATCTTGCTGCGATTTTCGATCTCCTTGCTCAAAGCTCCACTCACAAAACTGCTTTGGAGGATTGTTCTTTGGTATGTGACTCCTCCAATGGTCCAATTAGTTTTTGTTCTAGTGCTTTATTCGTTGCAAATTTGTGCTACCTAGGTGACCCTGTTCTTGAGCTCCACTCACAAAACTGCTTTGGAGGATTGTTCTAATGCATGATATAGTCTCTAGGCACTTGTGGGAGTAGTTGCTATAAATTTTGTTGAGCTTGGTTCACTTTTATTTGAAGTTACTAAAAATTTCAGAAATTTTTCAGAGCAAGAAATATGTTTAGGAAAATGTACCAAGGTGGTTCTTCAAGGAAGCAAGGACCCAGACCTGCAATACGTGAGCCGGACCATGAACTGGCCTTGTGAATGGCTGTAAAAAAACTTCATGGTCCGAGCAAGAATTAAGGAAGAATTTGAGGCATATGTGCGAAACGCTAATTTGGAGGGCTTCATGTCAGATAAGTGCCTCCAACACTATTACCTTACTGATTCCTTTGTGAGAAGATTTAGATTTTCATCTTCACGCAACTCTCACACGGTCCTGTTTGATCTTTATGATAAATCCTATACCATGGACCTAAAGGATTTTACTACTGCTTGTAAACTCCAGCAGTGGGGTAGTACTAGTGAACCCCGCAAATCCGAGTTTAGAGATTTTCTTGCTAGTATCACAGTGGGGGAATCTAGAGAAATAACACAAGCTACCATAGGGAGCATTCATTTTCCTGCTATACATTATTTTGCTCTCTTCATAGGTAGATGCATAAATGGTAAGGATGAAGCTTGCCACATGTGTGTTCCTGATCTCAGCGTTCTCAGGAGTGCTGTATTAGGAGATAAACATTATAATTTGGGAGCTATTATGGCGCGTAGGTTGCATAATAACAGTATAAATGGAGATTTGTTTGTTGGAATTTATGAAACCCGTTTAGCTAATTATCTTGAGATACCTATTCGTGATTATGATATGGAATTGCCTCCTGCTTATCTAGATTTTAATGCCATGGTTCGCCATCAGTTTGTTGAGAGGAATGAACCGCCTCTCCAGTACCGACTAATCTTTGACAGGCGTCACGCTGTCAATATTGTTCTCCCTTCCCCTCCTCTCTTTGACTTTCAGGCAAAGGGGAGATATGTTATAACCAAGGAGGAGGCAAATGAGTACGAGAGGAGGACGAGGGCAGCTCGCCTCCAAGCTGCAGCCCACGATGCAATAGCCATCGTGCATCTCAAGACGACCCGGTAACAACTTTGGATATCCGCCAGCCAGTAGTGGCGATAGACCAACTTAGGCCAAAAGCCTAAGCTTGGGGAGAATCACGTATTCTCACCGACATTACATTCATGTTCACACACTCATGCTAGTTGTCGGTGCTCATACTTTTTCATTGTACTATCCATTGCTAGTTTATTTACGTTTTATGCTTTCTTCTTGTGCGTTTGAAAAACCTTAAGAAAAAAAAATTAGTTGTAGCTTTTAGCTAGTTTACTTTCTTGCTTGTAGTAGTAGTAACTAAAAGAAAACCCAAAAAGATTTCCTGTTCTTCTTTTGCTTGTTGGGAGCTTTCCCGTGTATGTAGTTTTATTTGTTTTCTTGTTCTTTGGGGGTCGATAAGAGAAGACTATGATGAAAATGTTGAAGTGGATCTTATATGCATTATTGTTAATTTAACCAAGAGCCCATATTGCCTAGTCTTCTCCTGTTTATTGAATGCTTGCAGATTCCACCTTAGTTCAATGCACGTGCACTATTATTATTATACACATCGTTCGGTCGTTCAAGTGAAAGGCAATTATGACGATATATGATGGACTGATTGAGATGAGAGAAGCTGGTATGAACTCGACCTCTCTTGTTTTTGTAAATATGATTAGTTCATCGTTCCTGATTCAGCCTATTATGAATAAACATATTTGCAATGACAATTAGAGATTATAGTTGCTTATGCCATGCTTAATTAGCTAGGAGTTTATAATGGTTTACCTTGTGTGCTAACATTCTATTAAAATGATTGTGATGTGGTATAGTAGGGTGGTATCCTCCTTTGAATGATTCGAGTGACTCGATTTAGCACATGTTCACACATATAGTTGAAACAAATCAGCATCGCCTTCACGACCTTTATGTTCATGGTGGATTATATCCTACTCATGCTTGCACTCAATGTTTATTAATTTTAATGCATGTTCATGACTCTTGTCGCTCTTTAGTTGGTCGCTTCCCAGTCTTTTTGTAGCCTTCACTTGTACTAAGCGGGAATACTGCTTGTGCATCCAATCCCTTAAACCCCAAAGTTATTCCATATGAGTCCACCATACCTTCCTATATGCGGTATCGACCTGCTGTTCCAAGTAAATTTGTATGTGCCAAACTCTAAACCTTCAAATGAAATTCTGTTTTGTATGCTCGAATAGCTCATGTATCAACTAGGCTTTTCTGTATCTTCCATGCTAGGTGGGTTATTCTCAAGAGGGGTGGACTCTGCTCCTCTCTCACGAGAAAATGGCTGGTCACCGGGATGCCCAGTCCCATGCTCTAAGCAAATAAAATCACAATAGTTGCAAACAAAACTCCCCCAGGATTGTTGTTAGTTGGAGGCACCCGTTGTTTCGAACAAGCAATGAACTGATGTTTGTTGGTGGAGGGGGAGTATAAAATTTACCATTCTGTTTGGGAACCGCCTATAATGTGTGTAGCATGGAAGATATCGAGATCTCTCGGTTGTTATGTTGACAATGAAAGTATACCACTCAAAATATTATTCATCTCTATTTCAAAAATCGAGCTCTAGCACCTCTACAAATCCCTGCTTCCCTCTGCGAAGGGCCTATCCATTTACTTTTATGTTGAGTCATCACCCTCTTATTAAAAATCACCAGTTGGAGAGCACTGCTGTCATTTGCATCCATTACTATTAATTTATATTGAGTATGACTATGACTGGATCTCTTTTACCATGAATTACAATTTTTAGTCACTCCTTGATCTTTAAAGGTGCTCTACATTTATGTTTCACGGTCTCAGAAAGGGCTAGCGAGATACCATCTTGTTATATCATATTATGATTATTTTGAGAAAGTGTTGCCATCCGAGATTTATTATTATTGCTCGCTAGTTGATTATGCCATTGATCTGAGTAAACATGAGACCTAAGCGTTATTGTGAATATGGTTAGTCATAATCTTTGATGAAAACATGAATGATGGCTTTAATTATTTACAACAACAAGAGCAAACAGAGTTTGTAAAAGTTTTTCTTTATCACTATCAGTTCATCAACTGAATTGCTTGAGGACAAGCAAAGGTTTAAGCTTGGGGGAGTTGATACGTTTCCATCGTATCTACTTTTCCAAACACTTTTGCCCTTGTTTTGGACTCTAACTTGCATGATTTGAATGGAACTAACCCGGACTGAAACTGTTTTCAAAAGAATTTCCATGGTGTTATTTTTGTGCAGAACTAAAAGTTCTCGGAATGACCTTAAACTTCACGGAGATTATTTTTGGGAAAAATAAAAATATTGGCGAAAGAATCAAGGCCAGGGGCCCACACCCTGTCCATGAGGGTGGGAGGCGCGCCTGCCCCCCTAGGCGCGCCCCCCTGCCTCGTGGCCCCCCTGGTGCTCCACTGACCTCAACTCCAACTCTATATATTCACGTTCGGGGAGGAAAAAAATTAGAGAGAAGGATTCATCGCGTTTTATGATACGGAGCCGCCCCAAGCCCTAATCTCTCTCGGGAGGGCTGATCTGGAGTCCGTCGCCGTCGTCATCATCATCCATCGTCCATCACCAATTTCATGATGCTCACCGCCGTGTGTGAGTAATTCCATCGTAGGCTTGCTAGAAGGTGATGGGTTGGATGAGATTTATCATGTAATCGAGTTAGTTTTGTTAGGGTTTGATCCCTAGTATCCACTATGTTCTGAGATTGATGTTGCTATGACTTTGCTATGCTTAATGCTTGTCACTAGGACCCGAGTGCCATGATTTCAGATCTGAACCTATTATGTTTTCATGAATACATGTGAGTTCTAGATCCTATCTTGCAAGTCAATAGTCACCTACTATGTGTTATGATCCAAGCAACTCAAGTGGCAATAATCGGGACCACTCCGGTGATGACCGTAGTTTGAGGAGTTCATGTATTCACTATGTGTCAATGCTTTGGTCGATTACTATATTAAAAGGAGGCCTTAATATCCCTTAGTTTCCAGTGGGACCCGCTGCCACCGGAGGGTAGGACAAAAGATGTTACGCAATGCAAGTTCTTTCCCATAAGCACATATGACTATATTCGGAATACATGCCTACATTACATTGATGAATTGGAGCTAGTTCTGTGTCACCCTATGTTATAACTGTTGCATGAATAATCGCTTCCGGCATAATTCTCCATCACCGATCCAATGCCTATGAGCTTTTCACATATTGTTCTTTGCTTATTTACTTTTCCGTTGCCACTGTTACAATCACTACAAAACTATCACTGTTACTTTTGCCACTGTTACTGCTACTATCATACTACTTTGCTACTAAATAGTTTGCTGCAGATATTAAGTTATCCAGGTGTGGTTGAATTGACAACTCAACTGCTAATACTTGACAATATTCTTTGGCTCACCTTGTGTCAAATCAATAAATTTGGGTTGAATACTCTCCCCACGAAAACTGTTGCGATCCCCTATACTTGTGGGTTATCAAATTGCCTTGGTGTAATTTTTGTGCAGAAATTAATATTCTCGGATTGACTTAAAAACTTATAGATAATATTTTTGGAATTAATAAAAAATACTGCCGAAGAATCAACCAGAGGTGACCCACCAGGAGACCAAGCGCGCCCTAGCCCCTAGCTTGTGGGTCCCTTGAGAGCCCCGCCCCCCAACCTCAACTCCAACTCTATATAACCCTATTCGAGGAGAAAAAATCAGGGAGAAGAGTTCATCGCGTTTTACGATACGGAGCTGCAGACGCCTCCTGTTCTTCATCAGGAGGGTATATCTGGAGTCCGTTCGGGGCTCCGAAGAGGGGAAATCGACGCCGTCATTGATGTCTACTATGCAACCTTCTTCTTGTAGACGTTGTTGCACCTCCAAGTGCAGAGGTTTGTAGGACAGTAGCAAATTTCCCTCAAGTGGATGACCTAAGGTTTATCAATCCGTGGGAGGCGTAGGTTGAAGATGGTCTCTCTCAAACAACCCTGCAACCAAATAACAAAGAGTCTGTTGTGTCCCAACACATCCAATACAATGGTAAATTGTATAGGTGCACTAGTTCGGCGAAGAGATGGTGATACAAGTGCAATATGGATGGTAGATATAAGTTTTTGTAATCTGAAAAATATAAAAACAGCAAGGTACATAATGATAAAAGTGAGCACAAACGGTATTGCAATGCGTTGAAACAAGGCCTAGGGTTGATACTTTCACTAGTGCAAGTTCTCTCAACAATAATAACATAATTGGATCATATAACTATCCCTCAACATGCAACAAAGAGTCACTCCGAAGTCACTAATAGCAGAGAACAAACGAAGAGATTATTGTAGGTTACGAAACCACCTCAAAGTTATTATTTCGGATCAATCTATTATAGACATTGTACTAGAATAACACCTTAAGACACAAATCAACCAAAACCCTAATGTCACCTAGATACTCCAATGTCACCTCAAGTATCCGTGGCTATGATTATACGATATGCATCACACAATCTCAGATTCATCTATTGAAACCAACACAAAGTACTTCAAAGTGTGCGCCAAAGTTTCTACCGGAGAGTCAAGACGAAAACGTGTGCCAACCCCTATGCATAGGTTCATGGGCGGAACCCACAAGTTGATCACCAAAACATACATCAAGTGAGTCATGTGATATCCCATTGTCACCACAGATACGCACATGCAAGACATACATCAAGTGTTCTCAAATTCTTAAAGACACAATCCGATAAGATAACTTGAAAGGCAAAACTCAATCCATTACAAGAGAGTAGAGGGGGAGAAACATCATAAGATCCAACTATAATAGCAAAGCTCGCGATACATCAAGATCGTGCCAAATCAAGAACACGAGAGAGAGACAGAGAGAGAGAGATCAAACACATAGCTACTGGTACATACCCTCTGCCCCGAGGGTGAACTACTCCCTCCTCATCATGGAGAGCACCGGGATGATGAAGATGGCAACCGGTGAGGGTTCCCCCCTCCGTGAGTCTTGGAACAGGTCCCGATTGGTTTTTGTTGGCTACAGAGGCTTGCGGCGGCAGAACTCCCAATCTATTCTGTTCCCCGAAGGTTTTAGGGTATATGGATATATATAGGCGAAAGAAGTCGGTCAGGGGAGCCACGAGGGTGGAGGGCGTGCCCAGCAGGGTGGGCGTGCCCCCTTGCCTCCTGCCTTCCTCGTTGATCCCCTGACGTGCACTCTAAGTCTCCCGGATTGCTTTCTTCCCAAAAATAACTTCTGCCGAAGGTTTCGTTCCGTTTGGACTCCGTTTGATATTCCTTTTCTTTGAAACACTGAAACAAGGGAAAAAACTGAAACTGGCACTATGCTCTAGGTCAATAGGTTAGTCCCAAATATAATATGAAAGTGCATAGTAAAGCCCATTAAACATCCAAGATGGATAATATAATTGCATGAATACTTCATAAATTATAGATACATTGGAGACGTTTCAGTCATCATCACTAACCATCCTCCATCACCAATTTCATGACGCTCATCGCCGTGTGTTAGTAATTCCATCGTAGGCTTGCTGGACGGTGATGGGTTGGATGAGATTTATCATGTAATCGAGTTAGGTTTGATAGGGTTTGATTCCTAGTATCCACTATGTTCTGAGATTGATGTTGCTATGACTTTGCTATGCTTAATGCTTGTCACTAGGGCCCGAGTTGCATGATTTCAGATCTGAATCCTTTATGTTTCCATGAATATATTTGTGGTCTTGATCCGATCTTGCAAGTTGTAGACACCTATTACGAGTTATGATCCGCATACCCCAAGGTGACAATAATTGGGATTCTTTCGGGTGATTACCGTAGTTTGAGGAGTTCATGTATTCACTAAATGCTAATGCTTTGTTCCAGTTCTCAATAAAAAGGAGGCCTTAATATCCCTTAGTTTCCATTAGGACCCCGCTGCCATGGGAGGGTAGGACAAAAGATGTCAGGCAAGTTCTTTGCCATAAGCACCTATGACTATATACGGAATACATGCCTACATTATATTGATGAATTGAAGCTAGTTCTATGTCATCCTATGTTATAACAATTGCATCATGAACGCCATCCGACATAATTATCCATTACTGATCCGTTGCCTACGAGCTTTTCACCTATTGATCTTTGCTCGGTTACTTTTCCGTTGCCACTGTTACAATTGCTACAAAGCTGCTACTGTTACTTTTTCCACCGTTACCGTTACTTCCATACCACTTTGCTACTAAATATTTTTCTACAGATATTTAGTCTTTCAGGTGTGGTTGAATTGACAACTCAGCTGCTAATACTTGGGAATATTCTTTGGCTCCCCTTGTGTCGAATAAATAAATTTGGGTTGAATACTCTACCCTCGAAAACTGTTGTGATCCCCTATACTTGTGGGTTATCAGGACTTTTTCGGGCACCATTGCTGGGGAGCATAGCCCTATTCTCTGAGTCACTTGGGATTTATATCCGCTGATCAATATGAAGAATTTGAAAGATACCAAAACCAACATTTATACCTGTACTACGAGAGGAGGTAAGGAACTGCCTTCTAGCTCATCACTTGATTCACCTTCTATTTTAAGTAAGCTTGCGACACCACCACCTGCTAGTAATTCTGATATGTCGCAAGAATTGATGATGCCACTTCTGCTATGCATGGTGCTTATGATGATACTACGGCTTTGCTTGATAACACTGTGCTACTAGGTTAATTTCTTGATGAACAACTTGCTAGTGTTAGAGAAAATGAAATTACTGAAACTGATGATATTATTGAAACTGAAGATTATGATTGTCCCCCTAGATATGAACTGCCTATGGTACGTGAGGGTTATATTATGGATGAAGAAACTACTAGAGACTTTTTTGCTTGCAATGATAGAGATGATCTGAAGAAACTGCTAGCTAAGCTGGAAAAAAAAATCTTTGAATGCTAGAATGCAATATGACCCTAAGTTTGCTGCTTCACCTGTCTTTGATACTCATAAGGATTATGAATTCTCTGTCGATCCTAAGTTGATTACTTTGGTTGAATCAGATCCTTTCCATGGTTATGAAACTGAAACTATTGTGGCACATCTTACTAAGCTGAACGACATAGCCACCCTATTTGCTCATGAGGAAAAAAATCGCTATTACTATATTCTTAAGTTGTTTCCTTTCTCATTAAAGGGTGATTCTAATATATGGTTTAATTCTCTTGCTCCTCGTTGTGTGCGTAGTCCACATGATATGATATATTACTTCTCTGAAAAACATTTTCGTGCTCATAAGACACAAGCTGCCTTACATGAAATATTTAACTTTGTGCAAATTGAAGAAGAGAGTCTCCCATAAGCTTGGGGGAGGCTTCTCCAATTACTTAATTTTTTGCCTAATCATCCTCTCAATAAAATGAAATAATTGATATCTTTTATAATGGACTAACCGATGCTTCTAGGGACCACCTTGATAGTTGTGCTGGTTGTGTTTTCAGGCAACGAACTATGGAACAAGCTGAAGTGCTATTGAATAATATATTGAGTAATGATAATGATTGGAATCTTCCCGAACCACCTCCTAAGCCAACTCCGAAGAAAAGAGGTGTTCTATTTCTCAGTCCTGAAGATATGCAAGAGGCAAAGAAATCGATGAAAGAAAAAGGTATTAAAGCTGAAGATGTTAAGAATTTACCACCTATGAAGAAATACATGGTCTTAATGCCCCGACACAGGTAGTAGAGGTAAATTCTCTCTACAGATTTGATGAAGGTGATATTACTTACAATAAGTCTGCTAGCCAATGCGTGGAATAATTTGATAACTTTATTGTTAAACAAGAAAACTTCAATGCTTATGTTAGTAAACAATTGAAACGTAATACTTATATGCTTGAATGTTTGGGTGATTATATGTGTAAAACTATTAATGATCTTAAACTTATCAGTAAACATGATTTCACGGTAAAAACTCAAGTGGAACAAGTACTTAAGGCACAAAATGATTTGCTTAATGAGTTGAACAGTAAAAACAATTATCATGATGTTAGAGTTATGACTAGAGGTGGTAAAATGACTCAGGAACCTTTGTATCCTGAGGGCCATCCTAAGAGAGTTGAGAAAGATTCTAAGAGAATAAATACTGATGCACCTAGTCCTCCGAGTAATGAAAAGAAAAAGAAAACTGATAGGAATTTGCATGCTTCTTGTGAACCTACTATAGTTACACCTAAGAATTCAAATGATATTTCTATTTCTGATGCTGAAACACAATCTTGGGATGAACATGAACCTAGTGACAATGTCAATGATGATGTTCATGTCGATGCTCAACCTAGTAATGATAATGATGTGGAGATTGAACCTGCTGTTGATCATGATAACCCACAACCTAAGAAATGTTATGATAAGAGAGACTTCGTTACTAGGAAGCATGGAAAAGAAAGAAAACCATGGGTTCAGAAACCCATGTCGTTTCCTCCTAAGCCATCCAATAAAAAGTATGATGAGGATTTTGAGCGCTTTGTTGAAATGCTTAGATCTGTCATTTTGCATATGTGTTTGACTGATATTCTGAAAATGTCTCCTTATGCTAAGTATATGAAAGGTATTGTTACTAGCTAATAAACGAAAGATACTGGAAGCTGAAATTTGTACCATGCTTGCTAATTATACTTTTAAGGGTGGAATACCAAAGAAATTAGGAGATCCAGGAATTATGTTAAAACTTATTTATGTGATCTTGGAGTCGGTGTTAGTGTTATGCCTTTCTCTTTATATCGTAGACTTGATTTTAGTAAGTTGACACCAACTGAAATTTGTTTGCAATGGCTGATAAATCAACTGCTATACCCATCGGTATTGTGAGGATGTGCCTGTTGTGGTTGCAAACGTTACTATCTTAACAGACTTTGTTATTCTTGATATTCTCGAGGACGACAGCATGTAGATCATCCTTGGTAGACCCTTTTTGAATACAGCAGGGGCTCTTATTGATTGCAACAAAGTCAATGTCACTTTTCATGTTAATGGTAATGAGCATACCATACACTTTCTGAAGAAACAACCTCAAGTTCATAGTATTTATTCTATTGCAAAATTTTCAACTATTACTATTGGAGGTTTTGAATTCCCTCTTCCTGGTGTCAAAAAGAAATATGATATTCTCATTGTTGGGGACGTGCATATCCCCATTGAGGTAACCTAGTGTTATTTGAAAATTCTCCGATTTCATGTTATTCGAAAGAATTTTGTTAGTAAGACTTGATCAACCTTGTTAATGGATTCCTTTTGATGAGCATGAGATGAATGAATTTAGAAAGCACAACTTTCTGTACCCACCTTTTACTTTCTGTTATTTAGATTAAATAAAGCAAAACTACTATTATGCATCTATTTTCTAAATTATCTGTGCAATAAAAAATGTCCCGAAAATAGAAGTCCTCCAAATGCCCTGAAAATTTAGAATGATTTTTATAGAATATTTGAGAATTTTTGGCACTGAGAACACACCAGTGGGCCACAAGCCATTGGGGCGCGCCCACCCCCCTGGACACGCCCTAGTGGCTTGTGGGTCCCACATGAGTCCCACTCACTTATTCCAGCACCCATCCAGTTCATCACTACTAGGGAAAAGTTTATACACAGAAGTTTATCAGTAGCGCAGTCTAAAAAGAGGCGCTACTGCTAATTAGTAGTAGCGAGGGGTATAAAACCCACGCTACTACTAAGTTGATAGTAGTAACGAGGGGTATAAACCCGCGCTGCTACTAAATAGTCTCCACCATGCCCTCGAGACAGGCCATAGTAGTAGCGAGGGATATAAAACCTGCGCTACTACTAAGTAAGTAGCTGTAGCGCAGATAAGACCCCCACGCTATTACTAAGCGTGTCCACTGCTGCACCATCCACCCCGGCCCGATCCACTCCCACCCCACCTATATCTCTCTCTCATCCCTAAAAGACTCTCTCACGAACTCACCTGCTCCTCTCCCCATGATCTCCTCGCCGCTGCCACCACCCACGCCGGCCACGCGCAACACTCTCCCTGGAAGCAGACTAAGGTATAGCCTAGTGGTGGGGAGGGGTTGATGCCTTCCCACCCACCCAGGTTCAAGGCATGATACTTGCAATTTGGGTTTTGTTGCACCAATTATACTGTAGGGGGTTCCCTTACAGTCTTCCTATAAAAAAATACTCCCCGTGAAAGCCACCGCCGCCGCCTCCCTCACGCGGACCCTCACCTCCTCGCCGCTCCCCCGCGGCTCCCGCCGTAGCCGCGTGCACGTGGCCATGGCGCCAGAGCGGCGGAGGAGGGGTAGGGCGGTGCTCACCGCGGCGGCCTCGACGGACAACTACGCGGTCCGCCAGAGAAATCGTGCAGGCGGCAACGAAGCCCTGCGCAGGGGTGGCTAATTAAGGGGTCGCCGGGAGCCGCTGAACCGCCGCGGGGGATGCGAGATCCCAGCAGGAGCCGGCGGAGGAGGGCCCACCGGACTCGCCAAGGAGACGCGGCCTAGCTCCTCCATGTGGGGAATCGCCTCGAGGTAAGAAGCAAATAGCACATGCAGGAGGTAAGAAGCAAACGAATGTGTGTGCTCTTTCCTTCTTACCCTCGAGCCGACTCCCGTAACCACATCGAGTTGGATTTCCAATTGCACGCACCTACCTCTGAGAGGTTTGTTTGTTCGGTCGATTGTATTACGAGTTCTCCATTGTTGTGTTCTCAGATCAGAACCCCTGCTATGAGAATGAACAGGGACACAAATGGTGATTTTGTAGAGCGTGGTAGCCGATTAATTGTCCCAAAATCAAAGTAGATAGTGCCACGCCGTATTAGACTAATTCTATTTTTCTGAATTTTTTGGAGGTGTCCGGAAGATAGAATGTAACTGCAGAATTCAACTACCGCATTTTGGCGAACACCTATTCGGTAGTTCAGATGAACCAAGATTAGATCACTCACACCGGTTTTACAAGTTTTTCTTTTGTTTACTGTATTTAATAAAATTGGCGACAATGGAAGGCCTCTCGTGCATAGATTATCTGAAACCGTTTCAATGTATGGCCGACTGTGGAATCTTTCTCTCATCCTATGGTCAACTCTTGGGTTCTCACAGCCTCATTTACCTTACTAGCTGGAAATGATTAGCCTGATGTAGTTTGTCCCCTCGGTTATTTCACTCTGTTAAAAGAATGTGCCTTTGTCAGGCCACTCTAGTTTATGCTGTTGTTGCCGAGGCATACCCAATTATTGATTAGCAAGCTAACGTTGCGTTAATCAGCATGTCATCAACGAATAGACGAGCTATCAGTCAATAGCGGTAATACGAGAAAAATAAGGAACGTACAGAAAGGATAGGAAGTAGCTATCTGAATTAGAAACCTGATACAGTAGAAGATAATGTGTTTTGTTCATCGGAGGTTAGTTCATATCTATATGTTTTGTTCCCCTATCTTCAAATGTTATGTAGTCACTCAGTTAGCAGTTTCTTAACTGTTGTAGTAAATAATTAATTTCCATAACTGCTTCATTTGCTCTTCTGCAGAAGCCCAGTTATACACTTTACGCGATCAAATTCACAGCAATACAGTTCATCAACCTATTTATTGTGCCATCTTGGAATAATGTTCGTGGAGTAGCTTATCTCGTCAAGGCAAGTCCTTATCTCTAATTGCCGATTTTCTGGTTGGTTCTTCCAATGTACATGCAGGTTCAGTGAGTTTGGAACTGATGGAGGACAACAGCAAAGTCTCTGGCCGAACTTCAACCTCTTTATCAAGTAGGTGTCCGCCAAAGCATTGGGATGGCGAGCCACACATTGATGTATGGATATTTTCTGGTTGCTTGCCCGTTCTACATCATTGTTTTTTGTTTAAGGATCCATTCACCTAGTTCCTAGTTTTGATGGCTTTTGTTACATTTGTTTACTGAGATCAAGTCTTTCATTGCCTTTACCGTGTTTCTTAAAGCCTTTGGTGGTCTCCTTTTCATCATCATCAGCTTCGTTCGGGCGTTCGTGCCGGTGTGTACTCTTCTTGAATACCTTTGTATCAAGAATTATTTCATGTTAAGGTGGTATCAAGATGCATACTATTGTGGCTGCCATGAAATGTAGACTTGCAACACCATGTCTTCTCAAACTAATAAAAAGGAAGTATTGTTGCCATGCCATTTAGGTAGTTTTAACAATTTTAGTGTGTCCATTTTACTGGCTGTAAAATGCCAAATCTGGCATTGTTCTCGCTTCGATGTTTGATCTTCATACATTTTGCTTCGCAATATCCTGTTGTAGCATCCGACAAAGGAATGGTTTAATAACAACCTTCTGAAAGATTCCAAATGTGGTGGCAGATTATTCTTATTGTTTAACCACTTGATAGGCTCATGTCTGTTGAGTTTGTGCAACTGATTTGTTGTAGTCCAAATTTACGTGTTTATGCTTATTTTATTGTTTGCATTCTATATGTGACAATGCAACAGTTCTTTGAGGCATCAATCCATGATAACTGGGCATATCGATTTATGCTTAGATATAAAGAAACCAAATATATATTCTGTCTTATTATCTGGAAACAATTGTATTTAATCCATGTTAAAATGATTATGCATTTATCATGTTGGAACTTCTTTCTCAAGCAGTGTCTCCGCCAAAGATTGGGAATTTGGGATGGCAGTGCCACACATTGATGTATGGATACTTTACGGTCGCTTGCCCGTTGTACATCATTGCTCCCTTTTGAGGATCCATTCACCTAGTTCCTGTTTTTATGGCTTTTGTTACATTTGTTTACAGATCAAGTCCGGCATTACCTTTACCATGTTTCTTAAAGCCTTTGGTGGTCTCCTTCGTCATCGACAGCTCGTTCGAATGATGCGTCTTAGTGTGTACTCTTCTTGTGCATGCACTATATCTGGAATTATGTTATGTTAAAGGGGCATCTAGATGCATCTTGTTGTGGCTGCCATTAAATGCATGTCTTCTCAAACTATTTAAAAGGAAGTGTTGTTGCCGTGCCATTTAGGTAGTTTCAAAAGATATGATGTGCTTGGTTGTTAATGTTTTAGTGTGTGCTTCTCACCTGATATAAAAGGCCAATTTGGGCATTGTAGCTACTTCAGTATTTGATCTTCATATATTTTGCTTGTGCAATATCCTGTTCTAACATCTGAAAATGGAATACTTTAACAATATAATCTTCGACTTTTCTGCAACTGATTTTCTTTGTAGTCCAAAATTATAAGTTTGTGTTTATTGCCTTTTTATTGTGTTGATATTTGAAAGGGGAACAGGGCAATGTGTTGCACTCTTGCTTTTGTTAGAGCACTATATTTTATTGTTAACCATGCTATGGTCCAAACTCCTTTTTATTCTACTGATATGATATTGCTCATCTTTTGTTTTACGTCCGATGCCTCCTGTATTTAGAGTAGAAATATTCTTAATTTAGCGTTTCTTGAACATGGCCATGGCAATGGATAAAATCTACTCTGGATAGTTGACAGAGGGAGTACATGCTAACTATACTTTTTTCCTGCGGATTTGCTTATCGTGAAGATGCTTGCAAGGATGCAGAGGGAGCGGATCATTTGGAGAGATAGGATGCCACTGTTTGGTGTTTTTATGCATGTTGGTTTGCTTGTAACTATGTTTGCACTAGCTGGGAGTAAGTGACTTGGCAAGAAGTGTAGCTGTTTTAATTGAAGGCATGAAAAGCCATGACAATATGTATGCTCTTACAGGATGTGCTCTAATGCCGTTGGTTTATTATAAATCTTGGATTAGTAATGATGTGTAATGTTGTTGGTTTATTGCAAATATGTGTTTGTTTTAGTTGGAATTTATGCATAGAATGGAATTGGTGGATTTTATTTTTCTAATTCCTAATTAGTTAGTAGTAGCATGGGAGAACACCATACGCGCTACTACTACTTTGTTAGTAGTAGCGTGGGTTTGCATCCAGGCTACTACTAACTTTTTAGTAGTAGCATGGGAAAACCTGAGGCGCTACTACTATTTCATTACTAGTAGCGCGGGTTGCACCCGCGCTACTACTAAAATGTTAGTAGTAGCATGGGTTTCACCCGCGCTACTACTAACTATTAGTTTTAGCGCGATACTAGTAGCGCGGGTACCCGCGCTACTAGTAGCCTTTTTCCTAGTAGTGCATTGCTCAAACCCGTGTGCTTGCTCATCTTGCTGCCATTTTTGATCTCCTTGTGCAAAGCTCCATTTGTAAAACTATTTTGGGGGGATTGTTCTTCGGTATGTGACTCCTTTAGTGGTCCAATTAATTATTCTTCTAGTGCTTTATATATTGCAAATTTTTGCTGCTGTGGTGACCTTGTTCTTGAGCTTGCATGTTAAATTTATATGGTCCAAAGTGTTTTGATGCATGATATAGCCTCTAGGCACTTGTAGGAGTAGTTGCTATCAATTTTGTTGAGCTTGGTTCACTTTTATTTTGAGTCACTCAAAATTTCAGAAATTTTTCTGAGAAAGAAAGATGCTTAGGAGAATATATCAAGGTGGTTCCTCGAGCAAAAAAGCCCCTAGGCTCGCGATACGTGAGCCCGATTTCAAACCATCGAGGGAGGTTCAAGTGCGGCCTTGTGATTGGTCATTGGATCAATTTATGGTTCATGCAGGTTTCAAGGATGAATTTGATGCATATGTACAAAATGCTGGTCTTGAGGACTTCGTGCCAGATAAGTGTCGGCAGTACTATCACCTCACTGATTCATTTGTGCGGAGATTTGAATTTACATCCAAATGTAACACGTATTCTGTTTTGTTTGATATTGATGATAAATCATATACCATGGACTTAGAGGATTTTAATGATGCATGCAAAATCCCACTATGGGGCATTCTTAGTGAGCCTCGAAGAACTGAATATAATTATTTCCTTCATGGCATCACAGGGGGAGAAACTAGAAATATTACACAAGCTACCATATGGAGCATTCACTTTCCTGTTGTACATTATTTTGCTCTCTTTATAGGTAGAGATGCATTGACGGTAAACATGATCATAGCCACCTTTGTGCGTTGATACGTCTCCGTCGTATCTAATTTTCCAAACAGTTTTGCCCTTGTTTTGGACTCTTTGCATGATTTGAATGGAACTAACCCGGAATGACGATGTTTTCAGCAGAATTGACATGGTGTTATTTTTGTGCAGAAACAAAAGTTCTCGGAATGACCTGAAAATCAACGGAGATTACTTTTGGAAAATATAAAAAATACTGGTGAAAGAATCAAGGCCAGGGGGCCCACACCCTGTCCACGAGGGTGGGAGGCGCGCCTCCCCCCCCCGGGCATGCCCCCCTGCCTCATGGGCCCCCTGGTGCTCCATCGACCTCAACCCCAACTCCATATATTCGTGTTCGGGGAGAAAAAATCAGAGAGAAGGATTTATCGCATTTTACGATACGGAGCCACCGCCAAGCCCTGAACTCTCTTGGGAGGGCTGATCTGGAGTCCGTTCGGGGCTCCGGAGAGGGGAATCCATCGTCATCGTCATCATCAACCATCCTTCATCAATAATTTCATGATGCTCACCGCCGTGCGTGAGTAATTCCATCGTAGACTTGCTGGCCGGTGATGGGTTGCATGATTTATCATGCAATCGAGTTAGCTTTGTTAGGGTTTGATCCCTAGTATCCACTATGTTCTGAGATTGATGTTGCTATGACTTTGCTATGTTTAATTCTTGTCACTAGGGCCCGAGTGCCATGATTTCAGATCTGAACCTATTATGTTTTCATGAATATATGTGAGTTTTTGATCCTATCTTGCAAGTCTATAGTCACCTACTATGTGCTATGATCCGGCAACCCCGAAGTGACAATAATCGGGACCACCCCGGTGAAGACCGTAGTTTGAGGAGTCCATGTATTCACTATGTGGAAATGCTTTGGTCTGGTACTCTATTAAAAGGAGGCCTTAATATCCCTTAGTTTCCACTAGGACCCTGCTGCCACGGGAGGGTAGGACAAAAGACTTCATGCAAGTTCTTTTCCATAAGCACGTATGACTATATTCAGAATACATGCCTACATTATATTGATGAATTGGAGCTAGTTTTATGTCATCCTATGTTATAAGTGTTGCATGAATAATCGCATCCAGCATAATTCTCCATCACCGATCCAATGCCTACAAGCTTTTCACATATTGTTCTTCGCTTATTTACTTTCCCGTTGCTACTGTTACAATCACTACACAACTATCAACAAGTACCTTTGCTACATTCGTTACTATCATACTACTTTGCTACTAAATACCTTTGCTGCAGATATTAAGTTATCCGGTGTGGTTGAATTGACAACTCAACTGCTAATACTTGAGAATATTCTTTGGCTCCCCTTGTGCCGAATCAATAAATTTGGGTTGAATACTCTACCCTCGAAAACTGTTGCAATACCCTATACTTGTGGGTTATCAAAACTATTTTCTGGCGCCGTTGCCGGGGGCATAGCTCTATTCATTGAGTTACTTGGGATTTATATCTGCTGGTCACTATGAGGAACTTGAAAGACGAGAAAACCAAAATTTATCCCTCAACTACGAGGGGAGGTAAGGAACTGCCATCTAGCTCTGCACTTGATTCACCTTCTGCTTTGAGTAAGCTTATACACCTAAGACCGCTTCGCTATTAATTCCGATATGTCTCATGTTATTGATGATGCCACTTCTGCTATGCGTGATACTTATGATGAAACTACTTCTATGCTTGATACCATCGTGCCACTTGGTGAATTTCTTGATGAACAACTTGCTAGGGCTGGAGAGAATGAAATTATTGAAACTGATAATATTGTTGAAAGTGATGATGAAGATTCTCCCCCTAGATATGAATTGCCTGTTGTGCCTGAGGGTTATGTTATGGATGAAGAAACTGCTAGAGACTATCTTGCTTGCAATGATAGAAGTGATCTTAAGAAATTATTAGTTAATCTGAAAGGAAAATCTCTTAATGCTAGAATGAAATATGATCCTGCTTATGCTACTTCACCTATCTTTGTTACTGATAAGTATTATGATTTCTCTGTCGACCTTGATATAATTACTTTGGTTGAATTTGATCCTTTCTATGGCTATGAATCTGAAACTGTTGTGGCACATCTTACTAAATTAAATGATATAGCCACCCTGTTCACGAATGATGAGAAAACTCGCTACTATTATATCATTGAAATATTTCCGTTCTCATTAAAGGGTGATGCTAAGATATGGTTTAATTCTCTTGATCCTGGTTGTGTGCGTAGTCCCCAGGATATGATTTATTACTTCTCGCTAAATATTTCCTGCTCATAAGAAACAAGCTGATTTAAGGGAAATATATAATGTTGTGCAAATTGAAGAAGAGAGTCTCCCACAAGCTTGGGCGAGGCTTCTCCAATTACTTAATGCTTTGCCTGATCATCCTCTTAAGAAAAATGGAATACTTGATATATTTTATAATGGACTAACCGATGCTTCCAGAGTCCTCCTGGATAGTTGTGCTGGTTGTGTTTTCAGGGAAAGAACTGTTGATCAAGCTAAAATTCTATTGAATAATATGTTGACCAATGAAAATAATTGGACAATTCCTGAACCAACTCCTAAGCCAACTCCGAAGAAAAGGGGTATTCTATTTCTTAGTCCCGATGATATGCAAGAAGCAAAGAAATCTATGAAAGAAAAAGGTATAAAAGCTGAAGATGTTAAGAATTTACCTCCTGTTGAAGAAATACATGGTCTTAATTTACTTTGTTGAAGAAACACATGGTCTTGATAACCTGACACAGGTAGTAAAGGTAAATTCTCTCTCTATATATGATAAAGCTGAAATCCCGCCTACTAAGTTTGCTAGCCAATGCCTGGATGAGTTTGATAATTTTATGGTTAAGCAAGAAGAGTTCAATGCTTATTTTGGTAGACAATTAAAACGCAATGCTTATATGATTGAACACTTGAGTGATTATATGTCTAGAGTTAAAGGTGAACTTAAACTCATTAGTAAACATGCTTCTATGATCACCACTGAAGTTGAACATGTACTTAAAGCTCAGAATGATTTGCTCAATGAATTGAATAGTAAGAATAATGACTTTGCTGTTAGAGTTGCAACTAGAGGGGGTAAAGTGACTCAGGAACCTTTGTATCCTGAGGGCCACCCTAGGAGAATTGAGCAGGATTCTCAGAGAAATAATGTTGATACACCTAGTCCTTCTAAGAGGAAGAAAAAGAAAACTGATAGGACTTTGAATGCTTCTAGTGAACCTATTGTTGACACACCTGAGAATCCTAATGGTATTTCTATTTCTGATGCTGAAACACAACCTGGTAATGAGCATGAACCTAGTGATAATGTAGATGATAATGTTCATGTTGATGCTCAACGTAGCAATGACAATGATGTAGAAATTGAACCTGCTGTTGATCTCGATAACCCACAATCAGAGAATCAACGTTATGATAAGAGAGACTTTGTTGCTAGGAAGCACGGTAAAGAAAGGGACCCATGGGTTCAGAAACCCATGCCTTTTCCTCCCAAACCATCCAAGAAAAACGATGATGAGGATTTTGAGCGCTGTGCTGAAATGATTAGACCTATCTTTTTGGCGTGTCGTTTGGTGATATGCTCAAACTGAATCCTTATGCTAAGTATATGAAAGACATTGTTACAAATAAAAGAAAGATCATGGAAGCTGAAATTTCCACCATGCTTGATAATTATACTTTTAAGGGTGGAATACCAAAGAAGTTAGGAGATCAAGGAGTACCCACTATACCATGCTCCATTAAAAGAAATTATGTTAGAACTTCTTTATGTGAACTTGGAGCCGGTGTTAGTGTTATGCCTCTCTCTTTATATCGTAGACTTGATTTGAATAAGTTGACACCCACTGAAATATCTTTGCAAATGGCCGATAAACCAACTGCTATACCTGTCGGTATTTGTGAGGATGTGCCTGTTGTGGTTGCAAATATTACTATTTTAACGGACTTAATTATTCTTGATATTCCCGAGGACGATAGTATGTATATTATTCTTGGAAGACCCTTTTTGAATACTGCAGAGGCTGTTATTGATTGCAACAAAGACAATGTCACTTTTCATGTTAATGGCAATGAGCATACGGTACACTTTTCGAGGAAACAACCTCAAGTTCATAGTATAAACTCTATTGAAAAAATTCCATCGATTATTTTTGGAGGTTTTGAATTTCCTCTTCCTACTGTCAAAAAGAGATATGATATTCTTATTATTGGGGACGTGCATATCCCCGTTGAGGTAACATAGTGTTATTCGAAATTTCTCCGGTTCCATGTTACTCGGAATGAGTTTTTTAACAAGACTTGATCAACCTTGTTAGTGGATTCCTTTTGATGAGCATGAGATGGATGAAGTTAGAAAGCACAACTCTCTGTACCCTCCTTTTACTTTCTGTTATTTAGTTAAAATAAAATAAAAATAGTATTTTTTTTGTCTGTTTTCTGAATTATCCGTTAAAAAATACCCCGAAATAAAAGTTCTCCAAATGCCGTAAAATTGAAATATGATTTTTTCTGGAATACTTAAGAATATCTGGCACTCAGAACACATCAGGGGGAGCTGGCCCTGGCCACGAGGGTCCAGAGCGCGCCCACCCCCCTGGGCGCACCCCCTGCCTCGTGGGCCCATGGTGGCTCCCTCCACTTATTCCAAAGAACCACACACTCCTTCTTCCTCACAAAAATCACCAACGAGCTCAAGCACGAGTTCTTGCTCATCTTGCTGCGATTTGTGATCTCCTTGCTCAAAGCTCCACTCACAAAACTACTTTGGGGGATTGTTCCTTGGTATATGAATCCTCCAATAGTCTAATTAGTTTTTGTTCTAGTGCTTTATTCATTGCAAGTTTTTGCTGCCTAGGTGACCATGTTCTTGAGCTTGTGATACGTCTTCAACGTATCTATAATTTTTGATTGCTCCATGCTACTTTATCTACTGTTTTGGACTATATTGGGCTTTATTTTCCACTTTTATATTATTTTTGGGACTAACCTATTAACCGGAGGCCCAACCTGTAATTGCAGTTTTTTGCCTATTTGATGTTTGAAGAAATGTAATATCAAACAGAGTCCAAACGGAATAAAACCTTCAGAAACGTGATTTTCTCACCGAACGTGATCCAGGAGACTTGGACCCTACGCCAAGGCGCGGAAGAGGCGGTCACGAGGGTGGGGGGCGCGCCCCCTACCTGGTGGGCCCCCTGTTGCTCCACCTACGTACTCATTCCTGCTATATATACCTACGTACCCCCAAACGATCAGATACGGAGCCAAAAACCTAATTCCACCGCCGCAACTTCCTGTATCCACGAGATCCCATCTTGGGGCCTGTTCCGGAGCTCCGTCGGAGGGGGCATCCACCACGGAGGGCTTCTACATCATCACCATTGCCTCTCCGATGAAGTGTGAGTAGTTTACTTCAGACCTACGGGTCCATAGCTAGTAGCTAGATGGCTTCTTCTCTCTTTTTGGATCTCAATACAATGCTCTCCCCCTCTCTCGTGGAGATCTATTCGATGTAATCTTCTTTTTGCGGTGTGTTTGTTGAGAATGATGAATTGTGGGTTTATGATCCAGCTTATCTATGAATAATATTTGAATCTTCTCTGAATTCTTTTATGTATGATTGGTTATCTTTGCAAGTCTCTTCGAATTATCCGTTTGGTTTGGCCAACTAGATTGGTAATACTTGCAATGGGAGAAGTGCTTATCTTTGGTGTCAATCTTGCGGTGTCCTTTCCCAGTGACAGAAGGGGCAGAATGGCACGTATTGTATTGTTGCCATCGAGGATAACAAGATGGGGTTTTTATCATATTGCATGAATTTATACCTCTACATCATGTCATCTTGCTTAAAGTGTTACTCTGTTTTTAACTTAATACTCTAGATGCATGCTGGATAGCGGTCGATGAATGGAGTAATAGTAGTAGATGCAGAATCGTTTCGGTCTACATGTCTTGTACGTGATGCCTATATACATGATCATACCTAGATATACTCATAACTATGCTCAATTCTGTCAATTGCTCAACAGTAATTTGTTCACACACCGTAGAATACTTATGCTCTTGAGAGAAGCCACCTATGGCCCCGGGTCTATTCTCATCATATCAATCTCCATCACTTTTATACTTGCTCTATTTTTACTTTGCCTTTTACTTTTTACTTTGCATCTCTATATCAAAAATACCAAAAATATTATTTATCATCTCAATCAGATCTCACTCGTAGAAAGTGACCGTGAAGGGATTGACAACCCCTAATCGCGTTGGTTGCGAGGAGCTATCGCTTTGTGCAGGTCTGAGGGACTTGTGCATGGCCTCCTCTTGGATTGATACCTTGGTTATAATAATCTGCGGGAAATTCGTACGCTACTTTGCTGCATCATCCTCTACTCTTCGGGAAATCCAACGCAAAGTGCTCAAGAGGTAGCAAGAAGAATTTCTGGCGCCGTTCTTTGGGGATGCTCACGCAAGAGCAAGTCAACCATACCAAGTACCCATCACAATCCCTATCTCTCGCATTACATTATTTGCCATTTGCCTCTGGTTTTCTCTCCCCCACTTCACCCTTGCCGTTTTATTCTCCCTCTCTTTCCCAATCTCCTCCTCTTTTTCCCGTTGCCTTTTCCTCGTCCGCTTGTTTACGTGTTAGTTCGCTTGCTTGTCATTATGTCTAATTCCTTATCCGCTCCTATGTCTCCTGAGTTTGAAGTGCTTCACTTTAAGCAAAGGCAAGGAGAAAACTTAAAAGATGCTTGGTATAGGATGATGGATCTTATCGTAAGTGCACCCTAGAGGTGAACTTTAGAATTCTTCTTCGTAATTTTTATGTTGGGTTAAATATGACGCATAGACAACTCTTGGATTGCATTGCCAAGGGAAATTTCATTGAGATTGATCCCAGATTATGCATGAAATTATAGAGGAATAGTGGGAACACTACCCCAAAAGGGAGGATCTCATCCTACCCAAGAATAAACCCAAGTGTTTGAGAAGATTTGCGAAGTAACAAAATTTTTACAAAAGTCTCTTGAGCCTCTTAAAAGTGTTAGCGGAAATCTTCACCGCATGAATATGTCGATTACTCTTTGTAATAAGCGGTTGGATTCTTTAGATCTAAAAATTTCCGAGTATGAAGGGAAGCAGAAAGAACCTCCCGGATTCGAGCATGACTTAGCTAAAAAACTGAAAATTAAATATGGCAATACCTAGATCTATCCTTGCTTTTATGCCTAGCTAGGGGCGTTAAACGATAGCGCTTGTTGGGAGGCAACCCAATTTTATTTTTAGTTTTTTTGTTTTTGCTTCTGTTTAGGAATAAATAATCCATCTAGCCTCTGTTTAGATGTGGTTTTATGTTTGAGTTAGTGTTGGTGCTAAGCTAGACCTATTGGATCTTCTTGGATGATAGTTATTTGATCTTGCTGTAATTTCCGGAAACTTTGCGCTCAGTGCCCGAATTATTAAAAATCACCAGAACGTGATAAAATACTGATTCCAATTTCTGCTGATCAATAAACAAATTGTCTAGGTCTTCTAATTTTGGTAGATGTTTTGGAGTTCCAGAAGTTTGCGTTAGTTACAGATTACTATAGACTGTTCTGTTTTTGACAGATTCTGGTTTTCGTGTGTTGTTTGCTTATTTTGATGAATCTATGGCTAGTAAAATAGTTTATAATCCATAGAGAAGTTGGAATAAAGTAGTTTTAACACCAATATAAATAAAGAATGAGTTCATTACAGTACCTTAAAGTAGTCTTTTGTTTTCTTTCTCTAACGGAGCTCACGATATTTCTATTGAGTTTTGTGTTGTGAAGTTTTCAAGTTTTGGGTAAATTCTTTTGATGGATTATGGAACAAGGAGTGGCAAGAGCCTAAGCTTGGGGATGCCCATGGCACCCCCAAGGTAATCCAAGGACACCAAAGAGTAAAATTTTGGGGATGCCCCGGAAGGCATCCCCTCTTTCGTCTACTTCCATCGGTAATTTACTTGGAGCTATATTTTTATTCACCACATGATAAGTGCTTTGCTTGGAGCGTGTTGTATTATTTGCGTCTTTGCTAGTTAGTTTACCACAATCATCCTTGCTGTACACACCTTTTGAGAGAGCCATACATAAATTGGAATTTGCTAGAATACTCTATGTGCTTCACTTATATCTTTTGAGCTTGATAGTTTTGCTCATAGTGCTTCACTTATATCTTTTGAGCGTGATAATTTTTGCTCTAGTACTTCACTTAGATCTTTTAGAGCACGGTGGTGGATTTGTTTTAAAGAAACTATTGATCTCTCATGCTTCACTTAGATTATTTTGAGAGTCGTTAATAGCATGGTAATTTGCTTAATATTAATATACTTGGTATTCAAGATATGTGAAACTTTCTTTTGAGTGCGTTGAATACTAAGAAAAGGTTGATGCTTGATAATTGTTTTGAGATATGGAGGTGATAATATCAAAGTCGTGCTGGTTGAGTAGTTGTGAATTTGAGAAATGCTTGTGTTAAAGTTTGCAAGTCCCGTAGCATGCACGTATGGTTAAAGGTGTGTAACACATTTGGAACATGAAGTGTACCTGGCTTGTGCATCCTTATGAGTGGCGGTCGGGGACGGCGATGGTCTTTTCCTACCAATCTATCCCCTAGGAGCATGCACGTGGTACTTGATTTTGATGACTTCTAAATTTTTGCAATAAGTATATGAGTTCTTTTGACTAATGTTGAGTCCATGGATTATACGCACTTTTACCTTTCCACCTTTGCTAGCCTCTTGATGCAGTGCATTGCCCTTTCTCACCTTGAGAGTTGGTGCAAACTTCGCGGTGCATCCAAACCCGTGATATGATCGCTCTATCACACATAAACCTCCTTATATCTTCCTCAAAACAGCCACCATACCTACCTATTATGGCATTTCCATAGCCATTCCGAGATATATTGCCATGCAACTTTCCACCGTTCCGTTCATCATCATCATCATGACATACTTTACTTTTGTCATATTGCCATTGCATGATCATGTAGTTGACATCGTATTTGTGGCAAAGCCACCATGCATTATTTTTCATACATGTCACTCTTGATTCATTGCACCATCCGATACCTTTGCCGGAGGCATTCATATAGAGTCATATCTTGTTCTAAGTTTCGAGTTGTAATCCTTATGTTGTAATCAATAGAAGTGTGATGATCATCATTATTAGAGCATTGCCCAATAAAAAAAATTGCCCAATCAAAAAAAAGGCCCAAAAAATAAAAAATAATAATAATAAAGGCAATGCTACTATCTCTTTTTCCACACTTGAGCTTCAAAGTAGCACCCTGTTCTTCATGTAGTGAGTCTCATATATTGTGCTTCAAAGTAGCACCTTGTTCTCCATGTAGTGAGTCTCATATATTGTGCTTCAAAGTAGCACCATGTTTCTTATATAGTGAGTCTCATAAGTTGTTTTTACTAGTGGGAATTTTTCATTATAGAACTTGGCTTGTATATTCCTACGATGGGCTTCCTCAAATGCCCTAGGTCTTCATGAGCAAGCAAGTTGGATGCACACCCACTAGTTTTATTTTCTTGAGCATTCATAGCTCTAGTGCATCCGTTGCATGGCAATCCCTACTCCTCATGTTGACATCAATTGATGGGCATCTCCATAGCCCGTTGATTATCCTTGTCAATGTGAGACTTTCTCCTTTTGTCTTCTCCACACAATCCCCATCATCATATTCTATTCCACCCATAGTGCTATATCCATGGCTCACGCTCATGTATTGCGTGAAGGTTGAAAAAAGTTTGAGATTATTTAAGTATGAAACAATTGCTTGGCTTGTCATCGGGGTATAGAAGTTGGGAACATCTTTGTGTGACGAAAATGAAGCATAGCCTAACTATATGATTTTGTAGGGATGAACTTTCTTTTGCCATGCTATTTTGAGAAGACATGATTACTTTGATTAGTATGCTTGAAGTATTATTATTTTTATGTCAATATGAACTTTTGTCTTGAATCTTTGGATCTGAATATTCATACCACAATTAAGAAGATTTACATTGAAATTATGCCAAAGTATCACTCGGCATCAAAAATTCTCTTTTATCATTTACCTACTCGAGAATGACGGGAATTAAGCTTGGGGATGCACGATCGTCTTCAACGTATCTATAATTTTTGATTGCTCCATGCTACTTTATCTACTGTTTTGGACTATATTGGGCTTTATTTTTCACTTTTATATTATTTTTGGGACTAACCTATTAACCGGAGGCCCACCAATTAATTTGTTTTTGCCTATTTGGTGTTTCAAGAAGCGGAATATCAAACGGAGTCCAAACGGAATAAAACCTTCGGAAACATGATTTTCTCACCGAACGTGATCCAGGAGACTTGGACCCTACTCCAAGGCACAGAAGAGACGGTCATGAGGGTGGGGCCGCCCCTAGCGCCCCCCACCTCAGGCCCTGTTGCTCACCGACGTACTCCTTCCTCCTATATATACCTACGTCTTGTAAACGATCGAATCTGAGCCAAAAACCTAATTCCACCACCGCAACTTCCTGTATCCACGAGATCCCATCTTGGGGCCTGTTAGGAGCTCCCGGGAGGGGCATCCACCACGGAGGGCTTCTACATCATCACCATAGCCTCTCCGATGAAGTGTGAGTAGTTTACTTCAGACCTTCAGGTCCATAGCTAGTAGCTAGATGGCTTCTCTCTTTTTGGATCTCAATACAATGTTCTCCCCCTCTCTCGTGGAGATCTATTCGATGTAATCTTCTTTTTGCGGTGTGTTTGTTGAGACCGATGAATTGTGGGTTTATGATCCAGCTTATCTATGAATAATATTTGAATCTTCTCTTAATTCTTTTATGTATGATTGGTTATCTTTGCAAGTCTCTTCGAATTATCCGTTTGGTTTGGCTAACTAGATTGGTAGTTCTTGGAATGGGACAAGTGCTTAGCTTTGGGTTCAATCTTGCGGTGTCCTTTCCCGATGTATAAAGGGGCAGCAAAGGCACGTGTTGTATTGTTGCCATCGAGGATAACAAGATGGGTTTTTTATCATATTGCATGAATTTATCCCTCTACATCATGTCATCTTGCTTAAAGCGTTACTCTATTTTTAACTTAATACTCTAGATGCATCTTTGGATAGCGGTCGATGAGTGGAGTAATAGTAGTAGATGCAGAATCGTTTGGTCTACTTGTCTTGGACGTGATGCCTATATACATGATCATACCTAGATATACTCATAACTATGCTCAATTCTGTAAATTGCTCAACAGTAATTTGTTCACCCACCATAGAATACTTATGCTCTTGAGAGAGGCCACTAGTGAAACCTATGGCCCCCGGGTCTATTCTCATCATATCAATCTCCATGACTTTTATATTTGCTCTGTTTTTACTTTGCCTTTTACTTTTTACTTTGCATCTCTATATCAAAAATACCAAAAATATTATTTATCATCTCTATCAGATCTCACTCTCGTAAGTGATCGTGAAGGGATTGACAACTCCTAATCGCGTTGGTTGCGAGGAGCTATCGTTTTGTGCAGGTACGAGGGACTTGTATGTGGCCTCCTACTGGATTGATACCTTGATTCTCAAAAACTAAGGGAAATACTTACGCTACTTAGCTGCATCATCCTCTCCTCTTCGGGGAAATCCAACGCAGTGCTCAAGAGGTAGCAGCTTGCATGTCAAATTTATATGGTTCCAAGTAGTTCTAATGCATGATATAGTCTCTAGGCACTTGTGGGAGTAGTTGCTATCAATTTTGTTGAGTTTGGTTCACTTTTATTTTGAGCTACTAAAATTTTCAGAAATTTTTCAGAGGAAGAAATATGTTGAGGAAAATGTACCAAGGTGGTCCTTCAAGGAAGCAAGGACCTGTGCTACTTAATACACGCGATATCGATGATGAACCACCGAGGGAAGCTCAAGTGCGGGCTTGTGAATGGCCTTCAGAGGACTTTATGGATCAAGCACGAATCAAGGAAGAATTTGATGCATATGTGCGTAACGCTGATTTGGGAGCATCGAGGCAGATAAGTGTCGTCAGTACCACTATCTCACTGATTCCTTTGTGAGAAGGTTTGAATTTTCATCATCACGCAATTCTCAAACTGTCCTGTTTGATCTTTATGAAAATTCTTATACTACGGATTTAGAGGATTTTAGCACTGCTTGTAAACTCCCGCAATGGGGTAGTCCTAGTGGACCTCGCAAATATGAATTTAGAGACTTTCTTGCTAGTATAACTGTGGGGGAGTCTAGAGATATAACACAAGCTACCATAGGGAGCATTCATTTTCCTGCTATACATTATTTTGCTCTCTTCATTGGTAGGTGCATAAATGGTAAGGATGAAGCATGTCACATGTGTGTCCCTGGCCTTAATGTTCTCAGGAGTGCTGTATTAGGAGATAAACATTATAATCTGGGAGCCATTGTTGCACGTAGGTTGCATAATAATAGAATTAATGGAGATTTCTTTGGTGGAATTTATGCAACCCGTCTAGCTAATTTTCTTGATATACCCATACGTGGGTATGATATTGAGTTGCCTCCTATTTATTTAGATTATGAGGCTATGGTTCGTCATCAGTTTGTTGAGAGGAACGATCAGTTCCTCCAGTACCGACTAATCTTTGCACTACAAGAAATATGTCAACTTGTGAACTTGACTATTGGTCACTGAAAGGTCATTGTTTTTCATTTGCGACCTTTTTTTGACCAAAAACAGAAGTTCAAAAGCTGAGGGTCGTTAACTGACTATAGCGACCTTCTCCGTGAGAAGGTCGTGGGCGTTCTGACCAAAATATTCTCTTGTGGCGTTTTGGTCACTAGCAACCTCCCCAGACCACATAGGCATCCAGCGTGGCAAGCTGATGTGGCACAAGATTTAGCCCGGTCCAATTCGGTTTTCTACATGGGCCTAGCCCAACAATTCGGCCTTTTTATATATCTTTTCTTAATTAATTTTGGTCAACTACATGGGCCAGGCCCAACATTTATGCCATTTTATTTTTGGGCCGTAGCCTTTTTAGACCATTGATTTTTCTAGTTTCAGCCATTATACATTGGGGTACCACTAGTAAGCCAGCCCCACATGTCATGCTTATCTCAAAATATGTCCCACATGTCGAAATTTGAAATTTGTCAAACAACCATTATAACTTGGACCCTCTTGTGGGGTTTCCATTTCACGGGTATTCAAATCACATACACAATCATTGTTTTGAACAGACTAGAGAGCAAATGAAATTCGTCCAAAGCAAGACTCCATTAGTCTATTACAATTCAGTATACTACAACCCGGATATGCGTACAATTACAACACATAATATGCTCCTCTTTGTTGATATGATTCACGCTTGACCTGGATTCACACTTCACTGTGCAAAGAATAAGAATGAAACTATAAGAATAAGAATGTGTTCATGGAGTGATCCAATAACTTATAAGCAAGAATTGACATCAAATGCCATGTAGATAAATAGTATGACTAACACTAACGATATGTGTTCATGGAGTGACAAATGTTCTCACTAGCTTGGATTTTTTTGGTATATAGTATCTTGACATGTGCAACTCTAACTAAATTGATCACAGAATTGAAAAGAACTGTAAGCATGTTTTTTGGGTATATAGTACACTGACATGTTCATTCAGAATCCGAGCAACATCAGATACACACCAGCAGATACACATGAGATACACATTCAGAATCCAGTCAAATTTTAAGCAACAGCAGAGCAGATCTAACAAACGGACCATAATCAGCATGCATCAGGATTTATGGTTCTAGCAAAAAAGTGGCTGACTAACAAACTAGATATGCTTCTGCAGACTAACAAAATGGCAGCAAACATACTAATCAGATTGATTCGTTCAATTAGGGTTTGTTATAGATTATGCCCATCTAATTTATTCCCATCTAATTTATACAAAATGGCAGCAAACATACTAATCAGATTTATACTAACAAACTAGATATATTCCCATCTAATTTATCCAATGGATTATGCCATGTTAGTACTGAACCTACATCATTCTAATTACCTGCAACAAATCAGTAGCATACATGACATCAAAGGGATGCAAACTAGATAATTTAGTAGTCTTTTCTGATGAGCAGTAGGCATTCTAACTTGCAGCAGAAAATCGGTAGCTAGATGACCACCAACAACACAAATCAGCTCAAACACTCGGTCCTCGAAGTGGCGTACTGACAAGTAATCAGCCATGGAACCGAGGCCAAACTCTAGCATCACGAAAGCGAGAGGGGAACAAAGGGGTGGAGGGGCTCACCATGGGGTGCTGCTGCTGCTCATCCATGGTCGGTGCGTCCTACATCCATCCGGCGACAACTGCTCATTCATGGCAGGAAACCACATCACATCTCAGTCAAAGGAATGGAGGGTAAGGGAAGAAGAAACTGAAGGTAAGAAGACCTGGATGGCGTCGGAGCAGTGGTGGAGGGGCGTCCTCCATGGGCGCCACCTCTGCATCCACCACCGGGAACATCTCGTTCAGGTCCTTGGCCCACAGCGCCTGCACGCACCAGATTAAATCACAACGCGGCGTCAAAGCTAGATATCAATGCAACTTCAATTCAAAACTGGATATCAAAGAACAATGTAAAGAACAATGAGAAAGCAGTAAAGTCATTTGGTAACTAGTTAGTGCGAACTATGGAGCATAAATGTCACGAATACCACTTTGAAGCCTTGAGAGATTCTTTACATGCTGTTTAACAATAAGGATTCAATTACATGCTGCTTTAGCTACAAATGATGAAATGATCATGTAGATAATTAACACACTACCGATTACATTTGGTCCATAGAATTTTTGAGTTGATTGGCATGATGAAAGCGAAAGCAGATTATTACGAGGTTTAGACAACCGAGCGGACTAATGAAAATAACTAGTAGTAATATGCACCTAAGTTAACACACCTAACTAATTAAGAATCCAGGAACATTGACCACTTGGGTTATAATTAAGAGCAAGCAAGCAGTACTATACGTGCATAAAAATCAAAACAAGCAAGCAGAACTCTCTACGATTAGAAATCAAACTAGCCGTGCGTGCACACATATGCAACCTGAACTGTAGTACTTGTCTACGGTGAGGTCGCATAAGAACAAAATAGATTAGTGCTGTAGTAGCTTGGTTCCGACAACTAGATTAGTTAGCTCTGCGCAAAATATTACATACGCAGGCACATGTATCACTACGCCCAATGCCCGTGTCACAAGAAGAGGAGAATATACGGGGCAACCAAATCCACAGATATCTATTTCGAAAGCGCGAGGCCACAGATCTGAGATTGGGATGCGAGGGGCACATCGATCCTGCCGTGAGTCTAGGGAGGATTTGAGAGGATCTCATGGCGAGAAAAAGAGGCAGGTACCTCGTGGGGCTGGAGGGCGTGGGGAGGAAGGCATCGAGCGGGCCGTGGGGCGTAGGGCAGGCCGAGCGCCACGGCCGTGGCAGAGCTGGCGTGGGCCTTAGGGTAGCCCAGCGCCGTCCACCACCCTCTCCTCCTCCGTGAACACCGTCATCGATCCGCGTCGGGCCTTGCTGCCCCTCCGCATCTCGAGAGGGAGAGGGAACATGGTGAGGCAGATAGGAGAGATGAGACATGGAGGAGTGGAGGGGTCACACAGGTCACCGGATCACGGAACAACGCCGAACCACGCTGGCGACGCGGTGGCTCAAACCCTAGAGGGCGGGTAGGTTCGCGAGAGGCCACAGGAGGGCGCTCCCGTCGGAACCCGTCGACGCCGTCGCCCGTCCTGGTTCTTGGGAGTGCCGTGGCCAGTGGGGCAAAGCCACCACTAACCCTAGATCTGCTGCAGGACGGGAGGCGGGTGGCGTCTGGGAGGGTGGCAGGGGCTAGGGAGGGAGGAGGCGGCAGCGGGGGCTAGCGGAGAAGGGGGTCATTCTCGGGAGGGAAGGGGATCGAGGGGAGCCGGCGGCGTTCTCGGGAGGGAAGGGGATCGAGGGAGGAGACAGAGTGTGCGGGAGGGAAGGGGATCGAGGGAGGTAGGATAGCTCGAGAGGTGAGGAGACATTGGATCAGGAATGGCGTGGGCCAGCTCAGATCGCCCTCTGAGGAGGGTGATCAAGGAGAGCGTCTGATTGGTTGGAGACATGTATCGTTTAAAATAGTCTCTAAGTGCTAAAAACAAAGGGGTTTATGAAGTAACTACCAATAATATTTTGCAAAATCGCACAACAAAAATTTTCACTCAGGGGTTGTACCACATTTTATGGATGATAACCAACTTGTATGCATTTTCGACCTTTCTAGCTTTTTTTAGCCATTTAAACCAACTTGTACCAAATTAGGACGAATCGGGTCAAAATCGAACTACATCTACTTCATAGTTTGCTAATTATTTTTTCCAAAAATAATTTTTAGGTACACATGTATATATTTCATTAGAGAAATACTATGAGTTTAGTAAGATTCCACCTGTAGGTACGAACGATAATGCCCGCAGTTTTGACGGTGTTTTGAAATTGGCATAAAGAATTCAAATAAATCAAAAAATGGAAAGCCTTTGCCTTGTGTCCGTGAAAAAGAACAAACTACTTAATCTGTAAATACCTTAAAAAAGTCTTCTTAGAAATAAGATACCATATGTGAAGTTGCATGGCTTTCAAGCCAAATGACCAATAATTTGGCCACATTCATGGCATAGTTTATTCAAATGATCTCATATTGTGCACAAGGGTGCATCTTGGAATTCAAACAATGTTTCCTAAGGGAGTTTTCACTTTCATTGCACAAAAGAGCTATTTTCCATTTTTCGAAAGTGCCCCAAATGAGGTTTTTTTGTGAAGGACCTACCAAATAATTATTGCAAAATTGGACCAAATCATTTTTATAAAATACTAGGCCATATTTAATGCACAATTGACCAAATGGTTGGGTGTAAAAAGTTTTTACCCACCTCTGGTGAAAAAGACAAATTTCCGCCGATTCAGGTGGAAGCAGGTCAAATTTGAACTGCAGCTGCCTCATAGTTTCCTCTTGTTTTTTTCCAAAAATCATTTATAGGTACATAAGTATCTATTTAATCAGAAAAATATCAAAAGTTTTCCAAGATTCAACCACTAGCTAGGAACGGTCATTCCCGCCGTTTTGACCGCATTTTGAAACGGGCATAAAAAATAAAAAAAAATCAAAAAATTGGAAAACCTTCGCATTGTGTCATTATATGTGGCCAAGTTCACAGGAAAAATAACAAACTTGTAATACGGCAATTATTTTAAAAAAGTGTTCTTACAAATGAGCTATCACGTATGGAGATCAATGGCTTTCAAGCCAAATGATCAATCTTATGGCCACATTCATGGCATATTTTTTTCAAATGATCTCATATTGTGCACAAGGGTGCATATTGGAATGGCAAACAATGTTGCCTAAGGAAGTTTTCAGTTTCTTTGGACGAAAAAACCATTTTTCATTTGCCCAAAAGGAGGTTTTTTTGTGAAGGATCTCCCAAATAATTGTTGCAAAATTGGACCAAATCATTTTTATAAAATACTAGGACATATTTAATGCACAATTGACCAAATGGTTGGGTGCGGAAAGTTTTGATCCACCTCTCGTGAAAAAGACAAATTTCCACTGATTCAGGTGGAAGCGGGTCAAATTTGAACTGCAGCTACCTCATAGTTTGCTATTTATTTTTTACAAAAATCATTTCTAGGTACATAAGTATCTATTTAATCAGAGAAACACCAAAAAAATTCCAAGATTCAACCTCTAGCTAGAACGGTCATTCCGCCCGTTTTGATCGCATTTTGAAACGGGCATAAAAATTAAAAAAATCAAAAATTGGGAAACCTTCGCATTGTGTCATTATATGTGGCCAAGTTCCGGAAAAATAACAAACTTATGTCTGGCAATTATTTTAAAAAGTGTTCTCGAGAAATGAGCTATCATCTCTCAAGATTCATGGATTTCAAGCCAAATGATCAATCTTATGGCCACATTCGTGGCATAGTTTGTTCAAATGATCTCATATTGTGCACAAGGGTGCATATTGGAATGGCAAACAATGTTGCCTAAGGAATTTTTCATTTTCGTTGGACGAAAAAACCATTTTTCATTTTCCGAGTGCCCAAAAGGAGGTTTTTTTGTGAAGGAACTACCAAATAATTGTTGCAAAATTGGACCAAATCAATTTTCTAAAATACTAGGACATATGTAATGCACAATTGACAAAATGGTTGGGTGCAAAAAGTTTTGATCCACCTCTCGTGAAAAAGACAAATTTTCGTCAAATTTGAACTGCAGCTGCCTCATAGTTTGCTATTTATTTTTTTCAAAAATCATTTCTAGTTACATAAGTACCTATTTAATCATAAATACATGGTTTGGTGGCGATACGTCGAGGTTTGGGCGGTGGCCGAGGGCCCCAACTCTAGAGCGCGTAAACTCGCATGCCCGCCGCGTGGTCACCGCGTGACCGTGGCGTTGCCATGTGTTCTGGGTGGCCTAGGTATGTCTAGTGGGTTGGGAACTCTCCAGGTAGGTGCTAGGAAGAAAATCACAACATAAGATTCTCACGAGGAGACCGATCGATGCTCAAACATTTATAAGCAGCCAAGTGTTTGATTTGCGGTACGGGAAATGCACATGGCTATTGGGCGTGAGTTTTGGCTGATGATGATCAGTTACTAAGAAGACCGTCTTCACAAATTTTCAGCTGAAAAGGAGGAGCCTATGTGGTACTTGCTTTGCAAACTACCACACTGGACATAAATACGAATGTTGAAGCTCGGCTCAAAATAATGAATGCATTGAGCTGGTGGATACTATTTGGACATGCCAAAGTGGTACTTCCTTCACAAACTGTTGTTCTAAACAGAATAGGAAAATGAATATTTTTGAATTATTTTTGAACTAGGCAAGGAAGGTTTTTACGTATTTGTGAAGATATGACCCAAAGAATTTATGAGATTTTTTGGGAATTTTGGGAATGATGAAATATAGGTTGCTTCACAACCTAGGGCAAAAACCGCCACATGGACATGACACATAGGCAAAACTGATGAGGTGGCGCCTAGTCATAGCAACCCACCACAATTTACAAGGCTATGACCATCTATATTGGTCGTTAACAACTAGAAATAAGGCAGCGGACTAGCGCTGTTTGCTTTATGACCTTTTCGTGTAAGGAAATTACGACCTTCCTTACCAAAATGGTCGCAATGGCTTAGGGTTTGGAGCCCCTCGAACAGCTTTTGACCAATTGGTCTGAAATGGTCATAGATCTATGACCAATTCTTCCAGGGTCACTGACAGAAGGTCACTAGTTGACATATTTCTTGTAGTGTTGACAGAAGACGCACCTATCACGTCGCTCTCCCTGCTCCTACTTTCTTTGACTTTCAGGCAAAGGGGAGATCTATCATAACCAGGGAGGAGGCGAACGAGTACGAGAGGAGGACGAGGGAAGCTCGCCTCCAAGCTGTGGCCCAGGATGCAATAGCCGCTGCTTCTCAGTACGACCCCAACTATAACTTTGGATATCCGCCAGGCCAGCCGTGGCCATAGACCAACTTAGTCCAAAAGCCTAAGCTTGGGGAGTCGTATTTCACACCGACATTACATTTATGTTCACACACTCATTGCTAGTTGTCGGTGGTCATACTTTTTCATTGTACTATCCATGCTAGTTTATTTTCCTTTTTATGCTTTCTTCTTGTGTGTTTGAAAACCCTTAAGAAAAAACAAAAAAATTAGTAGTAGCTTTTAGCTAGTTTACTTTTCTTGCTATAGTAGTATTAATTAAAAGAAAACCCAAAAATATTTCCTGTTCTTCTTTTGCTTGTTGGGAGCTTTCCCGTGTAAATAGTTTTTACTTCTTTTCTTTTCTTTGGCGGTCGATAGGAGAAGACCATGATGGAATTGTTAAAGTGGCTCTTATATGCATTATTGTTGATTTAACCAAGAGCCCATATTGCCATGTCTTACCGCAGATTCCAGCTTAGTCCAATGCACGTGCACTATTATTATTATTCACATCGTTCGTCGTGCAAGTGAAAGGCAATAATGACGATATATAATGGACTGATTGAGATGAGAAAAGCTGGTATGAACTCGATCTCTCTTGTTTTTGTAAATATGATTAGTTTATTGTTCTGATTCAGCCTATTATGAATAAACATGTTTGCAATGACAATTAGAGATTATAGTTGCTTATGTCATGCTTAATTAGCTAGGAGTTTATAATGGTTTACCTTGCGTGCCAACATGCTATTAAAATGGTTGTGATGTGGTATGATGGGGTGGTATCTTCCTTTGAATGATTCAAGTGACTTGACTTGGCACATGTTCACACATGTAGTTGAAACAAATCAACATAGCCTTCACGATATTTATGTTCACGGTGGATTATATCCTACTCATGCTTGCACTCAATGTTGATTAATTTTAATGCATGTTCATGACTGTCGTCGCTCTCTAGCTGGTCGCTTCCCATTCTTTTGCTAGCTTTCACTTGTACTAAGCGGGAATACTGCTAGTGCATCCAATCCCTTAAACCCCAAAGTTATTCCATATGAGTCCACCATACCTTCATATATACGGTATCTACCTGCCGTTCCAAGTAAATTTGTAGGCGCCAAACTCTAAACCTTGAAATTCTATTTTGTATGCTCGAATAGCTCATGTATCAACTAGGGTTGTCTGTATCTTCCATGTTTGGCGGGTTATTCTCAAGAGGAGTGGACTCCGCTCCTCATTCACGAGAAAATGGTTGGTCACCGGGATGCCCAGTCTCATTCTTTAAGAAAACCTAATCGAAATAATTGCAAACAAAACTCCCCCAGGGCTGTTGTTAGTTGGAGGCACTCGTTGTTTCGAGCAAGCCATGGATTGATGCTTGTTGGTGGTGTGGGAGTATAAACTTTACCATTCTGCTTGGGAACCGCCTATAATGTGTGTAGCATGGAATATATCGCCATCTCTCGGTTGTTATGTTGACAATGAAAGTATACCGCTCAAAATATTATTTATCTCTATTTCAAAACCGAGCTTTCGAACCTCTACAAATCCCTGCTTCCCTCTGTGAAGGGCCTATCTATTTACTTTTATGTTGAGTCATCACCCTCTTATTAAAAAGCACCAGCTGGAGAGCACCGCTGTCATTTGCATCCATTAATCTTTAAAGGTGCTCTGCATTTATGTTTTGCGGTCTCAGAATGGGCTAGCGAGATATCATCTTGTTATATCATATCATGATTGTTTTGAGAAAGTGTTTTCATCCGAGATTTATTATTATTGCTCGCTAGTTGATTATGCCATTGACATGAGTAAACATGAGACCTAAATGTTACTGTGAATATGGTTAGTTCATAATCTTTGCTGAAAACTTGAATGCTGGCTTTACATATTTACAACAACAAGAGCAGACAGAGTTTGTAAAAGTTTTTCTTTATCACTTTTAGTTTATCAACTGAATTGCTTGAGGACAAGCAAAGGTTTAAGCTTGGGGGAGTTCATACGTCTCTGTCGTATCTACTTTTCCAAACACTTTTGCCCTTGTTTTGGACTCTAACTTGCATGATTTGAGCGGAACTAACCGGATGTGGCTGTTTTCAGCAGAATTGCCATGGTGTTATTTTTGTGCAGAAACAAAAGGTCTCGGAATGACCTGAAAATCAACGGAGATTATATTTGGAAAATATAAAAAATACTGGTGAAAGAATCAAGGCCAGGGGGGCCACACCCTGTCCACGAGGGTGGGTGGAGTGCCTGCCCCTCCTGGGCACGCCCCCTGCCTCGTGGGCCCCTTAGTGCTCCACCGACCTCAACTCCAACTCCATATGTTCGTGTTCAGGGAGAAAAAAAATCAGAGAGAAGGATTCTTCGCGTTTTACGATATGGAGCCACCGCCAAGCCCTAAACTTTCTCGGGAGGGCTGATCTGAAGTCCGTTCGGGGCTCCGGAGAGGGGATCCGTCGCCATCGTCATCATCAACCATCCTCCATCACCAATTTCATGATGCTCACCGCCGTGCATGAGTAATTCCATCGTAGGCTTGCTGGACAGTGATGAGTTGGATGAGATTTATAATGTAATCGAGTTAGTTTTGTTATGTTTTGATCCCTAGTATCCACTATGTTCTGAGATTGATGTTGCTATGACTTTGCTATGCTTAATGCTTGTCACTAGGGCCCGAGTGCCATGATTTCAGATCTGAACCTATTATGTTTTCATGAATATTATGTGAGTTTTTTATCCTATCTTGCAGGTCTATAGTCACCTACTATGTGTTATGATCCGGCAACCCCGAAGTGACAATAATCGGGACCACTCCCGGTGATGACCGTAGTTTGAGGAGTCCATGTATTCACTATGCGTTAATGCTTTGGTCCGATACTCTATTAAAAGGAGGCCTTAATATCCCTTAGTTTTCACTAGGACCCCGCTGCCACGGGAGGGTAGGACAAAAGATGTCATACAAGTTTTTTTCCATAAGCACGTATGACTATATTCGGAATACATGCCTACATTACATTGATGAATTGGAGCTAGTTTTGTGTCACCCTATGTTATAATTGTTGCATGAATAATCGCATCCGGCATAATTCTCCATCACCGATCCAATGCCTACGAGCTTTTCACATATTGTTCTTCGCTTATTTAATTTACCGTTGCTACTGTTACAATCACTACACAACTATCATTGTTACCTTTGCCACTGTTACCGTTACTATCATACTATTTTGCTACTAAATACTTAGCTGCAGATATTAAGTTATCCAGGTATGGTTGAATTGACAACTCAACTGCTAATACTTGAGAATATTCTTTGGCTCCCCTTGTGTCGAATCAATAAATTTGGGTTGAATACTCTACCCTCGAAAACTGTTGCGATCCCCTATACTGGTGGGTTATCATGCGTCAGATCTTAGTGTCCTCAAGTGTGCGGTAATGGGTGATAAACGATATAACTTGGAGGCTATTATTTCAAGGAGGTTACATCTCAATGCTAAAGAGGGAGATTTCTTTGGTGGGATTTATGCCACCCGGTTAGCTAATTCTCTTGGGGTACCCATAAGGGGGAATGACATTGACTTACCACCAACTTTTCTTGATTATAATGCTATGGTACGCTACCAATTTCTTGAGAGAAACGAACAGTCCCTCCTGTACCGACTATTCTTTGACTGGCAGCATGTTGTCCATATTGCCCTTCCTGCTCCTGCCTTCTTATAACTAGAGAGGAGGTGAATGGGTATGGGAGAGAGGTGGAGGCCGCTCGCCTCCATGCTGCAGCCCTTCAGGCAGTAGCTGCCGCGTCCCAGTACAACCCCGACTATAACTTTGGATATCCGCCAGGCCAGCCGTGGCCCTAGACCAACTTAGGCCAAAAGCCTAAGCTTGGGGGAGTACGCATTTCTCACCGACATTACATTCATGTTCGCACACTCATTCCAGTTGTCGCTGTCATACTTTTTCATTATATTATCCATGTTAGTTTCTTTTTCTCGCTTCCATCTTGTGTGTTTGAAAAACTTTGAGAAAATCCAAAAAATTAGTTGTAGCTTATTTTTAGTTCACTTTCTATGTCTGTTTAGTAGTACTATTAAAAGAAAACCCAAAAATATTTCTCGTTCTTCTTTTTGCTTGTTGGGAGCTTTCTCGTGTAAATAGTTTTCTCGTTCTTGTTTTTCTTTCTTCAAAAAACAAAAACTCCAAAAATATTTCAATGTGTTCCTTTGAAATTATTTTATTTTCTTTGGGTCGAGAGGAGAAGACCACAATGAAAACGTTGAGTGGCTCTCATATGCATTATTGTTGATCTAACAGAGAGCCCATATTACCTTGTCTTCTCCTTTGAGTAAATGTTTGCAGATTCCAGCTTAGTCCAATACACATGCACTCTTATTATTACTCACACCGTTTGGTTGTGTAAGTGAAAGGCAATAATGACGATATATGATAAAATGATTGAGATGAGGAAAAGCCGGTATGAACTCGACCTATTTTGTTTTTGTAAATATGATTAGTTCATCGTTCTTGATTCAGCCCATTATGAATGAAACATGCTTGCAATAAAAATTAGAGATTATAGTTACTCATGGCATGCTTAATTAGCTAGGATTTTATAATGGTTTGTCTTGAGTGCCTACATGCAAATTAAAATGGTTATGATGTAGTATAATAGGATGGTATCCTCCTTTGAATGATTCAAGAGGCTTGGCTTGGCACATGTTCACGCATGTAATTGAAACAAAATCAACATAGCCTCCACGATATTTATGTTCATGGTGATTTATATCCTACTCATGCTCGCACTCAATGTTGGTTTATCTCAATGCATGCTTATGACCATTGTCGCTCTCTAGTTGGTCCCTCCCCAATCTTTTTCTAGCCTTCACTTGTACTAAGCGGGAATACTGCTTGTGCATCCACTTCCTTAAACCCAAATTTATTCCATATGAATCCACCATACCTACCTATATGAGGTATTTACCTGCCGTTCCAAGTAAATTTGTATCTGCCAAACTCTAAACCTTCAAATTATATTCTGTTTTGTATGCTCGAATCGCTCATGTAGCGACTGGGGGCTTTCAGTATCTTCCATGCTAGGTGGGTTATTCTCACGATGAGTGTTGATTCACTTGTCATTCACGCGAAAGTGGCTGGTATTCGGGATGCCCAGTTCCATATTCGAAATAAAAACAAATAAATATCAAACAAAACTCTCCCAGGACTGTTGTTGCTATGGACGGTACCCGTTGTTTTGGACTAGCCGTGGAGTGTGATTGTTGGTGGAGGGGGAGTAAAACCTTTACCATTCTATTTGGGAACCGCCTATAATGCATCTAGCATGGAAGATATCGAGATATCTTGGTTGTTATTTTGACAATGAAAGCTTACCGCCCTAAATTATATTCATCTCTAGTTTAAAAAATCCATTGTGGCACCTCTGCAAATCCCTGCTTCCCTCTGCGAAGGGCCTATCTTTTACTTTTATTGTTGAGTCATCATCTTCTTATAAAAGGCACCAGTTGGAGAGCACCACTGTCATTTGTATGCATGTTATTAATTGGTATTGAGTATGACTGTGACTGGATCTCTTTTACCATGAATTACATATCTCGTCAGTCCTTGATCTTCAGGGGTGCTCTGCGTTTATGTTTTGCGGTTTCAAAAAGGGCTAGCGAGATACCATTTTGTTATATCATATCATGATTGTTTTGACAAAGTGTTGCCTTCTGAGATTTAATATTATTGCTCCCTAGTTGATTATGCCATTGATATGAGTAAATGTGAGACCTAAATATTATTGTGAATATGGTTAGTTCATAATCTTTGCTGAAAACCTGAATGCTGGCTATACATATTTGCAACAACAAGATCAAACAGAGTTTGTAAAAGTTTTTCTTTGTCACTTTCAGTTTATCAACTGAATTGCTTGAGGACAAGCAATGGGTTAAGCTTGGGGGAGTTGATACGCCTCCATCGTATCTACTTTTCCAAACTCTTTTGCCCTTGTTTTGGACTCTAATTTGCATGATTTGAATGGAACTAACCCGGACTGACGCTGTTTTCAGCAAAATTGCCTTGATGTTATTTTTGTGCAGAAATAAAGCTCTCGAATTCACCTAAAAGAAGAATATTTTTGAAATTAATAAAAAATACTAGCAAAAGAATCAACCAGAGGGGACCCACCAGGAGACCACAAGGGTGGGGGGCGCGCCCTACCCACCTGGGCATGCCCCCTAGCTTGTGGGTCCCCTGGAGACCCCCCGACCTCAACTCCAACTCTATATAACCCTATTAGGGGATAAAAAATCAGGGAGAAGAGTTTATCGCGTTTTACGATACGGAGCCGCCGCCGCCACCTCCTGTTCTTCATCGAGGGGCGGATCTGGAGTCCATTCGGGGCTCCGGAGAGGGCAAATTGACACCGTCGTCATCACCAACCATCCTCCATCACCAATTTCATGATGCTCACCGTCGTGCGTGAGTAATTCCATCATAGGCTTGCTGGACGGTGATGAGTTGGATGAGATTTATCATGTAGTCGAGTTAGTATTTTTAGGCTTTGATCCCTAGTATCCACTATGTTCTGAGATTGATGTTGCTATGACTTTGCTATGCTTAATGCTTGTCACTAGGACCCGAGTGCCATGACTTCAGATCTGAATCCTTTTATGTTTCCATGAATATATTTGTGTTCTTGATCCGATCTTGCAAGTCGTAGACAGCTTTTATGAGTTATGATCCGCATACCCCAAGGTGACAATAATTGGGATTTTTTTCCGGTGATTACGGTAGTTTGAGGAGCTCATGTATTCACTAAGTACTATTGCTTTGTTCCGGTTCTCTATTAGAAGGATGCCTTAATATCCCTTAGTTTCCATTCGGACCCCGCTGCCATGGGAGGGTAGGACAAAAGATGTCATGCAAGTTCTTTTTCATAAGCACGTATGACTATATACGGAATACATGCCTACATTATATTGATGAATTGAAACTAGTTCTGTGCCACCCTAGGTTATAACTGTTGCATGATGAATTCCATCCTACATAATTATCCATCATTGATCCATTGCCTACGACCTTTTCACCTATTGATCTTTGCTCAGTTGCTTTGCCGTTGCCACTGTTACAATTGCTACAAAACTGCTACTGTTACTTTTGCCACTTTTACCGTTACTTCCATACAACTTTGCTACTAAATATCTTGCTATAGATATTAAATCTTTCAGGTGTGGTTGAATTGACAACTCAGCTGCTAATAATTGAGAATATTCTTTGGCTCACCTTGTGTCGAATCAATAAATTTGGGTTGAATACTCTACCCTCGAAAACTGTTGCGATCCCCTATACTTGTGGGTTATCACCCGACGCACCTCCCCTGAGGCTCTTGATTGTCTCTCGGGTTTGCACCACACCAGCCAATGTCGTCTCCCAAGCTGAGCCACAACCTCAAGTGGCGGCGACCAGAAAGGTAATGGATTATGGCACCTTCCACACCCTCACACTCACTATGACGTGTGTGATGTTCTACTTATGGAAATCGCTCTCTCTAGCTAACAACAACATGTAGGTTGTTTCAAAAAATGTCCATTAGCCTAACTAATGAAGCGGCTGCCAAATGGGAGAAGAATCAACCGCAAACGAGCTTCCAGAGGAGAAGACAGCACCTGGTATGGGTGCGCCCGCTCGTACTAGTGCTCGTACCATCTTGGCGCCGCGGCACCCTTGGTGGACTAGTTTATCCCGGTTTCTTGGATCACCGAGGAGAGCTACAGAGAAACATGTGCCCGAACCAAGAACCGTAGCCCCCGGAAGGAATCCAAAGGGGGCGGTGATCAAAAGAAGGGCTCCACCACGCCATCATCCCGATCATAGAGACTCCATCATCACCATCACCACCCCTCTATTCATCTCTTTATATTGCCAAAAATCGTGGTGGATTCTTACGCATATTCCATTGATTGATAATCCATGATTGCCATGATTATTTCATGATGTTTGTTATCTTATGTATGATTAAACCCCTAGTTCTCGGGGACATGGAGGAATCCCTAGTATATTTAGGTGTTGAACTCCGATAGGATACAAATCCTCTGTTGTATGTTTATGTTGTTCTCGATGTTCTGTGAAGTAGACCACTCAACAAATTGGCTTACAAACATGACGGATATTATTGTCATTGTGATGGTGGGTTGTGCAAGTACAAAGGTGATAGTTAATACTTCCCATCCTCCCCAGAGCAATTGATAGGGGAATAGTAGAGATAACCCATTGTCCGCATCCAGGTGGAGACCCTTAGTCATGGTTGTAGTAACCTGAATGTAGGGAGGAACGCTGATGGTGTGTTTTATACGTAGCTATGATGTATGCAAGTATGATCTAGCAGGCTATGTCCACTTATAGAAACGTGTGAGGTGGTTTAGTGATCTGCACCTAGAATTATGCATTCACATAATTACATTAGACACATACTAGTGGTGAATCCAGGTCCCTGAAAACGTTTCCCTATTGTTGATTTCAACGTTTCCGTCGCTCTCTTGTTCCTTTTACTTTATTGTTGCACTTTTAATTTTAGTCATCAAGTACTCACAATATTTCAACCTTCGCAGCTGCTTTTGCTTTGGACCTCGTTCATCTTGTGGGCACATAGCAGTATCCCTCTATAAGAGCGAAAGACACTTCATGTGCTCCTTGTGAAATCGATACTATTACTTAAAAAATTACAACTAAACCATGTGCATTTACAAAACATCACAAATACGGTCCTCGTCTACGTGACCCTCCTTGGAATCCAGAGAAGACGCTCCTCAGGCATCGCAGACGTGAATCTAATCGCAAGCCTCGGAAAGGAGGCACTCATCTATTGAAGTGGTCATTCCCTCATTGAAAGCATGAGCCTCACCGCGCGAGCCCGTAAAGGCCCCTTCCACTTGGCTGCTTCGATTGCCGGATAAGGTGGAGGGCGAGGCGGCCAGGTTTCACAGGTGAAGTGATGGTGTTCACACACGAACATGTCACCGTGTACCCTCGACGCCGGGGGTGACGCACTACAGCTCATGTCGGAGGAGACCGACCGGAAGCATGGTACACAAGAAACACGCCGGGTGCTTTTATAGACCCAAAACCCTAGACGCCCGGGAGGGACCCCATCAGGGCACACATTGGCTATGGGCTGCGCAAGGTCGGCCTAGCCTCCCCTAGGACCTCGTGAATTCGCTGCCTCCAATCTTGAAGAATGACGAAGAACGAGAAGAAGATACAAGGGAGAGGGTTAAAAAGTAGATGAACACGAAAAAGTAGTAGATTAATTTGTTCGATTGTGTGTTGTTCCAATCGGTTGTCACCCCCAATATATATAAGAGGTGGCTGGACTTCTCATACAAGAAAAGGACTCTGAATCACGTCCAAATCTTTCCAAAATTAACAGAACTCGGAATTTAGACAAGTTTGAGACAACAATTTGGTTTTTTGGTCTCACAGGCCACAAACGATCTCAGATAAAGATGCGCCAAAAAGCGAATGTAACCATTTCAATTAGATGAACAACTCTCCTATTGATCACTTTTTCAAAAAAGGCAATCTTCAATACCCTCTGAGGCCATCTTCGGTCGGACTCGATCATGCAGTTTTCTTTGCTGTCCGAGTCTTGCAGCAACCTTCCATGCCGTATACTATCTCAGATGATGATGCTTCAAAAGTAAAGTTGACCATTTCAATGATACGCACAAATTCCGTGTACAACACTTTTTCATCCGCGGACATCTAGAAAATCTTTTCGGACCATCTTCAGCTTCTGGTTGGATTAACCTTGACATTACCACTTGGCCGGCAAGCTTTTTGCCAGCAAGCTTTTCACTCGGCCGGCAAGCTTTTGCGCCGGAAAGCTTTCCACGCCGGCAAGATTTCCAGTTGGCAGACAAGCTTTTAACACCGACAAGCTTTTCACACGGGCAAATTTTCACGCCGGCAAGCTTTTGCGTCGGGAAGCTTTCCATGTCAGCAAGCTTTCCACGCTGGCAAGCTTTTCACTTGGCAGACAAGCTTTTAACGCCGACAAGCTTTCCACACGGGAATTTTTTTCATGCCGGCAAGCTTTTCGCTGGCAAGCTTCATTCGGCCGGCAAAGGCCGAATAGCTCACGCGACCCATGAGACACCACCTAGGTGGGTGTCTGGTCGCTCACGTCACTTTTTCACTTAGCACCGGTCCGCAAAGTGTTGCCTCTAACTTTTGCATACGAAGTTGGATTGGGAGGACTTACATATCAAAATCCATCGCCTCGACGAGACGAAGACAATCCATATAGAGTGTTCCTCCATCCGAGGTCGTCTAGGAGGAATAATTGGCCGAACAGTGATCTGAACATAAATATTACAACTTTGAACACAGTTTCGTCCCTTAAGATGAGGTCGGGTGGCGATGACACAAACATCAAAATTGTTCCATTCGACGATCCAAACCTTTTCTGTGTTGAAAATCTTTTCACTTGAGGCCATCTTAATTGTGTTTTGTATCATGCCAAAATCGGGTGTCAACAGAAGGACGTTAAACTGCCGATGAGCGTGCTTGAAGATAACAGAGTTGAAGTTGACAGCACCATACTTGATGTCCTTTTGATAACTTGCACCTTCACCATGCACAGAAATGGTTCAGACTTTCTAAACATAGGTGGCTTTGGTCAGGAAGAAGATGCACCACCGACGATGATGGCGAGCCGTGTATGCATGCACGGACAAGCTCTCCCCGCGCTCACGGCCAGCCCACCGACATGGCCGGAGCAACGTCCCGTTTGCTCGCTCCCTGTTGATCGGGCTTTCACCTATAAAATCCACCCATCGATAGCACATACACAGCAGCGACAGAAAAACCAAGACCTACCAAATTAACTCAAGATGGCTTCCTCGTCAGTGCTGCTGGTTGCGGCGGTGTTGGCAGCGGTGGTGTGCGGCGCGCGCAGCATCGCCAAGGTTCCCCTGGCCCCAACATCACGGCGTCTCCTGCGAGCTACGGCAACAAGTGGCTGGACGCCAAGACCACGTGGTACGGCAAGCCCGGCGGCGCCGGGCCCAAGGACAACGGCGGCGCCCTGCGGGTACAAGGAGGTGGACAAGGCCCCTTCCACGGCATGACCTCCTGCGGCAACATCCCCATCTTCAAGGGCGGCGGCGGCTGCGCTCCTGCTTCGAGCTCAAGTGCACCAAGCCCGAGGCCTGCTCCGGCGAGCCCACCATGGTCACCATCACCGACAAGAGCGAGGAGCCCATCGCCCCTACCGCCGACCTCTCCGGCCACGCCTTGGCTCCATGGCCAAGAAGGGCGAGGAGCAAGCTTCTGACGCCCGGCGAGGTGGAGATCAAGTTCCGGCGCGTCAAGTGCAAGTACCGCCCGGGCACCAAGGTGAACTTCCACGTGGAGAAGTCCTCCAACGAAAACTACCTGGCGCTGGTGATCAAGTTCCTCCAAGGCGGCAGCGGCGTGGTGGGTGTGGACATCAAGCAGAAGGGCGAGGACAAGTGGACCCGAGCTCAACGAGTCGTGGGGAGCCGTGTGGAGGATCGACACCCCCCACAAGCTCATCGGCCCTTTCTCCGTCCGCTACACCACCGAGGGCGGCACCAAGACCGTTGTCGAGGACGTCATCCCCAAGGGCTGGAAGGCCGACACCTCCTCTGAGGCCAAGGCGGGTACTGAACATGATGATCGATGATTCTTCTTCCCGGTGCCAGGCCAGCTTAATTAATTAACTTCTTTTGCCTCCAGAAGAAGAAGAAGAATAAACCAGCCGCACATATATCATACATACGATGCAATGAGAGCATGAGTATATATACTTATTTCATTCATTTACTATAGTTTTGATGTATCTAAACTTGCTCATGATTGTAAACATGTCTTATTAATAGAAACTGGTATGCACGCATTAATTATGTTTTCTTTTCTTTCAAAACTCCCATGAAAGATGGTCACAACGGGCTCGAGCTAGCCCGTTATTTTTCCTCTTCTCAAAAACTGAATTGCCACACCTAAACAACAGGGCAGCACTATAGCTCACTTGGAGACCACTTAGTTAGGTCGCTGGATGGTCTCCATTTTCGCCAAAGGGAATTTATTAATATTGCAAAGATACCGATTACACCCAGACTCTGCAACAATGAAATGTTCTACATGAATTACGGATGCACACAGCCCTACAACAAAGAAGAAGAAGAAGAAGAAGAAGAAGAAGAAGAAGAAAACAAAACATCCCGCTCGGTGATCAAAACCATGTAGCTGCAAAACAAACCATCGGGAAGGCGGCGTGGTGGGCGTGGACATCAAGCAGAAGGGCAAGGACAAGTGGACCCGAGCTCAGCGAGTCGTGGGGAGCCATGTGGAGGATCGACACCCCACAAGCTCATCGGCCCTTTCTCCGTCCGCTACACCACCGAGGGCGGCACCAAGACCGTTGTCGAGGACGTCATCCCCAAGGGCTGGAAGGCCGACACCTCCTACGAGGCCAAGGGCGGGTACTGAACATGATGATCGATGATTCTTCTTCCCCGCGCCCAGGCCAGCTTAATTAATTAACTTCTTTTGCCTCCAGAAGAAGAAGAAGAATAAACCAACCGCACATATATCATACATACGATGCAATGAGAGCATGAGTATATATACTTATTTCATTCATTTACTATAGTTTTGATGTATCTAAACTTGCTCATGATTGTAAACATGTCTTATTAATAGAAACTGGTATGCACGCATTAATTATGTTTTCTTTTCTTTCAAAACTCCCATGAAAGATGGTCACAACGGGCTCGAGCTAGCCCGTTATTTTTCCTCTTCTCAAAACTGAATTGCCACACCTAAACAACAGGGCAGCACTATAGCTCACTTGGAGACCACTTAGTTAGGTCGCTGGATGGTCTCCATTTTCGCCAAAGGGAATTTATTAATATTGCAAAGATACCGATTACACCCAGACTCTGCAACAATGAAATGTTCTACATGAATTACGGATGCACACAGCCCTACAACAAAGAAGAAGAAGAAGAAGAAGAAGAAGAAGAAGAAAACAAAACATCCCGCTCCGGTGATCAAAACCATGTAGCTGCAAAACAAACCATCGGGAAGGCGACGTGGTGGGCGTGGACATCAAGCAGAAGGGCAAGGACAAGTGGACCGAGCTCAACGAGTCGTGGGGAGCCATGTGGAGGATCGACACCCCCCACAAGCTCATCGGCCCTTTCTCCGTCCGCTACACCACCGAGGGCGGCACCAAGACCGTCGTCGAGGACGTCATCCCCAAGGGCTGGAAGGCCGACACCTCCTACGAGGCCAAGGGCGGCTATTGAAGATGATGATGATGATGATGCGATCCACACCTTCCGGCGGCCAGGCCAGCTTAATTAATTAACTTATTTTTGCTCCAAAAGAAGAATAATCCAGCCGCACATATATCATACATACGATGCTATGAGAGCATGAGTATATATACTTATTCATTCATTTACTGTAGCGAAAGAGCGTGGACGATCAGGTCCAGAACCTGTGTGGTGCAACAAGTTCTGGGTGTAACCTTATAACCAACCAATAATCCATACCTACTAATAATGGATGGTGTGTTTTTATGAAATTTTCGTTTACCCATGCATATTTTCCTCGACACATACATCCAATTTTTAATAATAATAATAGCGATGTTGTTATTGGGGCTCGGCTGGACGCCACACTGATGTTATCGGGCCTCGGATAAAAAAAGTTTACTCGCTGTCCCCTTCATCTGTAGTTCCGAGAGCAGCAAAAAGGTCATTATTTCGTGCAAGGATTCAAACTCGCGAACTCATCAGTGTACCGTGGGCTGCAACCACCTGAGGAAGTTTATCCTTATGATTGAAACAAGATGGAAAAAACTAATGCCCACACGTGTGACATCTCTTACACATCATCCACACGCCTTCATCACCATTTATTTTGCCACGTATGAATAGATGACATCAGCAGGAATCTTTTTGGTTTTTGATATAAAAATATTTTATCTCTTAATTAAAAAATCAAATTAAAAATCCGTTTTCACCATTAAATCCGTCTCGACGAGATCTTCAAAACTTGACGCCATGTTGATATGTTTCGATGATTTTTTTCCCCAGAAATTGCCATGATGTTTACACTGTATTTGCCATAGTGCTTAAACTAAAGTTGTCATGTGGTAATTTTAGCTTGTAGAGCATGGCAATTTTAATTTTTTGATGATGGTAATTCCAGTACTTTGACCATGAAAATTATTTTTTGTATGAACCATGACAATTTTAAGTCATGTATCATGGCAATTTTAGTTTATGGTTTATGGCAAGTCCAGTTTCTTAATTCCCTGTTTTATACTATGTCAAAATTTACTTTTAAATGTAGAAGAAAATAACTGAAACATATCATGGCAACTTCAGTGTAACATCATGACAATTCATGTGCAATAGATATGGCAACTTTTAACCCAAAAAAAAATTCATCGAGATATATTGATATGAGATCTAGTTTCGGAGATCTCGTCGCGAGGGATTTAATGGTGAAAATGGATCTTCAATTGAATTTTTCATTTAAGAGATAAAACATTTGAAAACTGAAAATCCAAAAAGATTCTCACATGCATGCATGCGGTGACGTGGCGCAGTATGTGTATTATAGGGCGTATGGGCGGGTTTGGCTCCCACCATACGTGTGGGCGTTAGCGTTGTCCAACAAAATTTGTTACCCAATTAAAATAGGCCAACCTCGTTGGTTCTTATATGCGGAAAATTATCTACTCGAACCAATAACACTATCGGCTGCAACCACCTGAGCAAGTCTGTAGTTGTGATAGAATAAGGATTTATTATCCACTTAAAATATTACCACCTTGCCTATTCTAATACGGGATGTTGTTCCTTTACATACTTGTCACAACTTTTTTTGAAGAAAAACTAGGTGATACTGTATTTTAGCCCATTGCCCGCCTTCACCAGCTAGGGTAGCATACGTCAATCTTACAATCTTTTTTTCATGTTCGTTCGTCTGTTAAATAGTCCCACCTCATTTTTATCCAGCATTTCATCATTTTATATATGTCCCCAAGTTATCTAGGGTATCAACAAGCCGTCTTGAGAACTAGTAATAAGTAGAGGGTGAGGCCATGATCTAATTTATCCCTTGAGAGCCACAAGCAGAGCTGGGAAAGGCCAAGTTAAAGATTGTGTAATGAGCCAACACCGTTGAAAGAAATTAACCATGCATTACATTGCGGAAATGGAAAAGGCTCCCAGTTGAAGGTTGTGCAAAGAGCCAACACCACTGAAAGAAATTATCCATACATTAAACTGGTGGAGTGGAAAAGACCCGATTAAAGGTTGCGCAATGTGACAACACCGTTTGGAAGAAATTGTCCATGGGTAAAATTGGAGGAATGGGCCCGATTAAAAGGTTGTGGGTGATAAATGAGCAGCTCATAAACCTTGGTGTGTGGCATCATCTGGATGCTGTCTTGGTGGGCAATTTCGTGAACGAAATATCTAGCGTTTTCTTTGTAGTGCAACATGAGGCAGTGTGCTTGCACATACGATATTCCACTAAATTTAAATATACATAATTTTTTCGTCGCGACGCGTGAGCATTTGTGCTAGTTGGATACCCGCCTTGTTGTTTTTATGTACCAAAACGTCCATCATGATTATAAAGATATCTCAATAGGAATTTTTATATACACAATAATTATGTTTTTCTTTATTTCAAAAACCCCTTGAAAGATGGTTGCGACTGGGCTCCAAGTAGCCCATTATTCATTTCTCTTCTCAAAAGCTGTATCTTTTACGTGTTCTCAAAAACTGTATTGCCACACCGGGAAAATGGGGCAGCACTATAGCTCACTTGCTATCAGACCTACCGCCGTGGCGCCTCAAGGAACAACCTAGTGGACCGGCTCAGTTGCATGTTTGTTTTTTCATTCTCTCGGTTTCTTTATTTGTTTGTTTTTCATTTTTTGTAATGTTAATTATATTTTAAAGTATCTAAATACATCTTTCAAAAAAAAGCATCTAAATACATATAGTCCAATATTAATTACTTAAATTTTGAAACGCATGCATGGCAGGTATAAAAAATATTCATGCAGTCTATAAAATGTTCATGCAACTTAAAAAAATGTCAGTACGATTCAAAAAATGCTGATGGCTAGGGATGAAAGGGGATAGAATTGAGAGCTAGCACATCTGTTTTTAATGTTTTTTTTCAGAAGTGGAAACGCATACAGAAACCCTGAAAATGAATACGGGAACAGATACTACCAGAAACGGACACGAAGCAAATACAGAACAGATACGGAGCGAACACATAAACAAAAGTGGGCGCTGACCGGAACTTAGAACCCTTTGAATCATAGAGAAATATACACAAAAACAAACCAATTTAATGAATTGTTAACATGGCTATAAAATAATATGATTATGTTAGCAACTTAGCATACTACTAGTAGAGTGCCCGTGCGTCGCCACGGGTATTTATTTATTTTTACTGGTTGCATATATAAGCATAAGGCATGTCAAATTTCATATGTATAGAGAAGGAGCTAGTAATTGACAATAAATAATTGAAATCCACTTCACTTGCAATGGATAAATTATCTGGGACACCTAGGTGCCCAGGCACTTTGATTGTTTTAGGTATGTATATTGTTACATAATGACTCTTTGGTTTGTTTCCTAACTATTCTTCATGCAAGACTTTCCATATTTCCATTTTATTTCTGTTTTTCACTATTAGACATGCAAGACTTGCTATACATATGAAATGTTGGGTTATTTTTATGAACAACTACGAATTATCTAATATGCGTATTTTTATTTCTTAACTATCTTATACGGGTATCTAAGACTTAGTTATGAAATTATATACATACGTGGGTATATATTCTCAATAAATTATTTTCTAAAATATTACATTCTATTTTTGTTTTCTATCTATTTAATACGAGTACCTCATACCTATTAACAAAATTTTGTACTTGTTTTCGTTTCCTAACTATCTAATACGGGTATCTAATACTTAATGGCGAAATTATGCACATACGTGGATATATATACTCAGTAAATTATTTTCTGGAATATTACATTCTATTTTTGTTTTCTAACTATTTAATACGAGTATCTAATGCCTATTAACAAAATTTTGTAGACGTTTTTGTTTCCTAACTATCTAATACGGGTATCTAATACCTACTATAGTACCTTTTTTTGCAACGAATTTAGGAGCTTTATCGATCAAGTAGCATGAGGTTACAATCTATTCTTAGGCAAGAACGTAGGAACTCAGGGCTGGAGTCAATCCAACTTTCAGTGCCATAAGTGAGCAAGCGAGGCGAGCACATTGCAAGATCTACCAACATGAGTAACCGTCAAAGAAGCAAAACTAGCACTAATCTCCTCTAATTCCTCCAAGATAGGCGCAGCAATTGAGCGAGAATTGTTGCGCAATTTCTAGATGTTGACTAGCTCCAAGCAGTCAATCTCCATTACCACAAGAAGCCACGAAGTTGAGAAAAGATCATCCCTTTCCGGAAAGCTAAGAGTTCAGCAATGAACGGGTCAGTGACACCCGATAGAGGTTTACTCCACGCTCCAAGAAAAGAAAGGTGCGAACGCGCCACCCCTCCTGCTCCAGCCTTCATGTCTTCAATACTGACAGCAGCATCAGTGTTTATAGTAACCCAACCTGTCTCGCGCGAACGCCAACACTGAGCCGCCGAGCTCACCCTACGCGACGGCGGAAGATCCAGGATAGCCAAGGTTTCATGAATCCACTTTAGGGCCTGAACTGGGTCGTAGCCATCGCGATCATGAGTCCAACAGTTGCACGATGACCATATGTTGTGCATGGTCGTAATGATTCTGCAACGATCCTCTTCTACAAACTGGGAATCTATCAGAATATCATGCGCCCAATTATCCGGATGCAACCGAGGTAGATGAAGCTGAAATCTATCTGCAGCTGCAATCCAGATCTGCCTTGCATGCGAGCATTGAACTAGTGCATGAAGCAAGTTTTCATCCATAGCTTTGCAAATATCACACCGTCCCAAGGGTTCAATGTGTCGATATTGCAAAGTGACCGAATCTGGTAGGATTCCTCGAAGTACTCTCCACCAGAATACACGGACTATTGGAACCACATGTAATTTCCATAGGGCATTCCACTTGTTAGCTGATGAAGCTTCTGTAATCGTCCCTTCCTCTAGAGCGCGGTGCTCATTCCGAGTCACAAGAGAGCGATACGCGGATTTTACAGAGTAGTTGCCAGATTTCTCTAAGGCGCAAACCAAAAAATCTTCGCCACCGTTGCTGTTTAGGGGTACATTGAGAATAGCTTCAACATCCGGTTGCTATAATACCTACTAACGTAATTATGTACATATGCGGGTATGTATATGCCCAATAATTTATTTTTAAACTATTACATTTTATTTTGTTTCCTAACTATCTAATATGGGTAAGTAATACCTACTAACAAAATAGTGTACATTCGCAGGGTTCGTATATATCCAATGAAATCATGTGTCATATGTACCACTCCTAATTTAATCTGTTATACAAGGGAGGAATATATGCTATATAAGGAAGTAATAAATATCAACTTTTATTCCCTATGACATCTTAATACCCTGCCTTTCTATCACGTTACATGCATGCATGGGATGGTCCACGAATTAAAACCTGCCATATTAACTAGCAATATATACATTTATATTGGTTTCCAAATCAGCCAGTAAACACGATCCGACAATGGATTTGCTATCCACACTAACTCGGATGGCTGTTATCAGAACCCTTCATTTGCTTTGAGATCTGAACCTTTGAGTGGATAAGGTTTTGATTTTATCATTTGTTGAATTTCGCCACAGCAGGAAGGGAAAGCTGGACAGAACCTTTTCGTTGGCAGTGGCCCGAAAAGGAAGCCTACTACCTGGCTTTGCAGGTGTAGTCGGGGCAAAGTGTCCACGCTCCTTTTTGAATCAGCAGGGTGCGGCAGTTGCTGCTTTGGGCAAGCAGCTGAATCGGCTCATTTTGGCTATTTGTCAAAAGTTCCACGGTGCGGTGTACTTGTCTATTAGTGTTTAAACTGCCATTTTCGTCTAGCAAGGTGTGCCGCCTTTCGCATCTGGTAACCTGTAGAAAGGATGTTAAAATTCTTTACCAACAAACCAAACATAATCCTTCCCTAATGTACATCATGCAGTTACATAGCTCAATGCAATATTCATTCTGCTTGTGGATCAAATGGTTCCCTGATCTCTATTGAATAGTTAAGTAAATAAGCAGGGTATCTCTTTTCTTAACTGGAACGTTTGTCAAAGTAGATAGTAACACATATAGTGCCTACATAAGCATACTCATGTCAATTATAGAGCCCAGGTTATCTGAATTTGCGACGAAAACATATTCTTTTCCCTGCAATAGTGTAAAAAATAATATCGTTACATGCATGGAAATTTGTGATGAAAGCTTCTCCCTAGATGATTGCAAACCTGTGAGAGCAGTAAATCGAGCTTGGCCCTGTTCATCAGGGATGGGAAGATGTCACCATGGCCAGGAGGGTACCTTCACATTTGTGTAATGAAGAAGAGGTGGTTAAAATTAAACTGTGATTATTGTTAGAAGGCGATGCGTGAATGTTTTACCAGCCATCCTTAACGATCCCTGGAAGGCCATGGCAAGAACTCATTCGTCACAACACGAGGATACTGGCTCTGCATACCAGAACCAAATTGGTAAAGGTCATGAGCATACCTGATTGAAACAACAAAGCAGGATATGGCTTGACATACCTGGCTGAACGTATGGATTTGGATGTTTGAATTGGCGTATTTCTCGACAATCTGCAAATGTATGAATCAGCATGACGAGGAATATTTTTTTTCAAAACAGGCTCCCAATAGGCAATGTAAGGAGTGATTTGGATGATGGTAATTAATCTACCTTCAATGTGTCCTCATGGGTCAGGAGCAGCGGCACGTTGCTGCCCCACTTCTTGTTCAGGGACTGCAAAAGAAACAGTATCGGTGGATGCAATCTTAGAAATTAAGGTAGAACTGCCGAATTTGCTTTCGATCTCAAAAAAAAGAAGGGGCAATGGATGAATCGTGCATGATACCCCCTACCTCGATTTGGGTCATGATGTGATCCTCCGTCTCCGTCTCCATCGACCCCAGCACCTCAGCCTCCGCCGTCGCCATGACGGGCATTTCGTCCCCTTCCATGCTACCACGGTGGCCCTCGAAGACGCCGCCACTCCCCCTCCTGCGCTCCCCTAGCTCGCGGTGCCGCCATCCCGCACAAATGCAAGACGGTGGGATCTAGATCCAGATGGATAACGAGGGAGAGAGAGAGCGACGGGTGATGGAGAATGACCAGATGACGGTACACCGGTATTATAACGGAAAAAAGCCGAAAAAAGTACCAGGAACCTTTTATGGGCTACCACTAGTAGAAAAAGGGCCATTTGTCCCGGTTCATAAGGCTCATCTGTCCCGGTTGGGGAACCGGGACTAAAGTGTCGTTACTAATGCCCTAGGCCTTTAGTCCCGGTTCTTATACGAACCGGGACAGATGGGCCTCAACGTGTCCGCTCCAAATGAGCCCAGGCAGGAGGGCCTTTGGTCCCGGTTAGTAGCACTAACCGGGACCAATAAGCTTCCACGCGTCAGCATTTCAGGGGCTGGTTTTTTTAAAGGAGGTGGTTTAGGGGTTTCGGGGGTTAATTTAGGTTGTTATAGGTAGCTAATAGAGATATGTGTCCTCTCTTATCTCCGTGCTACTGCTACCGCTATGTCTAAACATGACTTAGATTGAAGTGAAGCAACATGTGGTGCACGTAGAAAGCAATACTAATCCTAACTTGATCAAGTTTGGATTGTACTACTTTCGACATGCACCACATGCATGTTGGCTTCACTTCAATCCAATCCATGTTCATTTCACCGACAGATATATAATAACTCTTCATGCTCGCATCATGCATCATCATAATAACAAGTCCTACTAATCATCATACAACTTCTACTCGTTATTAATAACAAGTCATACGATCATCATCTTGATAGTCATCGAACCAACCCTACTTAATTGTTCTTAGCACATGATCATCAGTATTAGGCAGGACCTAAATACCCTATTTAAGGTAAAACTAGTCATCAACCCGTGCTTCTGCACGGGCTAGCATTATATGTAGTTATACTTAGTAAAAAGTGATTAAACATTGATTGTACTTAGATTTTTGGGATGGGAAATATGAAACAAAAAATGTAGGTGTACTTACAATTTTAATATCATGTAATGTTTTCCACATATATAACAAACGTGAATAAATACTGCTTCAATAGTTCATAGTTAGGTGATTAAATGCTGGCAAAGAACTTCAAGATATGTTGTGTTCTTTTAATTATGTTGTGTTCACTCATGGTCCAGATCTTTATTGACATATGCTTGTCCGTGTGATATTGAAAAACTTATATGTGAGCCAGTCTACATGAATTTGTTTTCCATACATCATTTGAACACCAGCATATTTACTTTATATAGAAGATTGTATTGCATAGTTCCAATGTTTGATCAACTAATTATATGAAATCCACAATTTTTGAAGTACAATATATTTAACATTAAATATTGTGCTTCAGTATTCTTTTCTTATCCTTAATTTCACCCTCTTTCCCAGGTAGTGATGACACATAAATCTTAGATGTTCCTAAAGTACATGAAAGCCATTAGTTAAAGCAGTGCCAAAAATAGCAATTCACATATATGAGTATTATACTTATTAATTACAACGGGGAGGTAGAACTCAGTTGTTATAGATATGTAAATAATTTACGGAGTCTTACTGTCATCGGAATTTGAGCAGCTCACGTCTCCCTGATCTGCTATGGATAACATATCAGTCATGTTGCATATAAACCTGCACTTTCTAGTGCTTCATCACGATCTTGATAAAAAAAGCATGAAAATTCTGATTAACTAAGGAAACCTCGAATTAAACTGAAGTATTTTGAAGCCAACATATTAATTTGTAACTTAGTTTGCCAAGTTAGATACATGATAAAGTTGTGAGATGGTCGGAAAGATTTTTTAGTTAGTTGTGGTGCCAACCAAGAACAAAAATAACTTTTCTCGTTGAACAGAAGGTTCCGCACAAAAATAATGTACAAAGAAAAAAATGCCGACCAAGTACATAGTCACTACAAACTTTATGGTGCCATTTCCTATATATCAGGTGAGCTACTCGATCGCCTGCAATGTAAAAGATTGGACATCACCTTGGAAGTCCCTACCACATCTTTGAACATGCCAAAGATCAAATAGGGCCACGCCATTGCTACATGGGAAACCACAAACAGAATGTTACGAAAAGAAAATCCAGAAATATGTATAGATTTATGCTCTATCTTAATATATCAAAATTGCCTTGGTGCCAATTTTACATCAACAACCACTTACTTTTGTAACAAAATTAGGGGATGCCAAGAAGTCCGCTGATCACATTGTCTTACATTATTGCTTCATCAGTGCATGTTAATAATTACATGAAGAAAACAGTTTACCTAATTGGTGTATATGTGCTCTGCCCAAATCTGAATGTGTAACAATCCAAGTATCAAACATGCATGTGTCGATCCGTTAATTGTTAGCATCAGCTGATCAGCAAGTGTCACCCAAACGCCTGAAGTTGAGTTTTGGAGGGATTAGAGTTTGGTTGGAGCTACATGTTGGAAATATGCTGTCACAGCCCTAGAGCTTGCTTGTAACTAGTGGCATTGCATCCATGCATCATGTTTAATTTTCATGAAATTTGAAATGGGGATTGCCTAAACCCTAGCATTAAAGGAATTCAAATAGGTTCAACCAAAAATATTTTTCAGTGAATTCAAATGGCCTTAGAAAATGTTCATCATTTCTGGAAAAATGCTATAAACCATAACCAGAGGTGCTGCACATTTTTCATGACATATTTGGTCACTGGATTAATTCATAAAGTATTTGCATTTGGGCATTTAATGCTAATAAATAGTTTAAATGTTCAAATAATCATAAACTAAAATGTTTGCTGTTTGTTATATTCCAAACAGTGACATTGACCAGTTTCATGATTTTTGGAAATGCCCTGGCATTTTTATTAAAGCCAAACACAATTACAGAAAATAGAAAATGGAAATAAAAAGAGAGGGAATTTACCTGGCAGCCCACTTACCTGGCCAAACCCCTGGCTGGGCCGGCCCACCTGGCCGTGCCAGTCATCACCTACCTCTGCCAGTAGGCAGAGGAGGGAGACAGCGCACGCGCGCCCGCGGCGCCACACACCTCCCTGCTCGCCTGCGTCACTGAGGCCACCACGACGCCTCGGGCCTTCTCCTTGGCGCCGCCCCGACCCTGGCCCCTCTCCTCTCCCGACGCTTTCCCCCCCTCTGTTCTTTCCGCCCGAACGCCCCGTCGCCGCCGCTCGCCACCACCGCGGACACCGCCATCTCGGCGACGCCCTGAGGTGCCCAAGAGCTCCGCCTAGTACCCCTCGTCCTCCTCGTCGAGCTGTGCAACGCCGGACTTCCCCGAGCGTCTCCACGTCGTCGTCTTCAACCTCCCGACGCCGGAGATCCCCATCGCCGCCCTTTGCTCCGGCCTCTCCCGAGCCCGCTGAGCCTCTCCTCGCATCCGCCGTGAGCTCCTACCCCTAACCCCCTCTCCTTTGCTTAGTTTGCATGCCATAGCCGCCATCTACTTTGTGACCGAGCAGCGCCGCTGCGCTGTCGTCGCCGGTGCTGCTCGGTGACCATTTGGTCCCGGCGCTAGTGCCCATCGCACTCCTCGCAACACATAGGAGCCGTAGATGCTAGTGCCGCCCGCCTAGGCCCGCTGCGACGAGCCCGAGCTCGCCCGAGCTCCGGCCGCCGCCAAACACGTCGCCGGCGCCTTTTCCGGCGACCCCGAGCCCAACTACATGCACCACCCGCCGCGGCTCGCCCCCAGCTACCCTTAGAGCCCAACGGCGCCCCGAACGGTGCCCTGTAGCGCGAACCCGAGCCCCTCCGCCGCACCTATCGTCGCCGGCGTCGAGCCGCCGGCGAGTTAGCCTCAGTTGACCAGGGGGTTGACCTCCCCTGGGTCCATGACATGCGGGCCCCGCCCGGCTAATCTAGTTTAGGTTTAAACTAAATTAGCTTAACCTAGGTTAGTGCTATTTAAACTCGGTTAGTTTAGTTAGTCACTGACGTGTGGCCCCCACACGTCAGGTTTGACCCAGGTTGATCTTGCGACGCAGTGCTGACCTCAATCTGACGCAATAATGATTTCTGGAATTATTTTAACTCAGGAAATTCCAGAAAATTAGCAAAACTTCTAAAATTCATAGTAATTCAACCGTAGCTCAGAATGAAATAATTTATATATGAAAAATGATCATAAAAATATGAAGAATCTGCATTAGCTCAAAACACCAGCATATTGCCATGTCATTATCATGCATCATATTGTTGCATCTCATTGATTGTGTTCTTTCTTGTTGCCGGTAATTGTCCCCTCTCGGTAGTCGACGTACCGACGATGAATTCGATGACACCGATGAAGAACTATATTATCTTCAGAAGTGCCAGGCAAGCAAAACTCCCTTGTTCATTCCGATACAATCCCACTCTCTCGCTCCTGCTCTCTTTTATTGCATTAGGACAACAACGATTCATCATTACTTGCTGCGGTAGCTGAACCCCTTTATCCTCTGCATGACCTGTCATTCCACAATAATTAGATGAAACCCACTAGCATGAGTAGGAGTTGTTTGAGCCCTGTTGTTCCTACTCATTCATGCTTGTTTGTCATGCACCGCTCTTGCTTAGAGTTGAGTCAGTGCGATTCATCGGGGATGAATCGGAGGTGTGTGAACATGTCCTCACGTGTGTGAGCTAAGTGTGTGAACACGATTTGGTAAAAGGTAGCGGTGAGAGGCCATGTAGGAGTACATGGTGGGTTGTCTCATTGCAGCCGTCCTCGAGAACTGAGTTACGTGTTTGTGATCCATGAAGCAGTTACTACCATGCATTGGGCCCGAAACCAATGGACCCTCTAAACTTCTTAACCACCCTTGTTCTCTGTCCAGGAGTTGCAACTAGTTTACGGTGTTTGTAGGATATGTGTTGGAGGCCGTGCGTGGCCGACCCTAGGGGTGGGCTATGATGCGGTAGATACACCGTGGCCGGTGTACCGATTCGCCCGTTTGGTGTCTCGGGAACCCTGCACACATCGTTCGGGGCCGTTAGTGGAAACCTCGGCCGGACTCCCTGCGGATGGAACCCGAATAGGCGATAAACCTGGACTAGGGACTTGAGTGTTTAGGTAGGCTGTGGCCGACACCCTCGCTGGGCTTCCGCTTGAAGGTTGCCGAGTACATGTCGTGTAAACGGCGGTAAGTGGTGAGAGCGTGTGTGAAGAAGTACACCCCTGCAGGGTTAATATGATCTATTCGAATAGCCGTGTCCGCGGAAAAGGACTTCTGGGTTGCCTATATCAGTTCATAGACAAGTGAAAGTGGATACTCTAAATGCGCAAGATAAGCGTGAGTGCTATGGATGGCGTTCTCGTAGGGAGACGGGAGCGGATCCATAGTGGTGTATTGATATGGTGAATATGTGGACTGCATTAATGCGCCACCTCAAAAGAGTTACTTGCGTTAAATGTAGTTCAGGATAGCCACCGAGTCAAAGCCGGCTTGCTGCGGTCAAACTCCACCACCCCTTTGTTGATAATGATGCATATGTAGTTAGTTACGATGTAAGTCTTCTGAGTACGTTTGTACTCACGTTTGCTTATGTTATGTTTTGCGAGAGGCGTGGTCTACGCTAGTAGTTCCGCTTGGACTTGACGTTTAGTTTGTTACCTCAGCTACGATCTTACCTTTCGGCGAGATCTCAGTAGATAGTCGGGCTTCTCAGCCTCTTTTTCATTTGTAGATATGCGTACTCGAGACATGTTAAGCTTCGCTTGTGCTTTGACTTGTATGCTCACGAGTGTTGGGTCATGAGACCCATGTTTGTAATATCTCGCTCCTCGGGCCTAATGAATAAATATTTGAGTCGTAGAGTTATGTTGTGATGCCATGTTGTATTTACACATATTGAGCATATTGTGTGTATGTTTGAAATGCTTGGTATGTGTGGGATCCGACAATCTAGTTGTTTATCCTTGGCAGCCTCTCATATGGGGAAATGTAGTCTAGTGCTTCTGGCGATAGTAGTCCGCTTCTGACCCGGTTCACGAGTCCCGCTAGCCCAAAGACTACCGCTTTCTGGACACTTGATCGCCGGTACATGTGTTTCACTTCGTTCTGTGTACGTCCCTTCGGGAAATGTCACGCGGTGACATCCGAAGTCCTGCCTAACCTGCCACAGCCGGGATACGGAGTCTGTTAGCCAGTGCTACAGCCCGGATTCACGTTGCTGACCGACATGCTCGATGTGATTCATGTATGCCTGTCCCCATGGGTTAGTGCCGCTTTGGGTTCACGACTAGCCATGTCGGCCCGGGTTCTGTCATATGGATTCTAGCGACACTATCATATACGTGAGCCAAAAGGCGCTAAGCGGTCCCGGGCCATGGTAAGGCGACACCCGTGGGGAATACCGTGCGTGAGGCGCATAAGTGATATGAGGTGTTACCGGCAGGTCGATGTGACTTGGAATCGGGGGTCGACAACGTTGGTATCGAGCCTGACTGGCTGTAGGTTTACCAAGCCAAACCGGTGAAGTTGAGTCTAGAAATGCTTTAGTTATGTAAGGGAATTGATTGTGGAAGGGCATTAAGGCTCTTTTACTCCTTATACCTCATGGCCTTCTGATCTGAGTCATCCTCTTCTCTTCTACGGGGTTAAAAAAACTAGGCCTTCTCATCTATCTATCAGGATGACGTGTTACTAATCCATAGACCTTTAAGATTGTTGGTTTTAAGCTAGTTCAGTTTCTACTACTTCCGTATGTTAGCTGTTGATCTCGAAACCTTGATATGATGTTGTTGAGTGGTTATGCCACCATTTTTGCAGGATGTCTCAAATCATTTTGAGCATTTACAGCCGTTATGCTGTCCGAGTCATCCCATGTTTCTAATTAGTCTGATGCATTTGCAAATCCTTTCTTTCCACCCGTTGTTCCTTTGGGTCAGGATAAGCACACTAATCGGTGAGCTGAGGTACTTTGTTGCCTCGGCATATATGTTGGAGCTATTATTATGACCCTAGGTGTTTTAGGAAGTCACCTAGTAACTTAGGAATGCTTTTGTATCCCCAGTGTGATGATTCTGGCCATTATTCTTGAAAGCATCCCGTGATGTTATTAGTTAGTAGGCATTCTACTCTGGGTTTACGAACCGAGATTCACCCTACTTCATGTTGTTAGTATTTGCTAGTTCCTTTAGGATATTAGTAACCTTTGCATTAGTCCTCGAGGTCCATGGTATTTCCTTCTTCCAAATACCATGAACTAGTTAAAGCGTAAGCTCTTTGAATTAAAAGATCACAATCAGTACTCTTGAGTAATTCTCCATTTATAATTGTGACTCTGCCAGTTCTACCTTCTCTGCATGGATTATCCGGAAGAAATGTTGAGCTTTGCTCGACATACTAATCTGATGCATCCACAACTCAGAAAATTACTCGTTCCTTTGGGTTGTTCTCTTTAGTTGTATTCCGACCCTCCTCTATCAGTTGATAACCAAGAGTATGTGTGCATTTGTGTTCATCGATGCCCTTTTACTTTGTGGTCCGTCAAGCCATTCTATCTCGGAATGACTAGGAGAAACAAACTCCAGCACCTTCTCCATTTCTTGGAGTGGTCAAAGTAGTTGTATTCCACAGATCGAAATGCCAATCCAGCTTTTTGCTCTGTTCTACCTTGGAGTGTTACCATCTTTATGTCAAGAGTGTCATGAGAATTGCACCACCTCTTATGAATTATTGACACAGTAATACTTCTTGCCATCATTGTTCATTCCTCGGTTCCCATGTTATTGTAACGAATACCGACAAGTGTACCGTGATGTGAAATCAATACTTGAGCAACTCGTTGCTTGAGAGTAAATGGACAATATTCTCATTCTTAGTGTGTTGGTTATTAAATCATCATCCTAAGATTGATCGTGCTACCTAGTCCTTATTTCTGGTGCACACTTGATTGATGAGTTAGGATCTTGTCAAGTCCTCACTCATTTGATCATATCGTCTTGCCCTCAAAAAGCAAGATTGTTCTCGAGCTTAGTAACATACCGGTGGTTCGTGGCGTTTCAAATATCTTCTTGGAAGTGTTACCGGGTTGTTTCACATTGTTATGTTGAGCTGCGTGATCAAGTTGGTTTCTTGTGAACCACCCTTTCTCCAAGAATATGTAGCCGGATATCCCTGAGCTAGTTGGTTAAGCTAGACAACAACTTGGAGAGTTGGAAGATAAAAGCTTGTCCGACTTAGTTCATTTTGAGGGATATCCTTTTGAGTGTGTGTTGAAGAAAGATGATACCTTCATCGATTGGTCCTCGTGATCAGTTGTTGGATCTATTGCCTTGTCAAAACCTTGACTTGAGTATGGGCCATCGTCAAGTCAAATCAGAACCAACGGTATTTGTGATGTTGTCTTACTCGTGGTTGATCCCTCGAGCATACACCATTACATCTTTTGGTCTGACCAATACTATCACCGTGTTCACATGATGGCGGAAGTCCAGTGATATGGAAATTCCGATGAGTTGTTGTTGAGCCCATCAGCAACATTTTGTCTCCCACATGAGTCATGTTGAACATCAACCTAGTGTTGGAAACTTGTGTAGGCATTTCTTAGGTGTGCGTTCATGAAGCCTATGCTTGGATGGAAGAAGTGACTTCCTCGAATTCATGTGCGTTAGGTGTAAGTTTCCGCCATGATTATGAGAAAGGTTTGTTTTGTTTCCTTTGGAATCATCCCAAATCAGTCATGCACACGTGCAAAGTATTCTGTAGTCTGGAGACTTGCAACCTTCATCCTATATGTATTCCTAGCACACCAAGCCACTGATTGATTTGTTCAAGGAAAAGGAGTTGTTGTGCAAATCCTAGGTCATGCACAAGACTTCGTTAGCCTAGATGATGGTTCCCCACCTGAACTCGGTAGTGTTTTATGATAAGACTACTATGTGGTCATTCTTGTCTTGGACAACATGTTCACATGTTAGTAGCGAGAACCAGCTCATTTTTGGAGCTTGCTATCGTAGTTCATTCCGAGAATCTTGCAACATCTTCTAAATGCCGATTTGTGTTGCAAACTTTCATTTTCTTTCTAGATTCGATGAGTGCGGAATATCCTAACACCAACCAGATCTGAATCTCGAGGCAGATATGATGGTTGGAACCTTCCCAACAGTTGCATCTTGTTTCCAGACTTGCCTTTGCCATTGTGCCAATCCCCATGGGCTGCCCCTCTCGGTAGTTGCTGTCCAGGACCATCTTCAAAAGTGGACTTACCATGGGTCCCATCCATTTCGATGATAAGCAAATCATCCATTGCGTTGTCTTCAACAAGGTAGTCCACATCATCCATTCTAGTCCGAGTATGTCATTCCTTGAACTCCTTCAAATGATCGATTGTGATTGCCTTAGGCTGGAATGAAGAGTTTCAATGATCTACGAATCAAAAGTAATTCTTTTTGCCACTTAAGGGAATAATTCTACAAGTCATCTTTCCTAAGGTCTCCCGTTATGAAATCATGGCAATCATCTCCTTGTTACTTTGAAACCATGCACCATTTTACTTAAGCGTAGAATGGTTGCCTACCAATTTGAACCTTCGTCATCCATTTCTTTACCATCATTCCTAATGTGTGTTTGGTGTCTCAACTCAAGAGTGGTTCTTACGTCTCTCCATGAACTGATCTTGAGTTGCTCGATCTTCAAGAAGATTAAATCCTGTAGGGTTTCCCCTTCTTTACATTGTCGTGTCGGTGAAGATCTCGAAAGCAAAGGCGTCAAGACAAAGATGATGGAATGAATCAACATCTTGAGAAGGGCAAATGGATCATGAAGATTGTGATAGTTTTGTGACTTCCTTTTCCTCTTACCTCACGTCTTCAATCTCAGGGCGAGATTCTTGTTTAGTGGGGGTGAGTTGTCACAACCCTAGAGCTTGCTTGTAACTAGTGGCATTGCATCCATGCATCATGTTTAATTTTCATGAAATTTGAAATGGGGATTGCCTAAACCCTAGCATTAAAGGAATTCAAATAGGTTCAACCAAAAATATTTTTCGATTGAATTCAAATGGCTTTAGAAAATGTTCATCATTTCTGGAAAAATGCTATAAACCATAACCAGAGGTCTGCACATTTTCATGACATATTTGGTCCTTTGGATTAATTCATAAAGTTTTTGCATTCGGGCATTTCATGCTAATAAATAGTTTAAATGTTCAAATAATCATAAACTAAAATGTTTGCTGTTTGTTATATTCCAAACAGTGACATTGACCAGTTTCATGATTTTTGGAAATGCCCTCGCATTTTTATTAAAGCCAAACACAATTACAGAAAATAGAAAATGGAAATAAAAAGAGAGGGAATGTACCTGGCAGCCCACTTACCGCCAAACCCTGGCTGGGCAGCCCACTGGTCGTGCAGGTCATCACCTACCTCTGCCCGATAGGCGAGAGGAGGGAGGCACGCCTGCAGCGCGCATGGCTCACGCACCTCCTGCTCGCTGCGTCCTTTGAGAGCCACCACGGCCTCGGGCCTTCTCCTCGGCGCCGCCCGACCACAGCCCCTCTCCTCTCCCCAGGCCTTCCCCCCTCTGTTCTTTCCGCCCAGGCGCCCGTCGCCGCCGCTCTGCCACCACCGCGGACACCGCCATCTCGGCGGCATACTGAGGTGCCCAAGAGCTCCGCCTAGTACCCCTCGTCCTCCTCGTCGAGCTGTGCAACACCGGACTTCCCAGCGTCTCCGTCGTCGTCTTCAACCTCCGGCATGGAGGAGATCCCCATCGCCGCCGCCCGACTGCTCGGCCTCTCCCGAGCCCGCTGAGCCTCTCCTCGCATCCGCCGTGAGCTCCTACCCCTAACCCCTCTCCTTTGCCCGTTTGCATGCCATAGCCGCCATCTACTTTGTGCCAGGAGCAGCGCAGCTACTGCTGCGCTTGTCGCCGGTCTGCTGCTCCGGTGACCATTTGGTCCCGGGCTAGTGCCCATCGCCTCCTCGCAACACATAGGAGCCGTAGATGCTAGTGTCGCCCGCCTAGGCCCTTTGCAGCAGGCCCGAAGCTCACCCGAGCTCCAGCCGCTAAACACATCATGGGCGCCTTTTCAGCGACCGAGCCCAACTACATGCACCACCGCTGCGGCTCACCCCAGCTACCCTTAGAGCCCATGGCGCCCCGAGCAGTGCCACTGCGGTAGCGAACCCGAGCCTCCCGCACCTGCGTCGCCCGGCGTCGAGCCGCCAGCGAGTTAGCCTCGATTGACCGGGGTTGACCTCCTGGGTCCATGACATGCGGAGCGCCCGCTAACTAATCTAGTTTAGGTTTAAACTAAATTAGCTTAACCTAGGTTAGTGCTAATTAAACTAGGTTAGTTTAGTTAGTCCTTGACGTAGTATTCTACACGTCAGGTTTGTATTCAGGTTGATTGGCGACGTGTGATCTTGACCTCAATCTGACGCAATAATGATTTACGGAATTATTTTAACTCGGAAATTCGGAAAATTAGCAAAACTTCTAAAATTCATAGTAATTCAACCGTAGCTCAGAATGAAATAATTTATATATGAAAAATGATCAGAAAAATATGAAGAATCTGTTTATGCCATGATCATGCATGTTTGAACAAGTTAACCTCACTGAATAGGATGAATCATGATTAGGGCAACTTATGAACTAGCATTTGGAGTTGGAGTTTAACCTTGTTTGAATTCCACTTCAATTAACTTGGCTTACTGATGCATTAGCTCAAAACACCAGCATATTGCCATGTCATTATCATGCATCATATTGTTGCATCGCATTGATTGTGTTCTTTCTTGTTGCGGTAATTGTCCCCTCTCGGTGAGCGACGTTACCGACGATGAATTCGATGACACCGATGAAGAACTATATTATCTTGAAGTGCCGCAAGCAAAACCCCCTTGTTCATTCCGATACAATCCCACTCTCTGCCATCTGCTCTCTTTTTCTGCATTAGGACAACAACGATTCATACATTACTTGCTGCGGTGAAGCTGAACCCTTTATCCTCTGCATGACTGTCATTCCACAATAATTAGATGAAACCCACTAGCATGAGTAGGAGTTGTTTGAGCCCTGTTGTGCCTACTCATTCATGCTTGTTTGTCATGCACCTACTGCTTAGAGTTGAGTCAGGTCTGATTCATGGGGATGAATCGGAGGTGTGTGAACATGTCCCTCTGTGTGTGAGCTAAGTGTGTGAACACGATTTGGTAAAAAGGTAGCGGTGAGAGGCCATGTAGGAGTACATGGTGGGTTGTCTCATTGCTGACCGTCCTCGAGGAACTGAGTTACGTGTTTGTGATCCATGAAAGCAGTTACTACCATGCATTGGGCCCGAAACCAATGGACCCTCTCGGCTTCTTAACCACCCTTGTTCTCTGTCCGGGAGTTGCAACTAGTTTACGGTGTTTGTAGGATATGTGTTGGAGGCCGTGCGTGGCTGACCCTAGGGGTGGGCTATGATGCGGTAGATACACCGTGGCCGGTGTCTGGATTCGCCCGTTTGGTGTCTCGGGAACCCTGCACACATCGTTCGGGGCCGATAGTGGAAACCTCGGCGGACTCCCCTGCGGATGGAACCGAATAGGCGATAAACCTGGACTAGGGACTTGAGTGTTTAGGTAGGCCATGGCCGACACCCTCATTGGGCTTTCGCTTGAAGGTTAAAGTACATGTCGTGTAAACGGCGGTAAGTGGTGAGCGTGTGTGAAGAAGTACACCCTACAGGGTTAATATGATCTATTGAATAGCCGTGTCATGAAAAGGACTTACAGGTTGCCTATATCAGTTCATAGACAAGTGAAAGTGGATACTCTAAAATCGCAAGATAAGCGTGAGTGCTATGGATGGTGTTCTCGTAGGGAGGCGGAGGCGGGTCCATAGTGGTGTATTGATATGGTGAATATGTGTGGACTCGTGTGCGCCACCTCAAAAGAGTTACTTGCGATCGTAGTTCAGGATAGCCACCGAGTCAAAGCTGGCTTGCTGCGGTCAAACTCCACCACCCCTTTGTTGATAATGATGCATATGTAGTTAGTTACGATGTAAGTCTTACCGAGTGCGTTTGTACTCACGTTTGCTTATTTTATGTTTTGCGAGAGAGGCGTCGGTCTAAGCTAGTAGTTCCGCTTGGACTTGACGTTTAGTTTGTTACCTCAGCTACGTTCTTGTGCCCTCGGCGAGATCTCACAGTAGATAGTCGGGCTTCTCGACCTCTTTTTCATTTGTAGATATACGTACTTTCGGACATGTTAAGCTTCGCTTGTGCTTTGACTTGTATGCTCACGAGTGTTGGGTCATGAGACCCATGTTTGTAATATCTCGCTCCTCGGAGCCTAATGAATAAATATTTGAGTCGTAGAGTTATGTTGTGATGCCATGTTGTATTTACACATATTGAGCATATTGTGTGTATGTTTGAAATGCTTGGTATGTGTGGGATCCAGAGCAATCAAGTTGTTTATCCTTGGCAGCCTCTCATATGGGGAAATGTAGTCTAGTGCTTCTGGCGATAGTAGTCCGCTACAGCCGGTTCACGGAGTCCTGCTAGCCAACACTCTTGCTCTGGACACTTGACTGGCCGGGACATGTGTTTCACTTCGTTCCTTGTTCACGGTTCTTTCGGAGAAATGTCACGCTGTGTGACATCCGGAGTCCTGCCTTAGCCTGCTGCACTCGGGATACCGGAGTCTCATAGCCCAAAGCTTACAGCCCGATTCATACGTTGATGACCGACATGCTCGATGTGATTCATGTATACTGTCCCCATGGGTTAGTGCGCTTTGGGTTCACGACTAGCCATGTCGGCCGGGTTCTCTGTCATATGGATGCTAGCGACACTATCATATCACGTGAGCCTAAAGTATAAGCGGTCCCGGGCCATGGTAAGAAAGCGACACCGTGGGAATACCGTGCGTGAGGCCGCAAAGTGATATGAGGTGTTACCGGCTAGGTCGATGTGACTTGGAATCGGGGTCCTGACATATGCCCTAGAGGCAATAATAAAAGGATTATTATTATATTTCCTTGTTCATGATAATTGTCTTTTATTCATGCTATAATTGTATTATCTGGAAATCGTAATACACGTGTGAATACATAGAACACAATACGTCCCTAGTAATGGCTGTAGTTGACTAGCTCGTTGGTCAATTGACAGATAGTCATGGTTTTCGACTATGGACATTAGATGTCGTTGACAATGGGATCACATCATTAGGAGAATGATGTGATGGACAAGACAATCCTAAGCATAGCACAAGATCGTGTAGATTCGTTTTGCTAGAGCTTTTCCAATGTCAAGTATCTCTTCCTTAGACCATGAGATCGTGTAACTCCCGAATATTGTAGCAGTGCTTTGGGTGTACCAAAGCGTCCTGGCAAGCTGGGTGACTATAAAGGTGCACTACAGGTATCTCCGAAAGTGTCTCATTGGGTTGACACGGATCGAGGCGGGATTTGTCACTCCGTATTACGGAGAGGTAACTCTGGGCCCACTTTCGGTAGTGCATCATCATAATGAGCTCAAAGTGACCAAGTGTGCAGTCACGGGATCATGCATTACGGATGCAGTAAACTGACTTGCCGGTAGCGAAGATTGAGCGAGGTATTGGGATACCGACGATCGAATCTCGGGCAAGTAAATATACCGCCCCGTCGACAAAGGGAATAGTATACGGGGTTGCTTGAATCCTCGACATCGTGGTTCATCCGGATGAAATCATCGAGGAGTATGTAGGAGCCAACATGGGTATCGAGATCCCGCTGTTGGTTATTGACCCGGAGAGCCGTCTCGGTCATGTCTGCATGTCTCCCGAACCCGTGAGGGTCTACACATAAGGTTCGGTGGCGCTAGGGTTATTAGGAAGACTTGTATGTGATTACGAATGTTGTTCGAGTCCTGGATGAGATCCCGGACATCACGAGGAGTTAGGAATGGTCCGGAGGTGAAGATTTATATATGGGAAGTTGTCATACGGACACCGGAAAGTTTCGGGGCATATCGGTATTGTACAGGGGCCACCGGAGGAGGTTCGGGGACCACGGGAGGGCCACCTCTCGGAGGGCCTCATGGGCCACAAGGGCGGGAACCAGCCTGGAGGGCTGGCGCCCCCCTTGGGCCCATGCGCCTAGGGTTGGGGGGGAACCCTAGTGTGGGCGCCCCCCTTTGCTTGGGGGGCAAGCCCCCTCCTGCCCCCCTCTAGATCTCATCTAGAGGGCCCCTGCCCCTTCCCTATAAATAGAGGGGTGAGGGAGGGCTGCAACACACATCCAAGGCGCAGCCCCTCCCTCCCCAACACCTCTCCTCCTTCGTTGAGTGCTTGGCGAAGCCACAGCCGAGATCTTGCCTCTCCACCATCATCACGCCGTCGTCTTGCTTCTTTGGAGCCTTCTTCCTCAACCTCTCCTTCCCCTTGCTGGATCAAGAAGGAGGAGGCGTCGTCCGTTCGTCTGCGTGTGTTGAACGCGGAGGTGCTGTCCGTTCAGCACTTGGTCATCGGTGATTTGAATCACGCGGTAGTCACGACTCCATCATCACCGTTCCTTGAACGCTTCCGCATTATAATCTACAAGTGGTATGTAGATGCAACTCTCTCCCATGACTCGTTGCTTAGATGAACTCATAGATGGATCTTGGTGAAACCGTAGGAAATTTTTTAATTTTACATAGCGTTCTAACGGTGGCATCATGAGCTAGGTCTGTCGTAGTTCTCTATTGCACGCAGTAGAACACAATTTTGTTGTGGGCGTAGATATTGTCAACTTGCTTGCCGCTACTAGTCTTTTCTTGCTTCAGCGGTATTGTGGGATGAAGCGGCCCGGACCGACCTTACACGTGCGCTTCGTGAGGCGAGTTCCACCGAATGACATGCACTAGTTGCATAAGGTGGCTGGCGGGTGTCTGCATCTCAAAATTTAGTTGGAGCGGATTAGATGAAAAGGGTCCTTATGAAGTGTAAATAGAAGTTGACAAAATCACGTTGTGGTTATTCGTAGGTAAGATAACGTTTTTGCTAGAACCCAATTGCAGCCACGTAAAAGATGCAACAACAATTAGAGGGCGTCTAACTTGTTTTTGCAGCAATTGTCATGTGATGTGATATGGCGGAAGTTGTGATGAATGATGAATGATATATTGTGATGTATGAGATCATGTTCTTGTAATAGGAATCCACGACTTGCATGTCGATGAGTATGACAACTTGGCAGGAGCCATAGGAGTTGTCTTATTTTTTATGACCTGCGTGTCATTGAAGAACGCCATGTAAATTACTTTACTTTTTTGCTAAACGCGTTAGCCATAGAAGTAGAATTAATAGTTGGAGAGCAACTTCATGGAGACGCGATGATGGAGATCATGATGATGGAGATCATGGTGTCATGCCGGTGACAAGGTGATCATGGAGCCCCGAAGATGAAGATCAAAGGAGCTATATGATATTGGCCATATCATGTCACTACTTTATATAATTGCATGTGATGTTTATTATGTTTTATGCATCTTGTTTACTTAGAACGACGGTAGTAAATAAGATGATCCCTTAGAATAATTTCAAGAAAGTGTTCCCCCTAACTGTGCACCGTTGCTAAAGTTAAATGCGTTTGAAGCACCCGCGTGATGATCGGGTGTGATAGATCCTTACGTTCACATACAACGGGTGTAAGACAGTTTTACACATGCATAAACACTTAGGGTTAACTTGATGAGCCTAGCATGTACAGACATGGCCTCGGAACACAAGAGACCGAAAAGGTCGAACATGAGTCGTATGGAAGATCGATCAACATGGAGATGTTCACCGATGATGACTAGTCCGTCTCACGTGATGATCGGACACGGCCTAGTCGATTTCGGATCGTGTAACATTTAGATGACTAGAGGGATGTCAAATCTGGTGGGGAGTTCATTAAATAATTTGATTAGATGAACTTAATTATCATGAACTTAGTCTAAAGTCTTTGCATAATATGTCTTGTAGATCAAATGGCCAACGCTCATGTCAACATGAACTTCAACGCGTTCTAGAGAAAACCAAGCTGAAAGATGATGGCGGCAACTATTCGGACTGGGTCCAAACACGAGATCATCCTCATAGCAGCCAAGAAACAATATGTCCTAGAAGCTCCGCTTAGGTGAAGCACCCATCGAGAGAACCAAGACATTAAGAATGCTTGGCAGTCTCATCTTGATGATTACTCCCTCGTGCGCAAAGGCGGCATGCTTTACAGCTTAGAACCGGGGCTCCAAAAGCGTTTTGAGCAACACGGAGCATATGAGATGTTCGAGGAGCTGAAAATGGTTTCCAAGCTCATGCCCGGGTCGAGAGATATGAAGTCTCCGACAAGTTCTATAGTTGTAAGATGGAGGAAAACAGTTCTGTCAGTGAGCACATACTCAAAATGTGTGGGTTGCACAACCGCCTTTGTCCCCAGCTGTACATTAACCTCCAGACGAGGCGGTCATTGACAGAATCCTTGATCGCTCCCACCAAGCTACAAGAGCTTTGTGATGAACTACAATATGCAGGGGATGGTGAAGACCATTCTGAAGTATTCTCAATGCTGAAAGTCGTGAGAGGTTGAAATCAAGAAAGAACATCAAGTGTTGATGGTTAATAAAACCACTAAGTTCAAGAAGGGCAAGGGTAAGAAGAACTTCAAGAAGGACGGCAAGGATGTTGTTGCGCCCGATAAGCAAGTTGCCGGGAAGAAGTCAAAGAATGGACCCAAGCCTGAGACAGGAGTGCTTTTTATTGCAAAGGGAAGGGCCCTTTGGAAGCGGAACTGCCCCAAATACTTAAGCGGACAAGAAGGCCGGCAAGACTAAAGGTATATTTGATATACATGTAATTGATGTGCACCTTACCGATTACCATTAGTAACTCCTGGGTATTTGATACGGTGCCGTTGCTCATATTTGTAACTCACGAGGAGCTGCGGAATAAGCGGAGGCTGGCGAAGGGCGAGGTGACGATGCGCGTCGGGAATGGTTCCAAGGTCGATGTGATCGCGCCGCACGCTACCTCTACATTTACCTACGGGATTAGTTTTAAACCTCAATAATTGTTATTTAGTGCCAAGTTTGAGCATGAACATTGTATCGAGGATCTCGTTTAATGCGAGATGGCTACTCATTTAAATCCGAGAATAATGGTTGTTATATTTATATGAGAGAGATGATTAATGTTCAAGCTCAGATGGTAAAAGGTTTATTCATAATGAAAAACGAGAGTAATCTAACACATATTCATAGCGTGAATACAAAAAGATGAAAAGTTGATAACGATAGTCCCACATACTTGTGGCACTTTGCCGCCTATGGTCACATTGGTGTCAAGCGCATGAAGAAGCTCCATTACGATGGAATTTTAGAGTCTCTCGATTATGAATCATTTGACACATGCGAACCATGCCTCATGGGCAAAATGACCAAGACTCCATTCTCCGGGACAATGGAGCGAGCAACCAACTTATTGGAAATCATACATACCAATGTGTGTGGTCCAATGAGCGTTGAGGCTCGCGGAGGATATCATTATGTTCTCACTCTCGCGATGACTTGAGTAGATATGGGTATGTCCACTTGATGAAACACAAGTCTGAGACCTTTGAAAAGTTCAAGGAATTTCAGAATGAGGTAGAGAATCAACGTGACCGAAAAAATAAAGTTCTTACGATCAGATCGTGGAGGAGAATATTTAAGTCACGAATTTGGTACACACTTAAGGAAATGTGGAATCGTTTCACAACTCACGCATACTGGAACACCTCGGTAACGGGTGTGTCCGAGCGTCGTAATCGCACTCTATTGGATATGGTGCGATCTATGATGTCTCTTACCGATTTACCGCTATCATTTTGGGGATACGCTCTAGAGGCAGCTACATTCACTTTAAATAGGGCACCGTCTAAATCCGTTGAGACGACACCGTATGAATTATGGTTTGGGAAGAAACCTAAGGTATCGTTTCTAAAAGTTTGGGGATGCGATGCTTATGTCAAGAAACTTCAACCTGAATAGCTCGAACCCAAGTCGGAAAATGCGTCTTCATAGGATACCCTAAGGAAACCATTGGGTATACCTTCTACCTTAGATCCGAAGGCAAGATCTTTGTTGCAAGAACGGATCCTTTACGGAAAAGAGTTTCTCTCGAAAGGAGTAAGTGGGAGGAAAGTAGAACTTCGATGAAGTACTACCTCTTGAACCGGAAAGTAGTGCAGCTCAGGAAAATGTTCTGTGGTGCCTACACCCTCTTGGAGAGGAAATTAATGATGATGATCAAGGTACTTCGGATCAAGTTGCTACTAAACCCATTAGGTCCACAAGGACACGTTCCACACCAGAGTGGTATGGCAACCCCGTCTCCGGAAATCATGTTGTTAGACAACGGTGAACCTTGAACTATGAAGAAGCTATGGCGGGCCCGGATTCCAACAAATGGCTTGAAGCCATGCAATCCGAGATAGGATCCATGTATGAAAACAAAGTATGGACTTTGACAGACTTGCCCGATGATCGGCGGCGATAGAAAACAAATGGATCTTTAAGAAGAAGAAGACGCGGATGGTAATGTTACCATCTATAAAGCTCGACTTGTCGCTAAAGGTTATCGGCAAGTTCAAGGGGTTGATTACGATGAGACTTTCTCTCCCGTAGCGAAGCTGAAGTCCGTCCTAATCATGTTAGCAATTGCCGCATACTATGATTATGAGATATGGCAAATGGACGTCAAAACGGCATTCCTTAACGGCTATCTTAAAGAAGAACTGGAGTATATGATGCAGCGGAAGGTTTTGTCGACCCTAAGAATGCTAACAAGGTATGCAAGCTCCAGCGATCCATTTATGGGCTGGTGCAGGCATCTCGGAGTTGGAACATTCGCTTTGATGAGATGATCAAAGTGTTTGGGTTTATCTTGAGACTTATGGAGAAGCCTGCGTTTACAAGAAAGTGAGTGGGAGCTCTGTAGCATTTCTCATATTATATGTAGATGACATACTTTTGATGGGAAATGATATAGAACTCTTGGACAACATTAAGGCCTACTTGAATAAAGTTTTCAATGAAGGACCTTGGAGAAGCTGCTTACATATTAGGCATCAAGATCTACGAGGATAGATCGAGACGCCTCATAGGTATTTCACAAAGCACATACCTTGATAAGATTTTGAAGAAGTTCAAAATGGATCAGTCCAAGAAAGGGTTCTTGCCTGTCTGCAAGGTGTGAGATTGAGCTCGGCTCAATGCCCGACCACGGCAAAAGATAAAGAAGAGATGAGTGTCATCCCTATGCCTCAGCCATAGGATCTATTATGTATGCCATCTTGTGTACTGCATCGGATGTAAACCTTTGCCGTAAGTTTGGTAGGTAGGTACCAAAGTAATCCCAGCAAGGAACACCGGACAGCGGTCAAGAATATCCTCAAGTACCTGAAAAGGACAAAGGACATGTTTCTCGTTTATGGAGGTGACGAAGAGCTTGTCGTAAAGGGTTACGTCGATGCTAGCTTCGACATAGATCTGGATGACTCTAAGTCACAAACCGGATACGTGTATATGTTGAATGGTGGAGCAGTAAGCTGGTGCAGCTGCAAGCAGAGCATCGTGGCGGTATCTACATGTGAAGCGGAGTACATTGCAGCCTCGGAGGCAGCGCATGAAGCAATTTGGGTGAAGGAGTTCATCACCGACCTAGGGGTCATACCCAATGCGTCGGGGCCGATCAAACTCTTCTGTGACAACATGAGCTATTGCACTTGCCAAGGAGCCTGTGTTTCACAAGAAGACCAGGCACATCAAGCGTCGTTTCAACTCCATCCGTGAAAATGTTCAAGATGGAGACATAGAAATTTGCAAAGTGCATATGGATGCGAATGTCGCAGATCCGTTGACTAAACCTCTTCCATGGCAAAACATGATCAACACCGTAACTCTATGGGTGTTCGATTCATCACAATGTAACTAGATTATTGACTCCAGTGCAAGTGGGAGACTGTTGGAAATATGCCCTAGACGCAATAATAAAAGGATTATTATTATATTTCCTTGTTCATGATAATTGTCTTTTATTCATGCTATAATTGTATTGTCCGGAAATCGAAATACACGTGTGAATACATAGAACACAATACGTCCCTAGTAAGCCTCTAGTTGACTAGCTCGTTGGTCATCGATAGTCATGGTTTCCACGACTATGGACATTAGATGTCGTTGACAACGGGATCACTTCATTAGGAGAATGATGTGATGGACAAGACCCAATCCTAAGCATAGCGTAAGATCGTGTAGTTCGCTTTTGCTAGAGCTTTTCCAATGTCAAGTATCTCTTCCTTAGACCATGAGATCGTAACTCCCGGATACCGTAGGAGTGCTTTGGGTGTACCAAACGTCACAACGTAATCGGGTGACTATAAAGGTGCACTACAGGTATCTCCGAAAGTGTCTGTTGGGTTGACACGGATCGAGACTGGATTTGTCACTCCGTGACACGGAGAGGTATCACCGGGCCCACTCGGTAGTGCATCATAAGGAGCTCAAAGTGACCAAGTGTACATTCACGGGATCATGCATTACAGTACGAGTAAAGTGACTTGCCGGTAACGAGATTGAACGAGGTATTGGGATACCGACGATCGAATCTCGGGCAAGTAACATACCGTCTGACAAAGGGAATAGTATACGGGGTTGCTTGAATCCTCGACATCGTGGTTCATCCGATGAAATCATCGAGGAGTATGTAGGAGCCAACATGGGTATCCAGATCCCGCTGTTGGTTATTGACCGGAGAGCCGTCTCGGTCATGTACGCATGTCTCCCGAACCCGTGAGGGTCTACACACTTAAGGTTCGGTGACGCTTAGGGTTATTAGGAAGACTTGTATGTGATTACCGAATGTTGTTCGAGTCCTGGATGAGATCCCGGACGTCACGAGGAGTTCCGGAATGGTCCGGAGGTGAAGATTTATATATGGGAAGTTGTCATACGGACACCGGAAAGTTTCGGGGCATATCGGTATTGTAATGGGGCCACCGGAGAGGTTCCGGGGACCACCGGAGGGGCCACCTCTCGGCGGGCCTCATGGGCCACAAGGGGCAGGGAACCAGCCCCTGGAGGGCTGGGCGCCCCCCCTTGGGCCCATGCGCCTAGGGTTGGGGGGAACCCTAGTGGGGGCGCCCCCCTTTGCTTGGGGGGCAAGCCCCCCTCCCTGGCCGCCGCCCCCCCTCTAGATCTCATCTAGAGGGGCCGGCCCCCTTGCCCCTTCCCCTATAAATAGAGGGGTGAGGGGAGGGCTGCAACACACATCCAAGGCGCAGCCCCTCCCCTCCCCAACACCTCTCCTCCTCCGTTGAGTGCTTGGCGAAGCCCTGTCGGAGTACTGCCTCTCCACCATCATCACGCCGTCGTGCTGCTGCTGGAGCCTTCTTCCTCAACCTCTCCTTCCCCCTTGCTGGATCAAGAAGGAGGAGACGTCGTCCGTTCCGTACGTGTGTTGAACACGGAGGTGTTGTCCGTTCGGCACTTGGTCATCGGTGATTTGAATCACGGCGAGTACGACTCCATCATCACCGTTCCCTTGAACGCTTCCGCACGCAATCTACAAGTGGTATGTAGATGCAATCTCTTTCCCATGACTCGTTGCTTAGATGAACTCATAGATGGATCTTGGTGAAACCGTAGGAAAAATTTTAATTTTCTGCAACGTTCCCCAACACTACATACACCACCATCACCCCTTGCCATAAGCGCAATCAACCCTGAACTCCTTCCGTCAACAATCAAGAACACTGCTTGAATCGAAAAGCATGAAATGGACAATAATAAATCCTACTGTCAAACAGCGCCGGCCAAAACCTTTTTGTGACACTGTATTATTTAACGCTTTATAAGCGCCCTGGAAAATCATTTCCTGGAGCTTAGATGGATGAGGAGATTTTTTTATAGATGACACATATTCTAGAACGTGTTATAATTAGGATTACTTGCGTGATGAGTTAAGGCATGAATGGCTGCTGACAGACTAACCTCAAACAACGTCCAAGTCTGGAGGGCCGTCCCCTGCAGCACCCCTAGTTGGCGGCTTCACCAGCGACGACTGCAAATTTACTCCCATCGGCATGCCTCCTCATCTCTACATAAACAGAAGTGCAAATGATTTATTTGTGCGTGCGAAAATAAGATTAATCTACATATCTAAAGTGAATAAGAATCGATGTAGCATTGGCTAGCTCGAGTAGCAAAATACTTGAAGGAGGCAATTAGCTTTAAGGAACGTATATTTTGGTGTATGCATGTTCTGCCCAACTATGAATTCTATTTAAATAGGCAAACTGATCATTAATCGAAGCACGTGAATCCAGAATTGAACCATTCTGATTATGCAACATTTAGTTCTATTAAGCATCTACTAAACTCCATCTGTTCATTGTTAAGTACCATCCAAATAACAATGCATGGAATTAATCAAATTGTGTAGAAAATGACCATATCTGACATGGAGCACCACGTACGGCTATTCCACATCCATTCTGCAGCCATGCAGGGTGGCCAGTATGTGGGTGTGCAGATCGTTGCCGTCCATAGCCCATTAAGATTTAAGAGCATGTAAAAAGCATAGGAGAGGGCTTGCAATTGACGACGAACAGGTCTACTATACAATAAGATTTAAGAGACATATCATATAATAAAATTTATGCCTTTGCATATGTATATTCAACAATAAAACGCTAAAAGCTGGAGAAACTAACCTTGATCAATCAATTGCAACTTGCATTATCAATCCTCCATGTGTCTATCTCTGTGCATGCAAATTATTGCAGGTCCACATCTGTTCTCTTTGAAATTGAAGGAAATACCAAAAAAAATTGATGGTTGCGAATACCATACCACAGAAAAACGGATCTGATTTGAAACGTAAGTGGCCCATCGCTCAACCTACCTTTGATAACTTAGACTAATATACTGCCGATCCAAATTAAGGCTGGCATACCACCGTGCGATGGTCCAGTAGACATTGGGGATTGTGGAAATATTGACCACTTCAACCGCTGATGTGCCAGATCTGCAGATGACGCGGAGAGGTCGCATAGAGGCAGACATGGGCACATGGCTCGGCCTTGCAGCTACAACTCGAGGCGTTCAGCAGAACACGGGCATGTATGCAAGATCGAACTCGTCCATCCCCGCGAGATTGTGGAGGACGTTAGAATCCATGAGGTTTGTTTTCATGTTGTATGGTTCACAGGAAGAGAGATAAAGAGAGGAGCCATCTGCGTGATCTATTGGGACTCTTTCCTTTTTCACGTGATCATCTTTTTCTACGTAACAAATGGATGCTTTATTTGTCTAGTACATCATTAATGTTTTTTACACCATTAATGTTGGACGTGGCATCCAGCCTTTGTACTTAGTGTGGTCTCTGATGAGATCCCAGACTTCTTTTAATTAAATAAAGCAGCGTTTACCCTCAAAAAAAAAATGTTGGACGTGGCATAAGCCTTTTTTGTGGAACGGGATGATATGCGTTATGATTAATAAGAGAACTTCATTAAGAAATAAGAGAACTTCATTAAGAAATAAGAGAACTTGGAAGGCGCGGGTAATCAGCCGGGCCGTGCCGATTTCTTTTCCTCTTACATTGGACATTTTATGGACGTACAAAGGCTTTCTTTTGTTTGACGTGAGGCTCTCCCTTTTTTATTTGGGAAACGTTTGGGAACGGCACGCCGGCCAAACGCTCGGCCGGTCACGCGTCCACGCACGCGTCACGTGGTCAAAGGGCCCGCACGCAGATATCCCTCCTATTCTTCTCCTTCCTTCTTTTCTCTTCTTCCTCCCTCGCTCCTTCTCTGCTTCTTTCTAAGGCCCCCGTCATGGTCTCCCATCCCCGTCTCAGGGCGCTGCAGCCACGGGAATCAGCCGATCCGGCCGCCCTCGGCCAGATCTGCTCGGATCCATGCCACCGGAGCTCTGGCTGCCTTGCCGGACCCTGCCACGCCGGAGCTGCAACCGACCACGCCATAGCTGCAAAAGTTGAAGCTTTTTCCATACCCGCTTGTAGCTCTCGTCAACGCTCGTTACAGCTTTCGCCGTTGCTCCGTAGCTCTCACCAACGCTCGTTTTCTGAAAGTTTCATGGCGGAAGCTTTTTTCCACACTGATTAAAGCTTTTTTCCACACCGGATGAAGCTTTTCTGCCATGGTTGAAGCTTTTTCGCATTTCGATTGAAACATTTTTTTACACCGGTTGAAACTTTTCTCGACGCCGGTTGAAGCATTTTTCCATGTACGATGCTTTTCTTCTAAGCCGGATGTAGCTTTTTCATGTTTGAAGCTTTTTCCGTTGAGATTTGAAGCTTTTTTTCAAGCGGTTGAAGCATCCCCTGGTGCTGTTTGCAACACCACCGCCGGGTGCGCCCGTTGTAGCAGGGGGTTGGGTGCTCGTGGGTCGCAGCGCGGACTGGATGGTTCCAAGATCCTCGACGCCAGCCAGGTCGCACGGCTTCAGGAGCTTGAGGACCATGCCATGGCGTGCCCTAGGAGCCATGGCGGATCTGGCGATGGCGGCGAGCCTGAGTGTGCGGAGGCGTTCTGGTCTCCGGTGAGGGAAATACGACGAGGGTCGCCGTCGCTCACCGCAACTTTTCCTCTCTGCCGCTGCTCCCTTTTTTGGATTGACGATGCGGGAGAAGAAGGAAGCCATGAGGAAGAAGGAGGGGATGACGCGGGGGGAGAGGAGGCGCTGAATCGTGCGGCCTGGGGCTCACGCATCGTGGGGCTGTGGTGCGGCCGGCCCAAATTTGGGCCGGCGCACCGGTGCCTAGCAGTGGCCTTTTTATTTAGAGTGAACAGATGAGAAGTTTAAAGATGCGGGCAATTAGCCAGGTCGTGTTGATCTCTTTCCCTTTTCTATGTTGGAGTTTTAATAGATGGAGGGTTTCCTTTTTTTCATCCTGATGTTCTCCTTATTTATGGAGGTTTTTTTATACCACTTACGTTGGACGTGTCAGATGTCTTTTTTGCGGGACGGGGACATCTGTGTTACGTATGTTTTCCTTTTATCCTGTACGTAAATTCTACAATCCAACGGTGTAATTAATTTCAATGATGTGGATTAATGAGAGATCTTGAATGGTGCCTCCAATTAGTAAATATAAGATAGCATAAAACAATATAGACCCTGACTCTCCATTATGGAGAATGGAGATCATCCTGTCTCCAATTCTTGCGCGGCGCTTCCTTTTGCTTCCAAGAACCTCCTTACGACTGTCCATACATTTTTTCCATTCTCTGATTAGTATGTCTCCACTTCTTTTAGAAATCCGGTATGGACAGTTCAAATTCGTAGGATGACCTGGTTGTATGATCAAAACATGAAGGGCACCATACTCATACATCAAATGAGGCACACAATCCATCGGGATTCTCTGTTGAAAAACATAATATTAAATTCATAGTTAGCAATGATGTACTAGTTTTAGAAGTATGCAAAAGATGCATGAATGTCGTAATAGTAGAAAATCTTATCAGGGTATCTCCATAGTAGTTACCGTAGTTCAACACGTGCACTAGTGGCACATATTGACCATAATGTTGAGGAGTTTTACAATAGATATTGTAATTCTCAAGATCAGTACAAAATCCGACCAGATGATTTTTCTCCTTATAAGTTAACTCAGAGCCATCGGTGTAGTAGGTTCTGTCTACCATATTCCGCACATTCTTTGAACAATCAAAATAAGCTGTCAATGGAAATAATCTGTCAACTATTTTGAAATGAACAATATAAATTAGTTAATAATTAACTATGTTTGAAAAACTCACATAGCGGTAGAACTGGAGGCGTATCAACAAGGACCCAAATGTCCATATTGTCTTGGTCGATGTCAGGATCACCAAGATCCATGGTGACAAGCATACCCTCATCAAAACCATACATCTTGCAAAATGCTTCCCAATTTTTGCAACCAAAATGGGTTACGCTCTCAGCATTATACATATTTACTTCAAAATCCACATCATGATGGGTCCTTAGGTGAATTTTCTTCGTTTCAAAATTTTCATGGTCTTCAAAATCCATCCTCTCCAAGACATAGCGTCTTGCATGGCATGGGATAAGCTATACTCGAATTGTAAAAGATGAAAATTACACATTGAAATAGTTGAAGTCATGCTTAATTACGAAAAAAAACTTGTCGTCGTTGCGTACCGTTTCAAAATCGAAGGTCACCTCGAGCTTAATGCTGAAGCACCGATCATCGTTCAGGTGAGGCCTGTCGCACCGACCTCGATTGTCGTGGCACCAGCCGCACTCCCCCGGGAGACTTTCGCCGTCCGATGACGACATTTCCTACGTTCATAGTTCAAACATTAAACTTTTACAATTAAATAGATGTACTAGAAAAACTAAATTAGATCATTATTATTCATCACGGGTTGACTATCGGTTTGTCGAGTCTTTTCTTGAAAACTCTCAGCTCACCTATTGTATACATTCGACCGTTGGTGATAGTCCCTCCTCCATTCGTCCCCGAGTGCATTACACCAAAATGTCTAGCACATGGGAATGAAGAAGAAGCGACCCCCACGACAACAGTCGGGATTCTTCGTCCTCTCATATATGGTGGAGACTCGACAGACTTAAAGTCAATCCAAAATATCGTTTAATTATCTTTCTAAAAAAGGATTTGGCTGGTCTCACCTTGAGGTCGGAGGGGGTCGGTGACGGGGACGACGGCGGGGATGATGGAGGGGGGCTCCTAGATTCCCGCGACAACAAAAACCCTATAAGCTATCAACTAATCATATGCATACGCCTTGCATAGTGCTCTCCAATTTTAGCATTCAAAGTAGGAGTAGTTTTCCAATTTGAGCATTCAATAAGCAAAATCAAATCGCAAAATAAAGTAGTATCCATATTAGGATGCATTCAATTATAAGCAAAACTACATCATCTCTTGCGTCAAGACATCGTCGAATATTATCACTAATACACCTCGAATACTATCATACATATAGCATCGCTAGTACAGCTAGGACCGTAGCGCCCGACGGGTATCGGGCGCTGAGGCGGTGGACACCAAAGAGAAGGAACCATCACAGGATCATAGCTCCAATGAGATCCCCGAAGAAGCTGCCGTGTATTGTCGAACCTGCCTCCAACACAACCATGTAGCGACGGACGTGCTCGTCCCCCTCGGCTGACACGGTGACGTACCACCTCCGCGGTGTCCGGAAGCCTCGGCACCGTCACAGGCCCACGCGACCGCCACCAAACAAGGATCGGGTCAACGACGGGCTGGCTCCTCACCAACCTACGCCCCCCGGAAGGTAGCACCTCCCAATACCAGCCCGGCGGAGCCCAGTCCCGGACATGGCCCCTCTGATCAAGCCGGCCTCCTCCGGAAGTCGATTTACGAGGATGCGGGATAGGCATCATCGGCGTCGATGGGGAATAATTGCTTGAACTAAAAAATAAACTAGTTCTATTAATTTTCTTGCTAAAAATAAACTACTTCTATATATAGTAAAATAAAGTAGTTTTCTTAAATCAACTAGTTCAACTACTACTAAGCACTTAATTACTATAAATAAAATAAAGTAGTACTTACTAAAAATAAACTACTTCTATATATAGTAAAATGAAGTAGTTTTATTAAATCAACTAGTTCAACTACTAAGCACTTACTATAAATAAAATAAAGTAGTACTTACTAAAAATAAACTATTTCTATATATACTAATATAAAGGAGTTTTATTAAATCAACTAGTTCAACTACTAATTAAGCAGTTACTATAAATAAAAAGAAGAAAAAAAGAAGAGAAGAAGAAGGAATAGAGGAAGAAAAAGGAAAAGAAGAAAGAAAGAAAAAAAAGAAGAAAAAAAAGAAGAGAAGAAGAAGGAATAGAGGAGAAGAAAAAAAAATAGAATAGAGAAGAAGAAGGAATAGAGGAGTATAAGAAAAATAGAATAATCTATTCTATTTTTTCTTCTTCTCCTCTATTCCTTCTTCTTCTCCTCTTTTTTTCCCTTCTTTTATCTCTTCATTTTCTTCTTCCTTTTCCTCTTCTTTTTCTTCTAAATATGAATATATGCATAAAATACTTTGATCATACACAATTTTAATATGAGTTTTAACTTAGTAAATTCTATAAAAAAAAAAAATTACACAAACATCTCATCTCGTCTCCACAAAACACATCTCATCTCATCTCATTTCATCCAAAAATAATTCTTTGCACATTCTTTGCATATGAACATACATACATTTTTTTATTATTAAATGTAACATATGAACATTTTCTTAAATGAGCATATGAACATACATATCACCAAAAAATAGACCTTTTTCTTTGCATATGTACATAAAAAAATCTATACACATCAAATCATCCATCCATCCATATATATAAATACATCAATCCATCCATCTATATATATGAAAAAAATTAAAGAAAAAATTCTATGAACCTAAAAAATTCTAGGAAGCAGGGGCAGGGGCGGCGGCGGCAACGCGTAGGGGCAGGGGCGGTGGCGGCGACAACTCGCAGGGCAGGGACGGCGGGGGATGCAGCGCAGGGCAGGGCGGCAGCGGTGGCAGCAAGAAGGAAGGGCGCAGCATTCTTGGGCGCTGAGGGAAGGGAGCGGACCTCACTAGGGGCGGGCGGCGGCGGGCGCAGCAGGGGCAGGGGCAGCGGCGGCGGGGCAGGGCAGGGCAGGGCGGCGCGGCAACAAGCAGGCGTGGCGCGGCGTAGGGCAGGGGAAGAGGGGGCAGAGCTCACTAGGGGCAGCGGAGCTCACTGGGTGGAGCGTGCAAGCTCAGGGAAGGGCGGCGCAGCAGAAGCCTGGCGGCGTCGGCAGCGGCGTCGATCGGCGTCGGGGCAGGGCATCGGCGTCAAGAGGAGAATGGGAGGTGGGGGAAAATTTCCTAAATGATACGGTGTTGGAAAGCTATGAAAAATACACAACTTTTGCGTATATAAAGTTTTTTCTAATTCCGTACTGTTTAAATTCATATTCAAATATGATGAAAGTTGGTTTCGAATGCGATTTTTTTTATAAATTTGTCGAAGTGTGGCAAATAATATACACTTGAAAAGCTATCAAAATGCACGAAACTTAGTCATGATGAACTTTTCTGAAATTTACAAACTGCTTAAGAATAATTTTGAATACGGTGAGACCTATCGTGTTGTTTTCCTATCCGAAAAAACAAAGTACTCGTACTGATCTATGTATGTGTTTGTACTGAGCTTTTTCTTATAGTCTGAAATGTTTTAGGGGTTGAGCACTTGAAATTCTAGAAGTGAAACTTTAGGTTTTAGTTTTAAAATGTGTTGTGACGTATCATCATCACTGAACTTGCATGGTTTTTATAGTTGAATTGGATGAATTTTCTTCCCCAAGAAATGTTTTTTTTCTTACAACTTTCTTGAATTCCATAGACGAACTAACAGTGTTTAATTTTTGAACTTATATGCTAGTAATACATGTACTTTCCATGAACGAACGGACCAGATACTTTTAACCGCGTCAGATGAGCCCTTGAATTTATAGGAGTGAAAGTTTTTGGTTTTAATTCAAATATATTTTCTTGTCCGAACTTATGGTATCATCATCAATGAGCCTGCACGGTTTATATAGCTGAACTGAATAAACTTTTTCCCTAATAAATGTGTTGTGTCTTTTCTTTGAACTTTCTATGAACTTATGGTTTTTCTACCATGAACTTGGCCACATTTTTTTTCAACGAGATGTCCACTACCCCAAACCAAGTGTATCAACGTTCACGGGATGAGTAATTGAACATTCGGCACCTGTTTTTTTAGTAAAACAAGCTATCTTTTTTCTGATCGTCACTTTTCGAACTGTCAAAACTATGTTCATCGAACCTCTCAATGGCCTCAGTTGAACGATGAGTGCGGCGAACTTATTTAAATGAATCTTTTTTTGGGTTTAAACTTTAAGTTTGCTTTTTTTAATTTGAACTAGTCTTGTCGTCATCTTGGAACTTGCCTGGGTTATTTTGTTGAACCTCCGCGGACTTTTTTTTGTAGACAGCATGCTTATGTGTGTGCTTTTCGAACTTTAACTCTTTATGACGAACGCAAGGACTTATCTCTTTTTGCAACTTGAACGTTTTTTCGGTGATTTTTTATAGTGTTTCTTTGTTTTTAAACTTTCACACAAATAAAATATGAAAATTTGGCTTGTATACTGGCGAAACTTTTTCTCAATTTTTTTTAAATGCCCCCAAAACTTCCTTCGAAAAAGGGTTCTCCCGCTTTTTATTACAAAGCAACCAACCGATACAACCAACGATATGTGCTAGGGCGGAAGCAACACAGACACGCCTAAAAGACTGAAAGAGAAAGACAAAAGAAACAAATGCCGACAATGGCGGATCGACAAAAACGAAGAAGCCTTGCGACCACTGCGCCCACCGGAAATCTCCCACGTAGCTCCTAGACTCCGAAGCGCCGGTACCAATCAACACCTCCAAGAAGGGACGTGACGGTGACGATGCTGCTGCCAAGGGTTTCCCCCGAAGCTACCCCGCCATCTCAGCGGAGAAGCAGCGTGGCTTCCACCGAGCTGCTTCAGCCGGAGCATGTCTTGGCGTCTCCTGCCAGCTATCCCGTGGATGCTATCACGGAGTCTCAAAATTGCCACATTATGACGCAATGGATGAATTTGAAGGTCAAGGCGACTGTTGGCTCTGTTTATCCCATCTTGAACTCGGCGCAACTTTTCACTGCCGGCCGATTCCAGAAGGATATGCTAGGGTGATGGTGGATGAAATAACGGAGGGATTTGAGGACCTCTAGCTTGAATACCCTACCGGTGAAGGGGAGACTAGGCTGGGTTTTGCTCTGAAGACTCCATGCCTATGGCGGAAGGAGCTCATCAACCTTCCGAACTGGACGCCTCCGCCTCCTCCTCCTCCTCCTCCGGCGAGTCAGGGCACTCCGCCTCCTCCACCGCCTCCTCCTCCGGCGAGTCAGGGCACTCCGCCTCCTCCACCGCCTCCTCCTCCGGCGAGTGACGATCAGGGCAGTCGGCCTCCTTCTCCGGCGCGTGGCGGCACTCCGCCTCCTTCTCCGTCTGCGCCGGCGCGCCAGAGCAGCCAGCAGCCTCCTCCTTCTCCGCCTGCCAGAAGGGCGGATGAGACCCGCCGCCGCTTCAGCTGCTCCGGCGCAGATCGTAGTCCTTCTCCTCCGCCTCATAAGCAACCACGAAGAAGACAGACGCTGCAGCTGCCCGCCCGCTCCGGCGTCTAGCAAGATAGCGAGGCGGAGGTCGGAAAGTTCATCGGACATCAAAGGTCAAAAGAACGAGCAGCTGCGAAAAAATTGCCAAGCTTCGGCGAACAAGCAAATCAATCGTGCCCCCCGCTCAATGTGTCTAGCGGCGACATCGTTGCTAATGCTCCGGGGGCCGGTGGCGGTTATGGCAATATTGCAGATTACACCGCCTGACGATCAACTTCCTGAATTCATGGAGGTGGACATACACAGATCTGATGCAGGAAGCCTCTCGTCAAAGATGAAAAATCTCTAACAACGATGATGCGAAGATTCCATAATTGGTACATGAAAACCTGCGAGAGAGTCTGGGGACGAATACTTTGTATCTGAACATTAAAGAGGAGCACGACCTCGTTGGAACTGATCTGTTGGTTGTTCCATTTGAGGAGTTCTTCGAGTTCTTCAATCAAAAGGCCCTCGATAAATTAACGGTGTTTTGCTACTGTCTGTAAGTACTATTTCTGTCATTAAGTCTCTATATATAGCTCAGCTCTTTCATTGCATGTATTTATAATTAATTATCCTCACTATATTATGCAGATTGAAGATCGTCGAAAGTGTAAAACAAGAAATGTATGACATTGGGTTCATTAACACAAATATCATAGATGAAATTCAGGTTAAAAAGCATGCCGAAGAGGCCGAGGCGAACTTGCTACAATCGTTGATCAAAAATCAAAACAAAGATACCATACTCTTTCCTTGTAACTTCAAGTGAGTGTTACTGTCGTGTGCATATTCAGTTTCCCTTATTACTCGAGCGAGGTTATAGGAATGTAATTGATGAGTTATGCATGCGTGCGCAGCTACCACTATGTTCTTCTGGAGATTAAGCTTGAGCGGGGACTAGTAACCGTCTTAGACTCGAGACGAAAAGATCCAGTAACCTATACGGACATGACTAAATTGCTCAACAAGTAAGTTCAAACGATCATTATCGCACCATATCGGCATCTTTTTGTTCATCTCCTGATATCTCAACTAATAATAATTATTTTGTTTGTCTTGCAGGATTTGGAAACAGTTCACCGCAGAAGCTCCGGGACTGCCAAAGGAGCTGCGATATACATACCCGGACGTAAGTACTACTGGCTAGCTAGTTGCGCGCATCTCCCGTTGATTCTATAGCTATACTTTCATCAATGCCATTTATAATGCTTCATTATCAGTTTGATTGACCTCTATTTCTCGTAAAGTGCTTGTGGCAGGAACAAAGGAATGATTACTGTGGATACTACATGTGCGAGTTCATCTACAACGCGACATTGAAAAATAAGCGGGGCTACTCTAAAAGAGAAAATGAAGTGCGTAAGCAATAATATTCACAATTTCATTTTATTACACCATCATTTCTGTTGAGTTTCATTCATATATATGTATTAACCCCCTTCTTCAAATTAGACGTGGCAGATGCGGAAAGAACTCCTATCACAAGATCGCATGAAAGCAATTCAAGAGGAATTGGCGGGATTCTTTCTTGACCACGTCATCAATAAAGCCGGAGAATACCATGTGGAATTTGATTTCAAATGCTAGGGGATTGTAAGAGATCTTACATATTGTATAAGTATGTAGCCGTGAGCGTCGGATAGATAATACGAAAAACTTGTTGTTAGACCAATCTCTGAGAAGGAGAGGTCGATCGATCACTTCTCTCGGTATGCATGACTTAACTTACGTACTTAATGGTTTCCTTCATTTTCTTACTAGCTAGCGTGTCGATGGCTTCTCTATTTATATAGTACGTAGCGTCGACCTAGCACGGACATAAGAGATGACACTTCTCTCTCTATTAATTAGCTAGCTAACACAATATATGAAACACCTAAATTAACCCCCCAAACCCCCCCCCCTTTCAAAGAAAAACAAAAACCCAAGCCACTCAAATGCTGACGCGTGGCTTTTTGGTCTCGGTTTATGTCACCAACCGGGACCAAAGGCCCCCTTGCCTGGGCTATGAGCAGCGGCCACGTGGATGCCCATCTGTCCCGGTTCGTGTAAGAACTGGGACTAAAGGGAGGAGGCATTAGTAACGACCCTTTAGTCCCGGTTCAAGAACCGGGACTAAAGGCCCTTACGAACCGGGACAAATGCCCTGAGTTTTACTAGTGTATGTGTGTTCTCTATCTATTTCCATTTGAATGTTGGTGATTTATTTACTAGCAAATTGAAATTTAAAGAAAATGACCTTGACAATTGGGACCCACTTACTAGAAGAACCTGACAACTGGGACCCATCTTAAAAAAAAGAAATACTTGAACTGCTCAGCCAAAATGGCCATGGCCCAAAAATAAAAAGGATGCGATGTTGGGCTTGGCCCATGAAGCTAACAAAAGTTGAAAGAAAAAAACAACAAATGGGCTGAATTAGTGGGCTCGGCCCATATAAACACCCAATTGGACCGGGACGATTCTAATTTTTGACCTTTTCAATTGGTCGCAATTTTGCCACGTCAGATTGCCACGTCGGATCCGACGTGGCCTGGGCAGACAGCCAGTGACCAAAACAAAAGGTCATGGGTTCAACGACCTTCTGAGAGAAGGTCGTTAATTTCAGTTTACGACCGCCAGCTTTTGACCTTCTGTTTTTGGTCAAAAAAGAGGTCGCAAATGAAAAACTGTGACCTTTCAGCGGCCAATAGTGAGGGTCACAAGTTGACATATTTCTTGTAGTGCCGGTTCGTGGCAGGAACCAGGACAGAGGGATGGGCTTTAGTCCCGGTTCCAGCCACGAACCGGGACCAATGAGTTGCCTATATATACTCCATCGCTGGGCGACTGCAGCACTCCACGCTGCTCTGTTTTTCTTGGCCGGGCGAGGGGAGGGCATTGGTGCTCTAGCTCACCTCCTAGGCACATGAGGTGTTCGATGAAATGCCCGAGCCACATTAGTTAAGCTTTCTCCTCTCGAAGCTCGACCTCCGAGCTCCATTTTTTCCGAGATTTGTCTAGGTTTAGCGGTCCGTCACGCCCCGTCCTCGTCTTCACCGCCGTCGATCGCCCGCGCTGATCTCGTCGCCGGCACCACCATGGTGAGCCTCTTGTTCTTATCTTCTTTCTGAAAGAAAAAAAATCTTACTTTAGATAGATACTTGTCTAATTTTATTACTTTTGACACACATAATTATATATAATGCACGCAGATGAACTGGCAATGGATGTACGGTGACAGACACACCTCTGAGTACATTAAGGGCGTGCATAATTTTCTCGAAGTGGCTGAGGCAAACAAGAAGAATGGTTTTATGTGTTGTCCATGCCCTAATTGTGGGAATACGTGGTCGTACTCTGACAAGAAAATCCTTCACACCCACCTGCTTTATAAGGGTTTCATGCCACACTATAATGTTTGGACGAAGCACGGAGAAATAGGGGTTATGATGGAAGACAGTGAAGAAGAGGAGGACAATGACAACCATGTGCCCCTGAATACGGTGATGCTGCAACGAGGGAAGCTGAAGATCAAGAGGAAGCTGAAGGTCCAGAGGAACCAGATGATGTGCCCGATGATGATCTCCGCCAGGTCATTGTTGATGCAAGGGAAAAGTGCGAAAGTGAAAAGGAGAAGCTGAAGTTCGATCGCATGTTAGAGGATCACAAAAAACGGTTATACCCCAATTGTGAAGATGGCAACACAAAGCTCGGTACCGTACTGGAATTGCTGCAGTGAAAGGTAGAGAATGTTGTGCCTGACAAAGGATTTGAGAAGCTACTGAAAATATTGAAGAAGAAGCTTCCAAAGGATAACGAATTGCCCGACAAGACGACGCAGCAAAGAAGGTCGTATGCCCTCTAGGATTGGAGGTGGAGAAGATACATGCATGGCCTAATGACTGCATCCTCTACCGCGGTGCGTACAAGGATTTGAATGCATGCCCGGTATGCGGTGCATTGCGGTATAAAATCAGACGAGATGACCCTGGTGATGTTGAGGGCGAGCCCCGCAGGAAGAGGGTTCCTGCAAAGGTGATGTGGTATGCTCCTAGAATACCATGGTTGAAACGACCGCTCGTAAAACAAAGAGCATGCCAAGTTGATGCGATGGGCATGTTGAGGACCATAAGAAAGACGGGAAGTTGAGAGCACACACTGACGGGTCGCAGTGGAGAAAAATCGAGAGAAAGTTCTGGGTTGAGTTTGCAAGTGACCCAAGGAACGTATGGTTTGCTTTAAGCGCTGATGGCATTAATCCTTTCGGGGAGCAGAGCAAGAATCACAAAGACCTGGCTCGTGACTATATGTATGTATAACCTTCCTCCTTGGATGTGCATGAAGCGGAAGTTCATTATGATGCCAATTCTCATCCAAGGCCCTAAGCAACCCGACAACGACATTGATGTGTACCTAAGGCCATTAGTTGAAGAACTCTTACAGCTGTGGAATGGAACAGGTGTACGTGTGTGGGATGAGCACATGGCGGAATAATTTGACCTAAAGGCGTTGATGTTCGTGACCATCAATGATTGGCCCGCTCTCAGTAACCTTTCAGGATAGACAAACAAGGGATACCACGCATGCACGCACTGTTTAGCTGACACCGAAAGTATATACATGGACAGATGCAGGAAGAATGTGTACCTGGGCCATCGTTGATTTCTCCCAACCAACCATCAGTGTCGAAAGAAAGGCAAGCATTTCAAAGGCGAGGCAGATCACCGAAAGAAGCCCGCCATGCGTACCGGTGATCACGTACTTGCTATGGTCTCTCATTTACACGTAATAATTGGAAAGGGTCCCGGCGGACTAGCTGTTCTGAATGACACTGAGGGACGCGCACCCATGTGGAAGAAGAAATCTATATTTTGGGACCTACCCTACTGGAAAGAGCGAGAGGTACGCTCTTCAATCAACGTGATGCACGGACGAAGAACCTTGCGTGAACCTGTTAGGCTTCTTAGGCGTGTATGGGAAGACAAAAGATACACCGAGGCACGGGAGGACCTGCAACGTTTGCACGAAAAAGACGGCATGCCTCCAAAAGCGGTATGAAGGTCCCGCCAGCTACGCTCTTACGAAAGAAGAGAAGGAAATCTTTTTGAATGCCTGCTTTCAAGATGAAGGTCCCGACCGGCTTCGTCGAATATAAAGGGAATAATAAATATTCCAGAGAAAAGTTACATAACCTAAAGTCTCATGATCGCCACGCGTGATTATGACGCGAATCGCTTCCGGTTGCATTGAGGGGCTTCTACCGGAAAACGTCCGATTAGCCATTGTGAAGCTATGTGCATTCCTCAATGCAATCTCTCGTAACGTGATCGATCCAGAAATCATACCAAGGCTAAGGAGTGATGTGGCGCAATGTCTTGTCGGTTTGAGCTGGTGTTCCCACCATCCTTCTTCAATATCATGACGCACGTCCTAGTTCATCTAGTCGACGAGATTGTCATTACGGGCTCCGTATTTCTACGTAATATGTTCCCCTTTGAGAGGTTCATGGGAGTCGTAAAGAAATATGTCCGTAACTGCAGCTAGGCCGAAGGAAGCATCTCCATGGGCCATCAAGCAGAGGATGTCATTGGGTTTTGTGTTGACATCATTCTGGCCTTAAGAAGATATGTCTCCCTAAATCGCGGTATGATGGGAGACCGACCGGAAAAAGGCACGCTAGAGCGGACTCAATAATATGCAGGGACGGGAATTCTTGGTCTCAAGCACACTACACAGTTCTACAGAACTCTACCTTGGTGACCCCTATGTCGATGAACACAAGAACAGTCTGCGCTCCGAACACCCAGAGCAGTGTGACGACTGGATTACATGTGAACACATCAGGACTTTCATGGTTGGAAACATGTCTCAGAGGTGACACCACTGTTTGTGATGAGTTGTACTCGTTGTCCAGGGGACCATCTTCGACTGTATTGACTTACAAAGGATACGAGATAAATGGGAATACATTTTACACGATCGCCCAAGATCAAAAGAGCACCAACCAAAACAGCGGTGTCCGCTTTGATGCAACAACCGAGAGGGGAAAGGACACATATTATGGTTACATAATGGACATATGGGAACTTGACTACGGACATGATTTTAAGGTCCCTTTCTTTAAGTGCAAATGGGTCAATCTGTCAGGAGGAGGGGTATAGGTAGACCCACAGTACAGAATGACAACAGTGGATCTGAACAATCTTGGGTACACTGACGAACCGTTCGTCCTAGCCAATGATGTTTCACAGGTTATCTATGTGAAGGACGTGTCTACGTGACCGAGAAAAGAAAAAGATAAGGAAGTAATACATCATACGATGAGCCAAAGCGCCACATAGTTCTTACAGAAAAAGGGACACTTTGTGGGGAGTGGAGGGCGTGATGACATGTACGAAGATTATGAAAAGTTTCATGAAATTCCCTTCAAAGTCAAGGCTGACCCAAGCATCCTGATAAACGATGAAGATTATCCATGGTGACGGCGCAATAAGCAAAGCACACAAGCGAAAAAAAGTGAAGACTTTCTCTCCACAACTATTATGATGATACCATGCCAACTTTCAACCTTTTCGTAGTTCATTTGAAATGCCTGTTGTAACAGAGGAGTTTCCGTATGAAATCCTGATACTTCGAAACAGATTGTCCATTTTGTACACGAAGTGCATCCAGGCTTCGCCATAACCCTCTCTACTTTCTTGCACATGCTATGTGGGTGAAATGATGATACCATGCCAACTTTCAACCTTTTCAGAGTTCATTTCTAGTGCTTTTCAATTTCAGGGTCTTATAGCTCAAAATAATCAGTAAATGCATGGAAAATAAAAATATCATAAAAAATAAATAAGTAATTAGAAACAGAATAAAATAAAGTTTAATAAAATATATAAGTAGAAACAAAATAAAATAAACTTTAATAACATAAATAAAATTTATGAAACTAAAATTATCAACGTATTTTCTGTTCAAAACATTATAAGCAACCTCTAGTATTACTGAAACTAAAATTATATAAAATTGATGCAACTAAAATTATCAAAGTTTTTTCTGTTCAAAATCATTAAAAGCAAAAAGAATTTTCATAAAGAACTTTTTTTGTTCTAAACTTTAATAGCAAAAAGAATTATTATAAAATAAAATAAATAAGTAATTAGAATCAAAATAAAATAAAATAAATAAGTATTTTGTTGTAAGTAGAAACAAAATAAAATAAATAAAGCAAAAAAGAAAAGAAATAAACTGGAAAAAAATAAAAAACGCCACCTACTGGGCCACCACGGCCTGAATACGACTAGAAACCCACCCATGGGCCAGGATTCAGGCCCGTAGAAGGCCCAATAGACCCACAGGTGACATCTGATGTGTTTAGGTCCGAAAGCCTGCATTTGAGAGGAGCTCGTGAGGGCAGCGGGAGTGGGGCTTATAAACCACTCTCGAGCTCCCTCAGCTAGCGAGGTGGGACTAAACTTTCGTGTCGCGATGCGGGCCGCATAAGTCCTTTATTCCCGGTTGGTGCCACCAACCGGTACTAAAGGCATACATTGGTACCGGTTCGTGGCACCAACCGGTACCAATGCCCATCCTTTAGTCCCGGTTTTGGGCTGCTGAAAAGAGGCCTTTGGTCCCGGTTGGTGGCACCAACCGGGACTGGAAGTGGGCTTTGGTACCGGTTCGTGCCACGAACCGGGACTAAAGCCTTTTCTATATAAGCCAGCCCTTAGCATTTTTTTTCAGATTTCATGGCCAGTTGGTGCTCGACGACGCCGACCTCCTCGACGCGGCCAGGCTGCCCCGCCGCCGTCGTCGTCGCCCGTGCCCCCGCCCACGCTGACGCCGTCCGCCACCTCGAGCCCACGCTGCCGGCACGCGCCCATGCCACTGCCAAGCCGTCGCCGCCCACGCCGCCCTGCCTCGACGCTGCCTCATAAATGCTCGCCGTTGCCGCGCACCTTGTGAGCGCCGCCCCGATCCCCTCCTCCTCCTCCCTGTAATGGCCGCCGCCGCTGCCGCCGCACCGCCGCATCCGCTAGTTATTATATATGTGTAGTTTAGATTTTTAATTTAGTTGTATTAATTTCGATGTGTAATTAATTTAGTTGTTGTAATTTAGATGTGTAGTTTAGATTTTTTTTGGTGATATTGTTATTGAATATGCAAATGTTTGTATGTTCATATGCAAAGAATATGTCAACTTTTTCATAGAATTTTTATGATTTTTTTCTGTTGTAATTTTGTTCATAGAATTTTTATGATTTTTTTGTTCATAGAATTTCCTTTGTCAATTTATGTATATGTTCATATTGTGTAGGAATCCGAAAATTGTGTATGATCAAAGTCATTTATGTATGTTCATATTTAGAAGAAAAAGAAGGAGAGAAAAAAGGAAAATAAGAAGAGGAAGAAGGAGAAGAAGAAGAAGAATAAGAAGAAGAGGAGAGGAAGAAGAGGAGAAATTAATAAAAAGATGAAAAAGAAAAAAAAAAGAGTAGAAGAAGAAGAAATAGAGGAGAAGAAGAAGAAATAGAATAATAAGAACGACGTTTCGGTGCCCGGGTGCATCTGCACCCGGTAAAAAAAAACTCGTAAAACATTCAGAAAAAATCAAAAAATTCCGAAAAAAATTTGGTTGGCATACAATTTGATGCGTGAGATACGCTCCAATTTTCAAAACATTTGGACTTCAATGCAGCTCTCAGCAAAAAAGAAAAATCAGACTAGAATAGTATGTGAACAGTACACATTTTTACAGACCTCCGATTTGTCTTGTTTGCTGAGAGCTGCACAGAAGTCCAAATGTTCTAAAAATGGGAGCGTACCTCACTCATTAAATTGTCAACCACCCAAATATTTTTTGGAATTTTTTGAATTTTTCTAGTATTTATTCTGATTTGTTTCATGAGCGCAGGTGCAGATGAGCTCGGGCTCAGATTCGAATTTTCCTAAAATAATATATTATTCTATTTTTTTTTCTTCTCCTCTATTACTTCTTCTTCTTCTCCTCTTTTTTTTCTTCAATCTCCTCCTCTATTTCTTTCTTCTTCTCCTATTTTTTTTCTTCTTCTTCCTCTTCTTATTTTTTTATCGGGTATGTCGCTATTTATATATCGTCGCCCCTCCCCCAATAACTTTTAGTAAGTACTACTTAGAAAGTGTTTAATAGAATTAGTTAGAAAATTAATAGAACTAGTTAAACTAGCTAGTTTATTTTTAATAAGTACTACTTTATTCTATTTATAGTAAGGAAATTAATAGAACTAGTTTGTTTTTTTAGTTAAAGCAAGTATTCCCGCATCGACGTCCACGATGCCAATCCCGCATCCTCCTCGTCGACTCAGCGGAGGAGGCCGGCTTGATCAGAGGGGCCATGTCCGGGACTGGGCTCCGCCGGGCTGGTTTTGGGAGGTGCTACCTTCCGGGGGGGGCGTAGGTTGGTGAGGAGCCAGCCCGTCGTTGACCCGATCCTTATTTGGTGGCGGCCGCGTGGGCGATGGATGTCGAGGCTTCCGGACACCGCGCGGAGGTGGTACGTCACTGTGTCAGCGAGGAGGACCAGCACGTTCGTCGCTACATGGTTGCGTTGGAGGGCAGGTTCGACAATACCTGGCAGGTTCTTCAAGGATCTCACTGGAGCTATGATCCTGTGATGGTTCCTTCCCTTTGGGTGTCCACCGCCCGCACCGATACCCGTCGGGCGCTACGGTTCTAGCTGTACTGGCGATGCTATATGTATGATAATATTTGAGGTGTATTAGTGATAATATTCGACGATGTACGGACACATGGAGATGATGTAGTTTTGCTTATGAATGCATCCTAATTTGAATACTACTTTATTTTGCGATTTGATTTTGCTTATTGAATGCTCAAATTGGAAAACTACTCCTACTTTGAATGCTAAAATTGGAGAACACTATGCAAGGCATATGCATATGATTAGTTGATAGCTTATAGGGTTTTTGTTTTCGCAGAAATCTAGGAGCCCCCGGCCCCTCCATCATCCCCGCCGTCGTCCCCGTCACCGACCCCCTCCGACATCGAGGTGAGACCAGCCAAATCCTCTTTTAGAAAGATAATTAAACGATATTTCGGGTTGACTTTAAGTGCATCGAGTCTCCACCATATATGAGGCGAAGAATCCCGACTGTTGTCGTGGGGTAGCTTCTCCTTCGTTCCCTGTGCTAGACAATTTGGTGTAATGCACTCGGGAACGAAAGGAGGAGCTACCATCACCGACGGTCGCAAATGTCAGAGAGGAATAAGTGAGGGAGAGTTCCACCATATATGTATGAGAGGAAGAAGAATCCCGACTGTTGTCGTGGGGGTCGCTTCTCCTTCATTCCCGTGTGCTAGACATTTTGATGTAATGCACTCGAGGACAAATGGAGGAAGCGACCGTCCTGTGATCGAATGTATACACCACGTGAGCTGTGAGTTTTCAAGAAAAGACTCGACAAACCGATCGTCAACCCGTGATGAATAATAATGATCTAATTTAGTTTTTGTAGTACATATATTTAATTGTACAAGTTTAATCTTTGAATTATGAACGTAGGAAATGTCATCATCGGACGACGAAAGTCTCCTGGGAGTGCGGGTGGTGCCAATGACGATCGAGATTTGTGCGACAGGCCTCACGGGCGATGATCGGCGCTTCGACATTAAGCTCGAGGAGACCTTCGATGTTGAAACGATACGCAACGGTGAAAAGTGTTTTTTTCGTAATTAAGCATGACTTCAACTATTTCAACGTGTAATTTTCATCTTTTACAATTCGAGTATAGCTTATCCCATGCCATGCAACACACTATGTCTTGGAGAGGATGGATTTTGAAGACCATGAAAATTTTGAAACGAAGAAAATTCATCTAAGGACCCATCTTGATGTGGATTTTGAAGTAAATCTGTATAATGCTGAGAGCGTAACCCATTTTGGTTGCAAAAATTGGGAAGCATTTTGTAAGATGTATGATTTTGATGAGGTTATGCCTGTCACCATGGATCTTGGTGATCCTGAAATCGAGCAAGACAATATGGACATTTGGGTCCTTGTTGATACGCCTCCAGTTCTACCGCTATGTGTGTTTCTCAAACATAGTTATTAGCTAATTTATATTGTTTATTTCAAAATAGTTGACAGCTTATTTCCATTGACAGCTTATTTCGATTATTAAAACAATGTGCGGAATATGGTAGACAAAACCCACTACACCGATGGCTCCGAATTAACTTATTAGGAGAAAAATCATCTGGTCGGATTTTGTACTGATATTGAGAATTACAATATCTACAATCAAACTCCTCAACATTATGGTCAATACGTGCCACTAGTGCACGTGTTGAATCTGATAACTACCATGGAGATACCCTGGTAAGATATTTTTCTATTACGACATCCGTGCATGTTTTGCATACTTCTAAAACTAGTACATCATTGCTAACTATGAAGTTATTACTATGTTTTTCAACAGAGAATTCCAGAATACTATGTGCCTCATTTGATGTATCAGAATGGCAGCCTTCGTGTTTTGAACATATATCCAGGTCATCCTACGAATCTCAACTGTACATACCGTATTTCTCAAGAAGTGGAGAAATGCTAATCAATAAATGGAAAAATTTTATGGACAGTCGTAAGGAGGTTCTTGGAAGCAAAAGAAAGCGAAGCACAAGAATTGGAGACAAGATGATCTCCATTCTCCATAATGGAGAGTCAGGGTCTATATTGTTTTATGCTATTTTACATTAAAGAGGGTATTTAGGTCCTACCTAATATTGATGATCATGCGCTAAGAACAAAGTAGGGTTGGTTCGATGACTATCAGGATGATGATCGTATGACTTGTTATTAATAACGAGTAGAAGTTGTATGATGATGATTAGTAGGACTTATTATGATGATGATGCATGATGCAAGCATGAAGAGTTATTATATATATGTGGATGAAATGAACATGGATTTGATTGAAGTGAAGGCAACATGCATGTGGTGCATGTCGAAAGTAGTACAATCCAAACTTTATCAAGTCAGGATTAGTATTACTCAGGATTAGTATTACTTTCGACATGCACCACATGTTGCCTCACTTTAATCTAAGTCACATTTAGGCATAGCAGTAGCAGTAGCACGGAGATAAGAGAGGACACATCTCTCTATTAGCTACCTATACCAAACTAAATTAACCCCCAAAACCCCTAAACCACCTCCTTTCAAAAAAAAAACCAGCCGCTGAAATGCTGACGTGTGAAAGCTTATTGGTCCCGGTTGGTGCTACCAACCGGGACCAAAGGCCCTCTTGCCTGGGCTCGCCGGAGCGGCCACGTGGAGGCCCATTTGTCCCAGTTTGTATAAGAACCGGGACTAAAGGCCTAGGGCATTAGTAACGACCCTTTTGTCCCGGTTCCACAACCGGGACAGATGGGCCTTATGAACCAGGACAAATGAGCCTTTTTCTACTAATGCCACGAAACCGACCACCATCCTGCACCAACATCGTCTTGAGGCTTCCACGCCGTCTCACCACGGCAACACGAAGAGAGGTCTGCACAATCAAGAGCAGGAGCAGGACTAGAGGCAGCAACACCGTCGGCACGCGGGAGGGCTCAACCTCCACCGTCAATGACGGTAGCCCCCAAAACTTCCTCGCCTCAAGAGTATGAACTTTTTGAATTTTGATCCGTTATATTGTCAACCCAAAAACGAATTTGTTTTTCTGTGTCTATTGGTGTTTTTTGCAGAGTGGACTCATGTTCTTTTTATGTACCGAACTGTTGGAAGTTTGAACGTTGAACTTTTGTGCCGACACAACAAAACACATAAAATCATCACAATCAAAGGTCGTAATGACATAAGTTCATAAGCTTGGGTTGTGCTCCGGTCAGAAAAAAGATACATAATTACACAGCGGCCGAAGTATTTTAAACTGACGAACACAATCAGCCACCTCTGAACTGATGAATTTCATTTTCCTTTACTGAAGTACGCTAGAACAGAGCATCTTACCTCTACTCCTGTTGCTTCCCTTGCTCCTCGGCCGCATCTCACCCGACGAGGTCGCACATAACACATGGACATGGCCTGTATTGATCTGGAACATCTAACCTTTTTCCTCTTCAGTTTTACCCCTTCAACCAACACAAGAACGTGAAGACAAAAATATTGATTCTCACTTGCATATCAGTAAGCACCTACGAAGCATCAAAGTCACAAGTAAAACTTACAATCAGAGGATTATATGGAGTTTCAATTTGTACAACTAAATACTTATAGCCCTTGTACAAACACAAGAACCTGAAGAAAAAAATGTTGGCTCTCACTTGCATATGATTATGAACAGGCACCTACGGAGAAACAAATTCACAACTCCAAAATACCAATATTTGTGCAGTTTCCCAAACTTCTCTCCATCAGTACAGCATCACAGTTGACTACAAGAAATCAATCAGCAGCACTGCAGCAGTGATGATGTAGCTAAGGGAGAGAGAGGGAGGCACGAACTGGGGTTCAGCCTAGCTGCTGCATCCTCGTGCAGGCGCCGTTGAGCAGGTATGGAACTTCGGCGATGTACAGCAGTACAGGAGCTCATCGCTGCAGCAGGATATCAAGCCTGGGAGGGCACGAGCGGCTTCGGGGAGAGGAAGGAGTGCGCCAGGGGTCGCGGTGCGCAGGAGGCCGGTGACGGAGCACACAGTGACACAAATGGCCGTGGTAGCAACACACGCAGTGACGCAGGTGTCCGAACTGATGGCCGCGACGAAACTCGGACGCCCTGAAGCCACGGGGTTGGACTGATGGACACTACGAACTCCGCCACCATGCGCTGCCATGGGCCGCAGTGGCTCTAGTGGAGGAACTACACGATACACAATTTTTTCCATCATGCAAAGTAAACATTTGGACTTAGTCCAATTAGAAGTACTAAATACAAGTATACAACCAACCCTCTGAACTTTAAGTTTGTAAACAATGTGTGTAGTGACAATGAACTAATGAACAATAGACAGTAGGGGGTTAGAAAAATAAACTACCTAAATTCCTCAACCAGAACTGTAGATATTAGCAACTTTGAAATTATAGTAATTCATTAAATTGGTGAACCCGACTTTTTGAAATCTTTTCTGCAAAAATATGTACATTCAAAGTGCTCGCCAGATTTTTTTGAACTGACCGTATGATAGTATTTGAGCTTTTTCCAGAATATTTATTCTGTTATCAGGAGCTATATAATCCATTTGGGATTGTATAAAGAAACATACAGTGGCATACTAGGGATCTCCAGATTGCTTACAGCCTTACTAACAAAAAGATGTCAATAATTTTGTAAATGCATTTCCAGCAAGAACAATTTATTAGCTCAAGGTTATGTCTTGATCAAAACTCATATGCAATAACAAACACTTGGGGATTAGAAGGCAAAGGAAAGAGAAGAGAGAGGCTCTCTCACAGCATTCCTGATGTCGAAGCAGTGTTCCTCCGGCAGATGGATGCAGATGAAGGGCTTTTTTCAACCTCGATGTAGCAGAAAGAGCAAGTGAAGTACTCCCACAGTTCACCATCTTCTGACAATACAAAATTACCAGTTTTTGCATAAATTAAAGTAATTGTAGACCGAATGAATTATAAAAATGAACTACCAGTTTGTGCTAACCACAGAACTGCAGGAATTAGCGAAATTAAACTTTTGTTTCTAACGGATTTTTCATCGGCAATGTGAGACTAGCGGCATGTATATCACATCTTACCAGGGGTGTCAAGGGCTTAGTTGAACTTTGTACAGAGATCAAAACTTAGCTGAACTCATTTTAGCACAAAGTTCGTCAACACACGCGCACACACAAGGATATGAGATTTGCATGAACAAGCATTTATGAACGAGCACCAAACATGTTGGTGGACTTGTGAACGAAAGCTATGTTTCCATGATGAGGGCGCGGCCTCACTAGGGCATGCGAGGTGCACATCCTCCAGACTCCTACCAGAGTAGCTCCCGAATGGCACACCTCAACCTCCTCCTTGCTCGCATCAGCGAGCTGCCCCAACGTCTCCCAGCTTCCGACACCATGTCGGCCACGTAGGAGCGCCTTGACATCACACCTCGGTGACCCCCACGTCATACTGCACTAGGGGCCAGATCAAACTTGGTTGCCGATGCAAAGCTAAAAGCCCGTTCGGCGCCAGCGGTGAGCGGCCGTCCACATTCCTCTTCCTCCCGCGCCGGCGCGCCCTGCCTCATGCCAACCAGAAGGTAGAGGTAGCAAATGATTTTTGCTTCTCTATGACTCTCATTCAATAGCAAATGTTATTTTTTTCAACATCATGTAATATAATAGGATACAGTAACAAATAGAGTGCCATCAAGAGTAAGCGCACTTTACTTATTTTTTGCAAAATCCTAAATGAAATCTATTTTGTAAGTGATGGAGTTTAATATGGTGGGAACCTGACCTTCACTTCTGTCAGTAAGCATCATCATATCAAAGTCTGGTACCTCCACCGTAGCCAACAGATTCCATCTTCCTTCTCCGCTCCTGCCTCATGAACACTTGCATTCCACAAGAATGGCTCTCCTCTCCCCCCTCCCGCTCGCCCTTCCCCTCTCCCTTCCCCCGCTGCCTCCCCGTCCCCTGCTGCTCGTGCGCCGCCGTCGCCCTCTCTTCCGGTGCCGCCCTCCGTTCCCGGCCCCTCTCCCCCTTCTCCTTCGTTGCCGACGCGGTCCTCAGTGATCCCTGCGCCGTCGCTTGGTTCTCGCTTCTGGGCTCGTTGGAGATGTCTCCTCGGACGAGGAGGATGCTGTTAGATGTGTATAGTCCCTTTTCGGTATATTCCCATTGTACAGGGGGATTTCTGCACTTTGCCACATATGTATATGTAATGGCCTTTGGCACTCAGTGAATACCAGTTGCTCATTATCTAACATGGTATCAGATGGTAGGTTAGCCTCGCTCTCCCGCATGATGCAGCTCCGTTCTCCCCTTTCCTAGCCTCCCTCGTCTCCGGCTACTCCCGCTCGACTCCGGACGCTCCCCCTGCTGCTGTACGACGCGGCTGCTCCTACCCCGGCTGGCGCATCTCCGCCTGTACGCCGCGGCTGCTCCTGCACCGGATGGCGCATCTTCGCCCGTGCGCCTGCTGTGCCCCTCCCCGCTCGAGCGGCCTCCTACTGCGTCGCTCCCCGCTCGAGAGGCCTCCTCCCACGCCGCTCCCCGCTTGCGCGGCCTCCTACCACGCCGCTTCCCGCTTGCGCGGGCTCTGCCGAGCCACTCCTCCCGCTCGAGCGGGCTCTGCCGTGCCGCTCCACTTCTGGATCGGGCGCTCCTCCGCAGATCCCGCTGAGGTCGGGGTCCTCCAGTGTCGGGCCGCGTCCTTCTCTGGTCGGCCGCCGATTCGCGCTAGCTGTGGTCGATCCAGCCCCGCATCAAGCGCGTTTCTGCTCGATCTAGCTCCTATCTCCCTTCTTTGACTTCAAAATAAAGAGAGAGGCAGTAGTGAAACTTCCTCATGTCTTCTTCGGGCTACGTTGCGGTCCCTCGGTGCTCGGTGATCTTCGACGGCACCAACTATGCTGAGTTTGTGGGCTTCATGCCCATTCATATGCGTGGCCTTCTTCTGTGGGGTGTTCTTTCTGGCAGGTCCCCTATCGGCAATGCCTGTTGCACCGATGGCCCCAATCCCACCGGTGCCGTAGGTACTTGCTTGCCGATGCTTCTCAGTCGACGGGATGCAGCCAAGGCTCTCGATGATCTTTGCCGTCGATGCTTATGACTAGCAGGTATCATCCGCCGGTACTCTCGATGATGTTGGGTTGCTGGTGGTTCCGTCTGTGTTGGCTGCTCGGGCTCTTGTGTTGTCTGCTCGGCTCACCGCTCCACCGCTCCTACCCACACCTTAGCAGAAGTGGTCGCCTTCTTATCTTTGAGGCGGCCGGTCGGCCGTGACACCTTCGTGGCTCTTGCTCTCGGCCAGGTCATCCAGAGTCTGATTTTCGTGAGAAGAAGCGAGACCAGAGGCGCTCCTCTTCCAGTAGGACTCCTGGATCTTCCTCCACTCCGTCACTCACTGATCAGGACATTGTGAGGCTCAAGCGTCTCTTGGCTTCCTCAGGCTCTTCGTCAACCGGTTCCGCTGCTGTTGTGACTGCATCCACTTCTCCACCACCGCGTGCATCTACACAGTCAGGTACATCTTTGTGGGTTCCGGATTCTGGAGCCTCCTTTCATATGTCTTCTGATTCTTCTGTGCTGACTTCTCTCCGACCTCTTGATTCACCTGTTAATGTTCTTACCGCCGATGGCACACCTCTTTCTGTTGCTAGTCGTGGTCTTCTTTCCACTCCATCTTTTTCTGTTCCTAGTGTTTCATATGTCCCTCTCGCCTTACCATGAATCTTTTTTCCGCTGCCCAACTTACTGATTCTGGTTGTCGTGTCATTCTTGATACCGACTCTTGCTCCATTCAGGATTGTCGCACCAAGGCTCTGGTTGGTACTGGCCCCTGGCACCGTGAGTCAGAGGGCCTTTGGGAGGTTGACTAGCTTTGTGTTCCTTCCCTTTGCCGGATTTCGCTTACACTTGACTCCCATGCTCTTGCTGCCTCTTCGTCTGCGTCCTTCCAGCAATGGCATCATCGCCTTGGTCACATTTGTGGCTCTCGCTTGTCTTCTTTAGTTCGTCAAGGCCTCTTAGGGTGCATGTCTGGAGATGTTTCTTTACATTGTAATGATTGCAGACTTGGCAAACAGACCCAGTTGCCTTATCCTACCAGTGAGTCGGTATCTCAGCGTCCTTTTGACTTAGTTCATTCTGATGTCTGGGGTCCTGCTCCCTTTGAATCGAAAGGTGGTCATCGCTACTATATCTTGTTTATTGATGATTTCTCTCGCTACACTTGGCTCTGCTTCATGAAATCTCATAGCGAGGTTCTCTCTATATACAAACGTTTTGCTGCCATGGTTCACACCCAGTTTTCCACGCCCATTCGTACTTTTCGTGCTGACTCCGCTGGTGAGTTTATCTCCCAGCTGTTGCGTGGTTTTCTTGCAGAACAGGGTACTCTTGCCCAGTTCTCATGTCCTGGTGCTCATGCTCAGAATGGCGTTGCCGAACGTAAGCATCGTCATCTACTTGAGACGGCTCGTGCACTGATGATTGCCGCTTCTCTTCCACCCCACTTTTGGGCTGAGGCTGTTTCTGCATCCACCTATCTCATCAACATTCAGCCATCGACTACTCTGAAGTGTGGTATTCCTATGGAGTGTCTCACTGGTCGTTCTCCTGACTACTCAGCTCTTCGTATGTTTGGATGTGTGTGCTATGTCCTTCTTGCTTGAGAAACGCACAAGCTATTTGCTCGGTCGGTTGAGTGTGTGTTCCTTGGCTTCTGATGATGAGCACAAGGGCTATCATTTGTTGGGATCTGTTGATGCGTCGTTTGCGCATCTCGCGTGATGTGACCTTTGATGAGTCTCGCTCTTACTACCCCCTTCCTTCTTCCTCGAGCTTTTTGGTGGACGATATTTCTTTTCTTCTTCTCCCCGATACACCCTGCTATGTGCCTCATGTTTCACCTCCTCCTCCTGCACCTCTCATTCCTTCTCCTTCACCACCGACACCATCTTCCACACCCTCCTCCTCCACCTCTCCACCATCATCTCCAGTCCGTCGCCCTCTCTCACTATTTCCTCTCCACTATACTCGTCGCCCTTGTTCTGAGGATGCTTCCCTTGATGCGCCTTCCACCTTTAGTGCACCTCTCTTCACGCCTTCCCCGGTTCATAATCTCCGTGCTCAACCTCGCCCCCGCCTGATCGCTACTCTCCTGCTCGGTACGGTCTCTCTGATATTGCTGAGCCCACTTCCTATCGGACTGCCATGACTCAGCCTGAATGGCAGCTTGCGATGGCCGAAGAGCTTGCTGCCCTTGAGCGATCTGGCACATGGGATCTGGTTTCCCTCCCTTCTGGTGTTCATCCCATCACCTGCAAGTGGGTCTACAAGATCAAGACTCGCTCTGATGGTTCTCTTGAGCGCTACAAAGCGCGTCTTGTGGCCCGTGGCTTTCAGCAGGAGCATGGACGTGATTATGATGAGACAGTTGCTCCTGTGGCCCACATGACCACTATTCGCACTCTTCTTGCTGTGGGTTCTGTTCGTCATTGGTCTCTCTCTCAACTTGATGTTCAAAATGCCTTTCTCAATGGCGAGTTACGTGAGGAGGTTTATATGCAGCCACCACCGGGGTACTATGCTCCTGATGGTATGGTCTGTAGACTTCGCCGCTCCGTCTATGGTCTTAAACAGGCCCTTCGCGCCTGGTTTGAGCGCTTCGCCTCTGTGGTGACTGCCGGTTTCTTGCTCAATGATCATGATCCCGCATTTTTTGTTCACACGTCTCCTCGTGGTCGGACTCTTCTCCTCCTCTATGTTGATGACATGATCATCACTGTGAAGGAAATATGCCCTAGAGGCAATAAAAAAGTTATTATTTATTTCCTTATTCTCATGATAAATGTTTATTATTCATGCTAGAATTGTATTAACCGGAAATGTAATAGATGTGTGAATACATAGATAAACAAAGTGTCACTAGTATGCCTCTACTTGACTAGCTCGTTGATCAAAGATGGTTATGTTTCCTAGCCATAGACATGAGTTATCATTTGATTAATGGGATCACATCATTAGGAGAATGATGTGATTGACTTGACCCATTCCGTTAGCTTAGCACTTGATTGTTTATTATGTTGCTATTGCTTTCTTCATGACTTATACATGTTCCTATCACTATGAGATTATGCAACTCCGTTTACGGAGGAACACTTTGTGTGCTACCAAAGCGTCACAATGTAACTGGGTGATTATAAAGGTGCTCTACAGGTGTCTCCGAAGGTACTTGCTGGGTTGGCGTATTTCAAGATTAGGATTTGTCACTTCGATTGTCGGAAAGGTATCTCTGGGCCCACTCGGTAATGCACATCACTATAAGCCTTGCAAGCATTGTAACTAATGAGTTAGTTGCGAGGTGATGTATTACGGAACGAGTAGAGAGACTTGCAAGTAATGAGATTGATCTAGGTATTGAGATACCGACGATCGAATCTCGGGCAAGTAACATACCAATGACAAAGGGAACAACGTATGTTGTTATGCGGTTTGACCGATAAAGATCTTCGTAGAATATGTGGGAGCCAATATGAACAACCAGGTTCCGCTATTGATTATAGACCGGAGACGTGTCTCGGTCATGTCTACATAGTTCTCGAACCTGTAGGGTCCGCACGCTTAACGTTCGGTGACGATTTGTATTATGGGTTTATGTGTTTTGATGTACCGAAGGTAGTTCAGAGTCCCGGATGAGATCGGGGATATGACGAGGAGTCTCGAAATGGTCGAGATGTAAAGATCGATATATTGGACAACTATATTCGGACATCGGAAAGGATCCGAGTGATTCGGGTATTTTTCGGAGTACCGCAGAGTTACCGGAATTCTTCAGGGAGTATATGGGCCTTATTGGGCTTTAGGGTAAAGAGAGAGGAGAGGCTGCGCCCCCCCCCCAAGGCCTAGTCCAAATTGGACTAGGGGGAGGGGCTGCGCCCCCTCCTTCCTTCTCTTCTCTCTTCCCTTTCCTTGACTCCTACTCCTACTACTTGGAAGGGGGGAATCCTACTCCCGGTGGGAGTAGGACTCCTCCAGGATGCGCCATAGGGGCTGGCCCTCTCCCCCCTCCTCCACTCCTTTATATATGTGGCCAGGGGGCACCCCATAGACACAATAATTGATCTCTTGATCTCTTAGCCGTGTGCGGTGCCCCCTCCACCATATTCCACCTCGATCATATCATAGCGGTGCTTAGGCGAAGCCCTGAGTCGGTAGCAACATCATCACCGTCATCACGCTGTCGTGCTGACCGAACTCTCCCGTGAAGCTCTGCTGGATCGGAGTTCGCGGGACGTCATCGAGTTGAACGTGTGCTGAACTCAGAGGTGTCGTACGTTCGGTACTTGGATCGGTCGGTGAAGACGTACGACTACATCAACCGCGTTGTTCTAGCGCTTCCGCTTTCGGTCTACGAGGGTATGTGGACAACACTCTTCTCTCTCGTTGCTATGCATCACCATGATCCTGTGTGTGTGTAGGAATTTTTTTGAAATAACTACGTTCCCCAACACACTAGTGACGACCTTGACTACATTGCCTTCGTTAAGGCTCGCCTTAGTGACCAGTTCCTCAGGACTGACCTTGGTCCACTTTGCTATTTTCTCGGGATTGACATCTCCTCGACCTCTGATGGCTTCTACATATCCCAAGAAAAATATATTCAGGATCTTCTTGCTTGCGCTGCTCTCGGTGATGAGCGCATAGTTGTGACTCCTATGGAGCTCAACGTTCAGCTTCATGCCTCTGATGGTGACCTCTTCCTAATCCCACTCGCTATCATCACCTTGTTGGCAGTCTTGTCTATCTTGCTGTTACACATCCTGACATCTCCTATCCTGTCCACATCCTGAGTCAGTTCGTTTCAGCCCCCACCTCTGTCCGCTATAGTCATCTCCTCCGTGTTCTATGATACCTTCGTGGTATGATCTCTCAGCACCTTTTCTTTCCCCGCTCCCACTCTCTTGGGCTCCAGGCCTACTCTGATGCTACCTTGGCTAGTGATCCCTCTGATCGCCGCTCGCTGTCTGCTTATTGTGTATTTCTTGGTGGCTCTCTTATTGCCTGGAAGACAAAAGCAGACTGCAGTTTCGCTCGAGTCTGAGAGGCTGAGTTATGAGCCATGGCCATCTTGGCCAGGCTGGGGTGGTGCAGTTACGGTGGTTACTTGAGGACTTTGGTGTGCACTACTACCTTGACTCCCTTCTTGTCCAGCAAGATCTTGGTGCTATCGGTATTCGCGTGACTGGTGAAGCACTAGCTCACAGCACATCGGTGTGGATGCCCACTTTGTGCGTGCTGCTGTGCAAGATCAGACTCTCGCTCTTCACTATGTGCCCTCTGAGTTACAGTTGGCGGACTTCTTCATGAAGGCATAGACTCGAGTGCAACATGGCTTTTAACTCTCCAAACTCAGTGTTGTTGATCCACCATGAGTTTGAGGGGGGTGTTAGATATGTATAATCCCTTTTCGGTATATCCCCATTATACAGGGCGTTTTCTGCACTTTGCCACACATGTATATGTAATGGCCTTTGGCCCTCAATGCATACTAGTTGCTCATTATCTAACAGATGCGTCCTCGCCGATGTCCCCCTACAGGTGTCGGCACACAAAGGCACGCCCCGCCCTCACAAGTTTGCGCCTGGGGGCCGGGGTCGGCCGGTGGTGTCGTCGGAGGAGGGCGCTGGCTGGATTCACGTGTCTCGCCGCCATCGGAAACCTGGTAAGATCCCTCTCCCCTCTCATGACTCTAGGATTCTGGGCGTGGCGCTGGCCGTGGGGCGCTCCCCCTGCCTCTGGCCCCCTATCACCGTCATCGGTGGTCTTGCGTTCGCCGGGGATCGCCGCGGTGGCGGCCGCGCATACCCTAGATCTGGCTCTCCCCACGGGGGCTAGTGGGCCATGTGGGGTTCTGGGTATTGGGCTTCCTGGGCCGCGTGTGGCGGCCCAATCCTCCTTACATCATCGAGGCAGCGTTCCCCCTCTTCTCCCGTGGGCCCCTCGGCTGTTGCCTTTGGTCAATGTTCCCCTCCTCCCTCTCAGCCCAGCTGGCCTACTTGGCCTAGGTGGGGCTGGCTCGGTCAGGCTATATATGGGTGCCCCGCGGCTCCATTCCCCCTCCCTAGGGTTTCCGGCCTCCACCGCGGATCTGCGTAGGCATAGAGCTCCCATACGGCGTCTCGTCAGATCCACACCAACCCCTCCCCTCCTCCTCTCCTTCGCGGCGGCCCTCTCCATGGAAAAATCCAGGGGCTCGTCGAGTGATGTTGTGTCTGGTAGCAAGCGTCGGCGCGAGGATTCGTCGGGCTCAGGGATCAATCTGGAGATCGAGGCTTCCCTGCGCTCCAAGTTGGAGGCGGAGCAGGCGGCTCGCGAGCAGGTGGCTCGTGACCGCGATGCTTGGGCTGCTTAGTGGAAAGAGGATCCAACGTGCGGGAGGCCTTGGCCTTGGCGTCTTGTATCCGGCCTTCTGGGATATGGATCTGGTCAGGCGGGGCCTCCGGCATTGGATCCTTGGGACGTGGCAACGGCAGGCGGCATGGGTGGGTCCTCCTCGTCGAGGCCTCGTCCAGCCCATGCCTCGGGTCGGGGTTCGGCGGCTTCGCTTCAGCAGCCCCCTCGTCCCGCTGCTGCCGGGGTTGGATCTCGCCTGCCCCCGCGGGCCTTCTCTGGTCCAGCTCGGCGCCCTCCTGGTCCCTCCCTTGGCTCGTCTTCGACGGGGTTGGGGGACGACATCCTTCCTCTCCCCACCTCCACATCCTCGTCAAGGTCCTTCTGCTCAGAGAAATCCCTCCACCCTTACCTTGTTCGCTTGCCACCAACCTAGCCATTTCCAGTCTAGATGCTCCAACCCTCCTTTCTGCCTAATCTGGCGTTCTGAAGACCACCTCATCTCTTTGTCGAATCACTTTGAAACACCCTACTTTTGTCCATTTTGGGACGGGTCTTCCTGACCGTTCTTTCTTTGCGCTGGATAGCGATATTCTCCTGCTGGTTGCGGCCCCCTCCCTCTCCAATGCTGCTATTGTGACGGTCCAAGCCCAGAAGATCTCTCCGCAAACTCTGCTGGAAAGGCTGCGGATCTGGGACGAAGATGGATGGGACTGGCAAGTGAATCAGATCTCAGATTTTGAGTTTACGGTCGTCTTCCCCTCTAAAGAATGTTTGCGGATGATCGCGTCCTGCACGAGCTTCACTCTCCCTCTCAACTAGTTGGCGGTTTCTGTGAAAGATGCTACTTGCGGTGTCAAAGTGGTGGGGCCACTCTCTCATGGTGTGGGTGCTTGTGGATGATGTTCCAGATGGCTTTCGCTCGACCTCTTTTCTAATGGCTTTTGGTGTTTTAATCGGGAAAATTGTGGAGGTGGATACTGAGTCCTTGGATAAGATAGGCCAGTTCGGTTCAAGATGCAGTGCGTGGATTTTGTTTGTGTCCGTGGTACTATTGATGTGTTCCCTTCTCCTGATGATGTTAGGAAGGTTCGGGTTGAGGAAGCCGAGGCATTCCAACCCCCCACCCTCCTCCCTACAACCCTGCGGATTTGGACAAGCATGACAAGGATGGTGATGGCTCTGTTGGTGGGCAGAATCCCAGTGGGGGCTCTATGCCGCGCTTCACTCAATCAGAATGGGATGTGCTGGAAGAATCTGAATGTGAACTGTTTAAATCCAATGCCCCCGTCGACAAGGCTCCTAGAGATGCGGTGGACGCGCATGCTCATGTTTCCCTGGCCTCGAACACAGATGTGCTGAAGGACAAGGATGCCACGGCCATGGGCACTCCCATCTCGGGAGTCTGCTCCAACCTCCCGGCCCGTCCGATCTTCCCCACCCACTCTGGCATTGAGAATATGCCTCCAACCCCCCTGCGGTCTGCTGATCTACCTCAGTCTAAGCAAAATAAGAAGTCCTCAGTGCGGAAATACTCAGTGAAAAGCAGGGCTTCCTCGGGTTCCAAGAAGTCAATGACGGGCATCTGCCGTCGCCTGGACAAGGACTTGGGGTCAGCTTCTCATTCTGGACCTGCCTCGGCCTCTCCTGTGGCCCGTTCGCCTCTGATCCGGTCTCCTACCTCCAAGGCTCACAAGGGCCGGCGGGTTCGGGACTCGGGTAAATTGGTGGCGTTGTGGGCGGATCGGCCAGGCGGCTAGAGATCTCCCAGTGCGGCATCTAGCCCGCTCCCTCCTCCTTCCCCGATTCGGCTCGTTTTCCTTCCTTGTCGAGGATGCTCATCTTTTAAATATCATGTCTGATGTGGGGGTGTCTATTGATGAGGTGGCCCAGGCAGCCATTGCTAAGGCCAAAGAGGCTGTTGCCTCTGCGGCTACTACTGATTCGCACCCAGGGGTTAGGGTGGACGACTCGGAGGTTGGTAGTGGCCAACCTCAACCGCACACGTCTAGAAGGGGCAACTCCAAATGATCGAAACCCTGCGCTTTCCCTTGCAGGCTGAGTCTCCGCATAAAAAACCTCTCTTTCAAATGAAAGCTCTATTCTGGAATATTAGAGGTTTCAGCGCTAGGGGGCGCCGAGACCAATTAGAGACGCTGTTCGTGGTGATAATGTTGACATTTTAGGTTGGTCGAAACTTTCAAAGAGTCTTTCTCCCCTAATGAACTCTCTGTGATTGCGGGTATGGATAGGTTTGATTGGCACTTCCTGCCATCCCCTGGCCACTCGGGAGGGATTCTTATTGGTTCTAAACGGGATGTGTTTGATTTTGTGGCTTTCGATCATGGGATTTTCTGGGCAAGTATTGTCGTGTATAAAATAATTCTAAACACCCTCTCGGAATTCATGGTTGTGTATGGCCCAGCTGATCACCCGCTTAGCTCCCTATTTCTTGATGAACTCACTGCTAAAATCGAGGCATGTGATATTCCAATTATTATCGGAGGCGATTTTACCCTCCTTCGCACCCCCTCTGATAAAGAGTAACCTAAACTTCTCCTGGCCTTTGGCGAATGCATTCACTGGCTTCATTAGCAACTGCGCCATTCGTGAGCTACCCAGGGTAGGGGCCCGCTTCACTTGGTCTAATCATCAGGACATCCCGATCCGGTCGGTGTTGGATCGAGTATTCATCTGTTCCAGGTGGGACACCCTTTTTCCTCGTGCCTCCCTTTTTGCCAAAGCCAACGTGGGCTCCGATCATACTCCACTCTTTCTTGATGCTGGTCTGCAGCAACCTGTGTCCTCCTCTCGCTTCCAGTTTGATGCCTCCTGGCTTCTTGTTGAGGGTTTCTCGGACATGCTGGCTATTGAGATCGCAAACTTCCTAGCCTCTCAGACTAGATCTTTTGGCCTCATGGATGATTGACATAGATGCTCTTAAGAGCTACGCAAGTTCCTTAGGGGTTGGTCGCAAAATCATGCTGCGGAGGAGCGTAGGGGGAAAAAATCTTTAGAGACCCAGATTGAGGATCTTGATCGGACGACAGACACCTTGGGTCTCTCGGAAGCAGGTTGGTCTTTGCGGTATAACCTTCAAGCCGCCTTGATGCAGTTGCATCAGCAAGCGGAAACTTATTGGTGCCAACGCGGTACTCTTAATTGGACGCTCAAAGGGGACTCTCCTACGGCCTATTTTCTTTGCCATTGCCAATGGGCGAAGAAGGCGGTGTTACATTAACAACCTTCTCATTAATGTTGTCCGGTCTTTGGTCCAATCTTTAATCATTTCCCATGTGGTTGAATTCTTTTCCTCTTTGTTCGGGGCAAAACCAGATAGTGGTTTTACTATTTCTCCCTCCCTTTGGGGTGATATTAATAAAGTTTCGGACCAGGAGAATGAGGCCTTAATGATCCCTTTGTCAGATAAGGAAATCTGGGATGTGGTAAACTCGCCCAATCCCAATGCCGCCTCCGGCCCTGATGGGTTCTCTATCACTTTCTTCAAGAAATTTTGGCCGCAGTTGAGGAGGCTGGTTTGCTAGATCATCTAGGGTTTTTGTTTGGGAACAATTGACATCTCGTGCCTCAATTATGCGGGGATTACCCTAATCCCTAAACTTAAAGGTGTTGAGCTGATCTCTCAGTTCAGGCCTATTGCGCTGATTAACCATTTTGCGAAGTTCCCGGCAAAAGGCTTTGTGACACGTCTTACCCCTGTCGCCCATAGGATTATCAGCCCTTCCCAGTATGCTTTTTATTAAAGGGCGTTTTATTCTGGATGGGATCCTCTGCCTTCACGAAATTGTGCATGACCTCAGATCTCGTAAGTCTAAAGCTGTTATCCTCAAACTAGACTTCGAGAAGGCCTATGATTCGGTCATTTGGCCTTTCTTGAGGAAGGATCTCTTAGCAAAGGCTTCGACGGTGCTTATGTTCATAGAGTCATGCAGTTGGTCTCAGGGGGCCACACTGTGATCTCTGTTAATGGTCAAGTCAGTAACTTCTTTCTTTGAGGCGAGGGCCTTGGCGAGTTGATCAACATCTCCCATTCTGTTTAATTTCATCACCGATGCCTTTTCCAGCATCTTATCCAGGGCTGCTTCTCATGGTCATATCTCTCCGGTCATCTCTCACTTGATTCCGGACGGTGTCACGCATCTCCAATATGCTGATGATACTATCATTATGGTCGAGCTGAACGATTCTTGCATAGCCCACCTTAAGTTCATTCTCGTCTGTTTTGAGGCCTTGTCGGGGCTGAAAATTAACTTCTCAAAGAGCGAGGTCATTGTTACCAGCGTGGATGACAATGAGGCTGTGAGGGTGGCGCGCCTTCTCAACTGTAGGCCCGGATCCTTTCCCTTCAAATACCTGGGCCTCCCTATCTCACCGGATATATGCTTCATTCGAAAGACTTTGCTCCGGTTGTCACTAAGGTTGGCAATAGGGTGCTCCCCTGGCGTGGTAGGTACAACACCAATGCTGGGAAAGTCGCTGTGATTAATGACTGCTTGTATTCCCTTCCTATGTTCCTAATGGGCTTCTATCTTCTTTTGGCTGGTACCCATGTTGGCTTCGATAAGCATAGAGGCGTTTTCTATTGGAATGCGGCAGATAACAGGTGCAAATATAGGCTTGTTGAGTGGCAACTCATGTGCAGGCCAAAAAACCTTAGGGGGTTGGGAATCATTAACATTTCCGGCATGAACAAATGCCTTTTGATTAAATGGTGGTGGAAGATCATGTCTAGTGGGGTTGGCTCTTTATGCTATTCTATCCTTAAAGCCATGTATTTCCCCCACTCTAGACCTATGTTTACGGTGGCACGGCGTGGATCGCAATTCCTGAAAGATCTTATTCGGGTCTGCCCGTTCTTTATTGATCATGTTAAGTTCAGTGTAGGATATGGTACCTCTGTTAGTTTCTGGCTTGATTGGTGGTGTGGAGACTCACCCCTCTCTGTGAGCTTCCCTACCCTTTTTTTCTTATTGCCCTAACCTAAATATCTCCATCTTGGAGCTGTCGGCTAATAATTGGGACCGGGCCTTCCGTCGCTCCCTATCGCCTGAAGATTGGAAGACTAGCAAAGGCTTTCTGCCTTATTCCCCACGCTCTCGGAGATTCCAGATTCGGTGGTTTGGCCTCTCACTACCTCTGGTCGCTTCCCGGTCAAATCTTTGTACTCTAAGCTTATTGATGGTTCTACCACCAATAGATTCTCTAATATCTGGCGGGCCCGAGTGCCACCAAAGATTAAGATATTTCTCTGGCAAGCTTTCAGAGGTCGCCTCCCTGCTGCCGATAGAATTCGTAAGAGGAATGGCCCGGGCTCAGAGTTCTACTCCCTCTGTGGTGCTTTGGAAAAAATGAATAATATATTCTTTCATTGTGTGCTTGCTAAGCTTGTTCGGAGCTTTGTTAAATCCTAGCTCCAGTCAAGGAAATATGCCCTAGAGGCAATAATAAAGTTATTATTTATTTCCTTATATCATGATAAATGTTTGTTATTCATGCTAGAATTGTATTAACCGAAAACGTAATACTTGTGTGAATACATAGACAAACAGAGTGTCACAAGTATGCCTCTATTTGACTAGCTCGTTGATCAAAGATGGTTATGTTTACTAGCCATTGACATGGGTTGTCATTTGATTAACTGGATCACAGCATTAGGAGAATGATGTGATTGACTTGACCCATTCCGTTAGCTTAGCACTCGATCGTATAGTATGTTGCTATTGCTTTCTTCATGACTTATACATGTTCCTATGACTATGAGATTATGCAACTCCCGTTTACCGGAGGAACACTTTGTGTGCTACCAAACATCACAACGTAACTGGGTGATTATAAATGTGCTCTACAGGTGTCTCCAAAGGTACTTGTTGGGTTGGCGTATTTCGAGATTAGGATTTGTCACCCCGATTGTCGGAGAGGTATCTCTGGGCCCTCTCGGTAATGCACATCACTTAAGCCTTGCAAGCATTGCAACGAATGAGTTAGTTGCGGGATGATGTACTACAGAAAGAGTAAAGAGACTTGCCGGTAACGAGATTGAACTAGGTATTGAGATACCGATGATCGAATCTCGGGCAAGTAACATACCGATGACAAAGGGAACAACGTATGTTGTTATGCGGTCTGACCGATAAGGATCTTCGTAGAATATGTAGGAGCCAATATGAGCATCCATGTTCCGCTATTGGTTATTGACCGGAGATGTGTCTCGGTCATGTCTACCTAATTCTCGAACCCGTAGGGTCCATGCAACAACGTTTCGATGATAGTTATATTATGAGTTTATATGTTTTGATGTCACAGAAGATTGTTGAGTCCGGATGTGATCACAGACATGACGAGGAGTCTCGAAATGGTCGAGACATGGAGATTGATCTATTGGAAGCCTATATTTGGATATTGGAAGTGTTCCGGGTGAAATCGGGATTTTACCGGAGTAACAAGAAAATCAGAGTGAAGTTCAAAATCATCGTAACAAGAAAATAAAGTTTCTACGATCTGATCGTGGAGGAGAATAATTGAGTTACGAGTTTGGTCTACATTTGAAACAATGCGGAATAGTTTCGCAACTCACGCCACCCGGAACACCACAGCAAAATGGTGTGTCTGAACGTCGTAATCATACTTTACTAGATATGGTGCGATCTATGATGTCTCTTACTGATTTACCGCTATCGTTATGGGGTTATGCTTGAGGGACGGCTGCATTCACGTTAAATAGGGCACCATCGAAATCCGTTGAGACGATGCCTTATGAACTGTGGTTTGGCAAGAAACCAAAGTTGTCGTTTCTTAAAGTTTGGGGCTGCGATGCTTATGTGAAAAAGCTTCAACCTGATAAGCTTGAACCCAAATCGGAGAAATGTGTCTTCATAGGATACCCAAAGGAGATTGTTGGGTACACCTTCTATCACAGATCCAAAGGCAAGACATTCGTTGCTAAGAATGGATCATTTCTAGAGAAGGAGTTTCTCTCGAGAGAAGTGAGTGGGAGGAAAGTAGAACTTTATGAGGTAACTGTAGCTACTCCCTTATTGGAAAGTAGTTCACCACAGAAACCGGTTCCTGTGACGCCTACACCAATTAGTGAGGAAGTTAATGATGATGATCATGGAACTTCAGATCAAGTTGTCACTGAACCTCGTAGGTCAACCAGAGTAAAATCCGCACTAGAGTGGTATGGTAATCCTGTTCTTGAGGTTATGCTACTAGACCATGACGAACCTACAAACTATGAAGAAGCGATGGTGAGCCCAGATTCCGCCAAATGTCTTGAGGCCATGAAATTATGGGATCCATGTATGAGAACAAAGTGTGGACTTTGCTTGACTTTCCCGATGATCGGCAAGCCATTGAAAATAAATGGATCTTCAAGAAGAAGACTGATGCTGACGGTAACATTACCGTCTATAAAGCTCGACTTGTTGCGAAAGGTTTTTGACAAGTTCAAGAGATTGACTATGATGAGACCTTCTCACCCGTAGCGATGCTTAAGTCTGTCCGAATCATGTAAGCAATTGCCGCATTTTATGATTATGAAATTTGGCAAATGGATGTCAAAACTGCATTCCTGAATGGATTTCTGGAAGAAGAGTTGTATATGATACAACCAGAAGGTTTTGTCGATCCAAAGGGAACTAATAAAGTGTGCAAGCTCTAGCGATCCATTTATGGACTGGTGCAAGCCTCTCGGAGTTGAAATAAACGCTTTGATAGTGTGATCAAAGCATTTGGTTTTGTACAGACTTTTGGAGAAGCCTGTATTTACAAGAAAGTGAGTGGGAGCTCTGTGGCATTTACGATATTATATGTGGATGACATATTGCTGATTGGAAATGATATAGAATTTCTGGATAGCATAAAGGGATACTTGAATAAGAGTTTTCCAATGAAAGAGATCGGTGAAGCTCCTTATATATTGGGCATCAAGATCTATAGAGATAGATCAAGACGCTTAATTGGACTTTCACAAAGAACATACCTTGACAAAGTTTTGAAGAAGTTCAAAATGGATCAAGCAAAGAAAGGGTTCTTGCACGTGTTACAAGGTGTGACGTTGAGTAAGACTCAATGCCCGACCGCTGCGAGAAGATAGAGAAAATGAAAGATGTTCCCTATGCTTCAGCCATAGGCTCTATCATGTATGCAATTACGTGTACCGGACCTGATGTGTGCCTTGCTATAAGTCTAGCGGGGAGGTACCAAAGTAATCCAGGAGTGGATTCTTTGGACGTGATCAAGAACATCCTGAAATACACGAAAAGGACTAAGGATATGTTTCTCGTTTATGGAGGTGACAAAGATCTCATCGTAAATGGTTACGTTGATGCAAGCTTTGACAACGATCGAGACGATTCTAAATCGCATAAGCTGGATACGTGTTTACATTGAACGGTGGAGCTGTCAGTTGGTTCAGTTCTAAACAAAGCGTCGTGGCGGGATCTACGTGTGAAGCGGAGTACATAGCTGCTTCGGAAGCAGCAAATGAAGGAGTCTGGATGAAGGAGTTCATATCCGACCTAGTTGTCATACCTAGTGCATCAGGTCCAATGAAAATCTTTTGTGAGAATACTGGTGCAATTGCCTTGGTGAAGGAATCCAGATTTCACCAGAGAACAAAGCACATCAAGAGACGTTTCAATTCCATCCTGGATTTAGTCCAGGTGGGAGATATATAAATTTGCAAGATACATACGGATCTGAATGTTGCAGACCCGTTGACTAAGCGTCTTCCACGAGCAAAACATGATCAACACCAAGGCTCCATGGGTGTTAGAATCATTACTGTGTAATCTAGATTATTGACTCTAGTGCAAGTGGGAGACTGAAGGAAATATGCCCTAGAGGCAACAATAAAGTTATTATTTATTTCCTTATATCATGATAAATGTTTATTATTCATGCTAGAACCGGAAACGTAATACTTGTGTGAATACATAGACAAACAGAGTGTCACCAGTATGCCTCTACTTGACTAGCTAGTTGATCAAAGATGGTTATGTTTCCTAGCCATTGACATGGGTTGTCATTTGATTAACGAGATCACATCATTAGGAGAATGATGTGATTGACTTTACCCATTCCGTTAGCGTAGCACTCGATCGTATAGTATGTTGCTATTGCTTTCTTCATGACTTATGCATGTTCCTATGACTATGAGATTATGCAACTCCCATTTACCGGAGGAACACTTTGTGTGCTACCAAAGCGTCCTGGCGTAACTGGGTGACTATAAAGGTGCTCTACAGGTGTCTCAAAAGGTACTTGTTGGGTTGGCGTATTTCGAGATTAGGATTTGTCACACCGATTGTCGTACCTCTCTGGGCCCACTTGGTAATGCATATCACTTAAGCCTTGCAAGCATTGCAAGTAATGAGTTAGTTGCAGGATACTACGGAACGAGTAAAGAGACTTACCGGTAACGAGATTGAACTAGGTATTGAGATACCGACGATCGAATCTCGGGCAAGTAACATACCGATGACAAAGGGAACAGCATTATGTTGTTATGCGGTCTGACCGATAAAGATCTTCCTAGAATATGTGGGAGCCAATATGAGCATCCAGGTTCCGCTATTGGTTATTCACCGGAGACGTGTCTCGGTCATGTCTACATAATTCTCGAACCCGTAGGGTCCGCACGCTTAACGTTTCGATGATAGTTATATTATGAGTTTATATGTTTTGATGTACCGAAGATTCTTCGGAGTCCCAGATGTGATCACGGACATGACGAGGAGTCTCAGAATGGTCGAGACATGAAGATTGATATATTGCACTAGTAGAAAAGGGGCCATTTGTCCCGGTTCATACGGGCCTTTTGTCCCGGTTGTTGAACCGGGACTAAAGGGTCGTTACTAATGCCCTGGCCCTTTAGTCCCGGTTCTAACGAGGCCGGGCAGATGGGCCTCCACATTAGCTGGTCTTGGCGAGCCCGGTGGGAGGGCCTTTGGTCCCGATTGGTGGCACCAAGCTGGGACCAATAAGCATCCGCAGCGTCGACATTCAGAGCTGAGGTTTTGTTTTTTTTTGAAGGGGGGGGGGGGGGTTGGGGGGTTTGGGGGGTTGATTTGGGTGTTTCATATATTGTGTTAGCCAGCTAATTAATAGAGATGTCCTCTCTTATATCAGGTGCTAGGTCGGCCTTCGTACTATATGCGTATAGAGAGGACTGAACACGCTAGCTAGCTAGTAAGCAAACGAAGGAAACAGAAGATCGTCATGAACATATGCATACAGAGAGAAGTGATATCGACCACCTCTCCTCCGAGAGATTGGTCGAACAACAAGTTCTCGTATATCTATCCGACACTACAGGCTACATATATAAAATAATTATCTCTTACAATATAATCTCCTAATTATATATGAACAAAGGATCCACATAATATTCTCCGTCTTCAGCGATCACATGGTCAAGGAAGAATGCATAATTCCTCTTGAATTGCTGCGCATATGATCTAGTGCTAGGAGTTCATCCCGCATCCGAAAGATCTAATTTGAAGAAGGGGGTCAATATATATATGAATAAATGAAACTCAACACAAATGATGGCAATAAAATAAAATTGTGAATATTATTGCTTACGCACTTCATATTGTTCGTCAGAGTACCCCCGTTCACAGTCGTGTGGCGGATGGACTGCATAAGCGTAGTATCCACAGAAATCATTCCCTTGATCCTGCCTTACAACCACTTTACAAGAAATGAGGTCAATCAAACTGATAAGCAAGCATGCCAAATGGTATTGATGAAACTAGCGCTTGAATCACTTGGAGGCCAGCGGAACATGCTACTATAGTACTTACTTCCGGGTGTCTAAATTGCAGCTTCCTCGGCGGACCGGAGCTTTTCTGGTGAATTTTCTCCAAACCCTGCCGGACAAAGAAAACAATTACTTGATATCAGGAAATAAACAAAGTTGCTGATATGGTGGATAATGATGGATTTAACTTACTTCTTGAGGATTTCAGTCATGTCCGCATACTCCTGGGGATCTTTTCGTCTCGAGTCTAAGACGGTTACTAGTTCCTGCTCAAGCTTAATCTCTAGGAGAATATAGTGGAAACTGCGCACGCATGCATAACTCATCAATTACATTACTATAACCTTGAGTAATGTATAAGGCAAACCGAATATGCACAAGACAGTAACACTCACTTGAAGTTGTAAGGAAAGAGTATTATATCTTTGTTTTCATTTATTACGAATGATCGTAGCAAGTTGGCCTCGGTATCTTGACATGATATTTAACCTCAGATGCATCTATGAGATTTGTGTTAATGAACCCAATATCACCGACTTGTCTTTTCTTCAATTCGGTGATCTTCAATCTGCATAATATAGAGGATAATTATAAATACATGCAATGAAAGAGCTGACCTATATAGAGAGACTTAATGACAGAAGTAGAACTACTTACAAACAGTAGCAAGTGACCGTTGCTTTATCAAGGGCCCTTTGACTGAAAAATTGGAAGAACTCCTCAAATGGAACATGCAACAGTTCAATTCCAACGAGGTCATGCTCCTCTCTAACTCTCAGCGTCAAATTATTCCTCCCCCCAGACTCTCTGGAGGTTTTAATGTACCAATCATGCAATCTTCGCATCATCGTTGTTAGAGATCTTTCATCTTTGACGAGAGGCTTCCCGTACTAAATGTCTGTGTACCACTTCCAAGAAATCATAATGTACATCGTCAGGCGGGTAATCTCCAAGATTGCTATAACGGGCACCATCCTCGGATCATTAGCGGCGATGTCGCTAGACACCTTAATGAGGCACGATTGGTTCGCTTGTTCGCCGAGATGGGCAATATTTTTCCCAGCTCATCGTTCTTTTATCCTATGATCATTGACAGTACTTCCCGACCGCTCCGCTTCAACAAATGTCTTTCCAATAATGCACTCATAGTTGCCTTTTGGCGGAGACTTTGGTGGTTTTCTCAGGGCAGCCAGAGTGCGCTTCGCTTTCACCGGATCTACCTTCTCCTCCAAAGGTGGATGTTTCTTTGCTTTCACCCCTTGAAAGAAGTTCGTCACTTGGCTCATGCGATCTTCTCGCTCTCCTCACGGGGTCCTCTCGTATGGTAACTTCTCTGGAGTCTTGAGAGAAGGACTGAATCTATATTGCCTCCGCCTCTGGCTGTCTTGCTAGACGCGTGGCGGAAGCGAGCGGAGCTGCGGCTGTCTTATTTCCTAACTACGAGGCGGAGGAGAAGAACTACGATCTGTGGGAGAAGCTTGAGCGGCAGCGGGTCTCTTCCGCCCTTGGCGACGAGGCGGAGAAGGAGGAGGCTGGCTGCTCAGGCCCTTGGCCAGGCGGAGAAGGAGGCGGAGTGCCGCCATGCGCCGAAGAAGGAGGCTGAGTGCCCTGATCGTCACTCGCCGGAGGAGGAGGCGGTGGAGAAGGCGGAGTGCCCTGACTCGCCGGAGGAGGAGGAAGAGGCGGAGGCGTTCAGTTCAGAAGGTTGGTGAGCTCCTTCCGCCATAGGCATGGAGTCTTCAGAGCAGAACCCAGCCGAGTCTCCCCTTCAGCGGTAGGGTGGTCAAGCTGGAGGTCCTCAAATCCCTCCGTTATTTCGTCCACCGTCACCCAAGCATATTCTTACGGAATCAGACTGACGGTGAAAAGTTGCGCCGGGTTGGGAGGAGGTCGAACAGAGCCGACAGCCGCCTTGACTTTTAAGTTACGCCATTGCGTCATAAGGTGGCAATTTTAAGACTCGGGTAGCTAGCGAGGCCGTCAAGACATGCTCATTTGAAGCAGCTCGGTGGAAGCCACGCTGCTTCTCCACTTTGAGATGGCGGGGTAACCGGGGGAAGCTTGACGATTCGTTCGCTGCAATTTGCTTCTCGTTCCTCTACCGCTTGTACCCTTGCGTGCAGCGCCTGCAGTTGGGTCTGCTGCACTTTCTTCCTCCTCTCCTGGCATTTGTAACCGCCTGCGTCCGAAAACCCAGCCTTCCACGGAACGGAGCCTTGCGTGCCTCGTGTCCGTCCAGGGTGCTCGAGGATTCGAGGCCATTGTGAGCTCGTTGTTCTCTCTGCGGAATGAGCGTCCCTTCTGCGCTGCATTGTTATAGTGCTTTGAAGCCTCTTGGTGGTATTTTCATTTGCTCGTCTGGTCCAAAAGGCACTTCCACGTCTGAGGTCAAAAGATTCCGCCAGCCCGAAGAACCATGTAGCATGATGCAGCGATTCATTGTCTCTGGTTCGATCCCTTTATCAAGCAGATCATTCTCAGCCTTGGCCCACTTAGGCCGGGCTTTGAGGTAACCACCTGACCCCGCGCGATGGTGAAGCTTCTTCTTCACAGAATTTTGCTTGTTTGTCGCCGACATCTTCTTACTCTTTTCCGATGTCTTGTGGGCCACAAATGCGGGCTAGTGATCTCTAATCTTCTCATATTTGCCGATGAATTCTGGTGTCTCTTCTTTGTCGACAAACCTTTTCAGCTCATTCTTCCACCTCCTGAATAGGTCTTCCATCTTCTTAAGAGCATGAGACTTGATTAATCGCTCTTTAACTGGTTTCTCCGGATCCTCCTCTGGCGGTAGGGTGAAATTTGCCTTCAGCTCAGTCCAAAGATCATCTTTCTGCATATCATTGACATAAGACACCTCAGGGTCTTCGTTCTTAGGCTTATACCATTGGTGGATGCTGATCGGGATCTTGTCCCTAACAAGAACCCCGCACTGAGCAGCTAATGCTTCATTTGTCCGGATGGGTTCAATCAGTTGGCCGTCGCGCGCGATTGCTGTGATCTCAAACCTTTCATCCGAGTGCAACTTTTTCTTCGGGCCTCGTCTCTTTAACGGAGGGCTAGAAAAAAAATAAGAAAGACGAGATTTAATTAATATGTGTACATACCAAAACAATGAATGCATCAATTAGCTAGTCAGCACAGGCTTAACTAATATATATACCTGGACGGACTCGGTTCGGTCACCGGAGCCATCATCACGGTCTCCTTCTTGCACCGTCATTGGGTGACCGGAGCCGTCATCACGGTCTCCTTCTTGCACCGGCATTGGGTCAAAGGAGCCATCATAATCATAGCCTGCTTCTTCACCTTGTCCTTCCAGACCATGGGTATCGTTGAGAAACGAGCAGACGGCATCACTTCCTTGTGCGATTATGTCCCCCAACACCGCTTCATACATTTGCCGTCTCAAGGCGGTGTCCATAGTTTCTACAAATATTTACAACATGGTAATTATTATTCAAACATGACAGATGGATATATTGGTGGCAAGCGAGAACTAGCTCGCTAATCACAATAAGGAATCATATTAGTGGCCTCGACGCTGCTTCTCTAGGGTTTGGGGTGGCCTCGACAACGCTTCAAGGGTTTGGGGTGGCCTCGAGAGAGTTTGTCGGGTAGGGGCGCGGCGGGAGGGGGTAGGAGACCGACATCGTTTTTTCTAGGGTTTGGGTGTCCTCGAGAGTTTTGGTCGAGCGAGAGGGTCGGGGGGTGCTCCCGCGGTATAAGTTATCACAGTCGAGAGGGGGTATATATATCGACCGCCCCTCATGTCGAAGTTATCCGGGAGGGGGTAATATCGACAACGACGACATACATACACGAGAAAATAATGTTATCGGGGAGGGGGTATATATCGACCCCCCCCCCACGTGTTGAAGTTATCGGGAGGGGGTTATATCGACAACAACGACATACGTACATGGGAAAATAATATTATCAGGGAGGGGGTATATCGACCCCCCCTCGTGTTGAAGTTATCGGGAGGGGTATATCAATGACGACAGACCCGATAAAACATAAGAAAACGAAGAAGAAATAAAAAGAGGAGAAGAAGAAAGGAATAGAGGAGAAGATCGAAGAAAAAAAGAATAAAAAAAAGAGGAGAAGAAGAAAGGAATAGAGGTTCTATTTTTTCTTCTTCTCCTCTATTCCTTTTGTTGTTCTCCTCTTCTTTTTCTTCTTTTTTCGTCTTCTTATTTATTTCTCCTCTTCTTCCTCTCCTCTTCTTGTCCTTTCTTCCTCTTCTTATTTTCCTTTTTCCTCCCCTTCTTTTTCTTCTTCTTCCTACTTTCTAGCTAGATATATAAAACTTTTCTAAAAATGTAACTTTTGCATATATAAAACTTTTTCTTCTTCTTCCTTCTTCCTTCTCTTCCTTCTTCCTAAATATATAAAACTTTTCTAAAAATGAAACTAACCTAAAATTAATGTACTAAATCAGAGAACATTAATGTACTAAAATTAATGTATTTTTAAAACACCATGCATATTACAATTGAAAAAATACATACATACATACAAAAAACATGTAAAAAATACATACATACATATACGAAGAAATACATATATCTAAAAATATACATACATACATATATGAAAATCTAAAAACATCTAAAAACATGTAAAAAATAGCATATAACTAAAATGAAAGCACGGCGGCGGGGCCGACAGGGCGCAGTGCTCCTGACGGCAGGGCGGGCGTCAGGCGAAGGCCGAGGCAGGCATCGCTGACGGGCGGCGCCGGGGCGAGCAGGGGCGCGGGGAGTGCCGGCGACGTCGGGGCAGAGGGGGCAGTGGCGACGACGCGCGACGGCGACGGCGAGGGCGCGGGCGACAGCAACGACAGGGGCGGCGGACGGCGTCGGGGCGGCAACTGGGCGATGAAAACTGAAATTTTCACAAGTGTTTGTTATATAGTCCAAGTAGTGGTCTCGGTTCGTGGAAACAACCGGGACCAATGCCCCCTTTAGTCCCGGTTGGTGCCACCAACCGGGACCAAAGGACAGGGTGCCACGAACAGGGACCAATGCCCCCCTTTAGTTCCGGTTGGTGCCACCAACCGGGACCAAAGGCCTTGCGCTGCCCACGGCCAAAAGTTTAGTCCCACCTCGCTAGTTGAGAGGGGCTCGGAGTGGTTTATAAGCCCCACTGCGGCTGCCCTCTCGAGCTCCTCTCAAATGCAGGCTTACGGGCCTAATGTCACACTATGCTGTTTTTGGGCCTATTGGGCCTTCTGCAGCTGAATCTGGCCCGAGTTGGGTTTCTAGTCGTATTCAGCCGTCGTGGCCCAATAGATGGCAGTTTTTTTATTTTTTCCAGTTTTTTGTTTTGTTTTTTGCATTATTTATTTTCTTTTGTTTTTTGCTTTATTTTTTTTAATTCTTTTTGATTTTAGGTAGAAAAATTATAAAATTTCTGTTAGTGCCATTAGTTTTCAAATTTGAATAGTTAATATTTGAATTCTTTGAAATTTATGCGAATCACAAGCTTGTGATTAACTTTACTATAGAAATAGTTTTTTTCATTTTTAGTTTTGTTTTTCGCATTATTTATTTTCTTTTGTTTTTGCTTTATTTTTTAATTCTTTTTGCTTTTAGGTCAGAAAAATTATAAACTTTTACATTAGTGCCATTAGTTTTAGAAAAATTATAAACTTTCTATTATTGCCATTAGTTTTCAAATTTGAATTCTTTGAAATTTGTGTGAATCACAAGTTTGTGATTAACTTTACTATAAAAAGTTTTTTTCCAGTTTTTTGTTTTGTTTTTTGCTTTATTTTTTATTTCTTTTTGGTTTTAGGTCAGCAAAATTATAAACTTTCTGTTAGTGCCATTAGTTTTAGAAAAATTATAAACTTTTTGTTAGTTCCATTAGTTTTCAATTTTGAATAGTTAAAATTTGAATTCTTTGAAATTTGTGTGAATCACAAGTATGTCATTAACTTTACTAAAAAATGAGCATAGATGCCTATAGAGAGAATTCAACCTAAATTCATAATAAATTTCTATGAATTTCAGAGAAATTCAGTATGAATTTAGGTCAAATTCCCTGTATAAGGGCATCTATTTTCACTTTGAGAGGAGCTCAACAAGGCAGAGAGGGAGTGGGTTATAAACCAGTGTGAGCGCCCTTCAGTTGGCGAGGTGGGACTAAACTCTGACCTCAACGAGGACCGGCCCTTTAGTCCCGGTTTGTGGCACAAACCGGGACTAATGGTCATGGGCGAGGCGGCGCATTGGTCCCGGTTCGATGCGTGGAACCGGGACCAAAAGGTCGAACGAACCGGGACCAATGGCCCACGTGGCTGTCCTCTTGAGTGTTCTTGGTGAGAACATAGTTGACAAGGAGCGAACCGGGATTAATGGTACTACGAGGGCCGAACCATAAGACATTAAAGCATTTCAAATGAACTCTGAAAAAGTTGAAAGTTGGCATGGTATCATAATTTCACCCACACAGTGTGTGCATGTACAAAACGGACAATGGTATCATACTCGTCTGTTACAAAGTTGGCATGGTATCATCATAATAGTTGCGGGAGAAAGTCTTCACTTTTTCTTCGCTTGTGTCATTTGCTTATTGCGACGTAACCATGGATAATCTTCATCGTTTATCAGGATGCTGGGGTCAGTCTTGACTTTGAAGGGAGGAATTTCATGAAACTTTTCATAATCTTCGGACATATGCATCTTGCCCTCCACTCCCACGATGTCCCTTTTTCACAGAAAAGAACTATGTGGCGCTTTGGCTCATCGTATGATGTATTCGCTTCCTTATCTTTTCTTTTTCTCGGTTTGGTAGACATGTCCTTCACATAGATAACATGTGCCACATCATTGGCTAGGATGAACGGTTCGTCAGTGTACCCAAGATTTTTTAGATCCACTGTTGTCATTCCGTACTATGGGTCTACTTGTACCCCGCCTCCTGACAGATTGACCCATTTGCACTTAAACAAAGGGACCTTAAAATCTTGTCCGTAGTCAAGTTCCCATATGTCCAGTATGTAACCATAATATGTGTCCTTTCCCCTCTCGGTTGCTACATCAAAGCGGACACCGTTGTTTTGGTTGGTGCTCTTTTGATCTTGTTCAATCATGTAAAATGTATTCGCATTTATCTCGTATCCTTTGTAAGTCAATACGGTCAAAGATGGTCCCCTGGACAACAAGTACAACTCATCACAAACAGTATTGTCACCTCTGAGACATGTTTCCAACCAACTGCTAAAAGTCCTGATGTGTTCACATGTAATCCAGGTCGTCGCCTTTGCTCCGGGTGTTTGGAGCGCAGACTCTTCTTGTGTTCATCGACATACGGGGTCACCAAGGTAGAGTTTTGTAGAACTGTGTAGTGTGCTTGAGACCAAGAATATCCGTCCCTGCATATTATTGAGTCCCCTCCAAGCGTGCCTTTTCCATTCAGTCTCCCCTCATACCGCGATTTAGGGAGACCTATCTTCTTAAGGCCAGGAATGAAGTCAACACAAAACCCAATGACATCCTCTGTTTGATGGCCCATGGAGATGCTTCCTTCTGGCCTAGCGTGGTTACGGACATATTTCTTTAGGACTCCCATGAACCTCTCAAAGGGAACATATTGTGTAGAAATACGGGCCTCGTAATGACAATCTCATCGACTAGATGAACTAGGGACGTCGTCATGATATTGAGGAAGGATGGTGGGAACACCAGCTCAAAGCCCGACAAGACATTGCGCCACATCACTCCTTAGCCTTGGTACGATTTACGGATCGATCACCTTGATATATTGAATAGAGCAATGAACAAAGCTACACAAAGGCTAATCGGAAGTATTCCGGTAGAAGCCCACTCAATGCAACCGGAAGCGATTCGTCATAATCACGTGGCATTCATGAGACTTTAGGTTACGGAACTTTTCTCTGGCATATTTATTATTCCCTTTATATTGACGAGAAGCCGGTCGGGACCTTCATCTTGGCGGGCATTCAAAGAAGAGAGCGTAGCTGGCGGGACCTTCATCTCGCTTGGAGGCATGCCGTCTTTTTCGATGCAAATGTTGCAGGTCCTCCCGTGCCTCGGTGTATCTTTTGTCTTCCCATACACGCTCAAGAAGCCTAGCAGGTTCATAAAAGTTCTTCGTCTTTCTTACGGTCTTTCTTACGGTCCTCACTGTGCCATCGCATCAACTTGGCATGCTCTCCGTTTCTTAACAGACGTTTCAACCGTGGTATTATAGGAGCATACCACATCACCTTCGCAGGAACCCTCTTCACGGGGGCTCGCCGTCAACATCACCGGGGTCATCTCGTCGATCTTATACCGTAATGCACCGCATCCGGGCATGCGTTCAGATCCTTATGCAGTGTGGTAGAGGATGCGATCATTAGGACATGCATGTATCTTCTACACCTCCAATCCTAGAGGGCATCTGACCTTCTTTGCTGCGTATGTCTTGTCGGGCAATTCGTTATCCTTTGGAAGCTTCTTCTTCAATATTTTGATAGTTTCTCAAATCCTTAATCAGGCACAACATTCTACGCCTTCCCTTTGCAGCAATTCCAAAGACGGTGATCGAGCTTTGTGTTGCCATCTTACGCAATTGGGGTACAACCCTTTTTGTGATCCTCTAACATGCGATCAAACTTCAGCTTCTCCTTTTGAGTTTCGCATTGCGTCCTTGCATCGACAATGACCGGCGGAGATCATCATCATCAGGAACATAAATGCGCTTCCTCTTGATCTTCAGCAGCGTCCCCCGTTGCAGCATCATTGGGCACATCATCTGGTTCCTCTTGATCTTCAGCAGCTTCTCCCGTTGCAGCATCACCGTATTCAGGGGGCACATAGTTGTCATCGTGCTCTTCTTCTTCGCCGTCTTTCATCATAACCCCTATTTCTCCGTGCCTCGTCCAAACATTACAGTGTGGCATGAAACCATTGTAAAGCAGGTGGGTGTGAAGGATTTTCCGGTCAGAGTAAGACTTCGTATTCCCACATTTAGGGCATTGACAACACATAAAACCATTACCTTGTTTGCCTCAGCCACTTCGAGAAAATCATGCACACACCCTTAATGTACTCGGAGATGTATGCATCACCGTACATCCATTGCGGTTCATCTGCGTGCATTATATATAATTAAGTGTGTCAAAAACCATTATAGAACATCATGAATAGATAATTAAGTGACCAAATTAATAGAAGTTCATCATCACATTAAAACCAAAGTACATACATAGTTCTCATCTAACAACATATAGCTCTCCAGAGCATCTAAATTAATTAAACCATACATTGAAACTATGTAAAACATTTCAATGCGAAAACAAATGCGATCATAATCGCAACCAAGGTAACAATTGATCCAACAGCATAATGATACCAAGCCTCGGTATGAATGGCATATTTTCTAATATTTCTAATCTTCAAGCGCATTGCATCCATCTTCATCTTGTGAGCATCGACGACATCCGCAACATGCAACTCCAATATCATCTTCTCCTCCTCAATTTTTTTATTTTTTCCTTCAAGAAATTGTTTTCTTCTTCAACTAAATTTAACCTCTCGACAATAGGGTCGGTTGGAATTTCCGGTTCACATACCTCCTAGATAAATAAAATCTATGTCACGTTGGTCGACATAATTTTCATAAACAATAAATGAACCAATAGTTATAAAGATAATATATACCACATCCGAATCAGAGACAGGACGAGGGCCGACGGGGGCGGATACCAAAACCATCGCACTATATAATAAAAAGCAATAAAATAGTAAGAAAATTAGACAAGTTTCTATCTAAAGCAAGAATTTTATTCTTTCAGAAAGAAGATAAGAACAAGAGGCTCACCACGGTGGTGCCAGCGATGAGATCCGCGCGGGCGATCGACGACAGTGAAGACGGGGACAGGGCGTGACGGGCCGCTAATATAAACCTAGACAAATCTCGTGAAAAATAGAGTTCGGAGGTCGTGCTTCGAGAGGAGAAAGCTTAACTAGTGTGGCTCGGGCATTTCATGGAACACCTCATGAGCATAGGAGGTGAGCTAGAGCACCACAAAGCCCTCCCCTCCCCGGCCAGAGAAAAACAGAGCAGTGGAGTGCTCTGCTCGCGGACGAGGGGTATATGTAGGCACCTCAATGGTCCCGGTTCGTGGCACGAACCGAGACTAAAGGGCAGCCTGTTGTCCCGGTTCAAGCCACCAACTGGGACCAATGGAGGTGGGCCAGGAGCCAGGCCCATTGGTCCCGGTTCATCCCACCAACCGGTACCAAAAGGTCCAGACGAACCGGGACCAATGGCCCACGTGGCCCGGCCGGCCCCCAGGCTCCTGAACAGGACCAATGCCCCCATGGGTCCCGGTTCTGGACTGAACCGGGACTAATGGGCTGACCCGGCCTGAACCAAAGCCCACTTTTCTACTAGTGTTGGAAGCCTATATTTGGATATCGGAAGTGTTCCGGGTGAAATCGGGATTTTACCGGAGTACCGGAGGGGTTACCGGAACCCCCCGGGGGTTAATGGGCCATAGTGGGCCTTAGTGGAGAAGAGGAGAGGCGGCGGGTCAAGGGCCGCGCCCTCCCCTAGTCCGAATAGGACAAGGAGAGGCGCCCCCCCCTTCCTTCTCCTCCACCTCTTTCCCCCTCTTCTCCTAATCCAACAAGGAAAGGGAGGAGTCCTACTCCCGGTGGGAGTAGGACTCCTCCTGGCGCCCCCCCTCCTGGCCAGCCGCACCTCCCCCCTTGCTCCTTTATATACGGGGGCAGGGGGGCACCCTAGAGATACAACAATTGATCGTTTGATCTTTTAGCCGTGTGCGGTGCCCCCCTCCACCATAGTCCACCTCGATAATACTGTAGCGATGCTTAGGCGAAGCCCTGCGTCGGTAGAACATCATCATCGTCACCACGCCGTCGTGCTGACGAAACTCTCCCTCAACACTCGGCTGGATCGGAGTTCGAGGGACGTCATCGGGCTGAACGTGTGCTGAACTCGGAGGTGCTGTCCATTCGGTACTTGATCAGTCGGATCGTGAAGACGTACGACTACATCAACCGTGTTCTGCTAACGCTTCCGCTTTCGGTCTACGAGGGTACGTTGACAACACTCTCCCCTTTCGTTGCTATACATCATCATGGTCTTGCGTGTGCGTAGGAATTTTTTTTGAAATTACTACGTTCCCCAACATCCAGGTCACCTGGGACCCCTCCTCTTTTTCTGATCTTAGAGGCCTCGTCAACTCCTTGGCAGGCGTTACAAAGAGAGTTTTCTGGGTTGGTCTGGGTGCCATTTGCTGGTCGCTATGGACTACTAGGAACAAGTTTACAATCAAACATGTTTTTCCTGCTAAACCTGCTGACTGCCTATTTAAATCTTGTATCTTCTTGCAGGAGTGGAGATCATTGACTAAGCCGGAGGACCGGGATGCTCTTAATCTTCTCATATCTAAAGTTAGGGCCTCGGCATCGTCTCTATCCGGGCAGGATCATGGTGTCTAGGCGTTTTCGAGCCCCGTCCACTAGTAGCTGGCTACATCGTTTATCTTTTCTCCAGCCTGTGTGCCGTGTGCTGGCAGGGTGCCCTGTATCTCTCATACTTTCAGTTCCTTTGGGTCGTTGTTTACCCTCGTTTGGGTATACTTGTTGCCGCTTTGGTTGGCTGTTGGTGTGCCTCTATGACTCTGTCTAGTGGCTTTATTTATAAATTCCGGCGTATGCCTTTTCTCTAAAAAAATCCACAAGAGGAAAGGCTCTGACCACCACCAACTGCAGTAGCTGAGGCCCGTTGCAGCAGGAGACACTACAACACAACTCATATTAGAAGGCGTTTTAAAATGCCTCCCAAAGTGTCTAAAATGCCTTTAAATATATTCTGGGGCGTCTTTGAAAGTCGCTAGAAATGGTCGTGAAGGGGAATGTTATCAAGGCGTTAAACAATGACGCCTCGGAAGTCTTACATTCGATGACGTTTTTGAAAAGTGCCTCGAAAGCTTTTTCGCGATTTGCAGAAGCGCCGCTAAACTACAGCAACGGGAAAACGTAATTAGTGGATCGGGCCCAGCCAGCTGGCTAAGCTTCTCTATTTCCTTTTAGGCCTTATTTGGATACACAATTTTACCAGTACTAGTTTTTCATAGACTCACATTTTTTTGCGGAAAAACTTCTAGTCTATTCATCTTCAATCATGGCAGTATAACGAATACCAGAAATAAAAATTACATCCAGATTCGCAGACCACCTAGCGACGACTACAAGCACCGAAGCGAGCCGAAGGCGCGCCGCCGTCATCGCCCCTCCATCGTCGGAGCCGGGCACAACTTGTCGTAGTAGACAGTCGGGAAGTCGTCGTGCTAAAGCCCCATAGGACCAGCACCCCAAAACAGCAACCGCCGCCGATGAAAAATAACGTAGATCGAAAGAATCCAAACTGATGACACACGAACGTAGACGAACAACGACGAGATCCGAGCAAATCCACGAACGATAGATCTGCCGGAGATACACCTCCACACGCCCACCAACGATGCTAGACGCACCGCCGGAACGAGGGCTAGGCGGGGAGACCTTTATTCATCTTCAGGGAGCCACCGCCGTCTCGCCTTCCTGAGTAGGACACAAAATCTAACAAGATTGAAAAAAACGACTAAAAACGGAACCCTCCCGCCGGCCCTTGCCAGGATCCACCGCGCCTCCATGGCCCTAGGGCCACAGGAGACGAGGCGGACCTGCACCGGCGCCGGCGAGAGGCACAAACCCTAACTTTTTTTCTTGGGGGAGTAGGAGGAGGCGGAGCCCTGGCTAGTTCCGTAGACTCACATAACCGCCTAACAAACTAAAACCATGTTTGGGCTTTCCACCAAAAACATGGATAAGAAGGATTTGGTTTCCACAAAACCAGGAATTTGCTTTTTGTGAAAAACGACTAGTAGTTGTTTTTGGGAAAACACGATTGTAGAAACCCACCGCAACTGATTTTTTTTCTAGTTCCACTTCTTTCGCAACAAATACATTAGCGCTGATTTTATATTCATCGGGAGCTTGGATGGCCGGCGTGCATGCAAATTGACCTTGAGCAACAGCTCTCTATCGTCGGCCTGTGCGTCGAGGGAAAGCGGCTGCTGCCATGCGCTCACGCCGAGTCCCTAGATGGAAGATGTTGCCGTCGTCCATCTTCCGCAACCAGCGGCTGAGCTTACCAAACATAGTTTTCTATAAGGGAAATGTTTACAGCCGGCAGACTGGCCGAGTTTTCAGCCGGACGTGCGTGCTGCGTTGGATCGCGAGTGATCCTCGCCGAGTTTTCAGCCGGACGTGCGTGCTGCGTTGGATCGCGAGTGATCCTGTGGCCGTGCGTGCTGCGTTGGATCGTGAGTGATCCTATGGCCGTGCGTACACATCGAAGGCGCCCCGCGCTTCACCATGCAAGTATGGGCCACAACGCTTTCCTCTCTTTTATTCCCTCCTCCAACGCAACCCAGCAAAATCTCAACTCCGTGCTCCGTCAACATGGGCACCATGGCCATCAATCCGGCGAGCCGCGCAGCTGTGCCCCCAAATACCGGCGAGATCCACCCCGCACGCCCTCCGCACCTCTTTTCGTTTCTTCAGGACACCTCCTTCTCCTCATGGAGCACACTGCCGCTACTCGTACATAGCACTACGGCGACCCGGGGTGCTGGAACCGCTAGGGGGATGCGCTGCAACTAGTGATGATGGGTAGGTGGAGACAACAACGCGACCGGAGAGGGGGCTGCAACCGCGGGGTGGCGCGACGGCGATGCGAAACACTGTTTTTTTGCTGGAACACCGGAGTGAGAGCTGGAACCCTCAGTGGTTAGGAGGAACCAGTCGGTGAGGAAGCTGAAACCAAAAGTTATTTTGCTGCATCAGGCGACAACAATTTTTTTCTGGCAAGGAGCTGCAACCCAAGAACTAGTCACCGTGCATGCTCGGCAACAGGATGCTGTATGGGTGCTGCTCACACCTCTATTTCTTTTCTTCTTTTTCTTTATTGAGGGGTGGAAGCGCTTTCTGGTCCTCTTCTCACTACCTTCAATTGGCTGTCAACTTGTAATACTTGGGCTGGAATGGACAGGCCCGTTACCGGAGGCTCCTTCTCTTGTAGCTGTTCTCCTGAAGCAACATGGTTGCCCTGTCTATTTAAGGTGATCAAACTCCCGTTCCTTAAGCAGTATGGGACTAAAACTGCTCTGGCTGAGAGGCAGCAAACAAACTGATTGGTCAGCGCTGCAGCCAAAATACATCTACCCAACTCCGGCGAGACATACTGGCGACCATGACTTTTCTATTTCTTCCTTGCTGAGAGACAATGAATAATCGATTTTTACACCGCTGGGCCTCTTCAGATTGTTCTAGACAAAAATCCCGATGAACTTCAGTTAATTAGATGGTGCGCCAACATGCGCCCTCCCCATGTTCTGCCACTAATAATGTCGAGTACGGCAAATGTGTAGGCGAGGCGTTTTGCCGCTGCTAGCCGGAGATCCAGCCACGCAGCTCCAGTTTCTAAGCGATGTTTGAGACAAGGCATCAATCAATTAGGAGGCATTTTTACAATCGCCTCAAAAATCCCTATCAATCGGAGGCGTTCTGTAGAATCGCCTCAAATTCCCTATCGATTGAAGGCATTCTAGAAAACTGCCTCCAAAGCTGCATCCATCCGAGGCGATTCTGTGAAGTGCCTCCTTTAAACACGATTGGAGGCGTTTAAAAAAAACGCCCTTGCCAAAACGCCTTCATTCAGCAGCTGTGTTGTTGTGAGAGACACATGGTGGCAGCATGATCCAGGGTTCTTCTACGGTGAACCGCTTTGGGTGGTGGCGTTGAACGACCTCAAGTGGTGGCTGTGAACGGACAGGGTGCTCCGGCGACATGGGGGCAGTGCAAGATGCGAGAGGCTGGAGCCATGGTGGTTGGAGAGAGGGAGGCAGAAAGGAGACGCTGCCGGCGATGGGTAGAGGGCCGGGCGGCAGCGCGCTGGAGGAGAAGGCCGGGCAGCGGCACGGTGGGGTGGAGGCCGGCCGGAGGGGGGGGGGGGGGGAGGGGGAGGCCAACCGATGGGAGGAGGCCGAGAAGTGGCATGTTGGGAAGGTGGCTGGGAGGCGGCGGGCACGTGAGGAGGTGGTAAGGAGGATCTATTGGGACGGAGTAAATTTCCCAAAGCCAGCACATTTGAGGCTAGGGTAATGCAAAACTACCGTTTTTGTCAAAAATCACAAATGACCACCACTTCTGCGGCAAGTGAGTAACAAAATGCACTAAACCAACTTCGAGCCATGACTAACAGCAAAACTGACAGGTTTGGCCCACACGTAAGGGTGACATGGCAGGCCTATGTGGATAAGATGCTGAGGTGGCCATGGGTCCCACATGTCATCCGCACTGTCTTCTTCCCATCACTTCCTACCTCATCTCTGTCCTCTGCCTCATGTTCGCGTCGCGCCGCCACCCCTTCTAGTCCGCTACTACACCCTCCTCTTATTGCTACCCGCCTCCTGGTCACGTCGCGCCACCGTCCCTCCTGGTCCGCCACTCCTAGCGCAATGACCGGCGAGCCATAGGAGCTGCTCGCCTCGCCCGGCCATCTTCTGCTCGATCCGGTCGCTGACCCGGCCGCCGCTGCAGCTCCTAGAGCTCGAGATCCATGGCCTACGACCCAGAGGAGGTGCTTGCCTCGCCCGACACTCCTCTGCTTGATCCGGTCGCCAACCCGGCCGCCGTCGAAGCTCCTAGCAACGACGATGGCAGCACCACGAGGAGCATTGCCGGCGGGTGGGCGCCGTGAGCATTCTTCGGTCGATCCCATCCCCTCTCATTGTCCCCTGCTACCTTCTCCAACTGAGCCCATGGCCATGGACCACACCACTACACCGTCGCACCCCCGCTTGGAGTCAGCAGCGTGCGCCGACTATGTTGTGCTCGCCAGAGTAGCCACATTTAACACCACTGCGGTGACCCTCGTCCGCCTCGCAGGTCAACACATTGACTAGGACCAGTCTTGGCCATATCAGCCCGACAGACAAGGCCCACCCGTCAGTTATGCTGTTAGACGCGGTTCAGTTTCGAATTAGTGCTATTTGTTACTCACTTGCCGCAGAAGTGGTGGTCATTTGTGATTGCTGGCAAAAATGATAGTTTTGGAGTACTCCCTAGCCACAAATGTGGTGGCTTTGAGCAATTTACTCGTTGGGAGGAGTAGGGCAGTTTTCTTTTTCTGGGCCGGGTGCGCCTTATAGGGCCGATAGTAATAGATTAATATTCTGTTTCGAGTAACAAAAATAGTCCCGTCCTACACCTTTTCCGTACAGCTCCTAGGCGACTCCCTCTCCTAGGTGACTCCCTAGGCGACCACCGCTGGTGGCCACTCCGGCCCCAGCGGCCTCCTTCCTGTCACTGGCCACTCCGGCCATGGCAACCACCACTACTGCAGGATGTTGCTAACACAACACTACAATCAGAGACCCCTCGATAAACTGTGTGTGATGCCATAATCGCAAATGGTGTTGTATGAAAACCGTTAGAAATGTATAAAACGTTTGCGATGACGGATGCATCAAACACAGTTCAAGTTTTAGGTGCGTGTGCGATGAAGGGCATACGGTTCAGTTCAATCAACTGTTTGCGATGAGGAGGATCAAAAGAAATGGGTTGCCAGATGAAGGCATGTGCGATACACAGCATACGGTTCACTTGGATGAACTGTTTGTGATTAGGCAACACAAAAGAAACGGGCAGCAAGATGAAGTTGTGTGCGATATACAACATACAGTTCACTCGGATGAACTATTTGTGATTAGGAAACACAAAAGAAACAGTCAGACATATCAAGGTGTGTGGGATATATGGCATTCGATTCACTCGGATGAACTGTTTGCGTTGACACAAGAGTACATAAACGGTTCAGCTTAACAAGACGTGTGTGTTGTGCGATGGGATTGCATGTGGTTCACTCGACCTTTGTCGTCAGTGTGTGACCTCTGTGGCAACCGTTCGCTCCCTAGGCGCCTCTTCGTGTACCGTGACAACCGTCCACCGACTCTTCGCCTTTCCCTCTCAATTTGGAACTGCTGTCGCACGCTAGCTCTTCCTCCCTCCTCCATTTGCCTTCACACTTCCTTCTGCAATTGTTCGATCGTCTTCTCCATGGAGGGAACAAGCCGGAAATGACCCCGTTATTCTTGCCCTGATCTGAATGATATCACGGTGGAGGAACTCATTGATCGGTGCGATGTCATCACCTCGGCTAGCATGGCAGGTTCGTTCAAGACCATTCTCGACTCAACTAATAACATCATTACAAGTAACCCAAGGGTTCAGGAGCAGTTTGATCTCCCCTATCTTCTTCGCCGTGACCCTGCTGACTGGCGCGGGGACAAGGGAAGCCTCGCCTTGTGTAAGTTGATGCCGCTTGATGATGATACATATGATGTTAAGATGCCCTCGCTTGAGGGCAAGGCTTGGGCAGGCGCAAATGGAGATTGGGTTGTTTGTATTGGGTACAACTGCGATTGGGAACTTGTGAATGTGTACACTCGTCACCGGGTTCCACTTCAAAAAATCTCGCATTTGCCTGAGGTTGAGTACACCGGTATTCTATGTGAGTTCAAATACGATCATGATGACTGTCGTCTACGGAAGATAGCAATTTTTTGAGTTCCCAACCGCTCTTGGGTTATAGGAATGCTTATGTTGTCGCTATCTCCGACAAGCTTGTTGTCGTCCTTCATGGTTCAACTCGATGGATATTGCTCAAAAATCAGTTTCTATACACGGATGAGTACTGTGATGCAATTCAATACGAGGGTCTTGTGTTTGCTGCCACCACTTTCGTGGCACTGTTTTTACATGGAATCTTCATGATTTGATGCGTTTGTCTTCCACCGTAATTATAATTGTTTCATCCACATGCATGCGGGTTAGCTAGTTTCCCTTTACTAATTAACCTTCATGTGTTTCCAAGGTCCTGTGAACATTCCACCACCTATACTTGAAAATTTTATTCACGAGCATGAAGACGAAAGGGACCCATATACTCGATGGCGCTGGCAACTTATTCGATGGATCACCTCTTTTTGTCTCAGAGCACGAGGCCTTCGCTGATGTTACTAAGGAAGCAGGTGTTGTCTCGTATGGTTGCACGCTTCGGACCTATTCCAACATCTGTTGCACGGTATTCGGGATGGATACTGGTGTACTAGCGCCAACACCTTCTCCCTGGTTCAGTATTGAAAGTCTTGGAGGAAACTCGCTCTTCCTTGGACAAACTATCCAATGACGGTGGAAGTCGATCCAGCTGCTGTTGACGAAACGTTACTACCATTTATGAGAAGCAACTGTATCTATACCTCGGACATTACTATGCTTCCCTACCGTCCCAATATGGGTATTGAAATAGGCCGCTTCAGCCTGGATGATCAGTCCTGCGTTGGTCTCGAGATTGACAGTAGCTGGCCCTTCCCAGAGAATCACTTCTGGTTCAAAGCAAGCGTTTCCAACACCGACGAGTGGTTGAGCTGAAGTTCATTTCATCGCTTTGTTATTTGTTGTGTGAGAAAAACTTTACTAGAATGTTTTGTTGGAAATGATCTATAATCCAACGTGTATCCTCATTGTCGTTGTGGGTTGATGACTTGTTGTATGTAATCAATGGTACATTTGCATATCGTCCATGAACTCACGCCCGACTAGTGGGTTCCATATGAACAGTGCTAGTGATTTTAGTTGCAAAAATTAGATAGTGCTAGTGATTTGTAGCTACATATTTTGAAAAATTGCAGTGTTGCAAGGTTGACAAATGGCAATGTTACTAGATAAAAAAATGTCAATCTTTCCAGTTTGAGAAATGGCAACATACCCAAAATGGCAGATATGCAAATCTTACCCAATTGTTTGTACGTGGTTGCACACGGGTCATGTAAAACAACCGTTTGCGTTGAAGGGATGCAGAAATCCTGCTCGGCACATTTTCCCTTGGCTTCTTGGGGAAGGTGTCGGTTTGCATACGGGTGTTCTAACTAAAACGTTTGCGATGAGTGTTTTATATTTAAAAACTATTGACGTTTTTTTCAAAAGAAAATCGTTTGGTAAGTCTGTACATTAACAGAGAAAAACGCAAGTTCGTTCAAACCATATCTTTCATTCAGTCATACTGCGAATTTATATTCATATGATCGAGAATTCGAGATACAGTATTAAACCCCAAAAAATATATTTCCGGCGGGGGCGGAGGCGGCGTGCCGCGCCTTCATTGTCGTTGTCGTCCTCCGAGACGCCATTCTTGAAGTCTTAAAGGCAGCACAAAATGTTCTTCACTTGTAAATCAAACATCATGTCCTCGCGCGATCGATGAGCGGGGCGCGGCAGGATGGCAACTGGCGCCGAGAGGTAGCGGTCGACGGCGTGTCCCATGCCGCTGAGGCGACGGGCGCGGGCGCGACGGGTGCAGCCAAACGCACGGGGACCGGTGCCGTGGACACCCATTTATTGCATGGGACCTAAGCATGCACCCAAGGACACATATTTGATTTTTCAACCAATTTATATGCACTGGAGCATGTGCATGTAGTTCAAATTTGAATTATGCACAGAAATGCATTGCAAACTCAGTTAATGCCTAAAAATGAACCCCGAAAAATCACAAAAATTGACACAACACTCCTGTTGTTCTATGTTGACACGAGAAATATTTTCGAAGCAATAAGAGGCAGTGGATATCGTTTCGTCACCAAAGGTGGGACGTTCCCTACCGAAACCATGATGCTTATTGTGAGAATCTATGGTTTGTGAGAAGCATATACCCAAACCTGCCCCAAACTGGATAAAAAGTTTACCACGGCATGTTGATACCGCTCCATGAAAGCATGCCAAGTTTCCTGAATTTCAGACGAGTTTTGGATTTACTAGAATTTAAAAATGAGGCATCTCAATGTTTTGCCGGCAATCAACGGTGCCCTGGTGTTTGAAATTCATTCCCATTTCTTGCATGGGACCTAAGCATGCACCCAAGGACACAGATTTAATTTTTCAACCAATTTATATGCACTGGAGCATGTGCATGTAGTTCAAATTTGAATTATGCACATAAATGCATTAAAAACTCAGTTAATGCATAAAAATGTCCAAATGAACCCCGAAAAATCCCAAAAATAGACACAACACTCCTGTTGTTCTCTGTTGACACGAGAAAAATTTTTAAAGCAAGAAGAGGCAATGGATATCGTTTCATCCCCAAAGGTGGGACGTTCCCTACCTAAACCATCATGCTTGTTGTGAGAAGCTCTAGTTTGCGAGAAGCATATACCCGAACCTGCCCCAAATGGGACAAATTTTTTAACACGGCATGGTGATGCCGCTCCATGATCGCATGCCAAGTTTCATGAATTTCAGATGAGTTTTGGGTTTACTAGAATTTAAAAACCAGGCATCTTAATGTTTTGTCAAGAATCAATTGATTCTCGGTGTTTGAATTTCATTCCCATCTCTTACATGGGACCTAGAAATTCACCCAACGACACATATTAGATTTTTCAACCAACCTTAGTGCATTGGAGCATGTACTTGTAGTTCAAGTTTGAATTATGCACATAAAATGCCTAGAAAACTCACTTAATGCATAAAAATATCCAAACGAACCCCGAAAAATCAGAAAAAATTGAAACATGATGTCTACTAAGCAATCTTCTTCTTGTAGATGTTGTTGGGCCTCCAAGTGCAGAGGTTTGTAGGACAGTAGCAAATTTCCCTCAAGTCGATGACCTAAGGTTTATTAATCCATGGGAGGCGTAGGATGAAGATGGTCTCTCTCAAACAACCGTGCAACAAAATAACAAAGAGTCTCTTGTGTCCCCAACACACCCAATACAATGGTAAATTGTATAGGTGCACTAGTTCATGAAGAGATGGTGATACAAGTGCAATATGGATAGTAGATATAGGTTTTTGTAATCTGAAAATATAAAAACAGCAAGGTAACAAGTGGTAAAAGTGAGTGTAAATGGTATTGCAATGCTAGGAAACAAGGCCTAGGGTTCATACTTTCACTAGTGCAAGTTCTCTCAACAATCCCTCAACATGCAACAAAGAGTCACTCCAAAGTCACTAATAGCGGAGAACAAACGAAGATATTATTGTAGGGTACAAAACCACCTCAAAGTTATCCTTTCTGATCGATCTATTCAGGAGTCCGTAGTAAAATAACACGAAGCTATTCTTTTCGTTCGATTTATCCTAGAGTTCGTACTAGAATAACACCTTAAGACACATATCAACCAAAACCCTAATGTCACCTAGATACTCCAATGTCACCTCAAGTATCCGTGGGTATGATTATACGATATGCATCACACAATCTCAGATTCATCTATTCAACCAACACAAAGAACTTCAAAGAGTGCCCCAAAGTTTCTACCGGAGAGTCAAGAAGAAAAAGTGTGCCAACCGCTATGCATAAGTTCACGATGTTACGGAACCCGCAAGTTGATCACCAAAACATACATCAAATAGATCACGTGATATCCCATTGTCACCACAGATAAGCACATGCAAGACATACATCAAGTGTTCTCAAATCCTAAAAGACTCAATCTGATAAGATAACTTCAAAGGAAAACTCAATCCATTACAAGAGAGTAGAGGGGAGAAACATCATAAGATCCAACTATAATAGCAAAGCTCGCGATACATCAAGATCGTCTTGAATCAAGAACACGAGAGAGAGAGAGATCAAACACATAGCTCCTAGCTAGTACATACCCTCAGCCCCGAGGGTGAACTACTCCCTCCTCGTCATGGAGAGCGCCGGGATGATGAAGATGGCCGCCGGTGAGGGTTCCCACCTCCGGCAGGGTGCCGGAACAGGGTCCCAATTGGTTTTTGGTGGCTACAGAGACTTGCAGCGGCGGAACTCCCGATCTATTCTGTCCCCCGATGTTTTTAGGGTATATGGATATATATAGGTGAAAGAAGTCGGTAAGGGGAGCCACGAGGGTGGGGGTGCGCCCAGGGTGGGCAGGCGCGCCTCCCTGCCTCATGGCCACCTCGAAGCTTCCTTGACTTCAACTCAAAGTCTCCTGGATCTCGTTCGTTCCAAAAATCATGCTCCTGAAGGTTTCATTCCGTTTGGACTCCGTTTGATATTCCTTTTTCACAAACAAAGTGAAACAAGGAAAAAACAGGAACTGGCACTGGGCTCTGGGTCAATAGGTTAGTCCCAAAAATAATATAAAAGTGCATAGTAAAGCCCATTAAACATCCAAGATGGATAATATAATAGCATGAATACTTCGTAAATTATAGATACGTTGGAGACGTATCAGCATCCCCAAGCTTAATTCCTGCTCGTCCTCGAGTAGGTAAATGATAAAAGAAATAATTTATGAAGTGTGAATGCTAGAAGGTGCACAAGTTTGATCAATGGTAATTTCAATCACCTTTTATAGCATCATCATATGTCATAACAATAGCTCAACTCATAGAACTTTTCATGATCAAGTAACAAGCTATTCACATGTTAAAGTATAGATCATAAACTTTCTTGAAAACTAACAAACCGTGTTATTAGTCATCAAACAATTACAATTCATCTTATTTTCAGGAAGAGTCTATGTCAGAGCTTTGATTTAGCAAATCCCACATACTCAACTATCATATAGTCTTCCATGATTGCTACCACTCAAAGCATATTTTTAGAACAAATAGTATTCAATGAACACAGAGAAAGATAGGGGCTTAATGTTTTGCCTCCCAACCTTTTACCTCAAGGGTAATGTCAACAATAATAACTCATGATCAAATATATTTGAATGGCCATATATGCTTAGATCTTTCCATCACATGATGCTTGCCAACTAAAGAGTAGGTTCGAATGAGAAGGAATACTATTGACTCTTGCATAAAAGTAAAAGATAGACCCTTCACAGAGGGAAGGAGGGATTTGCAGAGGTGTCAGAGCTCGAAGCTAAAACAGAGATGAAAATAATTTTGAGAGGTATGCTTTCATTGTCAACATAACAACCAAGAGTTCCCAATATCTTCCATACTAGATACATTATAGGCGTTTCCCAAACAGAAAGGTAAAGATTTTACTCCGCTCCACCAACAATCACACTCCACGGCTGGTGCGAAACAACGGGTGCCGTCCAACTATCAACAATCCTGGGAGTTTGTTTAAATTATTTTAATTTGTTTTGATCTTTTGATCATAGGACCGAACATCCCAGATTACCAGCCATTTTCTCTTGAATGATGAGCGGAGTCCACTCATCGTGAGAATAACCCACCTAGCATGGAAGATACTGACAGCCCCTAGTTGCTACATGAGCGATTCGGGCATACAAAACATATTATTATTTGAAGGTTTAGAGTTTGGCACATGCAAATTTACTTGGAACGGCAGGTAAATACTGCATATAGGTAGATATGGTGGACGATCATGGAAGAAACTTGGTTCAAGGAATTTGGATGCACAAGCTGTATTCCCGCTTAGTACAGATATTTTGGCTAGCAAAGATTCCAAATAGCAAGCACCACATGTTGGAGGATCTACAGCAATATAACTTCTATACAAATGTACCCAAACATAACTCATTAAGTTGTCTTCCTTGTCCAACTTCAACTAATTTGATCAAGTTTGAAAATTATTAATGGGGATCACAATCATAGAAGATGTCCAAGACAGTATATTTATATGTGAAATCTCTCTTCCTTCAATATTCTTTCATGAATTGTTCAAGTGACCAATACAATGTTTGCTAACCTTCAAAAAATTTACCACCTCTACTTCTTATATGTGAAGGCATTACTCCCCATGGGAAAGGCATATGAAACATATATAATTTCAGATTTATGATATTCAAATCATTCAACCATTTACTCATAGCATATAAGTGAAGCACACGAGTAAATGACAAACTACTCCAAAAAGATATAACTGAAGATCGGTGAGTAGTTAAATAATTATGTAGCTATGTGAAGACTCTCTCTCATCTAAGAATTTCAGATCTTAGGATATTATTCAAACAGCAAGCAAAACAAAATAAAATGACATTTCAAGGATAGCACTCATCATGTGAAGAAGCAAAAACTTAGGCTCAACCGATACTAACCGATAATTGTTGAAGAAGAAAAGTGGGATGCCTACCGGGGCATCCCCAAGCTTAGATGCTTGAGACTTCTTGAAATATTATCTTGGGGTGCCTTGGGCATCCCCAAGCTTGAGATTTTGTGTCTCCTTAATTCCTCTCATATCACGGTTTCCTAAATCTCGAAAGCTTCATCCACACCAAACTCACCAAGAGCTCATGAGATAAGTTAGTATAAGCCAATGCAAAAACCTTATCATTTTCTACTGTGACAAATCACTAAAATTATTATTCAGCATTGCATACTAAATGTCTCTGCATATTTAATACTACTATCCTCAAATAGAATCATTAAACAAGCAAACATATGCAAACAATGCAAACACAACAGCAATCTGCCAAAACAGTACAGTCTGTAAAGAATGCAAGAGTATCAATATTTCCCTAACTCCAAACATTATGAAATTCTATCACACTGTAGAAAATTTATCAGAGCTTATTATGCAAAAAAATTCAACATTTTATCACATTCTGACTTTTCTAGGAAATTTTTGCAACAGCGGTTAACTTTCTGTTTTGAAACAGCAACATGTATACTTGCAAAATAAGCATAGTAAAAGCTATCCTTGACATTTTTATTGAAACTAGAGATGAAAAACATTATTATAAATAACAGCAAGAAAATACTAACAAAATAAAATGACGCTCCAAGCAAAACACATATCATGTGGTGAATGAAAATATAGCTCCAAGTAAAGTTACTGATGAACGAAGACGAAAGAGGCGATGCCATCCGGGGCATCCCCAAGATTAGGCTCTTGGTTGTCCTTGAATATTACCTTGGGGTGCCTTGGGAATCCCCAAGATTAGGCTCTTGCCACTCCTTATACCATAGTCCATCGAATCTTTACCCAAAACTTGAATACTTCACAACACGAAACTTAACAGAAAACTCGTAAGCTCCGTTAGTATAAGAAAATAAATCACCACTTAGGTACTGTTGTGAACTCATTATAAATTCATATTGGTGTAATATCTACTGTATTCCAACTTATCTATGGCTCATACCCTCCGATACTACTCATAAATTAATCAAAATAAGCAAACAACACAATGAAAACAGAATCTGTCAAAAACAGAAGAGTCTGTAGTAATCTGTATGAAATGTATACTTCTGGAATTCCAAAAATTGTACCAAAAGAGGAAGACCTAGATAATTTGGTCATTGAGCTACTGAGATTGGAATCAGTATTTTATCACGTTCTGGTGATTTTTAACAATTGCTTTCGTGAGCAGAAATTTTCTGATTTTTTCAGCAAGATCAAATAACTATCGTCCAAGAAGATCCTATAGGTTTTACTTGGCACAAACACTAACTAAAACATAAAACCACATCTAACCAGAGGCTAGATCAAATATTTATTACTAAACAGAACCAAAAAGTGAGGAACAAAATAAGATTGGGTTGCCTCCCAACAAGCGCTAACGTTTAACGCCCTAGCTAGGCATGATGATTTCAATGATGCTCACGTAGAAGATAAGAATTGAAACATAAAGAGAGCATCATGAAGAATATGACTAGCATGTTTAAGTCTAACCCACTTCCTATGCATAGGGATTTTGTGAGCAAATAACTTATGGGAACAAGAATCAACTTGCATAGGAAGGTAAAACAAGCATAACTTCAAGATTTTAAGCACATAGAGAGGAAACTTGATATTATTGCAATATGTAGAAGCATATGATCCTCTCTCATAATAATTTTCAGTAGCATCATGAATGAATTCAACCATATAACCTGCACATAAAGCATTCTTTTCATGATCTACTAGCATAGAATGTTTATTACTCTCCATATAATTAAATTTCTTCTCATGAATAGTAGTGGGAGCAAACTCAACAAAATAACTATCATGTGAAGCATAATCCACTTGAAAATTAAAATAATGATGACAAGTTTCATGGTTATGTTTATTGTTTATAGCATACGTGTCATCACAATAATCATCATAAATAGGAGGCATGCTATCATCATAATAAATTTTCTCATCAAAACTTGGGAGGCTAAAAGTATCATATTCATCAAACATAGCATCCCCAAGCCTGTGGCTTTGCATATCATTAGCATCATGGGTATTCAAAGAATTCATACTAACAGCATTGCAATCATGCTCATCATTCAAAGATTTAGTGCCAAACATTTTAATGCATTCTTCCTCTAGCAATTGAGCACAATTATCGGAATCCTTATTTTCACGGAAGACATTAAAAAGATTAAGCATAAGAGGCACCCTCAATTCCATTTTTTGTAGTTTTGTTTTATAAACTAAACTAGTGATAAAACAAGAAACTAAAAGATTCGATTTCAAGATCTAACGATATACCTTCAAGCACTAACCTCCCGACAACGGAGAAAAGAGATTGATTTCTACTACACAACCTTCTTATTGTAGACGTTGTTGGGCCTCCAAGTGCAGAGGTTTGTAGGATAGTAGCAAATTTCCCTCAAGTGGATGACCTAAAGTTTATCAATCCGTGTGGGAGGTGTAGGATGAAGATGGTCTCTCTCAAACAACCCTGCAACCAAATAACAAAGAGTCTCTTGTGTCCCCAACACACCCAATACAATGGTAAATTGTATAGGTGCACTAGTCCGGTGAAGAGATGGTGATACAAGTGCAATATGGATAGTAGATATAGGTTTTTGTAATCTGAAAATATAAAAACAGCAAGGTAACAGGTGGTCAAAGTGAGCGTAAATGGTATTGCAATGCTAGGAAACAAGGCCTAGGGTTCATACTTTCACTAGTGCAAGTTCTCTCAACAATAATAACATAACTGGATCATATAACTATCCCTCAACATGCAAAAAAGAGTCACTCCAAAGTCACTAATAGCGGAGAACAAATGAAGAGATTATTGTAGGGTACAAAACCACCTCAAAGTTATCCTTTCTGATCGATCTATTCAAGAGTCTGTAGTAAAATAACACGAAGCTATTCTTTCCGTTCGATCTATCCTAGAGTTCATACTACAATAACACCTTAAGACACATATCAACCAAAACCCTAATGTCACTTAGATACTCCAATGTCGCCTCAAGTATTCGTGGGTATGATTATACAATATGCACCACAAAATATCAGATTCATCTATTCAACAAACACAAAGAACTTCAAAGAGTGCCCCAAAGTTTCTACCAGAGAGTGTAGATGAAAACTTGTGCCAACCCCTATGCATAAGTTCACGATGTTACGGAACCCGCAAGTTGATCACCAAAACATACATCAAGTAGATCACGTGATATCCCATTGTCACCACAGATAAGCACATGCAAGACATACATCAAGTGTTCTCATATCCTTAAAGACTCAATCCGATAAGATAACTTCAAAGGGAAAACTCAATCCATTACAAGAGAGTAGAGGGGGAGAAACATCATAAGATCCAACTATAATAGCAAAGCTCGCGATACATCAAGATCGTGCTGAATCAAGAACACGAGAGAGAGAGAGATCAAACACATAGCTCCTAGCTAGTACATACCCTCAGCCCCGAGGGTGAACTACTCCCTCCTCGTCATGGAGAGCGCCGGGATGATGAAGATGGTCAGCGGTGAGGGTTCCCACCTCCGGCAGGTCTTGAACAGGGTCCCAATTGGTTTTTGGTGGCTACAGAGACTTGCAGCGCGGAACTCGATCTATTCTGTCCCCGATGTTTTTAGGGTATATGGATATATATAGGTGAAAGAAGTCGGTAAGGGGAGCCCCGCGGGTGGGGTGCGCCTGTGGTGGCAGGCGCGCCTCCCCGCCTCATGGCCACCTCAAGCTTCCTTGACTTCAACTCAAAGTCTCCTGGATCTCGTTTCGTTCCAAAAATCACGCTCTGAAGGTTTCATTCCGTTTGGACTCCGTTTGATATTCCTTTTCTGCAAGCTTGATTGAAACAAGGGAAAAACAGAAACCGGCCTTTGGGCTCTGGGTTAATAGGTTAGTCCCAAAAATAATATAAAAGTGCATAGTAAAGCCCATTAAACATCCAAGATGGATAATATAATAGCATGAATACTTCATAAATTATAGATACGTTGGAGACGTATCAGCATCCCCAAGCTTAATTCCTGCTCGTCCTCTAGTAGGTAAATGATAAAAGAAATAATTTATGAAGTGTGAATGCTAGAAGGTGCACAAGTTTGATCAATGGTAATTTCAATCACCTTTTATAGCATCATCATATGTCATAACAATAGCTCAACTCATAGAACTTTTCATGATCAAATAACAAGCTATTCACATGTTAAAGTATAGATCATAAACTTTCTTGAAAACTAACAAACCGTGTTATTAGTCATCAAACAATTACAATTCATCTTATTTCTAGGAAGAGGCTATGTCAGAGCTTTAATTTAGCAAACTCCACATACTAAACTATCATATAGTCTTCCATGATTGCTACCACTCAAAGCATATTTTTAGAACAAATAGTATTCAATGAACACAGAGAAAGATAGGGGCTTAATGTTTTGCCTCCCAACCTTTTACCTCAAGGGTAATGTCAACAATAATAACTCATGATCAAATATATTTGAATGGCCATATATGCTTAGATCTTTCCATCACATGATGCTTGCCAACTAAAGAGTAGGTTCGAATGAGAAGGAATACTATTGACTCTTGCATAAAAGTAAAAGATAGACCCTTCACAGAGGGAAGGAGGGATTTGCAGAGGTGTCGAGCTCAAGCTAAAACAGAGATGAAAATAATTTTGAGAGGTATGCTTTCATTGTCAACATAACAACCAAGAGTTCCCAATATCTTCCATACTAGATACATTATAGGCGTTTCCCAAACAGAAAGGTAAAGATTTTACTCCCGCTCCACCAACAATCACACTCCACGGCTGGTCTGAAACAACGGGTGCCGTCCAACTATCAACAATCCTAGGGGAGTTTGTTTAAATTATTTGCGAATTTGTTTTTGATCTTTTGATCATAGGACCGGGCATCCCAGTTACCAGCCATTTTCTCTTGAATGATGAGCGGAGTCCACTCATCGTGAGAATAACCCACCTAGCATGGAAGATACTGACAGCCCCTAGTTGCTACATGAGCGATTCGGGCATACAAAACATATTATTATTTGAAGGTTTAGAGTTTGGCACATGCAAATTTACTTGGAACGGCAGGTAAATACTGCATATAGGTAGATATGGTGGACGATCATGGAAGAAACTTGGTTCAAGGAATTTGGATGCACAAGCTGTATTCCCGCTTAGTACAGATATTTTGGCTAGCAAAGGATTCCAAATAGCAAGCACCACATGTTGGAGGATCTACAGCAATATAACTTCTATACAAATGTACCCAAACATAACTCATTAAGTTGTCTTCCTTGTCCAACTTCAACTAATTTGATCAAGTTTGAAAATTATTAATGGGGATCACAATCATAGAAGATGTCCAAGACAGTATATTTATATGTGAAATCTCTCTTCCTTCAATATTCTTTCATGAATTGTTCAAGTGACCAATACAATGTTTGCTAACCTTCAAAAAATTTACCACCTCTACTTCTTATATGTGAAGGCATTACTCCCCATGGGAAAGGCATATGAAACATATATAATTTCAGATTTATGATATTCAAATCATTCAACCATTTACTCATAGGATATAAGTGAAGCACACGAGTAAATGACAAACTACTCCAAAAAGATATAACTGAAGATCAGTGAGTAGTTAAATAATTATGTAGCTATGTGAAGACTCTCTCTCATCTAAGAATTTCAGATCTTAGGATATTATTCAAACAGCAAGCAAAACAAAATAAAATGACATTTCAAGGATAGCACTCATCATGTGAAGAAGCAAAAACTTAGGCTCAACCGATACTAACCGATAATTGTTGAAGAAGAAATGTGGGATGCCTACTGGGCATCCCAAGCTTAGATGCTTGAGACTTCTTGAAATATTATCTTGGGGTGCCTTGGGCATCCCCAAGCTTGAGATTTTGTCTCCTTAATTCCTCTCATATCACGGTTTCCTAAATCTCGAAAGCTTCATCCACACCAAACTCAACAAGAGCTCATGAGATAAGTTAGTATAAGCCAATGCAAAAACCTTATCATTTTCTACTGTGACAAATCACTAAAATTATTATTCAGCATTGCATACTAAATGTCTCTGCATATTTAATACTACTATCCTCAAATAGAATCATTAAACAAGCAAACATATGCAAACAATGCAAACACAACAGCAATCTGCCAAAACAGTACAGTCTGTAAAGAATGCAAGAGTATCAATATTTCCCTAACTCCAAACATTATGAAATTCTATCACACTGTCGAAAATTTATCGGAGCTTATGATGCAAAAAAATTCAACATTTTATCACATTCTGACTTTTCTAGGAATTTTGCAACAGCGGTTAACTTTACGTTTTGAAACAGCAACATGTATACTTGCAAAATAAGCATAGTAAAAGCTATCCTTGACATTTTTATTGAAACTAGAGATGAAAAACATTATTATAAATAACAGCAAGAAAATACTAACAAAATAAAATGACGCTCCAAGCAAAACACATATCATGTGGTGAATGAAAATATAGCTCAAGTAAAGTTCTTGATGAGCGAAGATTTAAAGAGCGATGCCATCCGGGCATCCCCAAGATTAGGCTCTTGGTTGTCCTTGAATATTACCTTGGGGTGCCTTGGGAATCCCCAAGATTAGGCTCTTGCCACTCCTTATACCATAGTCCATCGAATCTTTACCCAAAACTTGAATACTTCACAACACGAAACTTAACAGAAAACTCGTAAGCTCCGTTAGTATAAGAAAATAAATCACCACTTAGGTACTGTTGTGAACTCATTATAAATTCATATTAGTGTAATATCTACTGTATTCCAACTTATCTATGGCTCATACCCTCCGATACTACTCATAAATTAATCAAAATAAGCAAACAACACAATGAAAACAGAATCTGTCAAAAACAGAAGAGTCTGTAGTAATCTGTATGAAATGTATACTTCTGGAATTCCAAAAATTGTACCAAAAGAGGAAGACCTAGATAATTTGGTCATTGAGCTACTGAGATTGGAATCAGTATTTTATCACGTTCTGGTGATTTTTAACAATTGCTTTCGTGAGCAGAAATTTTCTGATTTTTTCAGCAAGATCAAATAACTATCGTCCAAGAAGATCCTATAGGTTTTACTTGGCACAAACACTAACTAAAACATAAAACCACATCTAACCAGAGGCTAGATCAAATATTTATTACTAAACAGAACCAAAAAGTGAGGAACAAAAATAAGATTGGGTTGCCTCCCAACAAGCGCTAACGTTTAACGCCCCTAGCTAGGCATGATGATTTCAATGATGCTCACGTAGAAGATAAGAATTGAAACATAAAGAGAGCATCATGAAGAATATGACTAGCATGTTTAAGTCTAACCCACTTCCTATGCATAGGGATTTTGTGAGCAAATAACTTATGGGAACAAGAATCAACTTGCATAGGAAGGTAAAACAACATAACTTCAAGATTTTAAGCACATAGAGAGGAAACTTGATATTATTGCAATATGTAGAAGCATATGATCCTCTCTCATAATAATTTTCAGTAGCATCATGAATGAATTCAACCATATAACCTGCACATAAAGCATTCTTTTCATGATCTACTAGCATAGAATGTTTATTACTCTCCATATAATTAAATTTCTTCTCATGAATAGTAGTGGGAGCAAACTCAACAAAATAACTATCATGTGAAGCATAATCCACTTGAAAATTAAAATAATGATGACAAGTTTCATGGTTATGTTTATTGTTTATAGCATACGTGTCATCACAATAATCATCATAAATAGGAGGCATGCTATCATCATAATAAATTTTCTCATCAAAACTTGGGAGGCTAAAAGTATCATATTCATCAAACATAGCATCCCCAAGCCTGTGGCTTTGCATATCATTAGCATCATGGGTATTCAAAGAATTCATACTAACAGCATTGCAATCATGCTCATCATTCAAAGATTTAGTGCCAAACATTTTAATGCATTCTTCCTCTAGCAATTGAGCACAATTATCGGAATCCTTATTTTCACGGAAGACATTAAAAAGATTAAGCATAAGAGGCACCCTCAATTCCATTTTTTGTAGTTTTGTTTTATAAACTAAACTAGTGATAAAACAAGAAACTAAAAGATTCGATTTCAAGATCTAACGATATACCTTCAAGCACTAACCTCCCCGGCAACGGCGCCAGAAAAGAGATTGATTTCTACTACACAACCTTCTTATTGTAGACGTTGTTGGGCCTCCAAGTGCAGAGGTTTGTAGGATAGTAGCAAATTTCCCTCAAGTGGATGACCTAAAGTTTATCAATCCGTGTGGGAGGTGTAGGATGAAGATGGTCTCTCTCAAACAACCCTGCAACCAAATAACAAAGAGTCTCTTGTGTCCCCAACACACCCAATACAATGGTAAATTGTATAGGTGCACTAGTCCGGTGAAGAGATGGTGATACAAGTGCAATATGGATAGTAGATATAGGTTTTTGTAATCTGAAAATATAAAAACAGCAAGGTAACAGGTGGTCAAAGTGAGCGTAAATGGTATTGCAATGCTAGGAAACAAGGCCTAGGGTTCATACTTTCACTAGTGCAAGTTCTCTCAACAATAATAACATAACTGGATCATATAACTATCCCTCAACATGCAAAAAGAGTCACTCCAAAGTCACTAATAGCGGAGAACAAATGAAGAGATTATTGTAGGGTACAAAACCACCTCAAAGTTATCCTTTCTCGATCGATCTATTCAAGAGTGCGTAGTAAAATAACACGAAGCTATTCTTTCCGTTCGATCTATCCTAGAGTTCATACTACAATAACACCTTAAGACACATATCAACCAAAACCCTAATGTCACTTAGATACTCCAATGTCGCCTCAAGTATTCGTGGGTATGATTATACAATATGCACCACAAAATATCAGATTCATCTATTCAACAAACACAAAGAACTTCAAAGAGTGCCCCAAAGTTTCTACCAGAGAGTGTAGATGAAAACTTGTGCCAACCCCTATGCATAAGTTCACGATGTTACGGAACCCGCAAGTTGATCACCAAAACATACATCAAGTAGATCACGTGATATCCCATTGTCACCACAGATAAGCACATGCAAGACATACATCAAGTGTTCTCATATCCTTAAAGACTCAATCCGATAAGATAACTTCAAATGCAAAACTCAATCCATTACAAGAGAGTAGAGGGGGAGAAACATCGTAAGATCCAACTATAATGGCAAAGCTCGCGATACATCAAGATCGTGCTGAATCAAGTACATGAGAGAGAGAGAGAGAGAGATCAAACACATACCTACTAGTACATACCCTCAGCCCCGAGGATGAACTACTCCCTCCTCGTCATGGAGAGCGCCGGGATGATGAAGATGGCCACCGGTGAGGCACTACAAGAAATATGTCAACTAGTGACCTTCTGTCAGTGACCCTAGAAGAATTGGTCATAGATCTATGACCTTTTGAGACCAATTGGTCAAAAGCTGTTCGGGGGGCTCCAAACCCTAAATCATTGCGACCATTTTGGTCAGAAAGGTCGTAATTTCCTTACACGAAATGGTCATAAAGCAGACAGCGCTAGTCCGCTGCCTTATTTCTAGTTGTTAACGACCAATATAGATGGTCATAACCATCTAAATTGTGGTGGGTTGCTATGACTAGGCGCCACCTCATCAGTTTTGCCTATGTGTCATGTCCATGTGGCAGTTTTTGCCCTAGGTTGTGAAGCAACTTATATTTATTTTATTCCAAAAATTCCCAAACAATTCTCATAAATTGTTTGGATCATATCTTCACCAAATATGTCAAAAACCTTCCTTGCCTTGTTCAAAAATATTTCAAAAATATTCATTTTCCTATTATGTTTAGAGCAGCACTTTGTGAAGGAAGTACCACTTTGGCATGTCCAAATACTATCCATTTTATACAGTTCTTTCCTATGCCCAAATAACCATCCTCCACCAAATGCCAGCTCAATCCATTCATTATTTTGAGCCCAGCTTTAACATTTGTATTTATATCCAATGTGGTACTTTGCAAAGCCAGTACCACCTAGCCTCCTTTTGAGCTGAAATTTTTTGAAGACGGTCTTCTTAGTAACTGATCATCCTCAGCCAAAACTCACGCCCATTAGCCATGTACATTTCCCGTACCGCTAATCAAACACTTGGCTGCTAATTCATGTTTGAGCATCGATCGGTCTCCTCGTGAGAATCTTATGTTGTAATTTTCTTCCTAGCACCTACCTGGAGAGTGCCCAACCAACTAGACATGCCTAGGCCGCCCAGAACACATGGCAACGCCACGGTCATGCGGTGACCACGTGGCGGGTATGCGAGTTTACGCGCTCTAGAGTTGGGGCCCTCAGCCACCGCCCAAACCTCGACGTATCGCCATCAAACCATGTATTTATGATTAAATAGGTACTTATGTAACTAGAAATGATTTTTGGAAAAAATAAATAGCAAGCTATGAGGTAGCTACAGTTCAAATTTTACCCGCTTCCAGCTGAATCGGCGGAAATTTGTCTTTTTGACGAGAGGTGGATCAAAACTTTTTACACACAACCATTTTATCAATTGTGCATTAAATATGGCCTAGTATTTTATACAATTGATATGTTCCAATTTTGCAACAAATATATGGTAGGTCCTTCACAAAATATCTCATTTCGGGCACTCGGAAAATGGAAAATGAATTTTCCGTGCAAATAAAATGAAAACTCCCTTAGGCAACATTGTTTGGAATTCCAAGATGCACCCTTGTGCACAATATGAGATCATTTGAACAAACTATGCCATGAATGTGGCCATAAGATTGATCATTTGGCTTGAAAACCCTGAATCTTCATGCGTGATAGCTCATTTCTGAGAACACTTTTTTAAAATAATTGCCGTATTACAAGTTTATTATTTTTCCTGGAAACTTGGTCACATATAATGACACAATGCGAAGGTTTCCCAATTTTTTTTAATTTTTTTATTTTTTCATGCTCGTTTCAAAATGCGGTCAAAACGGCGGGAATGACCGTTCCTAGCTGGTGGTTGAATCTTGCAAAACTTTTGATGTTTCTCTGATTACATAGATACTTATGTACCTAGAAATGATTTTTGGAAAAATAAAGAGCAAACTATGAGGCAGCTCAGTTCAAATTTGACCCGCTTCCTCCTGAATCATGGAATTTGTCTTTTTCACCATAGGTGGATCAAAAATTTCGACACCCAACCATTTGGCCAATTGTGCATTAAATATGGACTAGTATTTTAGAAAATTGATTTGGTCCAATTTTGCAACAAATATATGGTAGGTCCTTCACAAAAAGAACTCATTTCGGGCACTCGGAAAATGGAAAATGAATTTTCCGTGCAAAGAAAATGAAAACTCCCTTAGGCAACATTGTTTGGAATTCCAAGATGCACCCTTGTGCACAATATAAGATCATTTGAACACAATATGCCATGAATGTGGCCATAAGATTGATCATTTGGCTTGAAAACCCTGAATCTTCACGCGTGATAGCTCATTTCTGAGAACACTTTTTTAAAATAATTGCCAGACATTACAAGTTTATTATTTTTCCTGGAAACTTGGTCACATATAATGACACAATGCGAAGGTTTCCCAATTTTTTGATTTTTTTTGAATTTTTTATGCCCGTTTCAAAATGCGGTCAAAACGGCGGGAATGACCGTTCCTAGCTAGTGGTTGAATCTTGCAAAACTTTTGATGTTTCTCTGATTAAATAGATACTTATGTACCTAGAAATGATTTTTGGAAAAAATAAAGAGCAAACTATGAGGCAGCTCCAGTTCAAATTTGACCCGCTTCCTCCTGAATCTGCGGGAATTTGTCTTTTTCACCATAGGTGGATCAAAAATTTCGACACCCAACCATTTGGCCAATTGTGCATTAAATATGGACTAGTATTTTAGAAAATTGATTTGGTCCAATTTTGCAACAAATATATGGTAGGTCCTTCACAAAAGAACTCATTTCGCACTCGGAAAATGGAAAATGAATTTTCCGTGCAAAGAAAATGAAAACTCCCTTAGGCAACATTGTTTGGAATTCCAAGATGTGCCCTTGTGCACAATATTAGATCATTTGAACAAACTATGCCATGAACGCGGCCATAAGATTGATCATTTGGCTTGAAAACCCTGAATCTTCACGCGTGATAGCTCATTTATAAGAACATTTTTTTAAAAATAATTGCCGTATTACAAGTTTATTATTTTTCCTGGAAACTTGGTCACATATAATGACACAATGCGAAGGTTTCCCAATTTTTTGATTTTTTTTGAATTTTTTATGCCCGTTTCAAAATGCGGTCAAAACGGCGGGAATGACCGTACCTAGCTAGTGGTTGAATCTTGGAAATTTTTTTGGTGCTTCTGTGATTAAATAGATACTTCTCTACCTATAAATGATTTTTGGAAAAAATAAAAAGCAAACTATGAGGTAGCTGCAGTTCAAATTTAACCCGCTTCCTGCTGAATCGGCGGAAATTTGTCTTTTTCACCAGAGGTGGATAAAAGCTTTTGACACCCAACCGTTTGGTCAATTATACATTAAATATGGACTAATATTTTAGAGAAATGATTTAGTGCCATTTTGAAACAAATATATGGTAGGGACTTCACAAAAAAAACATTTTTGCCACTCAAAAATGATTAAAAATAGCTAAAAAGATCAGAAATGCCTACAAATTGGTCCTAATCCATAAAATGTGGTCTAACTCTAGTGAAAACTTGTGTGGTACCCTTTTGCAAAATATTTTTGATAGCTACTTCACAAAATCTCTTTAGTTTTAGTACTTGGAAACTCTTTTAATCACTGGTTTTCCGAACCAATCAGAAGCATTCCCACGGATCGATGACATGGCGCCCATCATCCATCCATCTCTCTATCCCACACCCATCCATCCATCCCATTTATCTACAAGGAAAAAAAAAGAAAAGAACCCCACCCACAGCCCAACAATCCCAAACCGTAACTCCCATCGATCCCCTCTTATCCTCTCCCCCAATTCAGATCGCCGCCGCCGCCGCATGTTCTGCCCTCCCCCTCCCACCCCCCTCGCTGTCGCCTCCTCTCAAACCTCGCATCTCGCCGCCACACACGCCCAAGGCTCGCCGCAGACACACGCAGTTCCTGTCCATGAAGATCGCCGCCACCTCCCTCAACATCCACTCGTCGCTTCCTCACTCTATCTCTTCTCCTCCTCTCCCGCGACTCCCCCACCCGCCACCGCCGCACCCACCGGACGCCATGCTCCCCTCCGCTGCCGCCTCACCAGGCCCACCATATCTCCCTTGTCCAGGAGGATCCCGTCGCTACTGCGCCTCTTCCTGCGCTCCCCCTAGCCTCGCCTCCAACCTATAGGCGATGGCGTCCGAGAGGTCAGATCCGCACCACTACTCCGGCGATGGTGTCGGCGAACGGCGCTGGCGGGGGACACGAACCTCACTTGACATCGACGGGTCTTCGTTGGGCAGCTCATCGACCTTGCGGGCTCCGGTGACGGCTCCTCCACGGTCACTGTCGCCTTCCTCCGTGCGGATCTGATGCGGTTCATCGACGAGGAGATGTCTCGCTGACCAGGCCCCTGCAAACTCCAGCTCCAGCAGCTGTCCACGGAGCCAGCTCCAGCGTCAAGGGCACAATGGCAGCAACAAAGAAGGTTCGACCCCCTCTCGATTTCATCTTCTTACATTCCATTGCACGATGCCCATGGACTCAACCATGGAGAAGGTCCCTCTCCTCTGTATTTTTGACAAGTCCAAGCCAATGTTGTTTTCATAATGTTGCAAGGTGCACGATGCTCGCGGACATAACGGCGGCAATGGTGAGGTGTCTATCGCCAGCGGCAACGGCAATGGAAAGAACAATCCTCTCATGGTATGTGTCTACACTAGATTACTCCCATCGTGATGATGATGTGTCCGATGATAGACACCTTGCAACTAGCCACACATGTAGATAGTTTATTGTGATTATTATTGTACCATGAGTCATTCAACACTTGAAGGCCTTGAACTACTATTCTGTATTTTATAATATGTTCTGTGTTATGCATGACATAGGCTTGATGAAATCTTACTCTTTTTAATCACAATAGCATAAGCGGTAACATGTTATCACGCTGGATGAAGAAAAGCATATGTAATAATTTCTTTAATGTTTAATTACCTCAATTGTCAAGCAGTGTTTGGTGTTGTATACATTTACTGCTATCAATCGACTACATTAGCCATCTGGATGCTTGGGACTTGCATATATTCTGCTACACTTGAAACATCAACAAGTATTTTTTCTTTGTTTTTTGGAACAACTGGTGAACTTCATATTCCTGAATATATGCATTACTATTTGGTATAGGTCTAGGCGGCTCTTTGTATTTTATAGCTCCTTATCATGTCCCTCTAATATTTCTGTAGGTGGCCATGAACTCACTAAATCATCAAGAAATGCCTTTGCTGCAGCTCACCTATGGCCTTGTTTGTCCTGTAGGTTAGTGAGCAGCATTAGGAGGAGGAGCTCAAGCAGGCCACCACGACGCAACACCGCAACAGCATGTAGCACGTCCATCTCAATCTCCCTCTCCCTATGCTACCAATCCTTTTTGTTTCTTTAAAACTAGGTCCAATCGTAACACAAATTGACTGTCTATTCTCTAAAAAATCAGTTTACAACTCTACAGAATTGTGTTGATGGTCATCAGTAGAGAGAGGGGAGAGAACGTTTCTTTCAAATGAGTGAGAGAGAGGCATGGTCTAATTGCGAATCCATGTGTGTGCATTCCTGTCTTATTGGAATATGTTGAGTACATATTGGAATATGCTAAATGCTATTGCCTGATATAATATAAGTTTGAGCTACATGTGTTTGCATATTTGTTTTGTATTTTTTATAAATGATGATAGTTTGTGCAAGATGTTCACATGTTAATTTTTGTTGACTAAAATCTCTTATGCCCTCGACTTAGCTTGACCCAGAACAGTAGCATCCTTGATGTGTACTGACCTTCACCTCGTTCTTTCTCTCGTAGACTCGAAGGAGACCGTATGCAAGGAACCTCCTCTTCGGCTGTGAGAGTGTCTAGGGGTCATGGGTGCGGCTAATTCCTATGTCTGTGGCCGCACTTGACATTGCCCTCTCTTTAAGGGCACGTATCATTTTTTCTAACTCTGCTATCTTTTCCCAAGTCTTTATTATCTTGCCTAGCCTTGTACTGATATGTATTGTTTGATGTTAATTACCCAAGTTAGTGCGTGATGTAAACAATAACCTGAGAACACTTGCCTGAGTTTATAAGATATGACATGTGACAGTCCAAGCCTGCTGGTCTTTCAGTGCTTTTGCTGCTGTACGGTGCTTCTCTAGTTGTTTGAATGCTTCATTGCTAGCACTGCTAGGCTGCTACTAGCTTGAATAGGTGTGCACTTGTGCTGGTGGTGGTGCTGCTTGTGTTGCTGCTGCTGATTTAATGCTTATGCTCACGTTGATGTTGATTAAATGCTTATGTTGTTGTTGCATGCTTATGCTACTGATTCAATGCTTTGAAAATTGATTGAATTGAACCTGTTGTAATCCTTCCTGTTATACTTGTAATTAATTTTTGGGTTTCTATTTGATTTTTTAGTCTCTTATATATGGTTCATCTTCAGTTTCTTCTGTAACCTGCTTGGAGCTTAGAATACACAACCCAACTAGTCTCATATACAACTAAGACCAATGATGCATGCTTAATTCTGTATATATGTATGTATGACCAGTAAAGTTGGAAGGCCCAAATTAATCTTAAAGTTAATATGCTCAATTCTGTACCATATTCATGCTCATGCATCACTAGTTACTGCTTTTTTTGCTTGGTCTATTTTGGCTCATAACCTAAGTATACCAAAACTGATTAAACAATTTCTCCAACTTACCAAAATTGTCATAATTGTCTCCTGCCTTATGATGTTAGTCTCTATGCACTTACTAGTATTGTTAGTTGAATGGATGGTTGTGGTAGTAGAATAGGAATTTTCTTTAGGTGAGTGTTATAGTGATGTTCATTTCATTACCTAAATTTGTACCAATGTACCATGCAGGTATGTATAGATTACTATTGTAGAGCAACATTAGGTTAATCTGTTGCATGGCAGTTGTTGGAAGTTTTGTTATGCCATGCTTAGTGTTTACTGAACTGGGGCATTTGGTCTCCTGAAAGATTATTATTTACTTCTAGTGTATTTCACTAGTAGATTATCTAGATCAGGATCTAATGTCGCTGGACTCTGCCGCTATGATGTAAGATGAAGAAGCTTGGAGATAAAATGATAAAATGATAAAAATGTCGCATTTATAGGATTGTAAACCTGATGTGATTGGAGTAGTTTTTACCGTCATGCGATAGTTACTACTATTCACTGATTTTGCCACATTTTGCTTGTTTTACTCTTATTTATGCACAGAGACTGCCTACAAGTTAATGTGCTGTTAGATTTGCCTTTATTTTGTTCCTAACAATTTTGTTTGATAACTTGCAGATGCCCTTCATTCATGTTTCGTCGTGAGCTCCAGGACGAAGAAGTCCGGAGAAACATAGAGTTCTAGCTTATTGCAGCTAGTTATACTTGATAGCTAGTTAATTTTTTTTTTGATTTTTAGTTGAGTTACCCGATGTGAACTAGTTACGATGTGAACCATGTTTGACTGTAATGTGCCAAGTTTGGCTCGCTTGATTATATTCATGACGTGAACTATGTTATCATGATATTTTGTTGTGCTCTGTTTGAAGCATTGTGTAAATATTGGTTATTTATTTATTGGATCGGCTGAAATATGAGGAATATAATCCTCGACAACTATTACCTACTTATTAGAACACGACAATTGTGACCCATTAGACTAGTGGACCCTTCTCTCGAAAAAAATAAAATCTGAAACTCTAGAGCCCAAAAGCCCACGTCGTAGCAAAATAAAAGACTGAGTTGTTGGAGTTGGCCCATGTGGCTGACCAAAATTACCAGGAAAGCAAATAAAAAATAGGCTGATTTATTGGGTTTGGCCAAATAATAAATGGGCTGAATTAATGGGCTCGGCCCATGTAAAACGCCGAATCGGACCGGGCTGAATCTTGTGCCACATCAGCTTGCCACGCTGGATGCCTACGTGGCCTGGGGAGGTTGCTAGTGACCAAAACAAAACAATAGGCATATTTTGGTCGTAATTGTCCACGACCTTCTCACAGTTAATTTCAGTTTACGACCGCCAGCTTTTGACCTTCTGTTTTTTGTCACAAAAAGGTCACAAATGAAAAACAATGACCTTTCAGTGACCAATAGTCAAGGTCACAAGCTGACATATTTCTTGTAGTGAGGGTTCCCCCCTCCGGAAGGGTGCCGGAACAGGGTCCCAATTGGTTTTTGGTGGCTACAGAGGCTTGCGGCGGCGGAACTCCCCATCTATTCTGTTCCTCGATGTTTTTAGGGTATATGGATATATATAGGCTAAAGAAGTCGGTAAGGGGAGCCACGAGGGGCGCACAAGGGTGGGGCGCGCCCGAGGGGCGCGCCTCCCTGCCTCGTGGCCACCTTGAAGCTTCCCTGACTTCAACTCCAAGTCTCCTGGATCACGTTCATTCCAAAATCACGCTCCCGAAGGTTTCATTCCGTTTGGACTCCGTTTGATATTCCTTTTCTGCGAAACACCGAAACAAGGGGAAAAATAGAAACTGGCACTAGGCTCTAGGTTAATAGGTTAGTCCTAAAAATAATGTGAAAGTGCATAGTAAAGCCCATTAAATATCCAAGATGGATAATATAATAGCATGAATACTTCATAAATTATAGATACGTTGGGGACTGATACATCCATTTTGCATCATGCTTTTATATCGATATTTACTGCATTATGGGCTGTTATTACACATTATGTCACAATACTTATGCCTATTCTCTCTTATTTTACAAGGTTTACATAAAGAGGGAGAATGCCTACATTTGGAATTGAATGGAAAAGGGGCAAATATTAGAGACCTATTGCACAACTCCAAAAGTCCTGAAACTCCACGGAAGTTATTTTGGAAATAATAAAAATATTGAGCGAAGAAAATACCAGAGGGGACCACACCACAGCCACGAGGGTGGGGGCGCCCTGCCTCATGGTTCCCCACGGTGGCCCTCCGGTGCCCATCTTACGCTATATGTCTTCGTCAGAAAGAAATCATAAGCAAGCTGACGAGACTCCGCCTCCACGAGGCGGAACCTTGGCGGAACCAATCTAGGGCTCTAGCGGAGCTGTTCATTGGGGACACTTCCCTCCGGAGGGGGAAATCATCGCCATCGTCACCAACGCCTCCTCTCATCGGGAGGGGGCCAATCTCCATCAACATCTTCACCAACACCATCTCCTATAAAACCCTAGTTCGTCTCCTGTATCCAGTCCTTGCCTCTAAGTCTGAGATTGGTACCTGTAGGTTGCTAGTAGTGTTGATTACTCCTTGTAGTTGACGCTAGTTGGTATACTTGGTGGAAGATCATATGTTCAGATCCATTATGCATATTAATACCCCTCTGATTATGAACATGAATATGCTTTGTGAGTAGTTACGTTTGTTCCTGACGACATGGGAGAAGTCTTGCTATTAGTAGTCATGTGAATTTGATATTCGTTCGATATTTTGATGAGATGTATGTTGTCTCTCCTCTAGTGGTGTTATGTGAACGTCGAGTATACATGAAACTTCACCATTTTTTGGGCCTAGAGGAAGGCATTGAGAAGTAATAAGTAGATGATGGGTTGCTAGAGTGACACAAACTTAAACCCTAGTTTATGCGTTGCCGTAAGGGCTGATTTGGATCCATATGTTTCATGCTATGGTTAGGTTTACCTTAATACTTCTTTTGTAGTTGCGGATGCTTGCAATAGGAGTTAATCATAAGTGGGATGTTTGTCCAAGTAAGGACAGCACCCAAGCACCGTCCACCCACATATCAAATTATCAAAGTACCGAACGCGAATCATATGAACGTGATGAAAACTAGCTTGACGATAATTCCCATGTGTCCTCGGGAGCGCTTTTCTCTATATAAGAGTTTGTCCAGGCTTGTCCTTTGCTACAAAAAGGACTGGGCCACCTTGCTGCACCTTATTTACTTTCATTACTTGTTACCTGTTACAGATTACCTTATCACAAAACTATATGTTACCTATAATTTCAGTGCTTGCAGAGAATACCTTGCTGAAAACCGCTTGTCATTTCCTTCTGCTCCTCGTTGGGTTCGACACTCTTACTTATCGAAAGGACTACGATAGATCCTCTATACTTGTGGGTCATCCAGACTCTTTTCTAGCGCTGTTGTCGGGGAGTGAAGCGCCTTTGGTAGGTGGAATTTGGTAAGGAAAAATTTATATAGTGTGCTGAAATTTACTGTCACTTGTTACTATGGAAAGTAATCATTTGAGGGGCTTGTTCAGGGTATCTTCACCTCGACCAGTAGAGCAAAGAGTTGCCCCTCAAGCTACTGAAAATGAAAATGTTTACTTTGAAATTCCTTCGGGTATGATAGAGAAACTGCTAGCTAATCCGTTTGCAGGAGATGGAACATTGCATCCCGATTTACACTTAATCTATGTGGATGAAGTTTGTGGATTATTTAAGCTTGCAGGTATGCCCGATGATGTTATCAAGAAGAAGGTCTTCCCTTTATCTTTGAAGGGAGATGCATTGACATGGTATAGGCTATGTGATGATATGGAATCATGGGACTATAAACGGTTGAAATTGGAATTCCATCAGAAGTTTTATCCTATGCATCTTGTTCATCAAGATCGTAATTATGTATATAATTTTTGGCCTCGCGAAGGAGAAAGCATCGCTCAAGCTTGGGAGAGGCTTAAGTCAATGTTATATTAATGCCCCAATCATGAGCTCTCAAGAGAGATGATTATTCAAAAAAATTATGCTCGGCTTTACGACAACAATCGCTCCATGCTCGATACTTCTTGTAATCGGTTCCTTTATGATGAAGACTATTGAATTCAAATGGGATTTATTGGAAAGAATTAAATGCAACTCTGAAGATTGGGACCTCGACGAAGGTAAGGAGTCGGGTATAACACCTAAGTTTGATTGTGTTAAATCTTTTATGGATACCGATGTTTTCCGTAAATTTAGCACTTAATATGGACTTGACTCTGAGATAGTAGCTTCTTTTTGTGAATCTTTTGCTACTCATGTTGATCTCCCTAAGGAGAAGTGGTTTAAATGTAATCCTCCCATTGAAGTAAAGTAGTTGCACCTATTAAAGTTGAAGAAAAGACTATCACTTATAATGGTCCTATTGTTCCTACTGCTTATGTTGAGAAACCACCTTTCCCTTCTAGGATAAAGGATCATGCTAAAGCTTCAACTGTGGTTCGTAAAAGCAATATTAGAACTTATACACCTCCTGAGCAAGTTAAATTTGAACCTAATATTGCTATTGTTAAAGATCTCTTGGCTGATAATATCGATGGGCATGTTATTTACTTCTGTGATGAGACTGCTAGAATTACTAAACCTGGTGCTAAAGATAAACATAGACCTATGGTAGGCATGCCTGTTATTTCTGTTAAAATAGGAGATCATTGTTATCATGGCTTGTGTGATATGGGTGCTAGTGCTAGTGCAATACCTATTTATTTATACAAAGAAATTATGCATGATATTGCACCCACTGAGCTAGAGGATATTGATGTTACCATTAAGCTTGCTAATAGATATACTATATCACCGATTGGGATTGTTAGAGATGTTGAAGTCTTGTGTGGGAAGGCTAAATATCCTGCTGATTTTCTTGTTCTTGGTTCCCCTCAAGATAGCTTTTGTCGCATTATATTTGGTAGACCCTTTTTGAATATTGTTAATGCTAAGATAGATTGCAAGAAGGATTTTGTTACTATTGGTTTGGATGATATGTCTCATGAGTTTAATTTCTGTAAATTTCGTAGACAACCCTGTAATGAGGAATTGCCTAGTAAAGATGAAACTATTGGTCTTGCTTCTATTGCTGTGCCTCCTAATGATCATTTAGAACAATATTTGCTAGACCATGAAAATGATATGTTTATGAATGAAATAAGGGAAATAGATGAAGTATTCTTTAAACAAGGACCTGTTCTGAAACACAACTTGCCTGTTGAAATCCTAGGGGATCCTCCTCCACCCAAGGGTGATCCCGTGTTTGAGCTTAAGCCGTTACCTGATACTCTGAAATATGTTTATCCACATGAAAAGAAGATATATCCTGTTACTATTAGTGCTAACCTTTCAGAGCATGAAGAAGAGAAATTATTGAAAACTCTGAAGAAGCACCGTGCTGCTATTGGATATACTCTTGATGATCTTAAGGGCATTAGTCCCACTCTATGCCAACACAAAATAAATTTGGAGAAAGATGCCAAACCAGTTATTGATCATCAACGACGGCTGAATCCTAAGATGAAAGAAGTGGTAAGAAAGGAAATACTAAAGCTCCTTGAGGCGGGTATAATCTATCCCGTTCTTTGATAGTCGATTAGGGTAAGTCCTGTCCATTGTGTCCCTAAGAAGGGAGGTATTGTTGTTGTTCCTAATGATAAAGATGAATTCATTCCGCAAAGAGTTATTACAGGTTATAGGATGGTAATTGATTTCCGCAAATTAAATAAGGCTGCTAAAAAGGATCATTACCCCTTACCTTTTATTGATCAAATGCTAGAAAGATTATTCAAACATACACATTTTTTCTTTCTAGATGGTTATTCTGGTTTCTCTCAAATACCTATGTCAGCTGATGATCAAGCAAAGACCACTTTTACTTTCCCTCTCGGTACTTTTGCTTATAGACGTATGCCTTTTGGTTTATGTAATGCACATGCTACCTTTCAAAGATGCATGATGGCTATATTCCATGATTTTTGTGAAAAGATATGCGAGGTTTGCAGAGATGTGAAGAAACTAATCTTGTCTTGAATTGGGAGAAGTGCCACTTTATGGTTAATGAAGGCATTGTCTTGGGGCATAAAATTTCTGAAAGAGGTATTGAAGTGGATAAAGCTAAAGTTGATGCTATTGAAAAGATGCCATGTCCCAAGGACATCAAAGGTATAAGAAGTTTCCTTGGTCATGCCGGTTTTTATAGGAGGTTCATTAAGGACTTCTCAAAAATTTCTCGGCCTCTGACTAATCTCTTACAAAAAGATATACCTTTCGTTTTTGATGATGATTGTGTAGAAGCATCTGAAATACTTAAGAAAGCATTGATTTCTGCACCTATCGTTCAGCCACCTGATTGGAATTTACCCTTTGAAATTATGTTTGATGCTAGCGATTATGTTGTAGCTGTTGTTCTAGGGCAAAGAGTTGATAAGCAATTAAATGTTATTCAATATGCTAGTAAAACTCTAGACAATGCCCAGAGAAATTATGCCACTACTGAAAAAGAATTCTTAGCAGTTGTATTTGCTTGTGATAAGTTCAGACCTTATATTGTTGATTCTAAAGTAACTATTCACACTGATCGTGCTGCTATTAAATATCTTATGGAAAAGAAAGATGCTAAACCTAGATTTATTAGATGGGTTCTCTTTCTACAAGAATTTGATTTGCATATTATTGATAGAAAGGGAGTCGAGAACCCCGCTGCGAACAACTTGTCTAGGTTAGAGAATGTTCTTGATGACCCACTACCTATTGATGATAGCTTTCACGATGAACAACTAAATGTCATAAATGCTTCTCGTCTTTGCTCCATGGTATCTGATTATGCTAATTACATTGTTGCTAAATTTATACCACCTAGTTTCACATACCGCCAAAACAAAAAGTTTTCTATGATTTAAGACATTACTTCTGGGATGACCCACACCTTTATAAAGAAGGAGTAGATGGTGTTATTAGACGTTGTGTACCTGAGCATGAACATGAGCAGATCCTACGCAAGTGTCACTCCGAGGCTTATGGAGGACACCACGCTGGAGATAGAACTGCACATAAGGTATTGCAATCTGGTTTTTATTGGCCTACTCTCTTCAAGGATGCTCGTAAGTTTGTCTTATCTTGTGATGAATGTCAAAGAATTGGTAACATTAGTAGCCGTCAAGAAATGCCTATGAATTATTCACTTGTTATTGAACCATTTGATGTTTGGGGCCTTGATTATATGGGACGGTCTCCTGCCTCTAATGGATATACACATATTTTAGTTGCTGTTGATTATGTTACTAAGTGGGTATAAGCTATTCCAACTAGTAGTGCTGATCATAACACTTCTATTAAGATGCTTAAAGAAGTTATTTTTCCGAGGTTTGGAGTCCCTAGATATCTAATGACTGATGGTGGTTCACATTTCATTCATGGTGCCTTTCGTAAAATGCTTGCCAAGTATGATGTTAATCATAGAATTGCATCTCCTTATCACCCACAGTCTAGTGGTCAAGTAGAATTGAGTAATAGAGAGCTCAAATTAATTTTGCAAAAGGCTGCTAGTAGATCTAGAAAGAATTGGTCCAAGAAACTTAATGATGCATTATGGGCCTATAGAACTGCATATAAAAATCCTATGGGTATGTCTCTGTATAAAATGGTTTACGGGAAAGCATGTCACTTACCTCTCGAATTAGAACATAAGGCATATTGGGCTATTAAAGAGCTCAATTATGATTTCAAACTTGCCGGTGAGAATTGGTTATTTGACATTAGCTCACTTGATGAATGGAGAACCCAAGCCTATGAGAATGCCAAGTTGTTTAAAGAAAAAGTTAAAAGATGGCATGACAAAAGGATACAAAAGCGTGAGTTTAATGTAGGTGATTATGTGTTGCTATTCAACTCTCGTTTAAGATTTTTTGCTGGAAAACTTCTCTCTAAATGGGAAGTTCCTTACGTTATCGGGGAGGTCTATCGTTCCGGTGCCATAAAAATCAATAATTTCGAAGGCACAAATCCGAAGGTGGTGACCCGTCAAAGAATCAAACATTATATCTCACGTAATCCTATAAATGTTGAAACTAATGTTATTGAAACCGTAACCCCGGAGGAATACATAAGGGACACTTTCCAGAACGTTTCAGACTCCGAAAAGGAATATGTACGTGGTACGGTAAGTAAACCGACTCCAAAACAGTTATAATGGCAATTTTTCTCCGTTTTGGAATATTTAGAAAAATAGGAAAATAAGAAGCAGTCCGAGAAGGACACGAGGCTTCCACAAGGGTGGGAGGCGTGCCCTACCCCCCTGGGCGCGCCCCCTGCCTCATGGGCACCTCGTGCGCTCTCCGGACTCCGTTTTCTTGCACGATACGTATTTTGATCGGTAAAAATTCATTATATAATCTCTCGAAGGTTTTGACCACCATATCACGCAATTATCCTCAGTTTTCGTTTCGAGCTGTCTCTGTAGCAGATTTGGAGCAAGATGTCATCTCAGGATTCCGACGGAGATAGCTATGTCTCACACCTCATTGCTGACCCAAAGACCTACGGGGATCTATCTCCTTGTGGTCGAACTACGGATGAGGAGGAGGATGCTCATTTGATGAGGATTAATGATTCAAGTTTGGAGGAGGAGGATGTCCCTCTACCTCAACCTGGGGATATGCACGTGAAGTTCAAGAAATCTAGTCTCACTAAGAGGGCTAAACTATCTAACAACCGATCTATTCCTTCTCATTTTCGGCAAAAAAGCAAAGGAGATTTATGTGACAAGATCTTGAAGCTGGAATTGGAGGTCGATGATTTAAAGGAGGAAATTGCTCTTCTCAATTACAGTAGGAAGAAGCTAAAGACACAACTGTCATCATCAACAACTCCATCATCCCCTCCTCCGAAAAAGGAAGACTAAGTATCTCGTATGGGCACTCCCCTTGGCAACTGCCAAGCTTGGGGGAGGTGCCTCGGTATCGTATCACCATCACACTCCTATCTTTACCATTTTTCTTAGTTTGATCCTTTTAGTAATATCTTGATCTAGTAGAATAAAGTTTTACTATGATTTAGCTTTGAGTTTTGCCTTATGATCCTTCTATGTAATTGAGTCCGTGAGTTATATAATAAAGATTAGTGTTGAGTCAAGGGCTTGATTATTTTTCCATGATCTTGAGGAAATAAAAGAAAAAGATAGAATAAAAAGAAATAAAAAGAGATCATATTGATTTTATGGAGAGTAATGACTTCACATAAAAAAGTATAATGATTAAAAGTTATTGAGAGTTGACAAACATAGTTTTGGTCATCGTTGCAATTAATAGGAAGTAATAAAGAAAGAGAGGTTTCACATACAAATATACTATCTTGGACTTCTTTTATGATTGTGAGCACTCATTAAAATATGACATGCTAAAGAGTTGATGTTGGACAAGGAAGACAACATAATGGGTCATATTTTCCTATATCTGAGATAAAGTATATTGTCATGGATCATCTAACATGTTGAGTTTGCCTTTCTCCCTCATGCTAGCCAATTCTTTGCACCAAGTAGAAATACTACTTGTGCTTCCAAATACCCTTAAAACCAGTTTTGCCATGAGAGTCCACCATATCTACCTATGGATTGAGTAAGATCCTTCAAGTAAGTTGTCATCGGTGCAAGCAATAAAAATTGCTCTCTAAATATGTATGATTGATTAGTGTGGAGGAAATAAGCTTTATATGATCTTGTGATGTGGAATAAATAAAAGCGATGGACTGCATAATAAAGGTCCATATCACAAGTGCCAATATAAAGTGACGTTCTTTTTGCATTAAGATTTTGTGCATCCAACCCTGAAAGCGCATGACAACCTATGCTTCCCTCTATGAAGGGCCTATCTTTTACTTTTATCTTCTACCTTATGCAAGAGTCATGGTGATCTTCACCTTTCCTTTTTACATTTTATCCTTTGGCATGAACTATTATTGTTGACATTACCCTTGAGGTAAAAGGTTGGGAGGCGAAACTATAAGCCCCTATCTTTCTCTGTGTCCGATTAAAACTCCGTAACCACAAGTACTGCATGAGTGTTAGCAATTGTGAAAGACTAAATGATAGTTGAGTATGTGGACTTGTTGAAAAGCTCTTATATTGACTCTTTCTGATGTTATGATAGATTGCAATTGCTTCAATGGTGAGGTTATCGTTTGTTAGTTCTCAATGAAGTTTCTGATTCATACCTGACATTGTGGATAGATTGTTACTTTATCAGAAGAAATCATATGAAAATATCCATATGTGCTGCTGTTATAAGAATGATCATGATGCCCTCATGTTCGTATTTTATTTTATCGACACCTCTATCTCTAAACATGTGGACATATTTATCGTTATCGGCTTCCGCTTGAGGACAAGGGAGGTCTAAGCTTGGGGAGTTGATCGTCCATTTTGCATAATGCTTTTATATCGATATTTATTGCATTATGGGCTATTATTACACCTTATGTCCCATACTTATGCCTATTCTCTCTTATTTTACAAGGTTTACATAAAGAGGGAGAATGCCGGCAGCTGGAACTCTGGGCTGGAAAAGGAGAAAATATTAGAGACCTATTCTACACAACTCCAAATGTCCTGAAACTCCACGGAAGTTATTTTGTAAATAATAAAAAATACTGAGCGCAGAAAATACCAGAGGGGGCCCACAACCTGGCCACGAGGGTGGGGGGCGCGCCCTACCCCCCTGGGTGCACCCCCTGCCTCGTGGGTCCCCTGGTGGCCCTCCGGTGCCCATCTTCTCCTATATGAAGTCTTCCGTCCGAGAAAAAAAATCATAAGCAAGCTTTCGGGACGAGACTCCGCCATCACGAGGCGGAACCTTGGCAGAACCAATCTAGGGCTCTGACTGAGCTGTTTTGCCGGGGACACTTCCCTCCAGGAGGGGGAAATCATCGCCATCGGCATCACCAACGCTCCTCTCATCGGGAGGGGGCCAATCTCCATCAACATCTTCACCAGCACCATCTCCTATAAAACCCTAGTTCATCTCTTGTATCCAATCCTTGCCTCTAAGTCTGAGATTGGTACACAGAGGTTGCTAGTAGTGTTGATTACTCCTTGTAGTTGATGCTAGGTGGTTTACTTGGTGGAAGATCATATGTTCAGATCCATTATGCATATTAATACCCCTCTGATTATGAACATGAAAAATGCTTTGTGAGTAGTTACGTTTGTTCCTGGGGACATGGGAGAAGTTGCTATTAGTAGTCATGTGAATCTGGTATTCGTTCGATATTTTGATGAGATGTATGTTGTTTCTCCTCTAGTGGTGTTATGTGAACGTCGACGACATGACACTTCACCATTGTTTGGGCCTAGAGGAAGGCATTGGGAAGTAATAAGTAGATGATGGGTTACTAGAGTGACAGAAGCTTAAACCCTAGTTTATGCGTTGCTTCGTAAGGGGCTGATTTGGATCCATATGTTTCATGCTATGGTTAGGTTTACCTTAATACTTCTTTTGTAGTTGCGGATGCTTGCAATAGGAGTTAATCATAAGTGGGATGTTTGTCCAAGTAAGGACAGCACCCAAGCACCGGTCCACCCACATATCAAATTATCAAAGTACCGAACGCGAATCATATGAAAGTGATGAAAACTAGCTTGACGATAATTCCCATGTGTCCTCGGGAGGGCTTTTCTCTATATAAGAGTTTGTCTAGGCTTGTCCTTTGCTACAAAAAGGATTGGGCCACATTGCTGCACCTTATTTACTTTCATTACTTGTTACCCGTTACAAATTACCTTATCACAAAACTATCTGTTACCTATAATTTCAGTTCTTGCAGAGAATACCTTGCTGAAAACCGCTTGTCATTTCCTTCTGCTCCTCGTTGGGTTCGACACTCTTACTTATCAAAAGGACTACGATACTTGAAGGCAATAAGAGGCAATGTATATTGTTTCGTCCCCAAAGGTGGGACGTTCCCTATCGAAACCATCATGCTTGTTGTGAGAAGCTCTGGTTTGTGAGAAGGTTATACCCGAACCTGCCCCAAACGGGTCATTTCCTTCTGCTCCTCGTTGATGCTGCTCCATGATAGCATGCTAAGTTTCATGAATTTCAGACGAGTTTTGGATTTACTAGAATTTAAAAACCAAGCATCTCAATGTTTTGTCGGCAATCAACAGTGCCCTGGTGTTTGAATTTCATTCCCATCTCTTGCATGGGACCTAGAAATTCACCCAAGGACACATATTAGATTTTTCAACCAACCTTAGTGCATTGGAGCATGGGCTTGTAGTTCAAATTTGAATTATGCACATAAAATGCCTAGAAAACCCAGTTAATGTATAAAAATGTCCAAATGAACCCCGAAAAATCCCAAAAATTGACACAACACTCTTGTTGTTCTATGTTGACACTAGAAAATATTTGAAAGCAATAAGAGGCAATGGATATCGTTTCATCACGAAAGGTGGGACGTTCCCTATTGAAACCATCATGCTTGTTGTGAGAAGCTCTGGTTTGTGAGAAGCTTATACCCGAACCTGCCCCAAACGGGACAATTTTTTTACCATGGCATGTTGATGCCGCTCCATGATAGCATGCCAAGTTTCATGAATTTCAGATGAGTTTTGGATTTACTAGAATTTAAAAACCAGGTATCTCAATGTTTTGCCGGCAATCAACAGTGCCCTGGTGTTTGTATTTCATTTCCATCTCTTGCACGGGACCAAGAAATTCACCCAAGGACACAAATGTGATTTGTCAACCAACTTTAGTGCATTGGAGCATGTGCTTGTAGTTCAAATTTGAATTTTGCACATAAAATGCCTAGAAAACCTAGTTAATCTATAAAAAGGCCAAACGAACCCCGAAAAATTCCAATTTGAACACAACACTCCTGTTGTTCTATGTTGACACTAGAAATTATTTGAAAGCAATAAGAGGCAACGGATATCGTCCCGTCACCAAAGGTGGTACTTTACCTATCGAAACCATCATGCTTGTTGTGAGAAGCTCTGGTTTGTGAGAAGCTTATGTCTAACCTGCCCCAAATGGGACAAAATTTTCACCACGGCATGTTGATGCCGCTTCCATGATAGCATGCCAAGTTTCATGAATTTCATTTAGTTTTGGATTTACTAGAATTTAAAAACCAGGCATCTCAACGCTTTTGTCGGCAATCAACGATTGCCATGGTGTTTGAATTTCATTCCCATCACTTGCATGGGACCTAGAAATTCACCCAAGGACACACATGTGATTTTTTAAGCAACTTTGGTGCATTGGAGCATGTGCTTGTAGTTCAAATTTGAATTATGCACATAAAATTCCTAGAAAACCCAGTTAATGTATAAAAAAGGCCAAACAAACCCCAGAAAATTCCAAGATTGAACACAACACTCCTGTTGTTCTATGTTGACACTAGAAAATATTTGAAAGCAATAAGAGGCCACGGATATCGTCTCGTCCCCAAAGGTGGTACGTTCCCTATAGAAACCATCATGCTTGTTGTGAGAAGCTCTGATTTGTGAGAAGCTTATACCCAAACCTGCCCCAAATGGGACAAAATTTTCACCACGGCATGTTGATGCCGCTCCATGATAGCATGCCAAGTTTCATGAATTTCAGACGAGTTTTGGATTTACTAGAATTTAAAAACCAGGCATCTCAACGTTTTGCCGGCAATCAACAGTGCCATGGTGTTTGAAATTCATTCCCATCTCTTGCATGGGACCTAGAATTTTGCCCAAGGACACACCTGTGATTTTTCAACCAACTTTGGTGCATTGGAGCATGTGCTTTTAGTTCAAATTTGAGTTATGCACATAAACTGCCTAGAAAATGCATTTAATGTATAAAAAGGCCAAACGAACCCCGAGAAATTCCAAGATTGAACACATCACTCCTGTTGTTCTATGTTGAAACTTGAAATTTTTTGAAAGCAATAAGAGGCAAGGGATATCGTCTCATCCCCAAAGGTGGTACGTTCCCTATCGAAACCATCATGCTTGTTGTGAGAAGCTCTGGTTTGTGACAAGCTTATACCCAAACCTGCCCCAAATGGAACAAAATTTTCACCACGACATGTTGATGCCGCTCCATGATAGCATGCCAAGTTTAATGAATTTCAGATGAGTTTTGGATTTACTAGAATTTAAAAACCAGGTATCTCAATGTTTTTCCGGCAATCAACGATTGCTCGGTGTTTTTGAAATTCATTCCCATGTCTTGTATGGGACCTAGAAATTCACCCAAGGATAGACATGTGATTTTTCAACCAACTTTAGTGCATTGGAGCATGTGCTTGTAGTTAAAATATGAATTATGCACACAAAATGCCTAGAAAACCCAGTTAATGTATAAAAAAGGCCAAACGAATCCCGAAAAATTCATTCCGATTTCTTCCATGGGACCTAAGCATGCACTGAAGGACTGAGATTTGATTTTTCAACTAATTTGTATGCACCGGAGCATGTGCATGTAGTTTAATTTTGAATTGTGCACCTAAAATGGCTAGAAAACCAGTTTAATGTATGAAATGTTCGAACGAACCCTGAATAATTCCAATTCTTTTACGACACACATACAGTTGCATGTTCACTGCAGATAAAAGGTCTAGCAATTGACACCGTCCATTGCCGCTGTGACCCCATTTTGTAATTCAAATCAAGTAGATCTCACACAGTTTATTCTCACCAACCATGTGAGATGTAGTACAAAATATCTTGGAGCACCGTCGGTGTATAGTACGCCTATGGCTTACCCGAGAAGGTGCGTCGGCTACAGTCCACAGCCAGCATGTCTAGCACCCTAGCTCGCTCTCCCGAAACTCTCGCCTCTGCTTCCGTCTCTGCTTTTGTCCCTTGATTCAAATTGTTTTGAGCCCCGGCATTTTACTCCCGCCTCTTCATCCCTCGTAATCTCAAAAATATCTGCTAGCCCTTGATCCAAATTTTTAGTAGCCCCGCCTTGTTACTCCCGCCTAGTAAAATTTTCAGTTGCACTTGATATTTCCTCAAACACAACCTCCGCTCACACAGACACACACAACCCCCGAACCATTGGTAGGTCGCCACCATCGCCGGCGCCTCCATCCTCAACCTCTGCCTGTGTGCCGGGGAGCTCGAGTAGCCAATGGCCAAAAAGAGGTTTATCGCGGCCTTTTCTCCCGACGTTGGCGAGGTGGCCGCCGAGGTGTCCCCGTCGTCCTCCGCGGGCCCGATCCACTGTCGTCGGTCCCCCGGTCCGCCCGCCGCCGCGCCTCTACCCCGGTTCGAGGAGTTTCCCGTCCTCCCCCGGACCCGGCAGCCGACGAAGTCCTACCTCGGAGTTCGGCAGCGGCGGTGGGGGACGTGGGTCACCGAGATTATAGATTGAGAGACCCACACCCGCCGGTGGCCCGTTAGCTTCCACACGGCCGAGCTCACGGCCATGGAGTACGACCACTGGCAGGTCCGCTACCATGGCACGGCGGCTAGGCTCAATTTCCCCTTCGGCAGACGTCCGGTCCACCTCGTTCCGCCTGAGCCAGGGGTGGTGAGCTCGGCTATGGCGCGGGAGGACTGCGAGGCGTGGGAGCATCTCAAGGCCGAGGCCGCCGATGAAGGCTACATGCAAGAGCTCCACCGACAGCACCCGGAGCTCATGGAGGCGGAGCGGGCGATCTTTGCCAGCGCGGAGGGCGGCGAGGTTATCGCGCTCTCCTCCGATGACGAGGTCGAAGGTGGCGAGGACGGCGGCACGGAGGGCGGCGAGGTTATCACGCTGTCCTCTGATGATGAGGTCGAAGGCGGCGGCGACGGCGGCACGGAGGTCGTCGAGGTGGGCCCCAAGACGAGGAGATCGACATCGACGAGTGGAGGAGTGCCTTCCCCAAAGACCCCGACGACGATTGGCCCGCCCGGCTCACGCAAGACAACGTATATGACGAGGAAGGATTGGCTCGACCTCTACTTCGACCGAAAGTAGTTTAGCTTAGTTTAAATTTATGTTTTATGTTCGGTTATGCAAAACTATCTATCTTTAGGGTTGAATGCATGCTACTTTCGGTTGAACCTGCTTTGAACTTGATCAAATTGAAGTTTACAACCTTAAGTTTAGGGGATCGACTAGAAAAGGCCAAAAATTGCTGGAGTATATATATATCCACTAAGGGTTTTAGTCCTTTAACTTTTTAAGGATTGCCTAGAGATGTCCTTATGACTTGTTTATTTCATTTCTTCACAATGTGGTGCTCTATATGTGCAACTATTTGTTGTGCAGTTCAATTTCATCAATAACAGTTTCAACAATACCACTATGAATTACAATATTTGGTTGATGTTAAGGATATTGCAGTTAACATGCCTTTTCATTTTTCAATTATTGTTTAGCAACATGCATTGTACTGAATGACTAAATATGCAATCCTGTGGCTACATAGCAACAAGCAAGAGTGTTACCTTAATGTTCTGATGATGTCTACATATACATGTAATAAAATATTATATAATGGGATGGATGGAATGTTGTACTACATCATTTTTCAATTGTTGTTTAGCTTCTAATATTAACTTGGTGCTATTAGGTACATATATAATTGATAAAGATCCACACTTCGACCCTTTCTACGCATGGGGCAATGAGATATTCATGAACCAGCATCAAGTGAGGAAACTGATAAAGATTGTTACTAAAATGGGTCAAAAGATGTCAATCGAACTATTTGTTTACACTTTATGCAAGACAACGATGAACTGCAGGATGGTAAGTAAGAACCACAGTAGCCTTCTTTTTTACTGCCCGTAATGAGTTGTGTTAGATGACAATATCTGAATCTTTTTTCTTTGCAAGTGGATCCCGAAGCAGTTTACTCAAGATTACCTCTCAAACTATAGATTGGCGGCCGCCCATCACAAGGGGTTGGACTAGAGTCCTGCATGCCTTCTGCATCCAGGAGAGCACAATAGGGCCATTCCCCTTCACCTTGTTCGGCAACTGGAATGTCTGTCGCCTCTTTCTTTACCATTTGTAATAGTACAAGTATAGAACCCTTGTACATCATTCTTTATTTGGTGCTTCTGTAATTCTTAAACATTGAACCGATTAATGCATTGGTTGTTTGAACCTGATGGATATGAATAAAGCAATAGCCTACTTTCAAGTTTAAATTAGGTATAATTTTAAATAGCAGCAATTAAATTAGGGCGAAATTACGTTGTGCAGGTCATTATGACACACATGGTTGGTAAAACACAAACGTTTGCGATATACACCATAATGTGAGACGGTTCACAGAGAGGAAACGTGTGCAAGCATGCACACAGTTGTCGTTCGCAAAGCGTGTGTGATGTCAGACACTATCACATACGGTGCGGGAAAACTAAATTTGTGTGTTTGTCTACCTATCGTACACGGTTTACAATAATGAACTGTTTGTGATGTGCCAGGCATCGTAAATCTCCCGTGCTTGGAATCTGCCTAGAATCTGCCTGGAAAGCTCCTGTGCCAAGAATCTGCCTGGTTTTAGGAAGAACCACAAAACTCGAAGCTGCGATGGCATTGCGAGCACAAACGAGTAGCAAGGATGAAATGTTTGGAATATTTGAGATATCGGAAACGGTTATATAGGGACAACTGTATGCATCAAGGCTCCCTATCCCCGCCGGTTTCTGGGTCATGTGGGAAGGACCCCCCCTATCGCCCACACTCACTTGGCGACGGTTCCAAATGCCGTCGCGGAAAAAGGGTTAAAAACCGTTTGTATAGCACCGACGCGCACTAGGGGCACCACACCGTCATGAAGAGTCTCCTCCATTGGGACTTCTCCCCGGGTTTGGCGATTGAATCTCAGGTACGTGACAAGTTCAAATCTACTGTGCACTTCTCGTCGGACAATCACCGATCTGCCAAGGAATTCTTCCTGGTGGTATTGTTCTCTTCGGCATCCTTCCCGTTAATGGAGGAATTGGTGGCCCTAGCCCTGCAATCTTGCATTGGTGGTATCAGTTCGGGTTTTAGGGTTCTGCGGTTAAGTGATCGCCGCTTCTGGTTCTCGGTGGCTTCCAATAGAGTTGGTCATGTTATTTATGGGCTTAAGTATCAGATTTGGCCGGACTTTGTTTGTCATTTCCATCTCTTTCATGGTGATCTTAATTCATGCCTTGATCAGTCCGATATGGCTTAGCATGCGGATATTCAACTTCCTGAGGTGGGTGTTCGTCCAATTGCTATCAAATCTAAATGGCTTCAGGATCAACAATACAAGTCAGCTCAATCTCATTCTTTCAAGTTGAGTGATAGTGCTGGGCTCCAAAGCATCTCGCCGACGTTGAGCTCGAGTCTCGCTCCGACCACCGAGGACATCTCCTTGGAAGTTTGATTTTCCGATTATTTGAATCCGGATTTGAATATTGGTTGGGAGATTTTGTTTTCAACCAACAAGATAAGTTGCCTTACATTGGTCCCTTCTTTCCAGGACCTCGTTTAGGGAAACGATTGGAATTCCATCTTGGATGATATATTGTATCACATTATGGATGGTTGGCAAGCTGGTTATTCTCATCATGATATTAAGTCTATAGTTCAAATCAAGGATGTGCCAACACAGGCTTATATTGATTCTAGGCTATTGAAATGTCTGAAATGCTCTCGGCATGGCCATCTTGCTTCGGACTACCAGGTATCCTCTGCCAACACTGTATACATTCCATCGACCAATGTATATGTTCTGCTAATCAGTATGAGCTGATGAAAACATGCATGATGGACTGCACGGAACCTTTATGCCTAGTTTGTAGTCAGGGTGGCCATTCAGCGACCAACTGTCCAGGCCATAAGTGGTGTAGTAATTGTAGCTTCCTGGGCCATGCATACTGCCATGGAGGCAAGCATGGGCCCAAATATGTTTGGCGGCCCAAAAGGCTTGAACCAATTTTGCCAATATGTGTGGAACGGAATAGTATCCAGCCGCCTAATAATCGAGATCACGTGTGGAAAGTGAAACAGAAAATCCCGGATATTGGCGACGTGGCACGCTCCCATTGCATGTCGATATGACTCCCTCCCCCCGCAGCTGTCAACTCCACCACCCTGGGGCCCCAATCCAAGCCAGTCTTCCCAGCTTCATGCACCTCCCCTGTCGCCACTGCTCTTGCTCCACCATCGACTGCTCCAAACGCCTCCGTGCTTCAGGAGAACCCTAGAGTCGTCACCATGGCAAACTTCCCAGTCCGGCCATTCGGCTTCACCCCTATCGGCTCCAACATTGAGCATGGGCTGGATCATCAGATCCAGAGGAGCATTATGGTGGTAGATGAGCCGCCGCTGAACCATGACAGGTACGCCTTGATAGAGATCAATCCCCCAGTACCAGAGCATCAGAAGCGGTTTTGGCTTGAGGAAGTATGTCGCATCATTAGGGAGGATCTGGAATATCAGATTGAGCATGAGTTTGTCTATCCGATTGCTATTGGCTATGTTGCTTTCGTTGATGTTCAGAGTAGGGATGAAGCCATTAGAGAGGGGCCACATGCTTTAACTGATGAGTCATAATTCTCTTTGACCACCCATGATGAAGGGATTAATATGAGAGTGCTTCCTTTCGAGTATGAAGTGTGGATCCCGATGCTTGCTTTTCCTATGGAGTACATGACTGAACATTACGTGTATAAAGTTGTTTCCAAGTTTGGAAAACTTCTTGCCTGGCCGAGACCGAATGAAAACAAAGCGCGTATTCTTGTCAAGTGCCACATCAAATATGTTGCTTAGGTTCCTCATAGCTTGGTAATCACCAGAGTCGGGATGTTACCTGGTCTAGGCAGATCTTGGTCGGTCCCTGTTTATGTGCTCAATGGTAGAAACACTGCTCTGGGTCTTCCAACTTTCCCTTGTCGAGCACTTGAACTTCTAGCAAGAAATGTTTTTCATTTTTATGAGTTGGTTTTAAAAATGCCAAAATGGCATTGGTGTTTGTTTTTGTTTTTTGAACATGTAAATCTTAGGTTTTAATAAACTCCAAACTTCCATGTTATTTTAATTCGAACCTCACGTTGGTTTTATTTTCTATTTGCGGTTAGAATCCGAGTTTTGAATAAACCTTGAACCGCTCCATTACTTTAATTTGAACTTCTAGGTTTATTTTAGAAATGGGGAAATCGATTTAGTAATTAAATTTTCTTAACTTTTTTTCTTATCTTAATTTGAGCTTTCGTTGTGGAAACTTGTTGAACAAGAGGAACTTTTTGATTTTTCCCGGTCTGTGCACTTGAACTTCTAGCAACAAAATTTTTTGGACTTCGCCTTTTTACTCCTATTTTCTCATACGAAACACACACCATGCAGTACATGAACTTTCGTCTGTTGTCAATTTGAATTTCTCTCTATTTCAGTTTAGTAACGAAACAAATCTGAGTTTTTTATAGACATCAAACCGCTCTAACTTTCTTTTTCAACTTCTTTGTGTGCTTTTTAGAAATGTGAAAATGGTGTTTTGTTAGAAATGTTGAACTTCTCGTTATTTCGAATAGATCTTATTGGTCTTATTCTTTAGTAACCGAAAAAAGTAAGATTTTCAATAAATATCAAACGCTCTTCTTTTAAAAATTGAACTTCTTTGGTTTTATTATTTAGTAAAGAGAAAAAAAGTTTTTAATATGCATTGAACTACTTTATTTTTTTAAATCGAACTTCTAGGTTAAACTATTCAATTGCAAAGTGTAGAAAAAACATGCTTTAAATGGTATACATGAAAATTGTAAACCGTGCATTGAAATGTAGCACATAATATACCGTTTGGAAAGATTATGAATAGCAGCAAGTTTTTCATGTAGAAAGGTGTTACAAATTCGTTGCCGTTTGGGAGAGGTTTTTAAAATGGCAAAACAACGTTGTTTTTTTGCTTTTTTTCAACATGTAAATGAATGACGGATGTGTCGCACATAAATGTTGAACTATGCTAGGAGGAGCACGTGAACTTCTTGCAACAAACCTTTTAATCTTTTAGATTTCTATTCTTATTTCTTATGTGAAACAAATTCTGTGTATTAGTTGAACCACCCGCAGTTTTCACCTTGAACTTCTGTCACGTATTTTTGTTCTTAATTTGTCACTCGTTCATCAGATTTACACAATATTTTTTGTGTATTTTTGCACATGTAAATGCACGGTGAACCTCCTTCACAGTAATTTTTGAAATTTCCTAGGCCGACCACGTGAATTTTTAGCAAAAGTCTTTTTTTAGAATTTGCCTTTTTATTTTTTACATGAAACAGACTTGATGTAGTAGTTGAACCGCAGTTTGTTTTCACTTTGAACTTCTGCTTTTCTACCCATAACTCGTGAAAACTCAATAAATTCTAAGTTTTTTATAAATGTCGATTTGCTCTATTTTTGTAATTTGGACTTATTGGTTTGTTTTTTTTTGTAACGAAAACATCCTACTTTTCTAATAAATATTGAACCTTTCCCTAATTTAAATATGAACTACTAGAGTTTTTTATTAGAAACGGTGAAAATCATTCTTAGTTTCTTTGGATACATCGAACTACTCTGTGTTTTTAATTTGAACTTGTTGATCTTATTTTTAGGTAACGACGAAAATTTGAGTTTTTTTTAACGCTAGACGGCTCCATTTTTGAAATTTGGACTTCTTGGTTCATTTCTTTTAGTAAAGAAAAAATCTTAGTTTTTTTAAACATCAAACTACTCCGTTACTTTAATTTGAACTTCTCAATGTTCTAGAAATGGGGAAAATAAAACCGATGCACATTTCCCCTCTAAGCAATTTTCATGAGTTTATTTTTAAGTTGAGAACATATGGTTTTTTCTTTCCTACATATGTAGGTTTTTCATATAAGATTGTTCACGAGAGAAACCTTGGAAATATTTAGGTGGGAGGTGAGTACTACACAATTTTGGATTATTTTATCAATTCGAGCTTCCATATCTGAACAATTTGAACTTCTCGGACTTTTTCCTACGAACATCATGGGGTTTGTCTTTCTTTCCTTTTATGAGCACGATTTGATATTTGAGACACACGACACACCAGCTGCACAAAAATTCAGGATCCACAGCCCTCGGTCGGACACAATTTTTTTTTATTGCGCTCCCCTTGTGTACACACAACAATCATCAGCTACCATATACATGAACTTCAATTGTTGACAAACATGAACTTGTCTATGCTTGTCGCTGTAAATAACAGTCTACCACTCAAGAAGACAAGCTCATTTGTACAGAATACAAAGCAAAGCCACATCATGTCCACATTTTTCTTGTTTACAATTCGGTGTATTAACTAACACATTTGGCGTATTTATGAACAAATTCAGCATACCCAAATTTGGCCTCCACACAAAAACTCACAGAGAGCTGAGCAGATCTTACCACAGAGAGGAACATGGAAGTTCACTAAATATTCAGTCAGCTGTTCATCTCCTCTGTTCAGAGAAAAAGAGCGATGGTCGTGGGGAAGTAACAAGGACAACGGGACCGGAAGACAGCAAAGGAGCATGAGGGCCTCGGCATTGTAGTGTCACCGGAAGGAGGCACAGTGGACACTGCGCATGGCTCGGTGCTGGCTCTAACGGGTGACGACTTGACGTCCGAGTAGGGGAAGGGTGGGATGAGGGCGCTCTGCAGCCGGAACAACAACGATTGATGGCTGGACGATGGCGTGCGTGTGGTTGATATCCTGTGGTTTCCAAGCAGCGTGCGGGAGGGATGGCGTCACTGCGTTGGAAGCAGAGGTGGCAACCTCGGTGGTGGATCCAGGGGGAGGGTGGTCGGCGCCGCCATGGCTCCAGAGGGAGGGTGGCCGCCGCCGCCATCGTGGGTCCAGGGGAAGGGAGGCAGCCGCTGCCGTGGATCAGGGGGAGGGAGGCGCCATCGCGGATTGGGACCAGGGACGGCGGATGGAAGCGCGCCGGGGACGGGTGGGTGGCGGCGGCGCGATCGTCGGGGAATCCGGACTCCGTAAAGGAAAACTTCTTCATATCATGCTAGCACCGCACTCCGTGACCTCGCTGAAGTCTGCCAAGTCTCAATGTCAAGGCCCCGATTCTAAGTCACACCGATCTAGCATGTAACACGTCATATCACTTTGCGGCCTCACACACGGTATTCCCACGGGTGCCCCCTTACCTGGCCCGGGACCGTTTGCGCTTCTTGGCTCACGTATATGATAGTGTCGCTAGCATCCATATGACAGAGAACCCGGGCCGACATGACTAGTCGTGAATCCAAAGTGGCACTAACTTACGGGACGAGCATACGTGACCCATCCTCAAACATGTCGGTCGTCAGCGTGTGAATCCGGGCTGTAGCAACTGGGCTAACAGGACTCCGGGAACCCAGGCTATAGCAGGCTAGCAGGACTCCAAAAGTCACCACGTGACATTTCCCTGAAGGGACAGACACAGGAACTAAGTGGGACACATGCGGGCCAGTCTTAGTGTTCCGGAGCAGTAATAACTGGGCTAGCAGGACTCAGGTAAACGGTACATGTAGCAGACTACCATGGCTCGGTGGAAGCACCCGGACTACATTTCCCCATAAGAGAGGTTACCAAGGATAGACAGCTAGGTTGTCGGATCCAACACATACCAAGCATTTCAATCATACACACAATATGCTCGATATGTGCAAATACAACATGGCATCACAACAAGACTCTACGACTCAGAGTATTATTCATCAGGCTCTGAGGAGCCAAGTATTACAAACATGGTTCTCATGACCCAACATACAGAGCATACAAGCATCAAGCGGAAGCATAAACATGTCTGAGTACAGACAACTACAAAAGGAAAAGGTTGATAAGCCTGACTATCTACAAGACCCTCCCAAGGGCACAAGAACGTACCTGAGGTAACAAGCTAAACATCGAAGTCCACGCGGAACTACTAGCGAGACTGAAATCTCTCTACAAAAACATAAATTAAGAAAACGTGAGTACAAATGTACCCAACAAGACTTACATCAGAACTAGCTACATATGCATCGGTATCAACAAAGGGGTGGAGGAGTTTAACTGCAACAAGCCAGCTTTGAGTCGGTGGCTATCCTAAACTACGACTGTTGGTAACTCTTTTGAGGTGGCGGAGACGTGTCCACATATTCACCATATCAATACACCATTATGGGTCCGCTCCCTTCTCCCTACGAGAAGGCCATCGATAGCACTCACACTTATCTTGCACATTTTAGAGTATCCACTTCAAGTTAACTATGAACTGTACAGGCAACCCAGAAGTCTTTTACCACGGACACGGCTATTTGAATAGATTATTTATAACCCTGCAGGGGTGTACTTCTTCACACACGCTCTCGCCACTTACCACCATGTACATGTCGTGTATCTCGGCAGCCTTCAAGCAGAAGCCTGGCGAGGGAGTCGGCCACGACCTGTCTAACCACACAAGTCTCTAGTCCAGGTTTATCGCCTATTCGGGTTCCATCCGCAAGGAGATCCGGCCGGGGTGTCGCTCACGGTCCCAAAAGATGTGTGCAGGGTTCCCAAGCCCACCTCAATGGATGGATCTACGCTTGGTACACCGTGCCATGGTGCCTAGTCTGTCCCAAGCCCACCTGTACTGGGTACCACTTGGTAGACTACTAACACAACCTACAAACACCAGAAACTAGTTGCAACTCCTGGACAGAGATTAGGTTGATTAATAAGTCAAGAGGGGTACTTAAGCATTCCAATGCGTGGTAGTAGTTGTTCATGGATCACAAACACAGAACTCAGTTCCTGAGGACGGCTGCAATGAGACAACCCACCATGCACTCCTACATGGCCTCTCACCGCTATCTTTACCAAAATGTGTTCACAGACTTAGCTCTCATCAGTAGGACATGCTTACAACTTTCCAATTCATCCCCGATGAATCACACCTAACACAACTCTAAGCAATAGCAGGCATGACAACAAGCATGAATGAGTAGGCACATCAGGGCTCAAACAACTCCTACTCATGCTAGTGGGTTTCATCTATTTACTGTGGCAATGACAGGTCATGCAAAGGAAAGGGGTTCAGCTACCGCAACATGTAACAGTTGAATCGTTGTTGTCATAATGAAGTAAAAGAGAGCAGAAGTGAGAGTGTGGGATTGTATCGGAATGATCTAGGGGGTTTTGCTTGCCTGGTACTTCTGAAGATAGTATAGTTCTTCATCGGTATCATCGATCTCATCGTCGGAACTACGTCCAATGAGAGGGAAAAAATACCGGCAACAGAGAGGAAACACAATCAATGCAATGTGACAATATGATGCATGATCATGACATAGCAATAAGATGTGATTTGAGCTAATGCATCTAGCAACCAGATTAAATGAAGTTGGTTTGCATCAAAGATTCAAATTCCAACTCCATATGTATTTGTTTAAATGCCATTAAATTGTTTTGTCCAATTCAGCAACTTTAAGTTCCTCTAACATGCATGAAAATGCCATAAATAGATTCTTTGGATTTTTCTGATCATTTTTCATATATGATTTATTTCATTTGGAGTTACAGATAATTTTCTATGAAATTTTGAAGTTCATACTATTTTTGGAATTTTCTGAATTTGTTTTAATCCAGAAATTCCTTTACTGCGTCAGCATGACGTCTGAGTGACGTCAGCAAGTCAACTAACCGTACCAGTCAAACCTGATATGTGGGTCCCATTGGTCAGTCTCACAGTGCTGGCTCGTGTCACAGACAGGTGGGACCGGTCAACGTACACATCAGCAAGGTCAATGCTGACGCGTGGGTCCAGTCGAATTAGATTAATTCTAACTAATTACGTTAGCCTGTTAACTAAACCGGTGGGGCCCGTCTGTCATTGAGCCTTGGGGTTAAACTAATATGTGATTAGTGCTAATTAAGCAAGTGCCACGTCAGCCCGCCGGAATTAAGCCGACGAATACCAACGAGCGGCGGTGGCTCGCCGGAGTGGCGCTAGGGCAGCGGCTGGGGCGCGCTAAGGGCGCCAGGAGGGAGCCCGCGATCCCGCGCATTCAGCGGAGGCAGCAGCAGGTCACGTGGTTGTCTGTAGTGGCGGCGGCGGCGGCGAGTGAGGCGGCGGCCGGAGTTCGGCGAGATGCATGTGCGGGGTTACAGCTCGCAGGGGAGCAAGATGGGTGCGGGGTGGGTCTCTGGCGGCGCGAGGAGCAGGGTGACGCGCGCGGTCGTGAGCTGCGGTGGCTCTGGCCACGCGGTGAGCAACCATGGCGATGCGACCGCTCGGGTCCGGTGGTTAGCACGGCTAAGGTGCGTGAACGACGAAACAAAGAGAGGGACACGGTGTAGAGGCTCACCGCGCGTTCAAACGAGGCGGAGGCGAGTCCGGGGGTGCGTCGGAGACAGCATACGATCGCTGGCGATCTCGATCGGCCAGAGGTCAAGACGATGGCGGAGACGGCTCTACAGGGCGTCCGGCGACGCACGGCTCGACGGAGAGGTCGATGTAGACACGGAGAGGCTTGTGGGCACATCAGAGAGGCGAGGCCATGGTGGTGGGCGTGACAACAGCGAGCCGCGGCGATGGCTTGTTCGGGTGGGTGCGTGCGAGAGAGAGATAGGGGAGGATAGGGAGAGAGAGCCGAGGGGGTGGCGTGGCGTCGTCCAGAGAGGCCAGGCCGTCGTGGGGGAGGGGCGGGCAGGCAGGTGGCATGGCACCCTTGCGCGTGCGCCGTGCCCTCCTTCGCCTCTGCCTTCTGGCAGAGGTTGGGGATGACTGGCAGCGCCAGGTGGTGGGCTGGCTGCTGCTGGGCCTCTCAGGTAAGGCCAGGTGAGTTTCTGCCCTTTTCTAATTTTGTTTCTGTTTTTCTATTATTTTCTCTGTTTTGATTTAGTCATAAAATACCAAACCATTTTGTAAAATGCTGAAAATATTTGTGGGCACTTTTGAAATTATTTCCAATGGCCCTCAACTAGTTTCACCATTATTAGAACATTTAAACTATTTATAGAATTTAAATGCCCCAAATCAAATACAATAATTCAAAAATCCAGAATGTCCTAGAAATATGTGCACCATTTTTGGAACAGTTTTTAGCCAATTCAAAAATGTTGAACTTTTGTGCAGGGCATTTTCGGTTCATTGAAAATATTTTTATTTGAACCTAGTTGAATTCATTTGGTGCTAGGGTTTGAACATCCCCAATTCAAATTTCGTAAATTTAAACATGATGCATGGATGCTCACAGATGCAACTAAATACAAGCACTTCTAAGGTTGTGACAACTCACCCCCACTAAACAAGAATCTCGTCCCAAGATTCAAGACGTGAGGTAAGAAGACAAAGGGGGCATGGAACTAGCATAGTCTTCATGGTCCATTGCATCAAGTTGATTTAGGGAGTCCCGGATTAGGGGGTGTCCGGATAGCCGAACTATAACCTTTGGCCGGACTCCTGGACTATGAAGATACAAGATTGAAGACTTCGTCCCGTGTCCGGATGGGACTTTCCTTGGCGTGCAAGGCAAGCTTGGCGATACGGATATGTAGATCTCCTTCTATTGTAACCGACTATGTGTAACCCTAACCCTCTCCGGTGTCTATATAAACCGGAGGGTTTTAGTCCGTAGGACAAACAACAATAATACCATAGGCTAGCTTCTAGGGTTTAGCCTCTCTGATCTCGTGGTAGATCTACTCTTGTACTACCCATATCATCAATATTAATCAAGCAGGAGTAGGGTTTTACCTCCATCGAGAGGGCCCGAACCTGGGTAAAAACATCGTGTCCCTTGTCTCCTGTTACCATCCTCCTAGACGCATAGTTCGGGACCCCCTACCCGAGATCCGCCGGTTTTGACACTGACATTGGTGCTTTCATTGAGAGATCTGATGTGCTGTCGCCATTAGGAAGGATGCCTCATCCCGTCTTTAAAGACGGCACTATTGCTAAAGAAGCTTTCGCTATTGGCCAAACTCTCCGGCTAGGCGGTTTTCTTATGACCGCCTGTTCGGCCGCCGCGCCGACGATGACTTCTCGGGTCATCAAAAGCAATCTTCACGTCAACTCGGAACTCGCCGAGCAGTTAGATCCGATGGAGCTCTCTTCTTTAAACGAGCTTTTGGATCGCATCGCCGCCCTGGGAGTCGCTACAGACTACGATCAGATTGGGCCTAAACCCGATCTGAGAGAGATTAACTCTCCCCAGGTCACCCATCACGTTGATGTGGTGGAGGAACAATGCGGCGACCCTTCATCTATCTTAAGGACTAACTATGTCCGGATTCCCAATCCCTCCAAGCCGGATACCCGCGGAGGGGAGGACGTCACTCAAGACCTGAACTTAGAGTCAGGAAACGGGCTAGATTCAGTGGACAACATCCAAGAATCCAAGCTTCCGAGTTCGGAAACTCCTTGGCCCTTGAGCCTCAGATTGGGTGAGGTTTCGGATCTAATTCCACCCACCCACCCGAACATAGGCGATCTATCCAATATTAGGCAAGAGCCCAAGAAACAAAGTACATCATTACTGGGCCAGATTCTCCTGGTTATGAACATGATAAAGGACTGCCGCGAGGAAGACGCAATTTCATTCTTCTGCAATAATTGCACGGACAAGGGAATCGTCAACGCCATAGGTCGCCGTGAAATTACATGCTTTGCTAACTTGGCGTCCAAAGTACGAAAGTATTGTGCGATGGAAAGTGCCTGGAAAACCGAAGTATGATTTTGGGACAATCTGGCCCCGAACACAAACCCAGTCCGAAATAAAAGGGTGCATTATCGCCAATCACCCGGGTTAAACACCAAAAATCAAAAAACCCCTACGGGGCATGGAACCGTACTGGAGGGATGGCTCAACGGACCCTGTAAAATTCATAGTACAGAGGGCGCCACACCAACTCATAGCCTTAGAGCATGTTGGATACTCCGGCAGGTGGCCAAAAGTGGCGAAGAGCTTCTAACCCCAGCATCCACAGAGCACCAGCCCAGGGATACCAGTACGGTATTAACAGTCTTCGAGACTTTCGCATCAAACAATATGCGAAAACAAACACTCCGCAGCCTTGCCGAAGTCTACCAAGTAGCAACAATAAATCCATGGAGTGACACGGCTATTACCTTTAATGCCAGTGATGAACCTAAACTCCGAACAGCCCGAGCACCAGCAGCATTGGTCCTCAGTCCAATAGTGGACGGCTTTCGCCTTACCAAGGTACTCATGGACGGTGGCGTGGATTGAACCTCATTTATGAGGAAACCCTTCGAAAAATGGAAATAGACTGGAGCCACATTGAGCGAAGCAGCACAACCTTTAGAGGAACAATACCCAGTCGGGAAGCGTGCTGCACACGGAAAATCAGACTGGATGTGGTGTTCGGCACGCCGGATAATTACAGGTCCGAGGAGGTCATGTTCCAAGTGGCCCCGTTCAGCAGCGAATACCACGCTCTATTAGGGCGAGAGGCATTCACAATTTTTCAAGCTATACCCCATTACGGGTACATGAAGCTCAAAATGCCCGGGCCAACGGAATCATCGGTCTTGCTAGTGACCCGGACATAGCACTCCACGCCGAAAACAAGACAGCCGCATTTAGCCCTTGAGGCACTATCTGAAGCCCTAGCGACCGAGGAACTGATCAAGGCCAAGCGCCCACGGTGAACAGGGACGATGTGATACCGATAAAAGATCCAAGTCCACCTCGTTTAAACCAGCGGACGAAATAGTCAAATTCCAAGTCCACCCAACGGACCCTACAAAACAGCCTCCATCGGGGCACAATTAAACCACGATGTAGACGCCAAGACCACGAGAATTCCTCTGGTAAATCGGGACATTTTTGCCTGGCACCCTTCAGACATGCCAGGAATCCCACGCCGGCTGGCCGAGCACAGCCTAAACATCCTAAAAGGATTCAAGCCAGTCAAACAGGCTCTTCGGCGTTTCTCCGAACCCAAGAGACAAGCCATGGGAGAGGAGCTAGCCAAACTATTGGAGGCCGGATTCATCAGAGATATAAAACATCCGGACTGGCTAGCAAACCTGGTGATGGTACCAAAGAAGGACAAATCCTGGCGCCTATGCGTCGATTTCAAGGACCTCAACAAGGCTTACCCAAAGGATCCCTTCCCCCTCCCCCGCATCGACCAAATTATCGACGCTACCGCAGGACACGATTCATTGTGTTTCCTTGATGCATACTCCGGCTACCATCAAATTAAGATGGTAGAGCCTGATCAAGCCGCAACGGCATTTATCACCACATACGGCCCATTCTGCTTCAACCCAATGCCCTTCGGGCTCAAAAACGCCGGCGCAACATATCAACGCATGATTCAGACATGTCTGGCAAACCAGATCGGCAAAACAGTGGAGGCATACGTAGATGATGTGTTCATCAAAACCAAGCATGTCGAAACTCTAGTAGACGACTTGAGGCTCACATTCGATAATCTCCGAACATATGAAATCAAGCTTAACCCGGAAAAATGCGTTTTCGGGCGTGCATCGGAAAGCTCTTGGGCTTCATTGTATCCGTAGAGGAATTGAAGCAAACCCAGCCAAGATCCGAGCTCTGTCACAATTGGATATCCCAAAAGACCTCAAACAAATACAAAAATTGACTGGATGCGTGGCGGCTCTAAGCCGCTTTATCTCCCGTTTGGGAGAAAAGGCATTACCACTTTATCGCCTCCTCCGGCGCACCGAACACTTCGAGTGGACGGATGCCGCCACGGCCGGACTCGAAGAAATAAAAGCATATTGGCAACAAACCCGGTCCTGGCCGTGCCCAACATGGGCGAACCAATGCTATTATACATCACGGCAACTCATCAAGTTGTAAGCGCGGTGCTCGTTGTCGAACGAGAAACGGACGGACACAAGTTCCCCTTCAAAACCAGTTTACTACGTGTCCACCGTCCTCACTCCATGCAAGTCACGGTATCCGCATTATCAAAAGATAGCGACGCGGTGTTTATGGCATCCGGAAGCTGCAACACTACTTTCAAGAGTGTTCAATAACAGTAGCCTCAAAGTACCTCTTAACGACATTATAAACAACCGCGACGCTGACAGGCGGATTGCCAAATGGGCCATTGAGCTCCTCCCGTTCGACATAACCTATAAGCCACGGCGAGCCATTAAGTCGCAAGTTTTGGCCGACTTCATCACCGAATGGACTGAAGCCGAACTCCCTAAAGAGTAAGGCACATATTCCAACTGGATCATGCACTTCGACGGCTCCAAAATGTTGGCTGGTCTGGGGTCAGGCGTCGTTCTGACGTCCCCAACAGGAGATACAGTTCAATACGTACTCTAGATAATGTATACGGACTCCAACAACGCAGCCGAATACGAGGCCCTTCTACATGGTCTCCGGATGGCAGTATCCATGGGCATTCAACGCCTAGAGGTGCGCGGGGATTCAAACCTCGCGATATCCCAAATAAATGGAGACTTCGATGCAAAGGATCCGAAAATGGCAGCTTATCGCAACGCAGTCCTAAAAATGTCAGCTCGGTTCGATGGGCTCGAATTTCACCATATAGCTCGAGAAAACAATCAGGCAGAAGACGTCTTGGCACGCATTGGTGCGAAGCGCGATGCCGTCCCCCCCAATATCTTCTTAGAGTGGCTGTTCAAGCCATCCGTATTATGGGAAGGGGAGTCCGTAAATAACAGCCCGGACCCAACCGCACTGCCTGACACCGAAAATTCTGACACAATTGGAGGCTCTGCCAACGAAGTAACATCTTCAGCCCACGTAATAATGGCAGTCATTGCCCCATGGACAGAACCATTCCTAGCCTAACTAACCATGCAAGAACTGCCCGAGGACCAAAACGAGGCACGCAGCATAGTGCGGCGATCTAAAGCCTATAAAGTCCATGAGGGAGAGCTTTATAAGAAAAGCACCACCGGAGTTCTTCAAAGGTGTATCTCTGAAGAGGAAGGGCGGAATCTTCTGGCTGAAATTCATGCCGGACTCGGCGGGCACCACGCCGCAGCCCGGGCCTTGTAAGCAAGGCCTTCCAGACAGATTTTATTGGCCAACGGCCCGGGCAGATGCTCAGGACTTAGTCCAACGATGCGTCGGTTGCCAGCTCTTTGCTAATCAAGGCCACATGTCACCCACCGCCCTCCAAACTATACCCATCACTTGGCCCTTCGCGGTCTGGGGACTTGACATGGTTGGACCCATTAAAGGAGGAACCCACAAGCAAAAATACCCTACTGGGTCATGGTGGATAAATTCACCAAATGGATAGAGGCCAAGCCTGTTAAGATGGCCGAATCCGGACCGGCGATAGACTTCATATCAGGGGTCGTACACCGTTACGGCGTCCCCCATAGCATCATCACTAATAAAAGCACGAACTTCACGGCCGATGAGGTCAAACTCTGGTGCAAAAACATGGGCATCAAGCTCGACTATGCTTCAGTCTATCACCCTCAAACTAACGGTCAAGTCGAGCGAGCAAATGGTCTAATAATGAGCGGCATCAAACCCAGATTAGTGCGGTCCCTCAAGGAATCTAACACGCACTGGTTAGAGGAGCTCGACTCTGTACTCTGGGGGTTGTGGACCACGCCGAATCGCACCACTGGATTCACACCATTCTTTATGGTATACGGCGCAGAGGCAGTTTTTCCCTGCGACATAATTCATGACTCACCTTGCGTGCGCATGTACGAAGAAAGAGAAGCCGACCTTGATCGGCAGGACAGTTTGGACGCCTTGGAGGAGGACCGTGTTGTGGCAAAAGCCCGTTCCGCATTATATCAACAGCAAGCTCGAAGATATCAAAGCAGAGAAGTACGGGCCAAAACGTACAATGTTGGCGAGTTAGTTCTACGCCTGCCGGACAAGAAAAAGGACAAACTCAAGCCCAAATGGGAAGGTCCCTTTATTATAGACCAAGTCCTAACCGGTGGAGCATACCGTCTGCGAGATGCATCAGATAACTGACTCGAGCCGAACCCATGGAACGCAGCCCGTCTCCGAAGATTCTAAGCCTAGCGCCGGATTCTGAGTTCGTCTCCTTAATTTGTCTATTTTTTACACATTAGTTGTCTTATATTTCTCTCCTTCTCCCTCTTTTTCTCTTACAGCCTTTAAAGGCTCGTTCGCGCATTGTTCAAGACACCCGACGCGCTATTCGCGCTCATTATACTCGGGGCTTCTTTAATGAAGCTTATTTGTATGGGCTTCATGCCTAACACATGTGTCACGTTTCCGCATGTACCTTTTATTCTCCATTATATGCATCGATATGACTTAAGTTTTGGCCAAGCTGGGTTGCCTAGCTCCTGTGCTTACCCCTACATTCCCGATTGTTCGGCTAGGTGGTAAAGGGAGCGCCTCTGCGATTGCTACTGCAGGGTCAGCAGGATGTGTACCTCAGACTGGGTGAAGCCGAAAGCTAGCGTTCTTAAGGGAATATTCGGTCGGTGAACTAAAAGATGATTTCTCACTTATTTATTTATCTGCCCCCAGATGCTTTTCTGCTTTTTTCGCAGTCCGGACATGCACTTTAGGGCATGCCTCGAGGAAAGGAACCCCTAACGGAACTATTCTCCCTGGAAGATGTTTCTTACTAACCATGTAATATAACATAACTAGTTGGGCACTTGTCTGTTAAAGCACTAATGACCCCTACGCCTCTCCACGCATGCCTCGGTTCTTACATAACCGTGATGGTATTCGGACACACTCCGGACTATAGGGTCCTGAGGTTGAAGCGAAAAGGTCCGCCATGACAAACGATCTACAATCCGGCTAGAAGGCATTTTACATGTCATTTTAAATTACATAGTCAATTTGATTTGGGTATATTCCTCTTCAATACCATCCAATGTGCTCTCTAGTTTACTGATCTGTTGGGAATATTTATGACCAACTCTACCTGGATGTACACTAAGCTCACAGGGATCTCCTTCCCATCGGGCCCCACAGGTCAGACCTCGGCCATGTGGTTTGGGTCAGCCTTCGTGTACCGCATCTTCACCATGGCCCAGGCCTCCCTAGCGCCTTGAGACAGGCCGATATCTTCCATAATCAGAAGCGCCGCCCCGCTCCCTTAAGCCTCTCTGCAAGCTCATCAAGGCCTTCGGGCAGGGAGACAGATGGCCACAAGGCATGGGCGACGCCTTTCAGCACCTGCCGAACTCGTTCATGCAGTTGTAAGAGCTCGGGAAGAAGGTCACCCGTAGAACCGGGCATTTCCTCTGCAAGAGGACATGTGAGGATACCTACAGACATAACTCTGTTAGTCGACTTCCTCGCCGAACTCTTTTTCAAAGTTCGTTCAAGCACTTACCAAAAATGTCGCGTCGAAGCCGTCGATTCTCCTTCACGGAGTCCGGCTACCGGAGCACGAACATCCTTTGGTTCCTCGCCCAGCTGGGTGTTGGCATCTTGGAGATTATTCTTCTCCTGCCTCACCCTCGTAAGCACGCTCTCGCCGGCCTTTAACTGGCGCAAGAGTTGTTGCTTGTCCGGATCCACTCCGGCGCCATCTGCAATGATATTGTCAGATTTACACACACGCCGCACTTCACAACATACTTATCTTTCGAAGCGTATATTACGGAGGGGGTCTCCTTGGCCTCCCCTGCAGCGGCTAGTGCGGCCTCGAGTTGGGCTTTGCACTCTTCCAGCTCCTGGGACAGTTGGTATTCTTTTTTGTAAGATCATGCATAACAAATGATCCTTAAATCAGTTATCATAACTGTTTCAAGTCTCGGGGGCTACTGGCATATATAACCATCAAATTGTCTCACCCGTATGTCTACTCCGTGGCTCTGGCTAGACCATTTTGAGCGGCACGGAGGTGCGCATCGCCCGAATTGAAGGCATCTAGTGCCTCTTGGGAGAAACTGTCGTCACGAAGAACCATCAGCGACGCTTGTGGTTCATGGCACTCTCCACCTCGGAATTGGTGGCGCGATACCTGTCGGCATCCTCTCGTCAAGGAGCGTCCGACGACGCCTCGTGTTTGCCTCCGCTCGGATCCGGGCTTTGAAGCCCGGCTGGTGGAGGCTCGATTGGCAACCTCTCCGGATATAGTCCGTGGCGCTTTTTCCTGAAGAGAGCACGGCGTTAGTATGCCTTCCGGGAATAAAACCTGGGAATAAGATGGCACGCCATACCGTTGTAATCGGGCGTCTCAATCCGGACCGCACTTCTTTTCAACCTGTTGGGCCTTGCTGCCCTTGTTGGCTAGCCACCGCAGGCTCGGCCTTCCGCCTCACGGGCTCCCCCTGCAAAACACCATTGGTATACGGTGATCAAAAATAAGCACGGATGGACCATTTTCAAAGTATTGGGACTTCGGTCTTAGTTACCTGCGAGGCTGGATGTATTCCGGGGTAGTCAGCCGTAATGGCGACCAAGGCATTGTCGATGCTCAGTTGATAAAATACCCCATCAATCAGCTCCACGGCTATGTCCGAATCCTCTTGGGAGGCCGGATCGAGGGACCGATCCGGATCCTCAGGTTGTGAAGGAGGGCTGTTTATATCCTTCACGGCCCGACGCAATTCCTGCGTCGAAATCACAAGATAAGGTACTTGACTATGGGAATATGGAACGGATGGGCAAAAAGAAGTGTCCGCTTACCCAGCTTGGAGGATTGTACATAGAAAATCCATCCTATGGATTGACGCGGAGGAACTCCTCCTCTTCTCCCTTGTATAATGCGGACAAGGCCTTCGTCAGAGCAAAGAACCGATCCCGCCCCTTACGGCCGCGGCGGTGGCATCATCCTCCTGTTGAAATCCCACATGGGGTGGCCTCTATCTTTGAAGCGGTTGCACCCCCGCAGATAATGCATGTGGCCATGACCCCGATCATGGTCAGTCCGGAATGAGATAACAACCTTATCCGGCTCATCAGGTAAATGACGTCCTTGTCATTTTTCCCTTTGAAAACTCCGTGGGCGCCAGCTTAGGCGCTTCTTCAAGGGAGCATTATTGAACTCCGGGAGGCCGATCCGAACAGGGTCCGGCAGGGGGACATCTTCTATATAAAACCATTCTGAAGGCCAGTCTTCGTACGCCTTCCTTGGGGTTCCGGATAAATATCCGGTCCAATGACGTCACGATAGTTCGGCTCCGCCCACTTGATATATCGACCCCTCCTGAGAACGGGGCACAAGGCAGAACAGCTTCTTCCACAGCGCGAAATGAGCCTCGACGCCCAAGAACAGCTCGCAAAGGGCTACGAAGCCCGCAATATGCAAAATGGAGGCAGGCGTAAGGTTGTGCAACTGGAGGCCATAGAACTCCAGGAGCCCCCGGAGAAACGGATGAATTGGGAATCCGAGCCCCCTTATCAAATAAGGGACACGGCATATCCGCTCTCCTGTGGAGGGATTGGGGACGCTCTCCTTTGCTTTCCGCCATTATAGGTGGCGAGTCCGCTCGAACCGGGACCATGAAGGCCGGGGAAGGAATCCCTTGGTTTGGAGCGTCACTAGCTTCATGTGCGGGCGGAACATCTCTCTCAACCTCCGTGCCGAGGACTGGGAGGTGAGAGGAGGAGCTGCGTCGACTGGCCATGATGGAATGGATCTCTGTCGGATGCGCTCCGATGAATGCTCGCAAAGGGAAGATGGTGTGATTCGGATCCAAATCCTCGTCTCTTTTATAAGGCAGCTTATTTGCGCAGCCAGGGGAGTAAATGTAAAAACACCCTTGCTTTTCACATTCGTTTGACACGTGGAAGACGGCCATTATTGGGCATGGAAGCCAAGGAGCACAATATTCATGAGAAGCCGGACACTATTCAACAGGTACACAGAATTTGGAGAAGAACCCACCTTGCAATGCCGAAGACAATCTGCGCGCCGGACTCATCGTCATTGAAGCCTGGTTCGGGTGCTACTGAGGGAGTCCCGGATTAGGGGGTGTCCGGATAGCCGAACTATAACCTTTGTGCGGACTCCTGGACTATGAAGATACAAGATTGAAGACTTCGTCCCGTGTCCGGATGGGACTTTCCTTGGCGTGGAAGGCAAGCTTGGCGATACGGATATGTAGATCTCCTTCCATTGTAACCGAATCTGTGTAACCCTAACCCTCTCGGGTGTCTATATAAACCGAAGGGTTTTAGTCCGTAGGACGAACAACAATCATACCATAGGCTAGCTTCTAGGGTTTAGCCTCTCTGATCTCGTGGTAGATCTACTCCTGTACTACCCATATCATCAATATTAATCAAGCGGGAGTAGGGTTTTACCTCCATCGAGAGGGCCCGAACCTGGGTAAAAACATCGTGTCCCTTGTCTCCTGTTACCATCCACCTAGACGCACAGTTCGGGACCCCCTACCCGAGATCCGCCGGTTTTGACACCGACATTGATCTTGGCATCTTTTCCTTCGAGATCTTCATCCGGTTATGACGATGGAAGAGAGGAAAACTCTATAGGATTTGATCTTCACAAAGATCGAGCGAGTCATGATCAACTCATGGAATGAGATGTTGAAGCATCTCTTGAGCTGAGACACAACACATACATCCGAGTGATGGAGGGAAGTAGAAGACGAGGGTTTCAATTTGGTAGGCAACAATTACACGCTTGAGTAAGATGGTGCATAGGTTTCAAAGTAGCAAGGAGTTAATTGCCATGATTCCATAACGGGACACCTTGGGAAAGGTGACTCGTAGAATTATTTCCTTAAGTGGCAAAAAGAATTACTTTTGATATTGTGATCATTGAAGCTCTCTATACTAGCCTAAGGCAAATCACAATCGATCATTTGATGGAGTTCGAAAGAGTGGCATACTCAGACTAGAATAGATGATGTGGACTACCTTTTGAAGACAACGCATAATGGATGATTTTGCTTATCATCGAAATGGATGGGACCCATGGTAGGACCACTTTTTAAGATGATCCTGAGCAACAATTCTGAGGAGGGCAGGCCATGGGAAAATGGCACAATGGCGGTGCAAGCTAGGGACAAAATGCAAATGTTGGAATGTTCCAACGATCATATATGCCTGAGATTCGGATCTGGTTAGTAACAGGATACTTCAGACTCAACATGTCTGAGAAGAAGAATTGCAACCCAAATCAACGAGATAACGTTGCGAGATTCTCGGGAAATGAACTATGATAGCAAGCTCCAAAACATGAGCTGGTTCTGCTACATACATGTGAACACGCTGTCCAAGACAAGCATGACCACGTAGAAGTCTTACAAGAAACACTACTGAGTTACAGTTTGGGAACCATCATCGAGGATATCGGAGTTTTATGCATGATCTAGAATTAACACAACAAACTCCTTTTCCTTGAGCAAATCAATTAGTGGCTTGGCGTGCTAGGGAACACATATGGAGTGGAGGCGGCCAACCTATCAAACCATAGAGTACTTCGCACATATGCGTGACTAACTTGGGATGATTCCAGAGGAAGCAAAAACAAACTTTCTCGAATTCATCGTGGCAACTTGCATCGATTGCACATGAACTTAGAGGAAGTCACTACTTTCACCCAAACATATACTTCATGAACGGAACATGAAGATAATACCTATAAAAGTTTCCAACACTAGCTTAGATATTCAACATGAATCATGGACAAGATGAAATTGCTGTCAATGGGCTCAACCACAATCCATCCAGGCTTCCATCTAGGTGGAATTCCACAATTATGGGAACACGGTGATAGTATTGGTCAGACCCAAAAGATATAATGATGTATGCTCGAGGAAACAACCATGAGTAAGACAACATTACGAACATCGTTGGTTCTGATTTGATTTGACGATAGCCCACACTCAAATCAAAGGATTGATAAGACAATAGGTCCAACAACTGATCACAGGGACCAATCGATGAAGGTATCATCTTTCTTCAACGCACACTACACAAGAATATCCCTTTGGAACGAACTAAGTTAGGCAAGCTTTTATCTTCCAACTATCCAAGTTGTTGTTCAGCTTAACCAACCAGCTCAAGGTATCCAACACAGAATCTTGGAGAATGGGTGGTTTAGAAGAAAACCAACGTGATCACGAGCTCAACATAATAGTCAGGGAACAACCCGGTAATACCTCCGAGAAGATATTTAGAATATCACGAACCACCGATATGTTATTAAGCTCAAGAACAATCTTGCTTTCGAGGCAGGATGATGTGATCAATTAAGCAAGGATTGACACAATGCTAACTCTTGATCAAAGAGTGCACCAGGGAAAATGGACTAGGTGGCATGATCAACCTTAGGGTGATGATTCAACAACCAACACGCTAAGAATGAGATTATTGTCCATTAACTACCAAGCAACGGGGTTGTTAGGAGTATTGATTGCACACATTACCATTCCCTTGTCATTATTCGGTTACTACAACATGGGAACCGAGGAATGAATAATGATGGCAAGAAGTATCACTGCGTCAAGAATTCATAAGAGGTGGTGCATTTCTCATGATATTCCTGACATAGAGTGGATAATACTTCAGGGTAGAACAGAATCAAAAGCTGGATGGCATTTTGATCTGCAGAATACAACTACTTTGACCCAATCCTGGATATGGAAGAGGTACTGGAGTTTGTTTCTCCTACTCATTCTGAACCAGAACGGCTTGACGGACCACAAGAGTAAAAGGCATCGATGAACATGAATGCACACATGCTCTTGACTATCAACTGTTAGATGAAGGCCGAAATACAAATAAAGAGGAACAACTCAAAGGGACATATATCTTTTACGAGTTGTGGATGCGTAGATTGTATGCGAGCAAAGCTCAACATTTCTTCCGGACAACCCATGCAGAAAGGTAGAACTGGCAGATTCACAATGTAGAATGGAGAACTCGTCAAGAGAACTCTGGTTGTGATCTTTTGGTTCAAAAGAACTTCTGCCATAAGCAGTTCATGGTATTTGGAAGAAGAGAATACCACGGACCTCAAGGACTATCGCAAAGGTTACTAATATCCTAAAGGAACTAGCAAACACTATCAACATGAAGTAAGTAAGGTGAATCTCGGGTTCAAGAACCCAGGAATAGAATGCCTACTAACTAAGTAGCATCACGGGATGCTTTCGAGAATGATGGCCAGAATCATCACACTGGTAATACAAATCAGAGATAGATTACTGGGTGGTTCTCTAAGACACCTAGGGTCATAATAATAGCTCCAACATATATGTCAAGGCAATGGAGTACTTCAACACGCCGATTAGCGTGCTTAATCTGGCCCAAAGGGACATCGAAAACTGGAGGAAGGATTTGCAAATGCATCAGATTGTTTAGAAACCTGGGTTTACTCGGACAACATAATGGTTGTAAATGCTCGAAAAAGATTCGAGGCATCCTGCAACAAGGTGGCATGACCACTCAACATCACAATATCAAGGTTTCGAGACCAACTAACGATACACAGAAGTAGTAGGAACTAAACTGAGGCTTGAAACCATCAATCCTATAAGTCTACGGATTAGTAACACGTGATCCTGATAGAAAGATGAGAAGCCTAGTTCTTAATCCCTGCAGAAAAGAAGAGGTTGACTCAGATCAGAAGGGCATAAGGTAAATGGAGTAAAAAGAGCCTTACGTTCCCTTCCACAATCAATTCCCTTATATAACTAAAGCATTTCTAGACTCAACTTCAACCAGTTTGGCTTGGTAATCCTCTGAGCGATCGGGGCTCTGATACCAAAGCTGTCAGGACCCCGATTCTAAGTCACACCAATCTAGCATGTAACACATCATATCACTTTACGGCCTCACACACGGTATTCCCGCGGGTGCCACCTTACCTGGCCCGGGACCGTTTGTGCCTCTTGGCTCACGTATATGATAGTGTCGCTAGCATCCATATGACAGAGAACCCGGGCCGACATGCCTAGTCGTCAACCCAAAGTGGCACTAACTTACGAGGACAGGCATACATGACCCATCCTCGAACATGTCGGTCATCAGCGTGTGAATTCGGGTTGTAGCAACTGGGCTAATAGGACTCCGGGAACCCGGGCTATAGCAGGCTAACAAGACTCCGAAAGTCACCGCGTGACAATTCCCCCTGAAGGGCAGGAACACGAGGAGCGAAGTGGGACACATCTTGGCCGATCTTAGTGTTCGGGCGGTAGTAACTAGGCTAGCGAGGACTACGGTAAAAGGCTGTAGCAGACTACCATGGCTCGGTGGAAGCACCGGACTACATTTCCCCATAAGATAGGTTACCAAGGATAGACAACTAGGTTGTCGGATCCCACACATACCAAGCATTTCAATCATACACACAATATGCTCGATATGTGCAAATACAACATGGCATCATGATAAGACTCTACGAATCAGAGTATTATTCATTAGGCTCCGAGGAGCCAAGTATTACAAACATGGGTCTCATGACCCAACATACAGAGCATACAAGCATCAAGCGGAAGCATAAACATGTCTCGAGTACATAGACAACTACAAAAGGAAAAATTTGAGAAGCCTGACTATCTACAAGACCCTCCCAAGGGTACAAGATCGTGGCAGAGGTAACAAGCTAAGCGTCAAGTCCACAGCAGGAACTACTAGCGAGACTGAAGTCTCTCTACAAAAACATAAATTAAGCAAACATGAGTACAAATGTACCCAGCAAGACTTACATCAGAACTAGCTACATATGCATCAGTATCAACAAAGGGGTGGAGGAGTTTAACTGCAGCAAGCCAACTTTGACTCGGTGGCTATCCTAAACTACGACTGCTGGTAACCCTTTTGTGACGCACACGAGTCCACATATTCACCATATCAATACACCACTATGGATCCGCTCCTGTCTCCCTACGAGAAGGCCATCCATAGCACTCACACTTATCTTGCACATTTTAGAGTATCCACTTCAAGTTAACTATGAACTGTACAGGCAACCCAGAAGTCCTTTACCACGGACATGGCTATTCGAATAGATCATTTATAACCCTGCAGCGGTGTACTTCTTCACACACACTCTCGCCACTTACCACCATGTACACGTCGTGTATCTCGGCAGCCTTCAAGCGGAAGCCTGTCGAGGGAGTGGCTACGACCTGACTAACCACACAAGTCACTAGTCCAGGTTTATCGCCTATTCGGGTTCCATCCGCAAGGAGATCCGGCCTGGGTGTCGCTCACGGCCCCAAACGATGTGTGCAGGGTTCCCAAGCCTGCCTCAACGGATGGATCTACGCTTGGTACACCGTGCCACGGTGCCTAGTCTGTCTCAAGCCCACATTGCAAGGGTACTACTTGGTAGACTACTAACACAACCTACAAACACCGTAAACTAGTTGCAACTCCTGGACAGAGATCGGGTTGATTAATAAGTCGAGAGGGGCACTTAAGCATTCCAATGCGTGGTAGTAGATGTTCATGGATCGAAACCACAGAACTTCGGTTCCAGGGGCGGCTGCAATGAGACAACCCACCATGTACTCCTACATGGCCTCTCACCGCTACCTTCACCAAAAACGTGTTCACACACTTAGCTCTCATCAAGAGGGACATGCTCACAACTTTCTAATTCATCACGATGAATCGGACTGACGACACAACTCTAAGCAATAGCGATCATGACAACAAGCATGAATGAGTAGGCACATCAGGGCTCAAACAACTCCTACTCATGCTAGTGGGTTTCATCTATTCTTTGTGGCAATGAAAGGTCATGCAAAGGAAAGGGCTCAGCTACCGCAAAGATGTAACAGCTTGAATCATTGTTGTCCTAATGCGGTAAAAAGAGAGCGAGGAGCGAGAGAGTGTGATTGTATCGGAATGAACAAGGGGGTTTTGCTTGCCTGACACTTCTGAAGATAGTATAGTTCTTCATCAGTGTCATCGATCTCATCGTCGGAACTACGTCCACTGAGAGGGGACAAATACCGGCAACTAAGAGAAAACACAATCAGTGCAATGCGACAATATGATGCATGATCATGACATGGCAATCAGATGTGATTTGACCTAATGCATCTAGGAACCAGATTAAATGAAGTTGGTTTGCTTCAAAGATTCAAATTCAAACTCCATATTTATTTGTTTAAATGCCATTTAATTGTTTTGTCCAATTCAGCAGCTTTAAGTTGTTCTAACATGCATGAAAATGCCATAAACAGATTCTTTGGATTTTTCTGATCATTCTTCATATATAATTTATTTCATTTGGAGTTATAGATAATTTTCTATGAAATTTTGAAGTTTATACTATTTCTGGAATTTTCTGAATTTGTTTTAATCCAGAAATTCATTTCTTTGCGTCGACAAGAAGACGCACGAGTGGCGTTAGCAGGTCAATTGACCGTACCAGTCAAACCTGGCATGTGGGTCCCATTGGTCAGTCTCACAGTGCTGGCTCGTGTCACAAACAAGTGGGACGGTCAGCATTACCGTCGGAAGGTCAATCTTGGCGACAGGTCGATCGAATTAGATTAATTCTAACTAATTACGTTAGCCTGTTAACTAAACCAGTGGGGGCCGTCTGTCATTGGGCCTTGGGGTTAAACTAATATGTGATTAGTGCTAATTAAGCAAGTGCCACGTCAGCCCGCCAGAATTAAGCCGACGACGACCAACCGAGCGGCGGTGGCTCACCGGAGTGGCGCTTAGGAGCGCTGGTCAGCGCCACCGAGGGCACCGAGGAGGGAGCTCGCGATCCCGCGCATCCGGAGGCGCAGAGGTCGCGGTGGCCGAGGCGGCGTAAGCAGTGAGGCGGCGAGTCGGAGTGATCGGAGTTGGCGAGATGCCCGCGGGGTTACAGCTCGCGAGGGAGGAAGTCGGGGTGGGTCTCGGCAGCGCCGAGTGTGGTAACACGCGCGGTCGTGAGCTGCAGTGGCTCGCCACGCTGGTGAGGAACCACTGGCGCGCCACCGCTTCGGGTCCGTGGTTAGCGCTACAGTGTG